>VTFQ01000022.1:11446204-12046204 GCA_036281575.1 Ancherythroculter nigrocauda | reverse complement strand
AAAGGTTTTGTAACAATCAAAAAGTCATTTTTGACCATTTTAACACATCCTTGCTTAATAAAAGTATTAATTTCTTTAAAAAACTTATTGACCCCAGACTTTTGGAAAGGCAGGTTTGGACCTTTCTTTTTCTTTTTGGTATTGAATGATCATATAACAATTTATATAGCTATAGCTGCAGTCTTAAATAAAATTTTCACTGCATTCTGTTAAAGAATGCATGCAATGCTGTCATTTTTTGAGGCAGCATGGGAGGCCTTAAAATGGTAACTAGGTTTTGGATGAGCAATGTGCATTGATGGCTCTGTTTTCTGCTTCCTTACTGCATCATTAGATCATCTTTTTGTCCTGCGTCTGTTCCACATGTCTGGCAGTTCAGCAGCTCTGCATGTCAACACATCACGGTCACCAGGATTAACTGGTTCCTCTCCATTAGAGAGCCTCCCACTCGGACACACTGAGAGTATGACATTTGCCATTCCTGTATGCTGTAAAAAACATAGCTTAATACACCCCATTACCAAGCACTCTGGGAAAATGTCTTTTTACCTCATGTAACGGTAACAGGACTCTTTTTTTTTTTTTCGAAACCTGTAGCCAGTGGTCAAAGTAACTGTTTGCTCACTAGGCAGCGGTGCACTTATGAAAAGCCACTGCCTTATGCTGCTGCTGCTCAGGTCGAGGAAAGAGGGAATTTCATGGGTCATTAGCATGGTTCATAACCACGCCTAACACTAAGGACTTTTCAAGATGTGATCTCAATGGGCCTGCATTTGATGGTATAAAAAGAAAGAGCATTTGGGGCCTCTCCTGGATGTGGGGGAAATTTCAGGGCACTGAACTGCCTGTCTGGAGGGAGATCAGGAGTCGAGCAGAGACTCACAGTGCGGTGGATGATCTAAATATCCAGGAGTACTGGAAAGGTGAGAGGTTTTTCAAACCGAAAGGAGTTTAGGGGTTGATCTTTTGGTGAGCTCTCGGTGACATCTTGAAACTTCAGCTTCAAGACCAAAGGGTTTGTGCCTAGTAAGTGGACACGTTTGATGGTTTTGGAAGAGCAGCAGGCTCATCCTGGTTTGATCCCTTCCAGTCTCCCTTTCTAAGTGCTAGTAGGTGCTGGCGAGGCCGTTTTAATCTGTCTGCAGAATGGGCAATTAGGAAATCCTCGGAAGCACCGGGCCACTGAGCCCTTTATTGAGGAGCTCACTCCACACACAGGGATTAAATCGGCAGAGAGAGACTCCGCTGCAAGGGTCTTTTCTGCCACATTAGCTTTTACAAAGGGGATTTCGGAGGTCTAGGAACAGCAGCCCCCACCTTCGCCCCGTCCTCCGTCAGAGTTCGGTGGTCGCAATTAACCGAAGTTCCCATAGAAGGTGCATCTGCAGGTCCGATCGGTATGAGGGCCCCTGTACTACTCACTTCAGAGCTATAATTAAAGTTGAGACAACTCTCAGAACCACAGAGATGATGGGGGGCTAAAGGTGCATTGTTCAAGGCCTTTTTGGAGGAAATCAAGCCTTGTTGGTTGAACTAGTCTGCATGACTGATCAGCTTCAACAGACTACAGGGTCTAGATGGGCTTTGTGTGCTGGAGAAGGGGGTGGCATCAATAAAATGCATTGAGTACTACTCGGATAACTTCAAAAGCCAGTGGCTCAAACCGGCCTCTATCTAATCTGACAGATGAAGACTAGACTTTTGATTGTTTTTTAAATGAAACTTGAATAGAGTCTGTTTGGCTTGAAAAAGGCAAATGTGCTTTTAAGGCATCACAGCACCTAAAAAAAAAAAAAAGAAAAAAAAAAAGAGGCTAATGCGTATATTCACCGGTCGGTTGCAGGACTGAGGTATTGCTGTACTACAGGCTGTTTTTTTTAATGTGTTTACTGTGTCGGAAACGAAAAGAGACATATTTCATCCATTAGACAAACTTTATTAAATCCGGGGGAACTCAGGGGAAAATAGCAAATGGATTATTGCGCTTTTACAAACGACTAGTTTTGTATTACGATATATTGCCTCTTTAGACACTCTGAAACTTATTCCTGGCTTTGCCGGTGTTTGCACTGCAGAATGCTGGCCTCTGCAGTACCGGCTTGGGTCGCAGTGGCACAGTGCACCAGGCTTGTTAATACTGCCCTTAATCCCTGCCCTTCAGGGGGCCCTTTACCCAACTCCCACTCTCTCCTAAGCTCAAGAGCCCTGGACAGTGGGCGACACTTTCACTGTGGAATAGCCTCAGGGTATCATTCCGGTCACAATCACATCGCCACACTGAGTTATGGCACAGCTGTTAAACACCGGCTTTTACTTATCTGATATCTGACAGAAAACTTGAGAGACTTGTAAGAGTTAGAAAACACTCTTGAGTTAACTGGTATTATTTTGTGGTTGGCAGAGTTTTTAATGGCTGATGCAGAGAACTGGAGAGCAAGGTGACTGATGGCCTGGTTGTGCCTGCAGAACAAATTTGAAACAAAAGCTTCACAGTACAAATGATTTATTAAATATTCTGGCTAATTTGATGATGTGGCCAGTGCAAGTTCAGTATTCTCGGTTTAACACATTTTATGCTACTTTTTTCCCCACCAAAAGCAGCACAGAAAATGACAGAAGAAATCTGAAGAAATCAGGAAAAAAAATGAAAATGGGGACAAAAGGCTCATTCTGATATACATTTTGGAACTGACACTATGTGGAATGACTGCTTCTGTTAATCGGCTGTTCAAGAAACAGTTATACTGACCCCAGTAATTTCAAAATATTCAAATATCGGACAGTTAATTGGTTTGGATGATATAAAGATTGTTTGCCTGAGGTGTCCTACTGTGGTGAAGCTAATGTGAAAATCTGTTTGACTTGCAGTTTTGACAGGAATTTTGCTTCTGTATGTGTAATTTTATAGAATGTCCCACTCTATTGCCTCTTCATCGTCTAAAATCAAGAATGACCTTTTTTGATGGACAACGATAAGAAATTATACAGCTTTTTGTTTAGTCAAATTTTTGGACAAAAATTCCATTGAACTAACAAGGGACACTTTTTGTATATTGTGAACTTTTGACTACAGTTTGGACCTGAAGACACAAACTTAATGTTTTAAGTATTGGTTATTTAGACAACCGCTCATATATGGGAACACGGTGACCTTTCCTCAAACTCCACGTTTTGATATTGCCACACTCCAGAAAAGAGTCCCCTCTAATGAAAAACAAACAACGCTTTCTTTATTGTCTTTTGCCAGCCTGTGATTTGATATACATTGTTTAATTTCTGTTGAGTAATATAGTATGTACTCATGAAATGAAAGCATTTTTAGAACCCATAGACTGTTCATTATGGATGACTTCAGATCGCTGCATGTAGCCTTTTCATAAATCATTTAAAACCAAAGAATAACTGTTGTTCATATCTTTCCCTACCCGCAGGGAATGAGACCTAGTTACACACGGGTTCGAGCTATTTGGATCAGAGTAGAAAGAAATGGAATGAATTATGCCATGCATTTATGTAATGGCTCTTTTAAAGACATGCTTCCCTGATCAAAAAGAGCCGGTTCGACACAGCCTCCAGCCTCCCAGTACATTAAAACCATTACACTGTCAGATACGGAACCACATGCCAGTGATTGATAAGTGTTGCTTACAGTAAACACGTGTTTGTACAATGTATCATTCAAATGGGGCCCCACATCCTTCAAGTTTTTTTCGAGGTTGAGGAGGGTGTTGGGAATCTGAAACATGATATTACAGCTCAGAGCATTCCGTCACTCTGTGCTTTTACCCTTGGCCAGAAATCATTCAAGACTTTGCCAGTGTGAATTCCCACCACTGTAACCCAAGGCTAGAGCAGAATTCTTCAACATGCATTACACAGGTGCCATTAGCCCCGGACCATGTTTCCCCTCTGTTGGGGGTTTCTCTGTTGCTCACAGTAGAACTTGAACGTAGTCTTCATTACAAAAAAAAAAAAAAAGATTTCTTATTGATTGGCATTAGGCCTAAAAAAAAAAAGGGGGGGGGGGGGGGGGAGGTGTTGCCACTTTGGCCTTTTACTTTACTGTGGTACCCGTCTCTGATAGCCCATATCCTGGCAGGGAACATTCTTTCTCACGTATCACAGCCTACTGTTGGTATTTTCTCAGGAAAATCACAGCTGAATGTGGGACTGGATGTGTGTGCATTTGTAATCTGTATGTTTTTTCAGTTTCAAGTCATCAGTTATTTAAAGATTCATTTATATTTTCATGTGCCATCTGATATTTGAATGATTTTTAGGGCCTGAGCACCGATGGTGTGAGGACCCTATTGTAATTGCTCAGTCAAGTCGTCTTCTTCTCCGAAATGAATCGCAATTTTGAAGGCTCATGAAACTTTGCACACATGTCAGAAGTGGTGAAAAATTACATCTGATATGGGTTTCAGAATTAGGTGTGCTAAAATGGCTCGATAGCACCACCTACAAAATTTAAATTAAGTGCCCTTCACGCTACGTTTCACATACAGGTATGAATTCAGTAGACACATCTAACAGCCCAATACCTACAAAAAAGTCCCTGGGCGCAAAATCTGAAAACCCAACAGGAAGTGAGATATTTTGAGTTTTCTCTGCAAAAGTTTTGCATTTTTTGCCCTTTCCAGACGTTGTACTTTAACAAACTCCTCTTAGAGCTTTAATCAGATCAACGTCATATTTAGTCAGTCTAATCTATAGGCCTTTGCGAAGATCTAGAGTTTTCACTAAAGGGCGTGTCCTTGGCAGCCTGACAAATTTCGATGTTTTGCCATGAAAAAGGTAGTTGTTGTAAGTCAAGCATACAATGTCCGTTCTGCCCCAAACTTCAGGTTTTATTAGAGTCCTGGCCTAAACACATCTACATGGCAATATTCAGTTACAGTCATAGTGCCACCTGCGGGCCACCTTCTTATCTGAAGACCTTAGCGAGGTTAAATAGCGAAGATCTTGCGTTTTCGTTGAAGGACGTGTCCGTGGCAGCCTGACAAATTTCGATGTTTCGCCATGAAACAGGAAGTTGTTGTAACTCGGGCATACAATGTCCAATCTGCCCCAAACTTCACATGTTTGATAAGAGTCCTGGCCTAAAGACATCTATATGACAATATTCAGTTAGTCATAGCACCATCTGTTGGAAATAGCATGCTTTGCACTGTAATTTATTCCCTGAAACACATTTAAATATGCCATGAAGTTCCAAACATACTAGAAACGCTTTAAATCGTGCAACACTTGGATAAGTGCTAATGTATCCGAATAATGGCACTAAAGAGGAAGCTGTTGTAATTCAAGCATACAATGTCCAATCTGTCTGACATTATCCTCATTTATGTACTTAAATGCATATTGCCCACTGTGCTCTTTTTTCCTAAAGCCACCTGGTGGTGGTGGCACGGGTGCGAGGGCGCTTTCATTGCTGCTTGCAGCTTTAATTATGATATTGAAGTTTTAGTGAATCAAATTTAAAAATTTAAAAGATTTTTTTTTTCAGATATTTCATCATACCAAAGAAGCTAACCTTGAGATTTTTTCATTACAAACACTGTATAAATGTACTTTTTTTTTTTTTTTTTACCTCACAAAAGGTTTTACAAAGCATTTATGGCTTAAGTTAGGGCTGCACGATTAATCGCATGCTATTCTCACGCGCATTTCGTCAGTAAAGCCGGTTCCCTGATTACCGCTAAATCGCCATCACCTGCTTTCAAATGAAGCGGCATTTAATAGACAGAGCCGTAGATCACTGAAAAGCCACGCAATATCGCGTTCATATCGCAGATGAATCGCCTGCGATAATGAACGCGATATTGCGTGGCTTGTCCGTGAACTACGGCTCTGTCTATTAAATGCCGCTTCATTTGAAAGCAGGTGATGGCGATTTAGCGGTAATCAGGGAACCGGCTTTACTGACGAAATGCGCGTGAGAATAGCATGCGATTAATCGTGCAGCCCTAGCTTAAGTGCTGTTTAACACACATTAAAGTCGGCATGAAGCGGGAGGTTGCAATCTCTTTTCTTCCCTATTGTGACAAGTGAAATGGCTTCTTGAGGAAGAAAAAATGTAAGGTGTGACTTGATTTTGTCCATTGGGAATTGATTGGATGATTGTATTGCTGTTGTTAGCTATTGCTGTGATCTCATGTGAGTGACAGGTTATCCTGTCTTTGCACGTCATCAGAAAAGAAAAGAGATGTCAAGAAGGAGAGGAAGTTATTTTGATTAAAGATTACAAGGGCACATGAATTGTTTAAAAAAAAAAAAAAAAAAATTAAACTACAATATTCAATAAAAAAAAATGTTCATTTTGATTTCATGGTGACTAACTTATGCATATTGATTTAAAATATAATAAAAAATAAGTTGATGAGTTATTCCAATTAACAATAAAAATTTGTAGAGATATAAATTTTGTGCATATTTTTCATGTTGAAAATTTAGGCTGGTTGTCTCAACCAATAAACTCCTCACAATGTTAGTTACCATGTTTTTGTCCACCTTGACTGGCCTTTTGGACAGCATAACCTCTTGCATAGTAAATGCATAATCACTGCTTAATAATACCATAAACCTCTGTTTATGAAATGATTTCCTCTGCACGGGTACATCCTCTGATTTCTTTTTTACCTTGGCCTAAAACCCACCTAGTTCTTCCTTTCTTTTCTCCATTTTTTTGGGGGGCAGCTGTACGAGCGGGGCAGAGGACGATGGTAAAGGCAGAGCAATAACAGGAGAGTTAATGGGATTATGCAAATGAGAGCTCTCTTAAAGGGCCCATTTGAAGTGTTTAATGGAGATTATGGAAATGGTTCACTGGCTTCAGCATTTGGAGTGGAAATGAAAGGCGTTGGAAAGGTTTTGGGAGGAGGTTTGGTGAGGAGGGGACACAAATAAATAAATAAATAAATAAATCCAAGGGGCCTGCTTGTCAGCATTGTGGGAGGAGAAGGCAGGATGGATTGAGGGATGATCCGACCAGCAGGAGGAGGTGGAGTGGAGAGAGCAAGGTATTTGGTTGGCTCAAAGGTTATTATGCTCTTTTTGCAGTTTGGGGCCGAGGTTCAGTTTGCTCTCTGATTTAATGTGAACGTTACAAACTCATGAAAGTTTGGAAGCACACTCATAGACCATTCTCCCCAAGAAGTGTGCTTCATGCTGGGGATATTGCGGTTCTGAACTTGGAATTAATCACAAAAGTGCAGACGATGTTGGATACCTCTCTGTGAGTGTCTGTTTGGACCTTTAGTCATGTCCAGGGGAAAAAAAAAATCCTGAATGGAGAGCTTATAACTGACTTTGAAGATGGTGTTCTGCCCTTTTTAGTCCTGCCTAGACAGAAGTTTGATTAAATGGCATTAAGTCTGGTCCTCAACGCAGCTTATTCTGGCCCTCATTTAGACAGGAAGAGAATGATTTACAATGGCTAATCGCAGTTGTTTTTTATGGAATTTTTAGGAGCATGAATAATAATAGACCTGTCTTGAAACAAAATCACTAAAATAATGGTTTAGACATCAACTCACTTCTACAGTTCTAGATAATGCTAGTCTGGATTGCCAGTTTCATAATGCCAGCCAATCAAATTAGAGCATCACTGAAAAAAAAATGAAAATTTTCATTCAGAAATTGCTAGTAAATTTCACAAATAATTACATAGAAACAGCAAGTAATGTGTTGAATTAAATGTGAAATTTTGAAGTAGAAAAACGTCTCGGTTATGTATATAACCTTAGTTCCCTGAATAGGGAACGAGACGCTGCATAGTCACTATGGGAACACCTCTGCATGATGTCGTCATGAAGCACGTATGAAATCTGTCCAATCAGGAGACGGTACGTCATAGGCGGGTGATGTCACTGACCAGGAACTATAAAGTCACCCCGAAAACACTCTCATTCAGCTTCTGAAATACTGAAGCAAGTCGCTTTACGGGCATGCTGGGAGTATGGCAGGGCGACGCAGCGTCTCGTTCCCTATTCAGGGAACTAAGGTCATATACATAACCGAGACGTTCCCTTTCAAGGGAACTCGCGCTGCGTAGTCGCTATGGGAACGACAATCCCAATGTCGCCATTATGAGCAAGTGACCGTTCGTGTGAAGCCAAGGTAACAGTAACACCTGCGCCCCTGGAGTGGAGCCGAGGTCTAACTCATAAAACCTCACAAAAGTATGCGGTGATGACCATCCTGCCGCATCACAAATGTCAGAAAGGGAAACCCCTGAGATTAAAGCCTTGGAGGCAGCCATACTCCTAGTCGAGTGAGCTCTTACAGCCAATGGTGAAGGCTGTCCAGATTACTCATAATGGCCTTGACCACCCACTTGCTCATTCTCTGCTTGGATACTGGGAGACCTCTTCTAGGTGCTCCAAAACATATGAATAGTTGATCAGATTTTCTCCACTTGGCAGCTCTGTGACGTAAGTATCCAGTGCTCTAACTGGGCACAGCAGATTTAGCTTTTCCTGGTCCGATGATGTAAACGGAGGAGGACAGAAGGCCTGCAGCACAATGGATCTCACAGGATTAGTGAGGACCTTAGGAATGTATCCCGGTCTGGGATGAAGAAAAGCCTTAACATTTCCAGGCACAAATTCGAGGCACGATGGAGATACCGACAGTGCTTGAATGTCTCAAATTCTCTTGAGAGATGAAATAGTGAGAAGAAACACTGTTTTAAGTGTTAAAAACTTTTCTTCGATGGGCTCGAAGGGGGCCATAGAAAGGTCTTGTAATACAACGGCCAAATCCCAAGCCGGTACTCTTGTGCGAACTGCAGGTCTAAGCCTCAAAGTGCCACGAAGGAAACGAGATATAAGCGGGTGTCTACCCAAAGATACTCCACTGACAGGAGTGTGGTAAGCAGCTAAGGCTGCCACGTACACCTTTAGTGTGGAGGGGGATAACCCTGAAGAAAATCTTTCCTGCAGGAACTCCAGTACTGCGCTAACCGGGCAGTTAACAGGATCCCACTAATGATTTTCACACCAAGAAGTGAATAATCTCCACTTCAAGGAGTAGAGTTTCCTCATGGAGGGAGCTCTGGATTGGAGAACTGGGAACACGTCCTATAACACCAGATGTACTCGTTACATCCGTAGAAGAATGGCATCTCTGCTAATATTAGTCTTTCTGTTTATCCCGAGGTTTACTGTAGTCAACCGGATCTGGGCCGTATCCAGGTGAGACCAAGGACCTACACCTTGACATGACCACAACGCAGCCCTGAAGTATCAGCAGAGATTGAGTCAACTAGATCATCCACTGTGAAGGCCTCATCGACACGACAACCAGTGGCGCAGCTCCTCAACAACTGTCCATACCGGCGTGATGAATACGATCCTCAACTGGATGGAACTGAAATAAATACTTTGAATGTTACGACCCTATCGGACTTAAGATAGCAACCTGATTCGTAACAAAGCACTGTTCGCCAGAGGAGAACTGGCCCCCCGACTAAGCCTGGTTTCACCCAAGATTTTTTTTCTCCATTTTAACACTTATTTGCCACTTGTTTGCCACCTGATGTCATCTGTTGGAGTTTGGGTTCCTTGCCGCTGTCGCCTTTGGCTTGCTTAGTTGGGGACACTTGACATTTGACTTGACATTTGATATTCAACAGTGCTTTGGTCTGCCTGCATTGACACTATTCTTTAAGAGCTGCTGTGCAGCCAAAGTAATGTACCAGTTATCAATGTAAAGCTGTTTTGACACAATCTACTTTGTAAAAAGCTCTATATAAATAAAGGTGACTTGACTTGACTTGAGAATGGTCTCAACAACCTCGGTTGAGAGACCGGAATCTATGAGCTGTGTCCCCTCAGAGGCCATGCCCACAGCTTCCATATCTCCGGGCGGGGATGCAGTATCAGACCGCCCGTCTGAGAGTGAAGGTCCCTCCTGATCGGAATCTCCATCTGAGACCCGTCGAGAAGGGATACCAGGTCCGAGAACCATACTCGGGCCGGCTAGAACGGGGCTACTAATAGCAGACAGGCCCCGTTCCGGTGTACTCTCTCCAGAACTCCCAGATGAACTCGAAAGATGATGATCCTGCCATAGACCTTGAGTTGAGACCACTCATGATCGCCCCCCAGTCCGTGAGGGATGAATCTGTCGTTAGCGTGATGCGACGACTGAGAGCCCCCAGCACAGGTCCCTGGGACAGGAACCAAGGTTGCTTCCATATGACTAGAGCAGGTAAGCATTGCCGCATGACTCTGATCGTACGAAAAAGATTCTCCCTCGGTGAGAACCCCTTGGTTTTGAGCCACCACTGCAGTGGTCTCATGTTCAGCAGGCCAAAAGGTATCACGTTGGATGCTGCTGCCATAAAACCTAACAGTCTCTGTAACTGTTTGACAGTGAGTGACTGGCCTAGCTTTATGTCTGAGATGGTCGAAAGAATCGATGTTATGCGGGCCGGACGGGCGCGCATAATCACCGAATCCCACACCACGCCTAGATAAGTGGTCCTCTGAGCTGGAGAAAGCACACTTTTCTTTGCGTTTAGTCTCAACCCCAACCTTCTCATATGAGCGAGAACAACATCTCAATGTTGAACCGCCATCTGCTCTGATTGAGCCAGAATCAACCAATCGTCTATGTAGTTCAGTATGCGGATGCCCTGCATATGCAAGGGCGTCAGAGCCGCGTCTACACATTTTGTGAAGGTGCGGGGTGACAATGCTAGACTGAAGGGAAGAACACGATATTGGAATGCTTCGCCCCCGAAAGCAAACCTTAGGAACTTCCTGTGTTGCGGGAGGATTGAAACATGGAAGTATGCGTCTTTAAGATCTATCGTGACAAACCAGTCCTCGGATCTGATTTGTGACACGATGTGTTTGACTGTCAGCATTTTGAACTTGAGCTTCGCTACTGTTCGATTCAACTGACGCAGATCTAAAACCGGACGCAATCCCCCGTCTTTCTTTGGCACAATGAAATAGCGGCTGCAAAATCCTGACTCCCTGCTGGGAGGAGGAACCCTTTCTATAGCCTCCTTTCGCAAGAGAGTCTCTCCTTCTTGTGCCATCACCAGAGCCTGCTCGGGGCCTACCATAGTGGGCAGGACCCCGTTGAATCGGGGTGGGCGTGTTCTGAACTGAATCGCATACCCTTTTTCTATTTTGTGCAGGACCCATTCAGATACTTTTGACAGATTTTTCCACTCTGACAAAAAATCTACTAAGGGAGCCAGCCTCTCGAGGCTGGTCTCTGGTGGAATATGGGCAGCCAGCACAGTGCCCTGAAGCGGAGCCCCGGCAGGGAACAACTGAACTGACTGCAGAGAAAGCGCGCCACCCTCGGGTGACACACGAGTAACTACTGTGCCCTGGCATTTCGGTGGGGTTGGCAGAGCTCCCCCCTGAGGGCACCGAAGACATACAGGCACCGTTGAGAGAGGTGAACGCTGTGAACTGCTGGTGCCGAAGCCCTCTTAGCCGCAATGACAGCCCTCAGATCTGTCTTGCCCTTTGAGGACTTCGGCTGAGAGCGTTGCCCTGACTCATGACTCATAATGAGGATTTAAAGTGGTTTTCCTTCATCTGCCGTCAGTCCCTCAGCTCACCATCGGTGTCGCCAAACTGCTCTGTCTCCAAAATGTTTGTACGCATGGGTCAGAGTTTGCGTGGAAGTGCGCAAATTTTCCCGTCAAGTTTGTTTTTATAAATCACAACTTATGCGTCGGAACTGGCGTACACACGTTTCCAGCCCCGTTTTGTGTGTTCACACGCTTTATAAATGAGACCCCAGGGCTGCCATAGATCAGCCGATTGACTTGGCCATCTCCTTGGTGGCACGGAGCGCTAAATCTGCTGACTGACGCAACTCATGGATGAAGTCAGCCCCCACTTCCTCACTATCGCCCAAGTCCTCCAGCAGGTCAGCTTGGAATGCTTGTATGATGGCCATCGTGTGCAAGCACGCCGCAGCTTGACCTGCTGCTGAGTACGCTTTGCCCACTAGCGCTGATGTTGTCTTCAGTGGCTTCTTCTGCTCTTGGCATCGCCCCATACCCGTGTTTTCTCATACCAAACACGTTACTGTAAGTGGAGGTGTGAGGTGTGAAAACACGGGATGATACCGGTCTCTTCCACGATCTCGACACCTCAGTGTGGAGATCGGGAGAAAACGGTAGTGCCCGACGTGGAGGTAGAGCAGACCTGGATGGTAGGAAGCGTTCATCCAGTTTGCTTCTAGTCTGCTGCTCTTGCTTCTCGGCTGGCCAATCGATGTTGAGCTTGGCAATAGCGCGAGTAAGCACCTCCATGAGCTCCTCGCTCGCGGGAGAGGGAAGTGGCACCGATACCGATACCAGTACCCATACCAAGTTCATGTACAGGTGCTTTTCATATAATTAGAATATCATCAAAAAGTTGATTTATTTCACTAATTCCATTCAAAAAGTGAAACTTGTATATTATATTCATTCATTACACACAGACTGATATATTTCAAATGTTTATTTCTTTTAATTTTGATGATTATAACTGACAACTAAGGAAAATCCCAAATTCAGTATCTCAGAAAATTAGAATATTGTGAAAAGGTTCAATATTGAAGACACCTGGTGCCACACTCTAGTCAGCTAATTAACTCAAAACACCTGCAAAGGCCTTTAAATGGTCTCTCAGTCTAGTTCTGTAGGCTACACAATCATGGGGAAGACTGCTGACTTGACAGTTGTCCAAAAGACGACCATTGACACCTTGCACAAGGAGGGCAAGACACAAAAGGTCATTGCAAAAGAGGCTGGCTGTTCACAGAGCTCTGTGTCCAAGCACATTAATAGAGAGGCGAAGGGAAGGAAAAGATGTGGTAGAAAAAAAGTGTACAAGCAATAGGGATAACCGCACCCTGGAGAGGATTGTGAAACAAAACCCATTCAAAAATGTGGGGGAGATTCACAAAGAGTGGACTGCAGCTGGAGTCAGTGCTTCAAGAACCACTACGCACAGACGTATGCAAGACATGGGTTTCAGCTGTCGCATTCCTTGTGTCAAGCCACTCTTGAACAACAGACAGCGTCAGAAGCAGCTAAAGACAAAAAGGACTGGACTGCTGCTGAGTGGTCCAAAGTTATGTTCTCTGATGAAAGTAAATTTTGCATTTCCTTTGGAAATCAGGGTCCCAGAGTCTGGAGGAAGAGAGGAGGGGCACACAATCCACGTTGCTTGAGGTCCAGTGTAAAGTTTCCACAGTCAGTGATGGTTTGGGGTGCCATGTCATCTGCTGGTGTTGGTCCACTGTGTTTTCTGAGGTCCAAGGTCAACGCAGCCATATACCAGGAAGTTTTAGAGCACTTCATGCTTCCTGCTGCTGACCAACTTTATGGAGATGCAGATTTAATTTTCCAACAGGACTTGGCACCTGCACACAGTGCCAAAGCTAGAAAATCTATGGGGTATTGTGAAGAGGAAGATGCGATATGCCAGACCCAACAATGCAGAAGAGCTGAAGGCGACTATCAGAGCAACCTGGGCTCTCATAACACCTGAGCAGTGCCACAGACTGATCGACTCCATGCCACGCCGCATTGCTGCAGTAATTCAGGCAAAAGGAGCCCCAACTAAGTATTGAGTGCTGTACATGCTCATACTTTTCATATTCATACTTTTCAGTTGGCCAAGATTTCTAAAAATCCTTTCTTTGTATTGGTCTTAAGTAATATTCTAATTTTCTGAGATACTGAATTTGGGATTTTCCTTAGTTGTCAGTTATAATCATCAAAATTAAAAGAAATAAACATTTGAAATATATCAGTCTGTGTGTAATGAATGAATATAATATACAAGTTTCACTTTTTGAATGGAATTAGTGAAATCAACTTTTTGATGATATTCTAATTATATGACCAGCACCTGTACTTGTACTTGTACTTGTACTCGTAAAAATACCCCCGATACCAAAGACCGATACCTCACGTGACGTAACTGATGTTGTATATGTGTCAGTATTGTATATGTGTCAATATGTATCGCATTCGGTCTTAAAGGGAGCGTAGCATAGTTAAATATTTGTCTATAATAATAAAGAAGCTGTCCTACATTCATTAGTCTCACTGTGTTGTACTTGGAAAACTGCCACATCACCAAAAAAAAAAAAGAAAAAAAAAGAAATTAATATCGGTATCGGCGAGTACCAGGAAAAAAAAATATCGGTACTTGTACTCTGCCCTTAAAAAATCGTATCGGTGCATCCCTAATATATATATTTCACATTTCATATATACAACTTCGAAAAATTATTTTTTTTACATTATACCAGATGTGATGACAAGTGATTCCGAGTTTTGTTGGGTGGTCTGTAGGCAAAATAACAAAAAGGCAAATGTATTATTGATAATTACAAACATTTAATTAGTTGTTTACTTAAGCTGATAAAATAATAAAATTAGGGCTGGACGATTAATCGAAAAGTAATCGAAACCGAAATTCAGAACCTCTAACTGACGTAATTTTCCCATGTAGGTTATTTCGGTTTTTTAATCCTGTTAATACTTCCCCCTAAAAACATTCTACCACGTGTGTAGCCATGTGACTCCGCCCCATCCAGTCAACATGCAGGTGAATGCCAAGTCAACACACAGAGACAGTGTGCAAGCGGTGATAAAATAACTCCTGAAAATGAGCTGTTATGTCAGATCACTCTTTGGTGATCAATGTAAGAAAAAATATCCCACCTTGAATAGTCAAGCATATTTACAGTACAAAATTTTAAGTGAATTTTGAGGGTAAAAAAAAAAAAGAAACAAAATATTCATTCATTAATCGTAATCGAGGTAAAATGTTCAATTAACCAAGGTTTTGATTTTAGGCATAATCGTCCAGCCATAAATGAAATCGATTAACAAACTATTTGAATATGCATCAGCCCTACTTTACATTGTTTTTAATCCAATTTTGGATCAATTTCACACCATGGAAATGGACAGTGATAAATGTGCACAGAGCAAATGTGGAAACATAGTCGACCCATGCGTATATAAATGTATTACTTAATAAAGTAATTGTGAAAGGATTTGGCCTTGTTAGTTAAAACTGTCCCTCTGTGGTTTTACAACAAAATGGCTTCCAAAGTAAGCACCCCTGTGGCTAACATATTTTAATGTTGGAAATGCTGACTCAGTATTTGCATGTATTTTCTACAGAGCCTTAGACACAGATTCGGTCCTGAGAGCGAATAAACCCACCTGATCTCGGTCCATTGCTCATTGAACTAAGCGAGCAGAAGCAATTGAACATGCTACACATTTGAGACTAATTTTCCCTGCGTTTAATTAAAGGGGCTCCCACACATTGCATGGCTCGGCTGTTTGAGCTCGGGATTTAATTGCCATAAGACACTTCAATAAACTGCACGGGCTGAAACTATTAGAATGGACACTTTTACTTTTGCTGTTTTGTGTTGGAGCAATTATATACAAGGCTGTTTAATAAATTCAGCAGAATTCACAGAAAAGTTCAAAAGGTATACAAGCGGAGCACATTACAAGGTGCTAGCTGGGCTAACTCTTCATTTAGCAGGAAATTAATGTTCAATTTATGCATGCTATAGATATATCTCTTTTGCTGTATGTTAACTGCACTTGCAGTAACTGTATATTAGCAGAGCTAAATCACCATCTTTAATTTTTATTAATGGCAGTGAATGCAAGGACTTTTTTACGGCAAAATTTTAATACGTATTAGATACTTTAGCAGCCTAGCTTTTGTTTGTTTGTGGAATAGATTGTTCATGGCCAGTTTTTGTCCCTGGCACTTAATTAAGTTTTCATTTTCTTTCAGTGTACTACAGATATGAACATTCAATCAATTACATGACAAACTAATTCAGAATAATAAAAAAGTACAATTATTTGTGCATAAACAAATTATTATTCTTGAGCCAAGCCTGTCTGTCATTTCTGTCATTGTTAGTGGGAGGTAGAACAGCACATGTTCCATGTCCGGTGACTGTCGAACAGAGCAGGTGCATCTTGGAAAGCTTGGAAAGCTATTAAGCGTTTTATTATGTGTTACTGCACTGCTGGCTCCGTAATTAAAGTTTACAGCAGTGTTTAGGAGTGCATGTATATTGTAAACTTTCAGAGCAGTGATTTGGCACTGCACAGGTTTAGATGTTTGGAAGCACTGAGTTTAATGTAGAAGAAAGCTCATTAGATGGTAGGGCATGTATCTTTACTACTAGAGCAGCTGAAATCTGTTCATTATTTAAAAGGATGCATTATTTAAATACTTTCTGCCACGGTGCAGTGCAATCCTGAAGAGGAAGATTTGTTTTGATGAATGATTATCATCCACATGAGCATTCATTGTAAATACATTGCATTTTTCTTTTTTCACAAATAAAGATTTATTTATTTTTTTATTTGTTTTTTGATTCCTCATTTATTTTCGTGGCTCTAACATTGTATTGATTTATTAATGTCCAAGTGTTGGGTATATACAGGGTGGGGGTTAGGACTGAGTCCAGGGTGTGAATTTCAAGGAGTGACAGAGTTCCAGTTAAAAATGTGGAGGATTTCCATCTTTTATCCACGCAGTAGCCTCAATGCTATTCAACTTTCATACATAAATATAGTGGGATTTTCTGCATCTATGGTTTAAAAATATAAAATATATCCTCAACTAGGGTCCCCCCAGTGAATATCAGCCTTTTCCAGCACTGGATATAAAATGTGTGTGTGTGTGTGTGTGTAGGCTACGTATATACAAATATATCTTTTATAACACAGTAAAAAGTAATAATAGCTGTCACTTACATCTTGAAAAAAGGTTTGACATACTGTAAGTTATACATTAATTAATATTTATTTAGTTAAGTTATAATTTTTTTTTTTTTATTACCTTACAGAATATTTAAAACCCTTTTGTAAGAAAGGGACATATTTATTACTTTGTGCTTGGTTACAAAATAAAAATATAACACTTTTTCAAACCATGAGAAACTAACTTGATTACATAGATTTTTCCTTTTCTTTATCGTGGACTCTTTGTCATTGACCCTTTTCTTTTTCTTTTTTCTTTACACCAAAGCCAGTAATGGATTTCAAATATGTTACATCACCTTTGATGTGTAGTTGTGTAAAAAAATAGCCTGTGCTTTTAAAATAACAGTAACCTGTCATCCAGCCTCAGCCCTATCCTCCCTGGCCTGTCCACATTCTCCTGTGCCGTACTCACAGAATTAACACTCAAGGCTGGAGGAGAATCCGAAACAGGGGTCCGACAAAATGAGGGACGGCAGCATGCCCGACAGTTCTGGCTGAAAGAGAAGCTGTGTTCAAAATTTAAAACAGCCCCAGACATGTTATTCTGTCAGCAGCACTTCAAAGTCACCACTGGTTTAAAAGCAAGAAGAGTGAATTAAATCGACTTTGTGAAGTTTTCGACCTTAGTCGGCACATAAAACCCGTTCTTCCTGTCCCAGAGCCTGGGGTTCAGATGGAATCGTAGAGGGTAAGTGCTTCGGTGCTACCTACATCTTTCCTTCACTTTTGGTACCAGATTGATAGTGTTAAAAAATTAAGTATGTAGAATAACAGAACATCAATGTTAACTATCTCTCCTTTCAGTTTTTTCCTGGATAAATGATAGTTGAAAGATGTAAGGCACCTTTCGAATAACCCCTTATGCCTTGCTCTCCGTTAGCTCCTCAGGCTCCTCTCGACAGCTTTGTCTTGGAAATACCAATCAGGGGCCCACATCAGAGAGTTTCATTCCTAGTCCTGTTACTTAACTTTCATTCCCTGAAATTGATATCGAGTGATGAGATGGATGAATCGCCCTCTGGGACGTGGGGTCCGCGGCCCCTCCCCGACTGTGGTCTGGACAAATGAGTAAGATTTGGGAGATGGAAAGGTATCTTAGCACTAATGTGGTTCTATTCCAGAACGCTCTGAATATATATCCCGGCCAACTCTATTATGGTATCATCAAAGAAAAATAATGACCTCCACGTTACCGACCGAAATTGAAAATCTCTCTCATCTTCGTCATCACTTAAACCACTCAGTTTTGCGCCAAACCATCAGGCTTTTCTTAAATTATGTGCCTTAGATGATTTTCAACAGAGATCTAGGTCATTTATATTCAGGCTTTGACTTGGACAGCTCTTGTTTTGTGATGATGGATGCAAAATCAGTGCTACCCCCACAGGCTTCCTGTGCGCCGGGCCGATTTCCTTTGAGAGTGGAAGCCACATAAGCAAAGCACTTGGGTGGTGGATGGACACTCCAGTCCTTTCCTGTTTGGCATCTGTCTTTTCCCTCCAACCTGTTGAGACACAGAGCCTGCAGCCGTTCCATTTAAACGGCAGCCTCTCCTTCTCCTCTCCGCTCCAACTTTCATGTTAACAAGTGCTCCCAGGTGGGAGTTGCCATGGCGATTTCCCCATGGCTGCCTTGGAGACGGGATTGGGGCGGAACGGGGAGCAGGTTTGCTGCAGACAGCTGAAGCCCCTTCTTTTGCCCTCTCCCATTTCCTCTCTGTTTTTTTTTAATGTGTTCAAAGCTAAACCTCACCTCTTAGAGCATGGCTATAAATCAGCGATTTGTGTCCATCTGCGAAGTTGCGTCACTCAACAAAATTGAATTGTGCATAAATCGCCTTCAATTTGGCCTGAAGTGCTCACTCGCGGAAGTCTCTGGTTACGCGGTGATGCCTGCGGATGCAAATTGAGTGATGGTGCATGAGTTTTGTTTTCATCTCCGCTGAAATGTCCATCCATCATACATTTATTAGTCATAAATGTGCCTTACATAAATGCTCAAGCAATTTGACACATCACATGAGCTCATTCTTCAAGAAATTGAGCATCACTTGAGCCCGATGCTGTTAAAGGTGATGTCTTTTTGCATTAAACTGTAATTTTTGTCTGCTTGGGTGAACTTTCTCCACTCAGGCTTTTATTGTTCATGCTTAAAAGACTAGTTTAGATCAGTATTTATGGGTCAATGACAAATATGAGTGTTCAAAAATAAAGAAAAGAAAAAAGCTTTTAAAAATGTAGGTTAAAACAAATGTGCCAAGTTCTTAGAAATGTATATTTGTTTGAATAACTCAAAAATGTAATGTGGTTTCTTTAAAGGTAGGGTAGGTAATGCTTTTCATAAACATTATACTGTTATACTGGTTTAAACTCTCCACATCCTGTTAGCAATCAATAATAGAAGTGGTCTAAATAATAATAATAAAAAACTTACAGAAAAAAGGTTCGTCCAATCATTGCATTTGGTCTAAATCAGCGTGTTACATGAAGCTATGCAGAGTTGTAGACACACAGTCAACCAACCAGTGTAAACAATCAGCTGCCACCTTTATATGTCATGATTACCGTAATTAAGAGATGACAACCCGTGACATTCTACCCGGAGCCATTCATGTCCTCAGACTCGGAATTATACGTTTCTATGGTAACACTATCAATGCTGAAATTAATCTGCAGCAGTCAGGTGGTACAAATCAGAATTCTTTAAGCTGATTGTTTATTATTATAGTAATGTTATGCGCTTTTGAGTTATGAGGTAATTTAGCACTGTCTCTTGTGACACTTTGCAGACTCTACTCTGGCTGTGCGCGTTCATGTGTTTTGGAGGAGGCGTGGCTTTGGAGAGGGTGGGATCTTTTCTTAGTAGTCAAAAAGCCTGGTGGGAACACCATGCTGATGACCAATAATGCATGTCCTTCTAGCAGGGGTAGTCAAGGTAATTATAGTTATAATAATCTTATCTGGTTGATCCTCTACTTCAGACTGGGGTATCATGAATGTCAGACTGGTAAGTTGCTAATCGGCTATTGACAATCTGCAGGACGAGAACATCCTCTGTTTTTTTCCCCTTACAGAGGCAACTGTTTCCTTTCCAATGTCTGTGAGAAACTTTGAGTCTCAGATGAGATAGATATGGTATAAGAGGGTATGGAGTCTTCCCTCACAGGGAGTTCAGCATTCAGAAGTCTTCCTGTTGGGTAAATATTGATGTATCTACACAGGTCAGGATTACAGGATTACTCTTGATTCTCCGTACACTGTAAAGTCTGTAGTTCCTTTATATCGCTTATCCTCAGTCCACCCAGAGGATGTGCTTACTGTTTAAGAAGAGAAATGTGAACATCTACAGCGTGTCCTGTAACCTTTCTTAGCCTAAACCACAAAGTAATTCACATGATACAGTTCTTGTCTACTGAGGGTTTAGGCTCTACAGGGCCACCTTTGCCCTCTACGGGCGAGTGAAAGTGTATCACATGAGATTGGCTCCAGAACAAAATACGTTAGCCACACAGTGTGCAATGAGAGAAACTTGTGGAGATGGAGAGATTTTAACCTTGATTATGGGTTTATCTTTCTAATAAAATATAAATATACTGTTCTTACTGTATTTTTTTATAAATTGTTGTAAACATTTCATATTTAATTAATAAAATTCACAATCTTAAGACTTCTTATAAAGAAATTTATAGATTTATAAAATTTATTTTATGATTCTTGAACTACAAAAATATTTATGCCCACTCCAATATATGTATAATTATTAGGGGTGTAATGGTACATGTAATTGTCCTGAACTGTACGGTATGGGCATTACGGTTCGGTTCATGCAGTTAGACGACAAATACAGTCAGTCACAGGCGATCCACACTCCAATCCAGAAGGGGGCACACTCGGTAATGCAATGCTGTTTGCTAACCTCCACAACAGGATAAAGTGCAGGAACAAGAACAGACAATCTAGATATGCATGTAATCTCTCCTCCAGTATTTCAGATGCGGAAAGACATAAATAAAACATCTTGAGCATGTTAGTTCACTAGAGAAATTAACTCTAGAGAAGAACATTTCATTAAATATATGCACTATATTAGCATATATATTCATTATATTTACTTTACCTATTAGTAATGTCTTAATTATTTAATATGTTTAAATAAATTTGTTATAAAAACAAGTTAGGACAGTAACACAAAAATGAATTGGAGTAATAATTTTATAATTAGATTTAGAAGTTAATTCAAAACCTGCCTTATGTGCATATTTACATTTTTTTTATTTTATTTTTATTTTTTAAAATGATTATTATATCTAAAAATAAAGAGCAACTTAATTTAATAGTTTGGGCTCTGTTGTTAATTGTAACCTTTGTTATTAATTAATTTGAGTTATTTATTCGTATGTGCTTTTGATTTATTTGATTTAATCACATAATTTAATTAGTGTTTTCTTAAAATTTATTGTATAATTGTGCTATTCATATGCATTTTACTCCGGAATACAATACAGAGTAAGATACAATGGGGCTTGCTTGTCACTACTGATGTGGGCTTGATAAAATAGTCAGCAGACCTGGTGGGATCGTAATGCATTAGATCAGTGTGTTTAGCGTTTATAGAGCTGAACTTGAAGAAGGGGCATATTGGAGCTGATGAACTGGAATGAATTTGCTCTTGTGGATTTGTGTCAGTTTGATAGCTGTCAAAAGCGGAGATATTTTAATCAATTTCTCTTCATCCTCTCCCCTTGTTTTTCTCCTTCACACTGTCTGCCACAAGAAATGTCTCTTTCTAAGAAACATTAATGTAAGCCTGATATACAGCCGAGATGTCCTGCCCTCTGCTGAAGTGCTTTCAGACCTGTATGTCTCCCTACGCCCCCGAGGGCAGGCCAGAATGTCTTACTGTGCAGAAAAGTGTTTTTTTAGGGATAGCGATCGGGGAAGCGGTCGGAGTGGCCTCCTCTGTCATTCACGGCACAGGATGATGCGTATCCTGAGGGCCATTTCAAATGGCCCCTCTCGCCGCCTCCTTCCACTCGTTGGGATGGAGCCGTAGTATTTGGGCGGAGTTGGAAGGCCTGCTGGCCAGGGAAATAGTTTTTATTCAATGCATACATAATCAGGCACCCTATCTGAGCGTTCACCTTTCTCTTTCTCTCTCTCATACACACATTACCGGCAAGCAGTTCTGCTCTGAGGCCGATGCACATTATACACTCACTTACACTAACACAATACTCTGCACAAACCTGCTGCACACGGCTGGAAACACGCACACACAGAGTTTTACTTTTTGTTCTCTCCCTGTCTATACACCAGCTGCTTGATCACACACATTTGGGGACACCACATATATCATGCATGCCCACATAAACACACAGACACTTGTAAAGCCTTTGCAGTTTGTATAAGTGGTTGGCCTCTGCTTGTATTAATGGTCCAGATTTCCAATACGCTTTGTGTTTTTCTCCATGAAATGCGATGGATTTGTTTGAAACCGATGGCAGCTGTCTTGCTGTCCAGTCAGCCGATGACTTTCTGTAGACATTTTGTATGAGGAAACTGGTGTCAGGCCAGCTTTCAAAGCACTGTAATGTATAATCTTATAACATATTATCTGGCATAATCTTTACTTATTATTCCTTATAAAAATATTAATATAAATATATTGTAACAAAACTGCTTAATTGATTAGTATTATTTGAAAAATCATGTGGCCAACATTTAGAAACAAAAACAAAACAGGAAATTATATCAAAGTTTCAAGGTCAATAAGTCTCTTACAATATCAGATTATTTTTATGAAAAGACAAGGTTAATTCAGGTTGTAAAATGTCATGTGGTGCAACTCCACAAAAACATTAAATTTATAAAATAGTTGTAAGAAATACTTTTTACCTTTAAATATTTGAAAACCATTTTTAAACACACATGTATTTGAAGTGTATAAAAATATGTTATTGCTTTTTACTCAATGGTTACACCACATTCAATTTTTTCATTAAATCATGATGAAATGGAAGTAGCAACAGATCTTTTCTTTGTGACTTACGTCCGAGTCAAACAGATTATTGGAATATTAAAAAAATGAAATGTATGCATGGAAGAATCGTTCACAATAAGATCAACCTCATGCAAAGATATTAAAATATTTTAATTTTCTATATAGATATTATTATATATTAATAATTAAAAATGAATTTTAATTTATGGCGACTTAAAATTTAAACTCCGTTTTACCATATGAAACCACACCATGCCTTGATTCCCAGCTATTACATTTACTTGGTTTCGAGCACATCTGTTTTCATGACCGCTTGTTTTAAACATTTTTACCCCAAAGTGGTAACTCTTGCTGACCAAATCACTGGCATAACTCGATATTTATTTCAGATTTCAGGAAAAAAAAAAAAAAAAACACTGTCAAAGTTCCCCTTAAAGGTCGACGTTGAAGTTCGATGAATGTTCTGCATTATGTTGCTTTTTTTACTTCTATCCCCCATGCATCCATTTTAAAAGCGGGAGGCTCTGATATAATCTGGGGAGCTCAGTGTTCAGGATACTGCTGTGATTTAGGTCAGTAGTTTCGTTTGTTTTTATGGGCTGTTCGTAGCTCCCGAATTAAATGGTCTTGGAGAAATCATATGATGAACACAGTCCACAGAGAAGCCAGACAAATGTGTTCCCCTGAAGCTGCCAGATACAAAATGAGAGATGGTGGGTTTGGATGAGGACACACTAAAAAAGGAAGTCATCCTAGTTTTGGAGGTCCTGTTTGACTCACATTCAGTCTGCATGCTGTCATTCTCCAGACAGCCCTGGTGCTCAAGACCCTCCTGAGAGAGACGCACCCTCCACCCCCAAAAACCGGCTCTCCTCGTGGGCCGCCTTTACCCCTTCGCCCTCTGTCTCGTCTCTGTTTAAGGTGGTACAATTTGGGGCTTTCAGCTCGCAAGCTTTAATTCTTAAAGACAGGCCTCTATAAATTATTCATGCTTCCTTCGCCAGCTTTCTTTCTGCATATGGTGCTGGAGTATTACTGATGTGTGTGTTTGTGTTTGGGGTGGGGTGGGGGTGGGCTAGATAGGCCACAAAGGCAAAGCTAACGAATGCTGGGGCCTTAGCGAGCTTCCTGTTTAGCATTGTAGATACACCTTCAGTGGACCGGGTTACTCTTTTGCTCCCTCTCTCTCTTTGTGTGTGTGTTTATAGCTAAGGGTTCCTTCCTAATGGTTCCTAACTAAATAATTTTAGCAATTGCCAGGTCTCTTCTAGCTACAGTAAGAGGTCATTGGGAGAAAGTTTTTACCTTTGGTTTAATTTTACGCCTTACTAGGACTTCCTTTCTGAGATGAGACACGAGACTGGGTTTGTGAGAATGAGATGAGACTAGATTTTTGCACAGTATTTTTAAGAAATCCTCAGTAACAAAATTCGTGACTGGAAAAATAGTCTGCAGGTGCATTTTTGAAATGGTTTAACTAATCATCTTGTAATGAATGTCTTTTCATTTCTACTTTATGAGTATGAATTATCATATACATTGAAATAGAACAATATACAAGAACTGCCTCTTCGGTCATGAAAAGTCTCTTCGGACCGGTAAAAAAAGCCGAGCTCTCAGCCCTTGAGTGTGAAAAGACACTCGGCACCTCGTTACGCTCCTGGAGTTTAAAAAACGCGGCGTTCCCATTGAAAACAATTGAAAAAGTACGCTAGCAGCTGGAAAAAATGCTTTGGTGGACACACGGCCTTAGTCTTATTAAGTGCAAACAATAAGTGCAACCATTATCAGTATTCTCTCAATATTCAAAGTGCAAACAGAGACCAGAGCTAAGAGTTACAATTACCCAGCCCAGATAGGTTTGATATTGGGAGACAGGCTATTGCATGTAGCCTAATTTGCGCTCATCAGGGAGCCTGCATTTTACTTTTGCATTTCACTTAAGCGATTGCACATTCACATTGCATATTCTACAAGATAAGACCTTTATCAGACGCTTAGACTCTGTTGCACAACGAATCCTCTGCCATGGTCTTGTCAGTCATCTCGCTTTACTCTTGTCACGTGATCAGTGAACTGTGATTCCTGCTACACTGTGTGTGACTCTGTTCCGCTGTTTTTGGTCAAGCGTATGACGTAACACAGCACTGTTTATCATATTAGAGACATTTGACTGTGTTGAAAATGATGTTATGAGGTTATGATTTACAAACATTTGGGATATTGTAAGTACTCAACTGAACAAAATATATAACACTGGCCTAGTGGTTTTTTGATATTTTACTGCAAAAAATATACATATTGTGCCTTTAAAAAAGCAAAACGACAGTGGAGGCACCATAATGTAATGTAAACGTAGCGGTGGCATTCTATGCTAATTTCACCCTCTATGAGAAATCTTGTCACATTTTAATATTGCCACACCACTTATATATACATATTCATAGATAGATTGAATAGCCTTAAAATCTTTAAATTGGGGTAGATGCTCTAACACAGCAGTTAGGATTCTAGAAAAAAAAAAAACTGCTAAATCATTTATGATTTCTTTTTTTTTTTTTTTTCTGCAGAGATGCTGGATCAAAGAAAAGCAGTACTACAGCCCTCCACTGTTTTTATCATGTACTTAGACTGTCAGCCACTTCTTTCTGATTGTTAAATACAGCTTTCAGGTTCAACCAAAATTTATATGTATGTATGAGTCAAAACACAGTACTGTTTCTGTCTCAATTGTCCATACTGCCAACAAGCCAGTATTGTTTTGACCCATACAAACACACACATGTATAGTAGCATTTAAAAGCATAAGAGGCCTTTTAAAATTGTTGGGTACAGTTGAAATATCTAGTATAATATAATAAAAAAGAAAAAAAGAAAGAAAAAAAAGAAAATAATACATGGCTACTTTGAATGGCTGTCAATGGACAAACATGCTTTTGACAGAATAATGCTGTATGGGTGATCACAGAGTGAGCTGACTTATTAAAAGGAGTTTAATCAGTATGGGTATCTCTCAAAATACCATTTTGGACAGTGTGTCACTGGAGTTGGAGTTGAGTTACAAAATGGAGAGCAAGTCTGAAGCTGGCGCTTTGGTAAAGCTCGTTTTTGGAGGGATGCTGGGCAGCGGCTGGCAAAGAAACTTAGTGAATAGAAGTGAATTTGCCCACTCTCTGGAGAATTATTAATTACAGCCATTTAAATGTACCCGGTGCTGTCCTGCTCTAAACACAGTGACTGAGTGTTGTTACAGAGAAATGATCCTAACTTACTGCAATTACAGAGTCTTGCTGTTAGAGCCAAGAAAATGCTCAAAGAAAAAAAAGCCATTTCTCTTTTGCAGTGTTGCACACAATGACTCACAGCTGTGACTGGAAGGCCGCTGTGAAAGAGAACAAATGGATTCCTATTTGATAAATTTGGTTTAATTTCTCTTGCTCTCTCCCTGGCTTTGGTCCTGAGTGGGAGTGGACTTGTGGATGGTGTGAATTTGCTTTCTGGTGCTTTGGTTGGAAAGTTCAGAGGCGTTTATGCCTTGGCACACTCGTCCAAGCGCAGTCTGTCTCGGTAATTGTGGATGTAAGCGGTCAGTCATGCTTTTCCCTGCCCACCAGCTAACTGGACATACATGCCACTGCCATGTGAGTTGACCTAGTTGAAATTGGATGGACATCTATTTGCCACCTATTCTCAATTTTTTATGTTTTCCTCAAACTTGTAAAGGCTTAAGGATAGGTGTACAAAAAGATATCTGCTCATTTACACAGGTTGCTTCAGTAATGTGCAGATAATTAATGATGTGAATTTCTGATTTACTACTTATTATTTTGTTGATACTGTTATTTGAACTGGTATACTATGAATTTATTGCCGAAAATATTTATTGATGTTATTTTATTTATTTATTTATTTATTTGATCCAACTAAAGTGTTATTTTCATCAATTAAACGATTTCAAAATTATGCAAAATATGGTAGGGATATGCCAAAAAGGCAATTTTCAGTTTTTTGGTGCTTAAAGGGATTTAAAGGGATTAAATTGACAGAAACAGTAATGTTTAATTAGCAAGTCTCTGATGGCACATTTTGACTGTTTTGCGTCTATTTCATGCACATAAACTACAACATAAACTACAACAGTTAAACAGCTGTGTGGACTAGGGCTAGGTTGATTTTTCGATTTTAATCGATACTGATTCGAAAGTATACTCAAAGATCGATTTTTTTTTGAGTATATGCTGTTTTCTGTTGATGCTTGAACAAAGCTTCAATAAACATTTGTAGTGTGCCTGCCATCCAATAATTGCTTTGTTTTTTAACTTTTAATGTGAAACCATCTCAAATTTCAAATTTTGTCAATTTTATCAGGAAATTCAAAGAATAAATGTTGTTTGGCGCTCTTTAATACGCCGTGACAGATCTCTTGCTATAGTCGCATCAGTTCAAGTGGCAGCATAAACTGATAATCTCTTACACTTTCTTGCTAGTTATAGCACTAAATAAACATGAATGAACATCAGAAGGTATGTTGAAAATAGGATGACTTACTGACCTACTCAATCAAAATTTCAACTGCAGAAAAGACGTCAATAAAACAGCTTGTAAACAATGTCCTGTAATGTTACATTTACCTCAGGAAAGCCATTCAATGTCCATATCTTGTTAGTTAGCTTGAAAAATAACTCTAGAGGGCAGCATTTTGCTAAATATATGCACTGTTACATATTCAGTCATTTTTACTTAACCTTTTAGTAATGCCTTCATTGTGAATGTTTGAATAAATCTGTCTTAAACAAAATTACAGCCATTGTTTAAATGTTTATATTTCACAAACAAATTGGAATAGAAACATAGTTCTTTTATTAAAAAGTTGATATAAAAACTGTTACATGTTATTTAAGCTCAGTTTTATTTGAGTGTTGTTTATTAGATAAATTTGATTAATTCATTGATTATTAAATAAACCTTAATTTTGGTGTTTAGGTAAAACTAATGAAATTAAAAAGTTCCATTCCTATAGCTTCCATATCGATCTTTGCAGTAATTTGATTAAAATGTGATTGGCTCTCTTAACTGTATGGTGAAGTGGTCCTGAAGTGTTTTTTTTTTTTTTTTAAATCATAATATAGCCAGCCAGACAAATGTGTTCCTAACTTCCAAACTGAATACATGACCAATAATTCAACTGCTGTTCAAACATGATACTTGTTTTTCAGACAAATTCAGTACATTTTCCTGTTCTGGGAACATGCTTTAATTAGCATCATCATAATCAACCTTCCTTCTCCTTCTCCTTCTTCATTAAACGGTGTGTTTAAGTAATGGTTTTGATGACCGCTTGATTAGCAGTGTTAAATGTAGTCATTTGTATTTTCACAGAGTGCTGTTTGTTTTCTCACATGCTCTGCAGAAGGCTGTTTTGTGTGTGTATGAAGCTGTAATTCATTTTTATGTCAGGACTAATTTGTGTGGACGGAGTGCTTGGTGTTTTGCATTCTCTCACCTCAGATGACACTAATGACTCGTCCCCATGCACCCAGAGAGCAACACAAACCGCTGAGGATATGAGAGGCACATAATTATTAGGCTTATTTCGGAATCGCCTGTTCCTGTTAATTTGTAAATGTGCTTCTTACAAGCAAACTTGTCAGAACATCTTTCACTGTATTTCTACACGATTATGATGTTCCAGTTAGAATAAGGCAGACCAAGTGTGTTTTCTTACTTTCTGTATAAGTGTAGTTCAGGGCTCCAGCAGTGACAGTGTAACAGTCAGTGGAAAATGACTGACAGTCCAGGCTGTGGTTTGATTGTGGCTAACAAGACAGCAGTGGTCAAGTCCAATTTGCCAATAAGTTTTTTTTTTTTTTTTTTTTCCCCCACAATGTAGCAAGCTTGTTTTAATCGATCAAACAAAACAACATCAGTCTGTCATCATTGTCAATATCATCACTTTTGAAGGAAGTATTGAGAGCTGGGCACATGAAAAATGATCAGGTCAACAAATTAGAGTTGCCCAATATTCTTGGACACACAACAGAGACCAGAGGTTGCTATTTCATTGCTGAGGTGAAATGATAGGGCTCTCAGTTGTTTCATTTAATTATCAATTTTATATCTTTCTCCTAAAAATCCTCAGTTAAAACCTAAAATGACACAATTGTTGATTATAAAGTAGGGCTGTGAAGCGATTAAATTTTTTAATCTAATCAATTACATTAAGTTAAAGTCATTGTTGTGTAAAGCATTATTATTATTACTATAGAAATATGAAATTATTTCTTTAATGAAATGACACTCTAAATAAAAAATAAAAAAAACTAAAACTGCCAGTAGGTGGCAGTAAATGTCTTAATGATTAATTAATTAATTAATTAATTAATTAATTCATTCATTCATTCATTCATTCATTTATTCGATTTGTTCAAACAGCTGATTCATTCAGGAGTGAAGAAATTGAGCAAAACAGACAATATTGTGTCTAAAATAACACAATATTAACTTCTTATTTATTGAACTCATGTGATATTGCACTCGTTGCTCGTGTGATATAGCTTAACTATATCATATGAAGTAGTAGTAGTAGTAGAACTATATCACTTCATATGATATAGTTAAGTTATATCACACGAGCAACGAGTGCAATATCACATGAGTTCAATAAATGAGACAAAAATTTAAACAGGGGCATTTTTTGCCCCATATTTTGAATTTTAGGGATATTCTAACTACATTCTATAGGCTTCATCACACAGTAAGTTGTTGCCCTGCATCATATTCTTCATCAATCAACTATGAAATGTCAGATGACCTACGTAGGTCTACCTATGTTAAATGTGTTAATAATTTTAACCCATTATTTTTCACCATAATTAATTAATTGAATTAACGCATTAAATGGACAGCCCTAGTATAAAGCTGTAAAAAATAATCTAAATAGCATAGAGCATATATAGAAGAACTGCATGAGTAATGTTTGAGTTCCTTTTGACATTTCTGATTGGAGATATCTTTGCTCTGGAACTGTGAGCACAGTTTGAGGTGTTGTTGAGACCTTGAGGTGACACATGTGAGACAGCTTATTAATTATTCAAAGCTTATTAATATTTGAACAACTTTTGTCTGCCAGATCAAAGTTATGTTGTCCAACCATCATGCCGAAACATGCAGGAAAAACGATGGCGTGTCAAGGTTAGTAAGT
Source organism: Ancherythroculter nigrocauda (assembly GCA_036281575.1). NCBI lineage: Eukaryota > Metazoa > Chordata > Actinopteri > Cypriniformes > Xenocyprididae > Ancherythroculter > Ancherythroculter nigrocauda. The sequence continues at coordinate 12,016,208 of VTFQ01000022.1, read as the reverse complement.
TTCTTAAAAATATCAGATATTTTGACCTTTTAATGACAAAGAAAGGTTAGGTCAGGTTGTAATATGTTGTGATTTGTGATTTTTACTCTTTTTTTTGAAAAAGGAGTAAAAGTTTATGAAAACTATATGAAACCAACAAAGAGTACATTTCTCATGAACTTGCCAGATTTGTCTTTTTCATTATTCTTGACACTGTTGTAAAAGTCTCAAATTGATCTCATTGAGACTTTAACTCTCTGGTCCCTGAGGTGTTTTCTGGGCCCTGGAGGTGTTTTGACATGACCTGACATTTGTGATTATTTCTGTTACATTTAACATTTTCATGGCTAAAGTCTGATTACACTGTATTCAGCACAAACTCTGCTACAGCAATATGTGATCAGCATGTATTTAAAATTATGTAGTTTTGAGAAAATTACATTTATGTGTGGTTTGTGGAAAAAAAATTAACTCACTGAAATAAGGCCATAAAACCCATACTGAATATATGTTCACAATACTTTTGAAAAATGTATTTTGTAGGCTAGAATTTTTGTTTCAAAACATGTGAAAATCATCCTTCCCACTCATTCACATAAAACAATATATTGATTTATATTTTGTAAGACATGTTTTGTGTCAGAAGGCTGTATGCGGGGAGGGCATGAATAATCATGAATAATGATGTGTTTCACACCTGGGAAGACAAAAACCCTCCCCTAATGGCCCTATCAGCTGTGGGACTGTGAGGGAACTAGAACAAAGAATGTGAGGAAATTTAAAAGAATGAATTTTAAATTGATTGTATTTTATTTACAACACAACATAATCCAAATATACATAAGAAAGGCCAAAAAGGCACATTATTGAGCACACTGATCTAAAGACAGAGATTTAAACAGTCACACACCTTTGTGCCAATCCTGAAACAGTTCCTGTTCAACATACCAGTCATTTCCTAGCTGTCAGAGTAAAATGTCATCCTCCTATGCTGTTTACGTTCAGCGCTTCCAGGTTCTATGTCAGAACACCGACCCATTATTGGCTGACACCTGCGTCAGCATCACATGCATGCGTCGTGCTGCTCGTGTGAACAGCATTGGCCAATACTGAGCTGGCATTCTGATGTAGAACCTGGAAGTGCTGAACGTAAACAGCGTAGGAGAATAGCACAGAAAAGAAGATATTGTTGAATAAAGTTGTTATTTTTGTTTTGTTTTTTGCACACAAAAAGTATTCTCGTCGCTTTCTTAAAATTAAGGTTGAACCACTGTAGTCACATGGACTGTTTTAACAATGTCTTTGCTACCTTTCTGGGCCTTGAAAGTGGTAATTAAATTGCTGTCTATGGAGGTGTCCATCTCAGACCTTATCATTTTTTTTTCTGATTTTTGCTAGCGCACAAATGATTCATGCTTGTGGGAGCTTTATCCACCCTTAAAAAAAATCCCATGAGTCAGTTCCCCTTCAAAGGTGTTTGCCACATCTGACACAGGGAAGGGCGCTGCATAGTGCTAATCCTATAGAAAAGCTGAAATATGATGTTGTGCGCAGATCTATGGGGGATTACTTCCCTCTAGTTCAGATGTAATCCCCTAAAGTGAATTCACTAATGACATTAACACCTTTCTCTCTGCTGGAGGGGAAAATAGAAAGGAAAGGCTATTGCTCAAAGGACTGTGTGACCTCATATCAGATGTAGTGATTGTGACATCACATTAGTGAATCTTAGGTTGGTGGGGGTGGAGCTCCAGGAAGAACAGAGGATCCTGATTTCAGAATCTCACTTATTAAACAGCAAGCTCCCTTCCGGTGTCCTTGATGAGCTCCTTATTAATAACCGAGCACATGTTTCATTTCTGATAAATTCAAGCACACGGATTCAAGCACACGCATCGCCAATGTGAGACCCCCCACCCCAGCCCCCCTCTTCTCTTTTATTATTGCTTTTCTTTCCCCAACCTGCTGTGTTAAGTTGCATGAGTTGGACGTCAGGCTCTCTGGCAAACACGCTTGCTCAGTCTGTCAGATGTGACGGTGGGAGAATCGGTGGGTGATTAATGAACTCGTGTCTGTTACCAAGCTCAAACCGTCTCCGTCAACTCATGGGTGGATGTGAGGGGCTGACAGCCCACGGCGGATTAGCCAGCACTGGACTGTTTCTGTGTGGCTCTCGGTTCTGGAGCCTGAGGATTTAATCTGGACAAGAGAAACACGGCCACACGCCTAAAAAAAAAAAAATCATCCTTCAGCTCGACAGAGACAGCGTTTTGGCCAGTGTTCTTATACATTACCCGCAGAGTGTATTTACATGTCGTACAAAAGTGCGCAAATTCGATAGAAGTAAGCTCAAGGGCCTGAACATGACACAGTTGATCCATGTCTAAATGTTAACTGAAACATATAGTTTCCATAGAAACCTCAGAAAGTCTCACGCATATAATGTACAATCGGCTGGTCATTATGAAATAAACCCCAACATGGTAAGCCAGGACATGTCACACTTGAACATTGATCTAGGGTGAAATAATATTTTATCATTGTGTAAAAAAAGATATTTTGGGATAGGAATTATTTTTCCTCTGGAAACAGTTAGTTATACAGTTTATTGCTCATTATAGCAAAAAAACTACATAAGCAAAAATGTATAAAATTAAAAATTTAAAAAAATGTTGATCAATAAAAATGTATACACAATATATTGTACCGTCTCACCACATTCAATACAGACTCAAACTCAAAATTCACAACTTGAGTAAAAATATGTTTGTTTTTTCCTTTGACATGTATTGGGGATACCGGTGCTGAAAACACTGGCATAACCAATAAGAAATTTATGTTTGTGTTTATCAGCATTTAGAGGAATTTCAAATTACAGTCCGGTTCTTCTGCTTTACTGTAACATTATTCTATACCACCACAATAAAGTTAAACCCGCAGCAGTGCTGGACTAAAGCATGGGCACATGCACTCTAAAGTTACAGACTCTCTGTCGCCTCAAGACCTTTTCAAGGGTCATCATAGCTGTCTTTTCACACGGCTGTTTCTCCTCAGTGCTGGCTGCAGTCGCTCTAGAGACAAAACTGAAGGGTTGTTCTTGGATTCTGTGCTGTTCCTGTGGGTGTCTCTTTAGATTAACTTTGGCTGCTGATTTTTTTTCCCTCAGGAAGAAAATGGCAAGAAAAATGGTGTTCTTTAACCTTGGGCAGATTTTCCAGGCCTGCTAAAGTGCTCTAATAAAAGGGGCCCCTTCAGACTCAACCGAAGCCTGAGCGCAGTTTATGGCCGCTTGCAGATATGGATGACTAGCTGTCAGTGGCCTTGTTATAACCGCTCTTTCCAACTCCATTTTGTTTTTTTAAAAGGCTGCTTGTTGTTCCACTAATAAACTCACAGGTTAAGATTGCATTCAGACAACATTTATTTAGACTTTTCTAAGGTTGTCAAAAGTACTTTGTGTTTTCTCTTGAAGCACTTTCAAAGCAGGCATCAGGACATGTTGAAAGTTTTTGTGCAGTGAAAATGATGTCGAAGTTCTTTTCAGTAAAAACTTGCCTAGGCAAAAGAAAATAAGAGGCTGTAAAGAATGATTCTTAAAGTATGACAATGCAATGAAATCAATGTTGATGCCACATCAATGCCACAAAAAAATCAATGTTGCTCAAAAGTAAAAAGAAACTGCAGTTATTTTGTCTCCTGATATGTCTCAAATTACATCTTAAAGGTCTTAAAAGGTTAATTTACCCAAATAAGAAAATTATGATTCTTTACTCACCCTAATGTCATTCCAAATATGTATTCTTACTTTCATGGAAAGTCAAAGGAGAAATTTTGAATAATTATACTGGACACAAATTTTTAAGAATTATACTGGCTGTGTGATTAGGCTTTTAGGTTTTCGTCAAAGTATCAAGAAAGTGGCCTATATATGCTTTATTTCAAGTCTTCTGGAGTCATACAAAAGCTTTCCATGAGGATTGGATTAAAATCAGTGAGTTGAACTTGAGAACAGGATCAATCCGATTTGTGAACAAATAATACAGATTCATTAAAAAAAGATGGAACTCAAAAGAATGATTCTTTTTTCTCTCATGAATGCCCCAAGAAGAGCAGAAAGGACAAATGTGTTTGAAACGACACAAGGGTGAGTAAATGATGACAGAATTTTCATTTTTGGATAAACTAATCCTTTAATCTGCTGTGTGACAAAAACTAGTTTTCGCGACAATCTGTGCCATTTTGTGACGTGTGAATACCATTGAGGGATCTTGCCTGCCTTTTGACTGATCTCTGGCTTGATAAATCTCATTGGAGCAGCACAGAGGAGAAAGGCCAGTGAGTTACAAATTATTAAGCCATGTTACTGCCGCCGATTCTCAGAGATGTGTCAGAAAAGAGGCTTTAATGAGCTTCTCCAATCAATAATCCTTTAACGAGGATAAGAACTCTCTGATGAAGTGGGATGCCGAATTCCCCTCTGCAACATCCTTTTCCGCCTCTCACTCACCTGCTTTGTTTGTCTCAGTGGAGGCACGGTCACAGAACGCAATGCTCCCCACATCGGCAATCTGCAGTTACACAGCACCTCTCTCCCCGCATTAGCGAGCTGCAATCACATAACGCACCCCGCATCGGCAATCTGCAGTCAATAGGCAGAAAAAGACTTTATTTGCAAGTATTGACAAATGGGATGATGAAGTCAGGATGGGTTCTCTCTCCCAACTTGGCTGGAAGTCTCATTCCATTTGGATCGAGATCAGACAGTGGTTGTTAAATTAATGATTCGGAAGACTGAGTTTGGGTCGAGACAGTAAAGGGGTATAGTCCACCCAAAAATGAGAATCATTTACTCACCCCTATGCTGTTACAAACTCATATGCTGTTATTCCTGCTGTTATTTAAACTGCCCCTATTATGTTATTATAAAGGTTCTTAATTTTGTTTTGGAAGCCTCCTATAATAGGCTAACATGTATCAAAGGACAAAAAAAACGCTTTCATTTTCTCATTATATACAGTGGACATCGCCACATTTTTCAAATATTCTAAAACAACTCATCCGATGTCATCCGACTCAGTCACTCTAAATCCCTCTTTTCCGTTTGCCTGCTCTGCTCTGATAGGCCAGGCAGCCCAGTCTGTTGTGATTGGTCTACCGCTTATACCGCGTGCAGAAACAAACAGCCATTACCACAACTGATTCAGCTCTGAAGGCTTCTGGAGCTCAGTGATTGTACACACTGTAAAGACAGTAACGATGGCGTCGATTTTACCATATCAATCCGAGTGCAAGTCCGATGATAACACATTGGAAGGACTAGTTATTCAACCCGAGCCTCCATCGCAAGAACAACTTGAGCGAGAACGACTTTTCTCAGTGATACACTACTCAGTTTGACTTATGATATGTTGATATGATCATGATATGTTGCAACTAATTCTTCACCATCAGCATTAACAAGTGTATGTCCATCAACAAACCGATGTGTATATTTCTAATTTATTGTGGTGCACATGTGGGAACTGTATCATTAACTGTATCAATAATAGTGCCAACATTAGCCAAGCACTAACATGAATCACTGATGTAACATTACAGTTTGTAAAACAAATCTTGCTCCATCCTTTATCATTACTCAGAGTAGTAAGAACGACAGACAATCTGCATTAATGGACACAATTTTAGGTAATAGTGAGCCACAGCTGATTTGCAGAATTATTTCAGTAAGATAGTAATAACATGAATTAGCCGGTTAGCTGGAGACCTAGCACAATGTATTTTGAACAACCAGTAGAAAACAAATACATCAATAATTAATTATACTTACAAGTTTGTCCAAATAAAGTGGCTATTGTCCTATTTTTAATGGTTTTGTAAATCCCATTTAGATCTCACAGAGATTTGAGAAGCAATCGTGAAAATGTTATTCTGCTGTTGTATCGCTGTGGTAATTTTAACCACTGACTCTTCATATCCTCATGCTTTGGGAGTGTTTTCAAAGAGAATTTACTTTTTGCGAAGCAGAAAACAGCGTCTTCTCGACATGTATACACAGCGCGAACCAGCTACAGCATTTAAGGGCCGGTCAAAGTAGGCGTTGTTCGCGGGCAGCCAATGAAGACCATAGGCGGGCATCAAGCAAATTGTTACTTTGTGACGTGTGGCCGTCACGGACGTGGGATTCGAATTCCTAACAACTCGTTTAGGTTGTTCAGAGTTGATTCTTTCTTTTGAGAGACAGTAAATTTTATTTGTTGTGCACTTCCGGCTTCACAACTTTGCAGATTGTTTACATTCACAGACAGCTATATTACACATTGCATGAAAGGTAATATTCGAAAAAGCATATTAGGGGCACTTTAAGTCATTATGTCACTATGTCAATATGTCTATGTCATTAAGTCACTATGAAGTCATACGATAGCTTTTTTTTATGGGTCAAATCAATTTCGCATGTAAAGATTGATCAGCGAACATCAGCAGAAGCTCAACCAAACCTGTTTCACGCGCGAGAACAATCCTCTTCCGTAAGCTCAAACGTGCTGTGTAACACATGAGAATGAACCTCTTGTTACGCAGCATGTTTGAGCTTCCGCAAGAGGTTTGTTCTTGTGCATTATTCAGGTTAGGTTGAGATTCTGCTTATATTCGCTGATCAATGTTTACATGCGAGTAAAAGCCTAAATTAAATCTGTTCATCATAATAAGCGATCGATTCTCCAGAAAATTTGGGCTAAACCACTCAATTCATATGGATTCGTTTTCTGATCTCTTTATGAAGTTTTTTGAAGTGGCAAAGTTGTAGTTACAAAGGCAGTCATTGGAAGGAAATCTTACAGCATTCTGTCATCAAAAAGATCTTCATTTGTGTTCTGAAGATGAATGAAAGTCTTACAGGTTTGGAATGACAGGAGGGTGAGTAATTAATAGCAGAATTTTCATTTTGGGGTGAAGTAACCCTTTAAGGCTATACAGTTTGCAATGCACTTACTCATATGTTTGCTTGTTTTTTTTAGTTTTTGTTTTTTTTAATTAGTGTTTTATTGAGCAGAGTCATTTTTAGGCTTGTGTGTATTTTGCAAATGCACAAAAGCAGATTTTCCAGATTTCCTTCTGGGGCCATGTCAGATGCGTAGGTATCTTTTATTCTCTCACGAGTGTTGCGGAAATCCACATACTCCTAATGCTCATTCAATGCATTAATCATTAATCATGAGAACAAATGAAGAAAGTTATGAAATGTTCTCGGAAAGACAGTGGGAAGCTAGTAAAATTCACCTCAGGTCCCAAAGATGTAACTGCTGACACAGATTCTTTGTTTCATTTCTTATTCACATAGTGCAGGGACCCCTGTTGATTAATACTTCTCATGATTGATACATTTTCACCATTGTTAAATGACTGGATTGCAACAAAAGCATGCAGAGATTTCCATGAATGACTGACCTCTCTCTTTTTTTCCTTTTAATTTCTTCCTGTCTTTTTTTTTTTTTTTTTTGTGACAAACTATGTCTTAAAGCTGAAGTGTGTAACGAAATTAATGAATGTTTTCAAACATTTGACTGATTTCCATTGGTTGGGTCAAAAGTTAGCCCCACCCCAAACTACACCATTGGTTGAGTCACTGTTGCTGGTCGGGATTCTCAAACAAACAGGGCAATGTTTTGAAAACATCACAGTGTTTTCACTGAGTCACCCTAGCAATGGCTTACTTATTTTTGATTCTGCATATTAAACTGAGATTGGAGAAAGTATTTAACATGAAATGGTTTACCTGTCAGGGATAGAAAATGAAAATTGTTATCAATTTCATTTCAAACTTGTATGTTTTTTGGTAACACTAATTTAAGGTGACGTAGTTGCATGTTACTACATGTACTGTAATAAGTAATAACAGTAAATTATAACCAAACCCTAACTGTAACTCAATTGTAAGTACATGTAGTTAATTAATATTACTCAATACTTATTTGAGTAAGTACAATGTAACTATATCATCTTTAAATAAAGTGTAACCCCCCCCCCCCCCCCCCTCTAAATTTTCTTTTTTGTGTGTGTGTGTGTTCTGCAGAAGAAAGAAAAGAATACAGGTTTGGTGCGACGTGACTTGGGAAGCGTGTTTTTTGTTCTTAGCTGTTCCAGTGATGCTGTTATCATGATGATACTGTCGACTCCTAGCTTCAGGCAGAAGATTGTCGATGTTTAATGTGATTACTGTAGAAAACCGCAGTGAGTTCACCTGCTGGAACATGTCCTGATTTTTTTTGCTGAAATTTAGTTGAATTTTTTTTTTTTTTTTTTTGTCTCAGTGTTCAGAATTCTTCTGTTAGGGACCCTGAGTGATTTGCCCAGCCCTGTAGGGTGGTATTTACAGGGTTTCTGGAGGGGGATTGGGGGCATGTTCCTGTCAAAAGGAGGGTCGCCTCTCCATGCAACCTCTGCTACTCATGAGTAAGGCCAACGTTGCCTGTGGTAACCTGACAAAGCCAGCAGTGGTGAGGTCATTGGAGGTTGGAAGGAGTGCAGCACAACTCTTGCTGTTTTTTTTTTTTTTTTGTTTTTTTTACAGACAAGGGGAGGGAGAGGGTGACGGGTGGGGTTCAGGATTATGGGGCTTGTCCTTTGGAAACCTTTTCATTTTTTCCCAAATCTGATTAGCCTTTGAGATGTGTTTTGGCAAAAAGGGAGCGAGAGATGCAAGAGGGGGATGAGAGGGGTTAGTTCTCTCATCCTTCAGCTATTGTTCACCTACATTAGAAAGACTCAGTATTTCACAGAAAATTAGTCTCTTAAGAGCTGTAGACCAGGGGATCTCACAGCACATTTGCAAGTAATGAAAGGGTAGTTTACTGAAATTTGAAAATTCTGTCATTTAATCATTTAGTAACTCTTGTGTTGTTTTTGACCCATGACTTTTTTTTTTTTCTTTTTTTTTTTTTTGTAGTGGGACACAAAAGAAGAATTGAATATTGTAATGTAAAACTGTTGTGATAGTTTTTTTTTTTTTCATACAGTTACAATTAATGGTGACTGGAGCTTCAAAACTTCAGAAAGAACAAAAAAGCATCATAAATGTATTTTTTAAATTGGCTGATACAAGGCATCTCATATTTTCCAAGTTATCTAAAGCCATACAATAGCTTTGTGTGAGAAACACAGTGAAATTGAAGTTACTATTAATTTAAACTAACATTTGCCCTGGCTCTGCTTCAATGAAGTCTTTGAAAAAAGTTACAATCTCACTAGTGGGGGAAAATCATCTAAAGAAAAATGACTTAAATTTTGGTCTGTTCATCACACTAAGCTACTGTATGACTTCAGAACATTTGCAATATAATATACCAGTTTTTTGTTTTGTTTTTTTCATGAAAAATCATCCACAATCATGAAAGATCTAGTCCACATTTATTGTAACTGCATAAAAAAGAGCAACTAGCACATTATTCAAAACATCTCCTTTTGTCTTCCATGGGTGAAAGGAAGTCATACAAATTTGGAACGAAATGAGAGTGAGAAATGAATATAAAATATATGATTATAGAATATATAAATGAACAATCCATTCGAGCCATTAAACAAGCTTAGATTGTACAATCTAGGGTTCCTCCAAAATTATGGGGCAAGAAGCAGATTCCTGGTACTCCTGCATTATCCAGGCTTTATCCAGGAAGAGGGGCCCATTCCCTGTTTCCACAGTGCTAAACTGGGCTCGGAGCCCACGCTACAGTAAATTCATGACACGGGCATTTGGCCTACAGTCTCTCTGACTGTGGAAAAATGAGCGGGCAGGAAGCTCAGAGTCTTTTGTTCTCCATTCCCGCTGCCCTTACAGGAAAACACCAGGGTCACATGGTGTACGATGGCACTAATGCTTAAACACACATAAAGGAGGGCAAGACAGACCGAGAGAGAATATAGATGAGTGAAATTTTGCACGCATGGAAGATAAAAGATATGAGACAGCTGTGACTGCAGCACGGATTGATATTTCATAGGAGCCTGGTTTCGAAGTAATTTTTCATTGCTCTGTTTCAGAGCAACATTATGTTATTTGAACCTACACAAACTTTCCGTGATTCCTTGTAATAATATCTTATCTAAATTGCATGTGGTCATTTTTTTGCTTTAGACTCAGTGTAGATGGGAAGGGGGAGTTCTGTCGTTTCATTCGTTGACTTTTTCAAGCCTGTATCCACATCTGTGTTTAATATCCTCCTTGATTTGCCATTCCAATGTTTAATGGAAGTAGTTATTGTCATTATGTTGTACATGTTGGCTGATGTGTTATTATTAAAATGACTATAATTTATAGCAAAATGCAAGAGTATGTACAAGTAATTGAATGTATAAAATCTCTGATGGGAAGCCAGTAAGTGTGCCATTTCCCAGATTCCGAGTAATTCGTTAGAAAAATGAACCAGATAGGCGTTGAGTTCCTTGTCACTCACTATGCAAAAAAGTTGAAGGCCATTTCATCTGTGCACAATCCTTCTCTTAAAATCATCTCTGTGTATAATATATCACACATCCAGTCGGATCCAAAAAGGAGCCTTAAATGCTTTCATGTGCTCAGTTGAATTACTCTAAAGCATTTTTAAGGAACGTGAAAAGAAGAATTCCCGAAAGATGAAGGATCTAATATTGCTGTGCTGTTCTCCCCTCAATAACTCCTTTTAGGATCAAATGTTTTGCAGAGAGAGCACCTGCACTTGTTCTCAACAAAAGCAGAAAACACTTGGAAAGTGGAGCTCCATGTCATCGTTAACCCAAGACCTATATTCCCCCATCACGTCTCTAAAACAAACTCCTGATTCTTGTGAAGCTTCGCACCCCTGCCGAGCTGCTCTTGAAGTTACGGGGCTTCCTGCAAGGAAGAATGGAGACTCTATGAGAACTAAACTCTTTCAATCTGAGGGGAATCCTGCTTCTTTGTCTAGATGGAGACGGGTTCTGTGACCAATTAGTGTTTTATTGGTTAGCAGAGAGCAAGAGGCTCTGTCGTATGTGTGTGTGACTGAATATTCAGGTCCCTCCCTGTGGCCTTTTCTTTCCCATTCAGGAAAGATACACTGTGTGTCCAAACCTCATTAGAAGAACAGCAAGCGTGTTGTTTTTTTAGAGAAAGAGAAACCTAGAAAAGGAGTAGGTGGTCTAGGAAGCATCCTCTAGCAAGGAACGTCCTGGGTTCAATACGAGTTAAGCTGTATCGACAGCATCTTTGGCGTAATGCAGATGACCTCAGGTAATAATTACAACTAAACTGTTACTTGAAGTACAGTAAGTGCGTTTACATGTGCAGTTATAAGGGTCAATGGCATGTAAGAGTATCCATGATAAAGAAAAGGAAAAGTCTAAAAAATTCTAATGTATAACATATGTACAAAAAGTAAAATTTAAAGGTTTGAAATTTACATTTACATTTAGGCATTTAGCAGATACTTTTATCCAAAGCAGCTTACAAAAGATAAACAATGGCTTTAAAAATGTCATTAGGTGTAGCCATTAAATATATTTTGAATAAATGTTAGTGTACACCTCTTAGTAAAGAGTATAACTGCATACTCACTTAAGTATTTTTATTATGTCCGACGTTTCGGCAGACAAGTAGCCTTTGTCAAGGTACTGTACAACTTCTTACAAAATGAAGAACACCATAAATAGAACCAACAGTTACTCAAACCAATGGTGCCTTGACAAAGGCTGCTTGTCTGCCGAAATGTTGGAAATATTAAAAATACTTATGTGAGTGTGCAGTTACTCTGTCTTTACAAAGTTCTTTTCTTTAACTTGCACATCAAAACGTTGTATGTTTGCTTCAGCTATTGCTTTATTTAAGTTAATATTAGTCATTATTTTCCAAAGTTTTTAAATTGACATTTTTTTATAGGTAAAATCTTTATTAATTATATTATTATTAAATTATTTTATTTATTAATTCATAAATAAAATCTTTGTTTATGGGGAGTCGCATCATGATATTTGAACCTTGCCTTGTCATCAAAAGGTCAAATTTTTTGATAAGAGAAATTTAAATCAAATTTACATCAAAATCAAAATAAGCTTTACAGTTTGGCATTTAAACCTTTTGGATTCTAGTGCCAGTTACTTCCAGCTCCTTGCTCTTTTCAAATTGTTATTTTTAATAGCTAAGGGATGAGTCACAATTGTTTTCTGTGGTAATCAACATCAATCAACAAACAGTGTTGATTGTGTGTAACTTTTGAACCCAGAACATTCCCAGACATCAAGACATTTACATTTGCATACAGCTTCTGAACAAGACAATTAAAAAAGAAGTGATCTCATAACAACATTTACATGTTTGTGATTAGTTTGTACTTATTACAGTTGCAATGGAAAGTGAAATTTCATCAAATTCGCTTGCTTTCTTCTTCAAAACAATACTTCCCAACCACCCTTGTCTCATGATTGGCATGTTATTACATACACTCTTACCCGTTTGGTTGTTGTTCTGAATGTTTTGAACAAACTATTATTCTTTGCTTTAGTAAATTAAATGTTTATTTTGATAAGAATTTCAAGTAAATAAAAAAAAGTATTTAATTCAAATTTGAATTTATGCAAGGCATCCTTGAAATGTTTCTAATTCCATTTGTTTTTTTCTCTCTCTTTCTGGTTTGCCTCATCCTGAATTGCTGCTCCCATGGAAAAGGTAAGATATTCTACTTAAATTCTAACAAGTTAATTCTTTCATTACTATTAAAAAATACCCCATCTCATCATCAGATCCAAATTTTCAAACATTTGCAACCCACTTTAATACCTGATGTATTTCCAAGTGAAACAGAATATGCAATAAGAATGGCATTATCCATTAGGTCTCTATTTGGCTGGTTGTTTAAGGGGAGGGGTTAAAAATAAGAGTGATTGACCTAATCAGTAAAAAATCAGTAAATTAATAAAATTGTGATGAAATTTAAAAAAATTATATATATATATTATTAATTGTTTAATGATGATTTTAAAAATATGGTATCAGTTAAGCTGACATTAAATGAAGGAATATTACATTGGCAGCAGGTATATTAGGCTGCTGTCATTTTAAGACCTGACGCACCGAGTCATTATAGTGTTACACATGCGTTTTCTTTCTCAACTGTTTACATTCACTTAAAATATAACTGACTGTTTATGTAAATACTCGCCAAAACCTGCATTTTGACATTATTTTGTGTGTATTTGACAGTTTAAATGCAATAAGCAGCGAAAAAGAACTCAATGTACTACTGAGAGGCAGCTTTATGTGCGCGCATTGTGGGTGTGAGCACAAAATCTGTGGGAATGAGTAAAATGATGTGCAAGACACACAATCCCACGCTGAAATTAAAGCCCTGTAACACCAACAATATTCATCTGGAGCAAATAAAACAAGTGAGGGGAGGTGGGTTTGTATGTCAATTCACTGTCGGAGAGATAAGAGATCAGAACAGATTCTATGTATCTGTTCTGCGGAAAATGAATATTGAAAGTGTCTCTTATTATCAAGCCTGCATTTATGTGAAAAAAAAAATACAGAAAAAAAACAGTAATATTGTGAAATCTTCTTTCAAAAACAATAAAATTAGTAATGTTTCCAAACTTTTCACCGGTAGTGTAATATATCCCTGAAACCCACCCTAAAGCCAGAGCCTTTGACTGTGAGATCTCCTCAGTAGAAAGTCGGTGAATCCACACAGGATGCGCCACTCCAGACTTCAATCCTTTTATCAGAAGCCACATTATGTGTAATGCAGGAGAGGGTCCTGTCCTGCTCAGCAATGATTTTCCTGAGAATTGTGGGATACTTTTTTAGACTTAGATGGACTGAGACAATGCACATAACTGTTGAATGTGAACTGTTTTAGTGTTGCATCAATAGAAGCAAGAGACAGTGTGCTTTTTGAACCACACCACAGATATTTAGGCAGTGTAGTTAACCTGGAGCGGAAACCCCACGTTTCCAGCCTGCTCGTTCTTTTGAAGATCACTCATGAGGTCTATAACATGGACTGGGGGTTTGCGGGTTAGTGGATAAGCTGAGTCGCTGAGCTGAATATGAATGTTTGAGCGTGTGCAGTCATGCAGATGAGTGTGTGTGTGTGTGTGTGTGTGTGTGTGTGTTTACGGATGGATTGGGTCTGAAATGTGCTGTTTATTTATGAACGGTGCACGATGAAATCATGATTTGTCTGAAAGCAGAGATGATGCTCCTGTCTTTCCAATGAAAAGTCTACAGTATCCGTTTAACTGTCCACGGCTCTATATTTGTAAGTGTGCTCGTATATTCGTTAAATTAGAAGAATGAGAACAGGGCGGGTCTTGAAAGCTTCATGGTCCCGATTTACGACTACACATAACAGTGACCTCATGATTTAAGAGCAATTTTTGGCCTAAAAATTCTCTCCTGTGCACTAAATGAAGATGAATGGCTTTCCTCGCTCTCTCGTTGCTCCCTTATTTGCGCAGCTTTGCTCTTGTCATGTACAGTTCTGCTCGGTATCGCTCAAGAACGAGAAAAAAAGACCCAAATGATCTCTAAGAGATATTTTCTAGCAGATTTGACAGCATAAGATCTTTTCCAATCTAATGGCTCTTTATTGGCCTAATGATGAATTTCTGTTAAAGCACCCAGCGTAAAACAATCTCTAATGGCCTTGTGTCATGACAGAAGAAATCATTCTGGGGGTCAGCGCTGGAATTTTCTAGCTCTACCAGCACTTCTCATTTAGCATTCGCTGTGTCATTCTTGTTAAATAATTGCCTTCCCCGGCTGGGAAGCGAGTAGGTTCTCCTGATAATATAAGTTTAGTAAGAGGCTCTCGACAGCGATATTCCATGATTCAATTAAAATTGATTCAGTTTAGTCTGTCCGGGAATATGATTTTCACTTCGCTCCTCATAAATCGAGAGCGGAGCTGTTTTACTTCGGGTGATGCTAAATCACTCTTGACATTGCAAAGCTGTTTAGATCCACGGTCACATGTACATACACAATTTGGACAAGAATGTAGTCGCTGCTCTCGTTTATGTAATATGAGAATGTGCAAAGACATTGTATTGTTTCTGTGTAGCTACCCATTACGAACAAAATACAAGAGCGTCTCAAGCGATTTAATAAACAGTGTCTCTGTGAAGGATATGACTCTGTTTTCTTTCTTTCAGTCCTTTTCATGAGCAACATAGCTTATTTGTAGCAGATAAAGCAAGTTTTATAATGGGGATGTTAGGAATAGTTGACTAGGTGATTAGTTGTCAAACACCCAAAGTCAGTTTGTGAGTTTGAATAGTTTGTATAGGTTTTTTCATTAAAATGAATTTAATGTTGTTTTAGCAGCAGTGCTTAAATATTGTATACTATATGAAGACCCCATCTAACCTTGACCATTGCATTTCACACTGTTTTTGAACATTTTAAATGGTCTGAAAATGGCCTAATTAATACAGGACTTTGATTTTTGATTAGTTGATTAGTCGTTCGGGATATACACCGGCTAGTTGAAACATAGTAAAAAACATAGTTTTGCACATCCCTGTGATGGAGTGCTCAGAAAGTCGGTGCTGTTCTGTTCTGCTAAAGAATGGACAACTACACAAGTAGATCAAGTCATCTCAGTCTAGAGTTTTTTAACCTTTTCTTTTGAGGGAAAGCAATCTTGGGTGCAGCACAGAAAAGTAGACCGAAGGTCCCTCTGCGGTGGTCCGAACACTTCCCTTACCTCCTCTGAACAGGTTGCTCTCCTGCCAGAGGATTAGATTTCTTCAAGCCAAAGTCCTCAGTTTGTCTGTTTGACAGAGGAGTGTGGCTTGTTAGAGTTTTCTCTGCAGAAAGGTCCGGTCTGAGAGAGCTTTGCGGCTGATTTCTACAAACGTCTGCTGCCTCTATTGTTTCTTGGCTGTAGGAGAAGAAACATTCAGACATCTTTTGATGGACAGTGGCTTAAAAGAGCCACTTTCCAAAACAATATGTGTTATATTAGTCTCTTGGACACAAATTTGTGATTATTTGTATTTCTTTTATTGTACAGGGAGTTTGGAAGTGTCCTCAAAGGCATTAAAATACTTTATGTATACTTTTTTTTTTTTTTTTTTTTGATGTTTTGTTTTCCTTGTTTTGTCTGGTTTTGTATTATTTTCTTTGAATTGTCTGGTTTTGTTTCTTGTCTTATATTTTTGTTTTATTTTATCTTAAATATTAACAGTATGCACAAATGTATCATTTAAAATGTCTAAATATTTATCTAAATATCTAAATTCTTATAATTTAGTTTTTATTTATAATTTATACATTAAATATAAATGTATTTAAATCAATTAAAATGTATTTATTCTTTTTTTTTTTTTTTATGTAAGGGATTTTGGGCCAGTGAGGTTAAAGGGGCACGTCCCCGTTTAGGAGACATAGCTGTCTCCCCACCCTACTGTCCAGGGATTGGGATGCGAGGACCCTCTCTACCAGCTGCCCCTCTGTCATCTCAGGGGTCAAAGTTTAAGCTTTGTGCCCACTCATCTGGAACTAGCAGCCATCAACAGATGCCTTTGCTGATACCATGGTTTCCTCTGCTCAAACACACACATACACAACAAAAGTCTGCTGAAGGCCATTCATAGCTGTTTTTAAGAGGCACCCAGCTGTTGGAGAGGTAGTAGGAATCTCACATTCTCTCACTTCTGTTTAGAGCTCAGTCGGAGCTTAGTTAATTGTTTAACCAGATTCATCAGCTGATGTGGGCTCCTTTTTAGCTGGTTATGTGGTAAATCCAATCCATTGAAAAAGACTGTTGACAGCTACAAAGTGGAGGACACCTGAGACAGCACTTTAGTTTCAAGGATTTGTGCATGGTTCAAACATAATGTGAGGGTTGAATACCTTTACTATGTGTGTGTTGGGGGGTCAGGTTTTACCAGGGAACCTTCGTAATACATTTGCAAGATATTTTTAATGAAAATCTAATGACTGTTTGAGGTAGGGCTGCGCGGTATATTGAGTTAGTATGATACATTGATTATATATATATATATATATATATATATATATATCAATATAGGATGAGGCAATTCTATTTGTATCTGTTTGCAGTAGTTTGATATTATGAGTGCATCTGAAAAATAGTGGAAGACACAGCTTGAGCTGCTGCTGGGAAGGGCATAATCCAATTTATCCTAAACATGAAACATCCTTTATATTAAGGGCTTCAAAAAAAGGCGTATAGGTGTAATGAAGGGTCAGTGGAGAGTGGATCCATTTGCAGTTTTATTTAAAACACAGCAAATACAACAAGGGCAAGGCAATACCGTGGTCAGGGACAGGCAAAGGTCGGGGCTGGCAGCAAGGAATCAGAGTCGGGTCACAGGCAGAGATCGAGACAGGCGGCAAGCAAACACAGTCCAAAGTACAGGCAGGAATCAAGGCAGGCGGCAGAGGTTCAGCAGTGATAAACAGTCCAGTAATAACAGAATAGCAGTCCACAGAATAACGCTCAGAAATGATCACAACAGCAAATCAAGACTTTGCAATGGTGTGTGTGTGCGCGTGTTAAATATTGTGTGTGTGATGCAGTGCAGGTGTGTGCGTAATTAGTCCCAGGAATGTGGGCCTATGGGAAATGGAGTCCGAATAGAACCGAATCAGTATTCCGGTGATGGCTCCCTCCGGCGGTCCGGAGGATGAACTGGGAGAGCCACATTCATGACAGAGCCCCCAACCTGCGAGCGGCTCCAGATGCGAGGAGGCGGACGCCGGGGTCTGCCACGAAGTCGAGGGGCCGGTCTCTCCGGGTGCGTCTGATGGAACTCTTCCATTAGAGCAGGGTCCAGGATGTCATCTGCATCGACCCAGGATCACTCCTCCGGTCCGTACCCCTCCCAGTCGACCAGGTATTGCAGCTTCCAACTCCGGCGCCTGGAATTGAGTAGTTCTCGAACTTGATAGGCCTCCTCGCCCTCGATCAGTAACGGTGGGGGATGACGACCCTCGGCTCCCTCCAGCTCCCCTCCCGGACCCCCGGAGGGTTTCAGCAATGAGACATGAAAAGTGGGAGATAATTAGCAGGTAAATTTAAACGGAAAGACACAGGAGTAATTTGTTTTGTAATTTGGAAAGGCCCTACAAACCTGGGACTGAGTTTCTTGCATTGAAGTCTTAAGCGTAGATCCCTGGTGGACAGCCAGACCCACTGCCCGATAGTGTACTGGGGTGAAGCTCGACGGTGACGATTGGCCTGTTCCTCCTGTCTCCTGACTGCGCACTGCAAGTGATGATGGGCCAGGTCCCACGTCTCCTCACTCCTTTGCAACCAATCGTTGACTGCAGGTAATTCAGAGGAATCGCCCGACCACGGGAATAGCGGAGGCTGATAACCCAGAACACATTGGAAGGGAGTAACACCAGTGGAAGGTTTTCTTAAGGAATTCTGCACATATTCAGCCCACATGTGATAGCGACTCCATTCTGACTGATTCTGCTGACAGTAAGTGCGTAGGAAGCGTGTGAGTTCCTGGTTCAGTCGTTCTGTTTGCCCGTTAGATTCTGGGTGATAGCCTGACCTGAGGCTGATATTGACATTTAGGTGCTTGAAGAAGGCGGCCCACACCCGGGAGGTGAATTGTGGTCCTCGATCTGACACTGTCATCAGGTAGTCCATATAGTCTGAACACAAAGTTGCATAATACTTCGGTGGTCTCAAAGGCGGTGTGTAGTTTGGGAAGTGGTATGAGGCGGCATGCTTTGGAAAAGCGATCGACAACAGTGAGGATGGTAGTGTTGCCTTGTGATGTGGGTAGATCCGTGATGAAGTCGATGGCGATGTGTGACCAGGGGCGATGAGGTACGGGTAGAGGTTGAAGCAGCCCAGCGGGTGATTGGTGTGAGATTTTGGAGGTTTGGCAAGCTGTACAGTTGTGGATGAACTGAGTTGTGTCTTGGAGCATAGTTTCCCACCAGAACCGATTCTGTAGCAGATTGTGAGTGGCGGTGATGCCCGGATGACCAGAGCTGGGGAGATCATGGACGTGATGCAGGAGTCTGCTACGCAGATGAGCTGGCACATAAGTGCAGTTGGGAGGTCACGTGGTCGGAGGAGTGGACTGTTCATTGGCCTGAGTGATTTCCGTCATAATGTCCCACTGTACTGGGGCGAGTAACAGGGATTCAAGGATTACAGATTCTTCG
The DNA here is from genome assembly GCA_036281575.1 of Ancherythroculter nigrocauda. Classification (NCBI taxonomy): domain Eukaryota; kingdom Metazoa; phylum Chordata; class Actinopteri; order Cypriniformes; family Xenocyprididae; genus Ancherythroculter; species Ancherythroculter nigrocauda. The sequence goes on along the minus strand of VTFQ01000022.1, from coordinate 11,997,061 downwards.
GTGTCCGGTTGTTCAGTTCGTTCTGTTTGTCGGGATAATGCATCGGCCTTGGTGTTCTTTGAGCCAGGTCTGTAGGTGACTTTGAAGTTGAACCGGGTGAAGAACATGGCCCATCTGGCCTGACGCGGATTTAACCGTTTGGCTGAACGTAGGTATTCTAAGTTTTTGTGGTCTGTGAGTACTGTGAACTGGCGTTGAGCTCTCTCCAACCAATGTCGCCACTCCTCTAATGCTGCCTTCATGGCTAGCAACTCCCGGTCACCCACATTATAGTTTTGTTCCTGCAGTTCCTTTAGGGTACGTGGTTTGGGCCATTTGAGCACAGCTTTTACTTTCCTATCATCCATAGCCACCCCGTCCCGACTGATAACGTACCCCAGGAAGGAAGTAGAGGTTTGGTGGAACTCACACTTCTCAGCCTTCGCGTACAGTTGGTGTTGTATGAGTCGCTGTAATACAGCTCGAACATGTTGGATGTGTTCTTCAAGAGAGTTGGAGTAAATGAGAATGTCATCGATATACACTATGACCCAGCGATTCAGCCTGTCTCTAAAGACATCGTTGATGTAGGACTGGAACACTGCTGGACTTTTGGAGAGCCTGAACGGCATAACAAGGGTCTTGTAGTGTCCGGTAGTCGTCGAGAACGTGGTCTTCCATTCGTCCCCCTCACGTATGCGGATGAGATTGTATGCACAGCGGAGGTCGAGTTTGGTGAAGTATTCAGCCTGATGTAACTGTTCGGTCGCTGTGGGTACCAGTGGCAGGGGGTAGTGAAACTTCACAGTAACATCATTCAGGCTGCGGTAGTCGATACAAGGCCTCAGTCCTCCGTCCTTCTTTTTGACGAAGAAGAACCCTGCTGAAGTGGGTGATGTTGAGGGTCGAATGAATCCCTTGGCTAGTTCCTCCTCAATGTAGGCTTTCATGGAGTCTGTTTCGGGCTGTGACAACGGGAAAATCCTGCCTTTGGGTGGCGTGGCACCAGGTAGCAAGTCGATAGTGCAGTCACCGGGTCTGTGAGGAGGTAATTCCGTAGCTTTTTGTTTACTGAAGGCTACCGCTAGATCAGCATATTCGTCGGGGATATTTATCTTGCCAGGCTCTCTCTCAGAGATCTCCACAGTTCGTAGCGGTAAGGGGATTACGGGCCGTAGGCAGTGCTCATGACAGTGGCTGTCCCATTGAAGTATTTGTCCCTCCTTCCAGGACACATGCGGATTATGGATGCGGAGCCAAGGCAAACCAAGGATGATGGGGTTGTTGGGTGAGTAAATGACGTAGAAACTAATGGATTCGTGATGAAGGATTCCGACTTGTAGCTTGAGTTCTTTGGTGATGTGTGCCACCCTTCCTCCTCCAATGGGCTTTCCATCTAGCACCTCCACTGTTAACGGAGAATGGCAATCAGTTAGGGAGATGTGATGTTCTTTAACAAAAGTGTCCGACATGAAATTCCCAGCCGCCCCCAAAGTCCAGAAGAGCATGAGTGGTAATGGGTTGTTCGTTAATGGTGAGTTGAACGGGTATTTTGAGGCAGTTGGCGGAATAACTGTGTTGAGGAATTGAACTCACCGCTTTGGAGTTTGTTGAAGTAGGACGGATCGGGCAGTTAATCTTGAAATGACCGGCCTGGCCGCAGTATAAACATAGCTGCATCTGACGTCGTCTCTCTCTCCTCTGGCTGGAGTGGAGTATAGCCGAGCTGCATGGGTTCTGGAATGTCACAGACAGGAATGGTACTCCGCAGAGGACGACGAGAACGAAGGAGGTTGTCGATGTGGATTGCCAGTTCAATAAATTAATTCAGAGAACTTCCCTCATCCCGGCAGGCGAGCTCTGCCTGTAAATCCAGAGATAAGCCTCGACGAAAGAGTAGCTTCAAGGTATCCTCCACCCAATTAGTCTGAGCTGCCAATGTGCGAAACTGGTGTGGCAAATACGGAACCATCCTCCCTCCAAACAGCGGTGGCCCAGTCTAATGCTTTGCCCGTTATCAGAGAGCAGACGAATGATATACGGCTTGTGTCAGTGGGATACAGGGAAGGCTGTTGACATACAACATACAGGGAGCATTGAAGAAGAAACCCCTTACATTTAGTTGGTATACCATCAAACTTCTCAGGGAGGGCCAGACGGGGGTTCACGGCTGGTGGATTAGGAGTTGGCGGTATGGCGGGTGCCGCGGCCGGCGGCGTGGCGGCCTCGGCAGGATTGAGGCACAGGCCTTGCAGCGTCTTTACCAGTTCCTCGGTCAAGGTGGTTAGACGAGACAATTGGTGATGATGCATCGCTAGTTGGCTGGCTTGAGCTGACAGTTCAGTGGAGATCTGTGCTAGAGCTGCTGGATCACTGTGTGGCGAAGTCTTCTGTAATGAAGGGTCAGTGGAGAGCCGAATCAGTATTCCGGTCATGGCTCCCTCCGGCGGTCCGGAGGATGAACCGGGAGAGCCACATTCATGACAATAGGATATAAATAACGCATATAGTTTAAAGCGGCTTGCCCCATCATATGCTCTGACAGATACTTTTTAGTTTTACTTTTTTCAGATACTGTTTAATGCATTTGAGATGTGGTATTTTCCTCAGTGGAGACATTTCACAGGTATTATTTTCCATCTGTAAATGTTAGACGATCATGCAAATATTTCCATTTCGAAAATATCAACTTAGTACATATTCAATAAAGGCAGTTCCCTACGTCATAAAAACAATTGCTTTGTCTGTGTTTGTGTGAGTGTATAGATTAAATTCCCTAAAATTAGAGCAGTTCATCTTAAATTTAAATAATATTTTGTGAATTTTGTAAAGAAATTAATAATTTTATTTAGCAAGGATGCATTAAGTTAATCAAAAAGTGACCGTAAAATCTTTTATGATATTAGATTTCTAATACATTTTAATATGTTTGTATCACCGCTTCCACCAAAATATTAAGCAGCACAACTGTTTTCAACATTAGTAATAATAAGAAATGTTTATGGAGAACCAAATCAGCATGATTTCTGAAAGATCATGTGACACTAAAGAGTAATGCTGCTGAAAATGCAGCTTTGCTATCACAAGAATAACATTTAAAATAACTGTTTTTGATTTTAATATATTTTAAAATGTAATGTTGCAATATTACAGTTTTTACCGCATGACTGCTTCAAAAATGCATCCTTGTTGAGCATAAAAGACTTTCAGAAACATTAAACAAATCTTTTCAACCCCAAAACAATTAAATATTTTTATTTAGATAGTTTTAATCATATGAAACTATTTTATCAATACTTTCCTGTTGTTAATAAATTATATTATTGACATTCTCTTTTTTTTAACTGAGCTCCTTGCAGTGCATTCTGGGATTGCCTTTACTAAGGGGATGCATGCAATTCTTTTTGCCACAATCAGGTTTTGGAACAGCCTTAGATAAATGCCCATAAATGCTGCCTGCAAAAGAAGCTCAATGGGTTTTGGAACAGAGTGTGAGTGTGTCCATGTGGATCACTCTGTCAGTGTTACACTGAGGATGTGTGGATAGTGAGGACGTAGTGAAGTGCTGATCACCTGAAGCAGCACAAGGGATCCACGCTGAGTCCTGTGAACGTACTTGTGAACGTCTTAAAAGATGGTGAAACACTGACTATGGAACTGCCTGCTCCGTCATTGGCTCATCACAGATCGCCTTTCATCCCCTCTTCAGGGCATCCTTCAGCCACTCTCTCCATAGGTGGGTTAATCGCCCCAATCACTGACCATGACACTGTTTGTCTGTGGGATTTGCATGAAATTTTAATGAGTGATTGGATTAAAATGGCTAGGGCCATGCTTCCAGCAGTCTGTAGCATGTAATCCCTGCCGTGGCAGGCTAGCGATAAGGGCACGTACTGGCCCAGTGTGAGCAAAACCCCAGAACGGCCAAGAGCAGCAGCGCAGACGCCTAGATACAAGGATGCACAAATCCTTCTCTGATTGGCCATGCTTAGAGTTTGCAGCTTTTTCATTGGCTCACTAAAAACCTTTTTTGAAAATCACTTTAGTGATTCAGTGGTACAGTGCCATTCACTATCTGAATTATATGTAATGGGAAGAAGTTCATTTTCCTTCTGTATGGAAGAGAAGAAAGGGAAAAGAACAAAGTCAAAGAATAGAAGAAATCCACATTTGTTTTTCTTTTTTTATCAGGGTCTTTTTTATTCATCTGTTGTATTTAGCGCCTTTTATGCTTTTTTAAAAAATTATAAAATTCAGCTAATTAACTGACTTTCAGAGAGCACAGATAAATGGGAAGTGAAAATCACAGTTAATCTGACTTAAATCCAGACTTAAAGGCTTTAAAGACAACTTTAAAACCGATTGTTCCAGTATAACATTTATACTACATACCATACTATATATTATATATTTTATTGCATATTATGTGAAATATTGTATACTTTACAATTATGCTATAATACAAATATTTTACATAATTATATAAATATTTACTAGATTTAGTCCTGTTTTAGGGCAAAGTGAAGTAAAGGCCAAGTATGGCAACCCATACTCACAATTTGTCCTCTGCATTTAACCCATCCAAGTTAGTGCACATGCATTAGGAACAGTGAGTAGTGAACACACACACACACACACACACACACACACACACACACACACACACACACACACACACACACACACATCCAGAGCAGTGGAGTTTTTTTTTTGTTTGTTTTTTTTTTGTTTTTTTTTTATTTCAAATTAAAAGAGAAAAAGAAAATGTTGTAGAAATGTAGACTTTTAGTCACCTTTTATTTTTGAAACATTTCTCCCAACTCCAGGTGTCTGCTATAGTATGCAAATGCCACTTGGGGAAAATCCTTACCCTTTTTACAATAAAGAATCTCAGAGAGAGTTTATTGTTGTCCAGCCTCTTTGATTTTCCTTCCATATCCAGGACTGACAGGCAGCCACCTCAGGGGTTATGTGAATACAGCAGACATGCACCCAAGCAGAACAAATCTCTTTCCCCCCCCCCATAGTACTGTACCTTAGGACACTTCAAAAGTAACCTGACCACTACACACATTCACAATATGGTGAAAAAAAAGTACATTAAAAAAAAGAAAAGAAGGGAGATGGTGTTACACAATGGCTCTCACACTGAACATGGACTTTTTATTTGAATTTTCTATGGTTTTGAGGCCAAGCTCCTCGCTGAAGTAAATAGAAAAGTGGTCACGGAAATACTGTTTACTCAGCAGAACTTGAGTATTAAAAATCCTTTCCTTGAAAGGTTAATGTTTCCTTGTGCAGTTGCCACAGCCGTCCTTTGTTCTTCCTGGTTATAAGAACCAGGATGACCTACAGATAGAAAAATAGAACATAACCATGTTATTTCCAGAGCCCAATGCTGTTAAATAGTTCCATCCCAGAGCCTGAAATGCAATAAAGTTCACGGCATGTGTTCAGTACTGTGAATCTGTAAAGGCATTTCTCTCCATTCCTCATGTTTCTGCTTCTAAAACCCAGATGAGATTGAATTATCTGTGGAACTCTGGCACAAATATGCATTTTTTTTCCACTCTTTTAGTTTTCTTTTCCTTTTCCTTTCCTACTATAATGGCTCCCCACTGTGAAGTTCCCCCATAAACACTCAGAACAGACAGGGCTGGGAACAGGTTAACCTGACCATGTTGCGTCACGCTATCGCTAGTGTCCTGCAGTACTCAATGGTGAACTTATGACATGGGAAAGGTTTAGTTTGAACAATGGGGGTCGATATAGGGAGGGATCACGTGGAGTACAGATGAATCTCGCGGGTGGCACTTCGTAGTTTGTTGATTTTTGCCTGAGAGCGAACATACAGATCAGCTAAACTTAGCTGCTCATAGCAAAGGGAACGTGCTCTTTAGAACATTAAGAGCGTTTGCTCTACGGTGTGTGTTTCAGGATATAATATTCATGCATTCCAAATGAGTGACCGAGAGAGAGCAAATATAAGCGTTGATGGAGTTCATTGAGACAGTGGAAAATCATCCAGTCCACTGGCAAAATGATGGAGGTTTATTTTCAGATCAGGCTGTTATCCAGGGCTTTTAAGAGCTACTACATCACTGAAATCCAAACTGTATTTGTTTAAAAAAAAAAAAAAAAAAAAAAAAATCAGATATCATCTTTATCTTTAAGATTTTTGATTTGTGGCCAGGTTTTTCTTAAGGGATTATTGGAAAATTACAATGTGTCCTATGTAGAAGCTTTTAGCTGAGGTGACCAGATTTCTAAAATGAATACCAGGGTATTTCTAGTTCAGTATATCATTGAAATGATTGTTATCTATGAATTTTAAAAAAGCAAATAATAACATATAATACTAATAATTATAGCATGGGAAAAAAAAAAAAAAAAAAAAAAAAAAAAACAGCATTAAGAAAATAAACACTGCATTGATGGTTTTTTGTTTTGTTTTTTAAGGGTTTGTCTGGTCACACTATTTTTAGCTCAACGGGTACGTCATTAGGTGTCTTTTTACTACTGTGAATAGGCTAAAACAAGAGCCTTGTCTTCTGTGTTTGGGTGTCTGGTAAATACACTCCTGTATGTCATTCACTTGAGAGGTGTTATAGGCATTGAATTTCAGCGCCTGAAGGGCTACAAATCAATGGCATTGACCTGTGACTTTTATTACCTGCTGAGCTGAACTGATAGACAAGTCTTTACTGACTGTCTCGTTTGATCAGACGTTGGCAGGGTATCTGTCTCTTGGTCTGTTCCTGTCTCTCTTCAGCATGTTCTGCAAGCTTTCCACCCATTTATCCCTTTGTGTGATTTAAGAAAGCTTAAGTTGTTTAGTTTTACTGTTGTTTTTTTCCCCTGTTGCAGAACTATTTTGGGTAAAGACTAGTGATTTTATTTCTTTATTTCCGCGATTTTATTTCTTTTATTTCCGGTTGCTGCTGTTCACATCCTAATAAAAACTTCTCAAATGCGTGAAACAATTAAAAAATTCATGGCCATCAGCAGCTCAGACTTCTCTGCTTTCTAATTGTGCTGAACAAATTGGGTGAAACATCTGAAGACAGTTTTGTATGGAAGAAAAAATAATTAAATAAATAAAAAGGTGTGATTTTAAATCTCATAGTCAGGGCTGTAGGTTTTAACTTTTTTGCCCATAGCACTGGTGCTAAAGAGGTTGAATGTTTTGTAGCACAGGCCACAATTGTAGCACAACTATGAAACGCCTGTTACTATTTCTGCAAACAAACACAAGTAGTGCAGTTAATCACTTAAACAGGCATGTGACTAACAAAGGACATTAATGTTCCATACATGGCACACAAAATATAAACTTTAACAAGAAATATTTTCAGACAAAAAAAAATTGTTTATTTTGAAAGAAATTACACTTGAAAATACCGTTTAATTTTCCTATGTTTCCGAAGTTTTATTATTACATTTTTAATTATTATGAGAAAATCTGTGATGGTAATTTCTTCATTTTCATCAGGAAATCTTATGCATCCACTGAGAGAGAGAGAGAGAGAGAGAGAGAGAGACTCCTGTACACCTTTACACTGGAGAAAAACGTATTGATTAGATTTGCATATGTTTACTTCAAATTTCTTCAAAGAGAAGTATTACTTTTCCTATTTTTACACAAAATAGGGTGTTGTGAGCATTAGTGAGTACATACACGTAGTGTAATGTCTCTTTCATTCATATTCTTAGGGCACCCTCGTGCAGAAAGTCCAAAAGTAAGACTCATAGAAGTCATAAAACTTATGACGTTCAGTGAAATCCCTTATATGAACAAAGGCATCCAGCTATTGCTGTAGCAGAATAAAACGCAGATAGAGATGTTTTGACTGATGAAACATCAGACAATAAACGTACGATTAGGACAATACATGGTTTATCTCAGTTTTTTTATTACAATAAAGTGTATTAAAAATGCAATGCTAATCGACATAGCCTTCATCACTGTTTACTATAAAATAATATAATTTATGCCTCATACTGTGAAATGAAGTCACGTCAAATCACAAAAGGAAGTTATTTCAAAAACTCGACTGATGTTATAAAGTGAGTTTGGAGTAAAAAGGTCATTAAATGTTCTCTCTTGTTGGACAACAAGTTTGTAAACGCTTCACATTACAAATTTGGAAAGCTGTTTGGCTCGTGTTGCTTTTTCAAATGCATAAGTGACTTAAACTCATAGCACTTGCAGAGCTGGAGGAGCATTTACTGCAAACCGATCGATCCACACTGATCTCAGTGCTGCGCTTCACCATGAAACACACTACACGTGTACTAAACTTTTTTTTAATTAAAACTTTACAATTTCGGTTTAATTTCAGTTAATCGTGCAGCCCTAGATTAAACAAGCACACAACAAACTCTCACTTCACTCAAACAACCGGCTCTTTCTCAAGCAAATGCAAAATTGATTCACACGCGTGCTACTGTGGTAAGTTTATTCATCGCACAGACTGATTTTTTTCTTAGCACGTGCAACATATATGTCACACTGTGCAGCCATGCTCCTATTTTATTTTATTTATTATATTTGTGACTCAAAGTCTCCCAATTGTGACTACGACCTTATTTTTCATAATTGAAACCTTTGAGACTATTTTTTTACTGTTGAAGTGAAACCTTGGCCTTGGTGTGGGCCATCACATTCAGGATGTTGGAGTGAAGAGGGCCCATGTGAACCTTTTTAAGTAATTAAATGTCATGACCAATAATGGGAGATGAACTTCTCAAGCTGTTTCACAGCCAAGCTCCACAAATTCTTTCCTAGAAAAAAAAAAAAAGGGATAAAGAGATAAAGTGGTATTTCCAAAAACATATGTTTGTGTATGCACCTAAATCAGAACCAAGCGACATTTTCTTAACCTGCTCCTTTCTGTTGCTTGGATCGATTTTCCCCGCTTCAGAATTGACAGATGCTGTCTGTATGTGGGCCGTTTTTTTTGAAGAACTCAATGGGTGAGCACCTCTCTAAGGAGTCAAACCTCTAGACTCGATGCATGGCATTCTGTGAAAATCTTTTTTATAGGCTTCTGCCCCATTCAGACCTGCCTCACATTCACCAGCGCACATGAAAAATAGGAGAGAATGTGAACTGGATTGTCCCGCTTGTTGGCCCTTCATTTATTTACGCAAACAAATGGATTGGGAAAGGGGGGCGGGACTGGTGGGGGAACGGAAAAGAAAGCGGTCCAGAAACGAACCTCAACGAGAGTGGGTGGGGGTTTGAGACAGGGCTGTCCTGGCTGCATGCTGGGATCCTCAAAAGCATTTGCCCTCCCTCTTTCTTTACCCCGCCCACACGTGAAAGATGAGGCGACGTCGGGGCCTGCTTCTTGCAATCAATTGGTTACGGCTGAAGGGCGGGTTAAACAGCTTGCGGGGCTCATGCGGTGCCCTTCTCCCCCTTGGCAGATGTCTGGGAATCTTTGTAATGGAGGTGGCTGCTAAGGCACAGATGTATAGCTGCGATAAGTTAGCGACGACATAGCTTAGTCTAATTTTTGGGGGGCAGAAGCCTTGTGGGGGCTCGGATTGGCTAAGAGTCGAGTTAGGGTCATGGGTTCTCCTGAGTTGCGGTTACTGGGCCGTGCTCTCTGACAGCGCTAATTGAGTTGCTCGCTTCCTTAATGAGAACTCTCTCAGTTGCATATCTCCCACCGTCTGTGTGTAACATGAACACAAAACATCATTAAACAAAGACTGACAACAGAGGTGCAGGGCCACTAATTCGACTGTGCAGAAGTACTGCACTACTTAATGAGAGACTAGTTTGTGTGGCTCTGTCAGGCATTATTAGGGGCAGAGGGCTGGAAGGGGTTCATGTTCACTTCAGGCTTTGTTACTTGAAAAGTGAAATAAGCACAGTTATTTTATCACACATCAGGTTGCATATGGAGGAGTGTCAGACCCCTGTTGTGTTCTTTTGACTGTTTTTTTTTTAGGCAGTTCTGCTTATTTTATTTATTTATTTATTTTTTTGTCTAATTAAAATCTTCTCTGCTTTTGCAATTGTCAAACTGCCTGACAAGAGATGTGTGATGCTGTCCAAACATTTACCATTTACTCTTCTAGGGAAAACTTCCAAAAATGTTAATGAATACATATCACTACATTCCTATTGAGTTTTGAGAGTATAAATCATATTGCGATGCTATTACATTCACATTTAGACATTTATTTTTTTAATTAAAATAATAATAACAAAAAAAGTTAAGAATATAAATTAACTTCTAGGACATAAAAGTGTCAGTAGCTGAAGAAACACCAGTTCCTGCTTTCTGTAGAAGTGGACTGCATGAGTCCAAGTTGTGCTGGTCGTTTTGGAGCTGGAGGCTCTTAGTGCTGAAGGTGAATGTTTATTAGTTGTTCTGTTGGATTTACAATAGGCAAATTAAAGAAATTGGCAATGATGCAGTAAACCTCGTTGGAGACATGTTTGTTTCTCAATGCACTACAGGTCAGAAAACACCGTCTAGTTACTCTGGCCATGGCTCCTCTTTTGTCCATCCAAGGCAGCTAAAAAACACTTATTAGCATTCGTGGAAAAAAAACTTGCTGTCAGACTCATCATAAATCTTCTGTAAGGCTAATGTTTTTTTAGCAGCTCTCAAGGGCCTGTTTTTCGTATGAGTTGAGAAAAATAAAAGAAAACAGAATAAAAATGGTTTTGAATTGATGTGTGTGTTTGTACAACTCAAAAAAACATGGGCCCAGACAAGACCTAATTGTGAACCGATGTAAAGTGACAGGGAAAAGTGTAAATCATCCATTTAGCTTGGGCTATGCTGGCACACAACAACGTCTTTGATGGAGACTTGTAATTGGGAAAATCTGGCTGTGGTTTATGGCTCCAGTTCCCCCCTCGACAGCACCTCCTCACCCATACCCACCAACTCCACCATCCCCTCAGAGCTTCCAAATAATCCAAATCAAACAGGCATGTAATTTCCAGCAATTGTGGTATGCGCTGTGCAGAATGCATGCTTCATGAAACCTGAAGCTTTGCATTTTTTGTACCCAGACACTCTCTCACCAAAGGGTTTAAATTTAACCCACAGCCTAACGCTAAAGTTAGCCAGCCACACCAGTTAAACCTTGGCACTAAGCGGTATTTTCTCAGGTTTGGGTTCATAGCTGGTTCTGGACTAGATTCTAACTGCGCTTGGAGGTGCAGGGGTTCTTATTTTGTAATATTTGTAGTATAAGTTGGTTGTCATGACACCTGTTTGGTGTCTGAAATGTTGCTGACCTCTTTCAGGCCCTGCTGCATGCCCTGGGCACTTTCCCAGCAGGTAAGAGTGCATCATTAGCAGTGGGATAATTAATTGTCAGGCACACAAAAGGCAGGTCCTGGCCCTTGCAGGACCCCTGAAGGACCTCTTGTCCACTGGAAGCTTGTAAATCACGCAGGCTTCTAGGGTCAGCCTGGCGGCCCTTTCTTTATATGGTCTCCAGTGCAACACTAAGGCTTGTTTCATGTGATGAAAAGCCTCTTTCAGCAGCAAGTAATATATTTTATATATTCTCTCGCTTGCAGTCTTAGAGTCCTTCAAAATCAGATAAGATCCACTTGTTTTCACAAAGAAAGACCTGAATGTCACAGTGGCCTTGAGCGAGAACCTGGATGCTGTGGAGAGAATCTTCTAGATAAACTTAATTACACATGCAGCCTTGAGTCTAGCCGTACCCACAACCTGTGAACGGAATTGTGTGGGTCTCCCTTTGGATCAGTGGGGTCTCAGAAACAGCTCTCAGATTGTATATATATAAAAACAAATGATGGAAAACCCCTCATCACAGTGCGTCAAGGTCAATAAAGCACTTAAAATATCAAATATTTTGTCTTTTTTTTTTGACAAGACAAGGTTACTTCAGGTTGTAAAATGTCATGTTGTGTGACTCCCCAAAGCCCTAATGATATTCATGATAATATAATATAATATAATATAATATAATATAATATAATATAATATAATATAATATAATATAATATAATATAATATAATATAATATAATATAATATAATATAATATAATAAATATAATATAATATAATATAATATAATATAATTTTTAATACAACAAAACTTTGGAATAAAATTTATATTTATAGAATAGTAATAATTAAATAAATAAATTAAAATAAATTTTAATAATAATAACATCAAAGAGTACATTTAAATGATCTTGCGAGAAGTATTTTAAACTAGATATTTAAAAGATCTTTCTTTTCTTAATCATGAACATTGTAATTTATCTATGTGCATGAATTCACGTGAATGGAATTTTGAGATTGTAGCTACATGATCTTGACAATGATTGTGTAATTGAAGCAGTCTGCTATTGTTGTTGTTTTTGTTGTTGTTTTAGCAGCCAATTCACTAAAGGAATTATGCTAATGAGATAACAGCACAATGCAGTTCCCACAATGCAATTCAAATCATTGACAGGTAAATAATTTAAATACTAACTGCACAGAGCTATACCAGCAAAGATAGCCTCTGGCTAAACTGGACTGCAGATAATTAGCAGGGTTTTGCTCTGAACGTAATTTTTAAATGTAAGGAGGATGACAAGCTTTTGTCTTGTAGCACAGGGCTTTAATAACATACTGTACACATGAATAAATCATGCGCACACACAGACACACAATGGTGTGAAGGTGAGGAGAAGGGAGATCGTGGCACACAGGGCAGATGGCAGGAGGCAATGTGTCACCATCCACTTGAGGAAACGCCAGATACAAGGGCTGTGGGAGCCTGAGTCTCCAGTGGGCAGATGGGAGTTCTCTTCAGAGAGAGCTAAGCAGACAGTGTCGTCTCATTAGCCAAGCTCATTACCCCAGTATCACCAGATCACTAGATCTGCCTTGCTCTACATTACCAACCCTGAGCTTCAGCCCTGAGTATAAACGTCAACACAGACTGAGACTCAATCATCAAATCTAGAGCCCCTAGACAGTTGGGCTGGAGCAATACCAACATTTTGCCTTTGGTATGATACCAGCCTCTGATACCCCACTGTCGATACTTTAGGCTACAAAAAGAAGAAAACAAAATATTTGGTACCAAATAGGGATGCACTGATACCACTTTTTCCAGAATGAGTCCGATACTGATACTTTCATTTTTAGTACTCAATACTGAGTACTGATACCTGTATTTTCATTGCATTTTTAATTTTTAAAAATATTGGGCAGAGAAAACAAAAGAATATGAATCAAATCAGTTGGCTTAGCAAATAGATATTTCCTTCAGTTATTTTCATGCCTAATTATGCCTGTTAAAATGTATTGTAGACGCTACTGTTACTTTTACTGTTCATATTGTTGCTCTATCATATTTTATCCTTAATTTAATTGCACAATGAATATGTGTAGCTGCTCCAGCAGGGCTCAACGATATTTTTTTCTACTGGCCCGAATGGGCCAGTGGTTCAGATACCAGTGAAATATCACAATTTTCAGGTACAGAAATTGAATAAAGTAATCAAATGTTTTTAGATTAAGGTATTCTGACATAATTTGTCCATTCAAGCCCAAGAAGACATGAAAGAACTCGATTTAATAGAGCCTGGTCTCATTAGAAAAATGAACCTGTGGGAACGTTGCAAAATACGTACCAATACGTACCTATCACTGCAATGTGAAATGTCCACTGAGTGGCTTTAAAAGCATGTTCATTTTTTTGCAAAATAACAAATAAACGTGAATATATATATGTGTGTGTTTTTATGACGTTGGTTTTTATACGAATCACCGCAGTTCTGATTTGAATTTTGTCCGGTGAGTGGCGCTAAAAGTGTAGTGCTCCATTATTTTTTTAAAATAACGTACACTACACCTAAACCTACCCGAAAGTGTTAACAAAAGCAAATGTGACATAAAAAGCATCCGTAATCGTGTCGTTTTAGCTTGTTTTGATCATCTTTGAGCTCTTTTGCCGTGACTCGTTTTTCCCCGGATTCATATCCAAGGCTTCCTCGTCCTAAGTCCAACTCTGTATCAGCCGAGCTACTGAGCAAGCTTGTTTTGTCAGAAAAGTGAAACATATGGAGCTGGTTAACCGATGCAAAGTTCAAAATATGTACATCTACAAAACGTGCACTTTGGTAAAAAGCGTTTTGAAGTCATAACATAATATTGTGCAAGGAGACATAAAAAGTCCATAATCTGACCCTGTAATCTTAACTGTGTATGAAAACAATTAAAAGCGCTTGCTGTTTTACTGCCTCTAGTCTTCTGTTGGAAACTGCAGTGATATGTACGTATTGGTGCGTATTTTTGCGACTCGCGAAAACGTTCCCACAGGTATGAGACCATGAGACCAGGTTGATTTAATAGACTATTCGCGCGCTGTCTGAGAGGCAGCTTTCTGGCTGCGCTTTGAATGTTTGTGCACTTGAAAACATCATGTGATTACTGTACCGCCTTTCCTGTAATAATGTAGGGAACCACTTGTTATACATAAATAATGTAACAGTTCATGTTTTTACTTGCACATACGATTTTTAATCCAAATGACGCATATATGCTGAGTGAATGATCAGCAATCAAGAGCATGCAACAGAAGTTCTCTCTCGCGCTCTCTCATTTTTGTTAGTAGCCTAATATGCTCCTCATTTTACTTTCTTTACATTACATTACAAACTTTCCAGTGATGTCTGTGAAAAAGGGATGCGATCAACAAGCTCACGTTTCTGTGCCACTGCGCACTCAGTCCACTCTGTGTTTCTATACATAATTCTATATATCCTTTATCCCTAGTATTAAATGATAATTTTGTATTTCTTTAAATATTTGGTACCACTTTTTTAGTATCCAGTAGAAAATTAAGTATGAGCAAAGGTGTTTATTTTGACTGTTAACCCTTATTTATCTGGATTTGTGTTGTTACAGTCATCCTGTATTAACAGATGGCTGTTTTGATTCTTTTTTGATTCTTCTCTATACAAAAAAAAGAAGAAAAAAAAAAAAAAATGCAGCAAATTAACCAAGAATCTGTACTAGAATGTTCTCCCTGTTGGAATTTCGTACTTGTCAGGATCAGATGTTTATTGATAAAGTGTATGAATATATCTCATGTTTGTGGTATGTGGTTGCTGGAGATCTCTCCCCGTTGTTTTTGTGTGTAAGCATGTGTGTGTGTAAGCGTGTGTGTGTATCTTGCTTTAGATGTGTTGCAGAAGAGTGTATTGACGTTTTCAGGGGCCCGTGGGAGGCTCACACTGGAGCATCCTGCTCTTTCATCTGCTGCTCATGGAGAAACGTGGCGAGAGAGAACTCACAAACAGAACTGAGCAAAGGAGCCTGTCATCCTCATGAAATGTGCGTGTGTGTGTGTATGGGACGGCTGTATGTTTTTACTCTTCCGTGATTGCTCTGGGCTCCAGGCTTTTTTTTCCCTTTTTTCTTCATGTTTCTTCTTCTTCCTCTTGTATGGAGGAGAACGAGGATCAGGCAAACATAGTGGCCTAATTTTGTCTCAGGGAACCACAGATTCTCTCCAACTGCAGGAGAACTTCCTGTGTGGAATTCTAACCATGTCCTGCAGATGAGATACGCCATGGTGTACAGAGCTCTGTTATTGTAATTCATCATAAAAGTCTACACAAGATAAAGAGTAAATAAACGCTATAAGCGTCCTTTGTACAATACAATTATAGATGCAATGCAACTGCACATGCAGGCGTGAGCTTTCTGTGAATGGGGATTTGAATAGCATAAATGTTCACAACCACAGTAAGTCTTACCAATTATTCAGGGTGAACAGTATGTGATGGTGATGGGACTGTGATTATCTCTCTGATACATAATTTTTGTCAGTGATGAGAAGCTGGTACATTATTTACTTAACGCATTAAAGGATAGAATCAAATCGAATCAACATCAATGAATCAAAAACTAGAAAAAAACAGATCAAATAGAAAAAATATAATCAGAATAGATAAATTTGTAATGGAACAGAACAATAGTCTAGAACAGAACTAAACAGAATAGAGCTGAACTGAATTGAATAGGCGAGAATGGATCATAAATTAATAGAATAGATCAGTCTAGAAGAACTAAATGAAATAGAATATGTGAGTCTAGAATGGAATAAAATATAACAATACATTGAAAAAAAATTAATTATACAAATAATTTTAGATCAGTGTATAATGGAATATAATATATTAGTCTAGAACAGAATAGAACTGAAGTGAATAGAAAGAAAAAGATCAGAACTGGACTGAGAAAAATAGAACATTGTGCAGAATGATAGAATTGGAATAGTCTCGGACATAAAATTATAAAATAGAAAATATAAGTCTAGAGCTGAACTATATAAAATAGATCATATTACAGCAAAAGAGAATAGACCATTCAGAACTAAAAAGAGTAGATCGTTTTGCAGGATTAAACAATCAGATCAGTCTAGAACATAACAGAATAAAGTAGAACATATCAGTCTAGAACTGTACTAAACAGAATAAAGCTTAACTTGAGTTGAATAGAGTCGAATAGATTTGAATATAGCTGAACTGCATATAATAGGTCATAATATAGCTGAATAGAATATATCATTCTAGAATATATAAATAAAATAGAATGCATCAGTCTAGAACAGATCGGTCTAGAACAGAACTGAATGGAACAATAGACTAGATCATTTTTCTGTATAATAGAATAAATCACTGTAGAACTGAATAAAATAGTCTAAAGCAGAACTAAATAAAACACAAAATAGAACCGAAAAGATGAGGCTATGAGAAAGTATAATATAATAGATCAGTCTAGAATAGAATATAATGTATTTTTCTAGAGTAGAACTGAATCGAATAGACCAGTTAATTTTTGCTGTAGGATACAATAGATCAGTGTAGAATTGAATATAATAGATTTAGTCTAGCAGAACTGAATAGAACAGAGCAGAATAGAATGTAACAGATAAGGCTAGAAGAAAGTATAATATAATAGATCAGTCTAGAACAGAATAGAATATATATAGAACAGTTCTAGGGTATAACTGAATTTAAAAGAATGGAATAGATAAGACTAGAAGAAAATATAACCAATATAATATAATAGATCAGAATATAATAGATCAGTCTCAATATAACTGAATAGAATAGATTATGTTACAGTCGAGCAGACCAGAATCTAACAGAACAGAATAGAGAACGGTTGATCAACAGTATTGTGACTAATATATCAACAGACTGGATGGATGGGGAACAGGGCAGCAAATTGCTGTCTGAAAGCCAGTGTCCCACATCCCATGTGTGTCCTGTTGGAATGAGTTCCAGCATAGGAAGGATGATGTGTGTGCAGATACAGGTGGCACAGGGACACAGCACAGATTCCACGAAGGGCGCCGTTCTGTTGTGTGAAACACGCCTGCAAACTCTCAGCCTGATAATCAAATGCAATTTGAGCTTTCAGAACCAGACGCACCCAGGCTTGGCATAGGTGGGGTTCAAGAATAATTTAAATTTCTTAAAGGCATAGTTCACCCAAAAAATGAAAATTCTGTCCATTCAGTGAAAGTCAGTGGGGTCCAAAAGAAAATTGGACAATATGCATATGGCACTACTGTATATTCAGTTTCAGTGCATATAACACCTACTTTAGCTAGACTGCGGGTGGTTAGTGAATGCATGGTTTTGTGTTGAAATACTGTATGTTCCCCTCAAGGTTTAGTCATTTTGTGTCAAACTTAAATTCTCCATCTATTTGTGATGTTTCATAGGATGGTTAGTTTATATTATGTAATGCATGAAATAAATAGCCAAGAAGTAATTAAGAATCTGTTTGATGGGCCAATTTTCTTTTATTTAAGGAGTAGAGAACAGCAGATTTTTGGCCAGCATGCTTTTGCCCCGATTGCACATCTTTTCATTACATCATGACCAGCGGTAATTAACATTATAGTCAGTGCCGTTTCCTAATGTTTACTCCATCTAAACATATTACAATAATGGGAAAATGTATTATTTATTTTCCACGGGAGTGAATCTGCACGAGTCATCAGAGAGCAGTGGTTTGAGGCTGGGTGGCCAAATTGTTGCTCAGGTAATTTTAGCTGTTTATGTTTGGTTCATTATTCTGGGCTCCTTGCATTCTATCTCCAACTGAAATTACCCTCCATTACGGCCATTTGATATTGACTTTAATTTGAGTGCATGTTATTTTAGTATATATCTCATGAACCGTGCAGATTGATTTGATTTGGCTTTGTAGTTTCATTTAAATACACCCACGTCCCATAGACGCACATGCGTAAACACAACAAAACACCTACAGCAAACACACACTTGCGTCGCCTCTAGAGACAGTAGAGATGAGACGGCTCTAATTATTGTAATGTATCCATTTGTGTTATTGTAACTGACTTTCAAAGAGGTGGCAGAATGTTGTTTCCAACAGGGATCTTTTCTTTCTCAAACATCTCTCTTTATGAGACCCCTAGGTAACATAGCCAGCGTACAGGGTGATGGTCATGCGGTGCATTGTGGGAGTGAAGCTCTTAAGAGCTGAGATGTTTGAACAGCCGGCCTGTGCCATGTTGAGACCTCACGTGCGACTCCAGGGGAAACTGAACCTAGTTGGGACCGGGCCTCCATGGACACCTGATGTTCCACTAATTGGCCACGGGTGAGCGGTGTGAGTCTGCAGGCAGGGCTCCGAGGCATCAGAGACGAGCAGATATTAAAGTAGAACACATCCCGTCTTATTACCTAAAACAGGCTTTGTGTGAAAGGCAACGATTTTATTAAATTATTTTTGATGCTTAATGGAAACTCTTTACCTGTGGAACAGCATCCATTACTGCACACAAGGGCTCCAAGGCTCTTTAGAAACTTGACAAAAAGCTATCCATCCAAGACCTGCTTAAAAACAAAAACAGGGCTACGAACCTCAGAGCTTTTTGTGTGTTCTTGGAAGATTAGAGCATATTTTCATAAGCCTTTTTAATGAAATGGAAATTGATGAACAAGAAATGCAGGAGAGCCCCCCCCCCCCCCCCCTTCTCTGATCTTGTCCAATACGTGTCAGGGTGAGGACATCGCTCACAGGATTTTGGCACTCATGTTTCGCTGTTGTTGTTTTATCACTCATCCGCCATGTCTCTCAGCCCTACGGAAAAAAAAAACAGTTGAGCGAGGCCCAGTGTGTTTCATGTGCTGTTTTTTTTTTTTTTTTTTTTTTAACTTTTATACTGGTTATCACAATGCTCCCTTTTGATTTACTGCATTCATGTGATTGGCTTTTGAACACAGGGTCTCTTTTGATGTGCTTAAGACAGACAGCATCTCAAGGACTGTTAAATATATGTCTCTTTTGATACCCTGTCTTGGATTCATTGTGTTTTACTTTATCTATCTAAATTAAAACTAAAACTTAATAAAAACTATTTAGAAATAAAATAGTTTTAACCTAATAAAAATGACAAAACACACAACAAAATGACTAAAAGTTTGCCTAAAATTAAAATGAAAACAGAAAATATAAAAAAAAACTAATTCAAAATATAAAACTGCAAAAAGCTGCAGTCCGTAACTTTTTTTTTGTTAAAAATGATCCAAAATCAATTTTTGAGCAAGTAAATAACCAGCCAGTGTTCAAAACTATCTGCTTACCTTAGCTTGATTCACAACAGTAAGCTTGTAATAATGTTTTATAATAAGAGCGGTACTGGTGGGTTTCCGCGGGAAATTCCAGCATGCAGTCGTTTGTCCCAGCTAGTAGCTATATCATGTGAGGATGCTGCTTGTAGTGGATCATTTATAGTCTTTTCTCACAGCAGCTGAAATAATTAAACTTATAATTTTGATGGCGGATGGTAATCCAGAAAGATCCAAACGGCAATCATCAGTGACAACTGGAGATTAACCCGTAGTCAAAAGCAAAAGACGTCGGAGTGACTACAGAAATTGAAATCTACAGGTAACGCTAACACACACTAAATACACATAGTCATGCAATGCTGATGTTGTTAACATTAACAATTTGAGAACAAAGTATAACAGTAATAATAATTGGCACGGTTTGGCATGATCCGAGCTAAGCGATCGTTAGATTTAATCACCATTGGCAGCACGATTTATTGTAGGCCTAATGCTGTTTTCTTCAGTTGGTCAGAACAAAAGTGGCAGACATGTTACTTACTTACTTACTTATGAAAATTCTTATTTTGATCATACTTTCAAGACGTAGAATCTGAATTACACTGAATTACAGATTCTGAAGTACACTATCCACACCGATGTGGTGGCACCAAACATTAGATTCATCCGCGCTGAGATGTCCTGCCGATGCACAACGCATGTAATGATAATAATTCAGCATATAACTGCAATTGCAGGTTTCAAACAGAGATGGCGACAAAGAAGCAAAACTTATGGAATGCAGCTTCAACAAAAACTATAACAGTATATCAATACTAAAATAACACTGTTACCAAGTGCCAGATGCAAGTAAATATTAAGTTCTCATCAGCTTACAGTGAACTACAATATATGTGGCCTAAATTGTAAATATGATAGTCTGACCCTTGCTGACGAAGGTGAGCAATTCAAATTAATGATGAACAAACCATCTACCAAATGCATGTCTTCTAACTTTTACCTCAGTGTAAGTTTTTCTAAGCTGCCTAAAGTTGTTTTCTCCAGAAATCCTTAGCCACCAAAACCAATAAAACTAAGAGCTAAATCACGACGGAACGTCTTTACGTTTTTGTGACAGGTACAGATTTACCGAGAGACAGAGGCTAGCTGAAAATTATGCTGAAAGTTACACAATCACCTTACAGTTTGTCATTAATATGCAAAGGGAATAACAACTAAAATAATCCTGTTCTCATAAGGACAATATTATTCATAGCCAGTAGAAAATTCACAATTCACCCACTATTAGTAGGTATGGCAAAACGTTAATTCTGGACCTTAGCGTATGGCATAAAATCTTCACTCTGTCGCATATTTTGCAGCCGTCTAAGGCGGAGAGAGGTGCTAATGCGAGCTGACTGGCATTAATGGCTGCTGACTCGACCATGTGTTGCCCACAAGCTGACAAGCAGCAGGCAGCAGGCTCGTCCAGGGCTGGTGGTCCGACAGACAGACTCTAAGATTGGGGAGAAAAGCACCCCACTTTCTCCCCCCTGGGCCCTACTCCTCCCTCTCTACTCAGCAACTCTGATTGATCCAGACGTAAGGTGACCTGTACTGTCAGTCAAATCTGCCCACAAGGTGCTTCCTGTCATGGGCTTGCACGTTTTGTCCACAAATACCCCAGAGTGATCAACGCTCTCTCTCTGAATGTCTCAACACACTCACCTGCAGGCTTTAGTATCAAATTAGATTAAAAACTAAATCAGAGGTGTAAAGCTTGATGTTAAACACCACATCTGCTCATAAATATTTAAATTTAATGATAATGACATTGCTGTTATGCACATTAGTTCCATTACAGTGCCTTGCTGTCTACTAGACAGCATCATAGATGTGCAATTGACGCGAAGGCTGTTCCAAAAGCCCATCGTTAATGCTACCTTCCAAAATAACTTGTTTTGGCAGCATCGCATGTATCCTTTGTTGAAGAAGGAAATCCCAGAATGCATTGTGATGAGCTCTGTTAAAAATGGCAGATGAGTTCAGAAAATAAATATATTTAATTCAGTAGTGAAAAGTCTTGTTTAAAAGTAATTCAAACTAATTAAAAATGAACTGTTGATACATATCTGTCTGCGATGACTGGTGCATGTACTATGGGTGGGCAATATACCGTACAAATTTGTCAGTCGGTAGAGATTTTGGATCATTGTTTCTAATATAGGCTACAAATAACATAAAAATACACTATAAGAGAATACACAAAAAGAATTCAATTCTGAATTCAAGAATTCAGTTCAGTCTGAGAGACAGTTTCTGTGCGTTCACACCCGAGTTGGGCACACATAAAGCCATTGGTCACACAGCATTTGAGAACTGAATTGAGTTCTTTTTCACGGCTTCCCTAGTGGGAAAAAAAAAGTATGCTAAGTATACTTGCAGCAAGACTAATTATTAGTATATTTCAAGTGTGTTAATGATTAGTTAACTTAAAGGGTGCTATTTTGAAACAACTAATTTTGTACTAAGTATATTTAAGTTGTAATTAAATAGTATTAAAATATAACTTTAAGTATATTTAGTATACTTTTGTGTGCTAAATTGGAACAACTTCAAGTATACTTAGTACACTTTAAGTATATGTCTGTGTAGGGACTAATTACATGCTTGATTAGTGATATTAAAGTGCACTTAATTTGTGTTATAAGTATATTTTATTTGTTATAAATATACGTTGTATTATAAGTATACTTTTATTTGTGTTATAAGTATACTTTATTTCTGTTATGAGTACACTTTGTGTTATAAGTACACTTTATTTGTGATTTAAGTACATTACAAAATAATTATGAGTGTCTTCAGAAAACACAAGCAATATACACTGAATATATTATTTTACAGGTAATAGTATATACTGTATGCTCAGTACCTTTGGCTTATTCCAAATACTAAACATTACACACTTTGCAGTCAATAACAATACACTTTGTTATTACTTATACTTTGTATAATATAGTCAACATTTGAAGCGGATAAAAACCTTTAATCAAAGTTGTCCTAAAACCTTCTTCTTAGGACAACTTTGCTTAACTTTTTTGATCCACTTCAACTGTTGACTACTGTATTTTGAATTACATAATCTCACACAATACAGTTGTGCTACTATTTAAATACAATTGAACACATTTTCCCAAAGTTGAATGCATTTGTTTTCAAGGCCACTAAATTAAATAAAATGTAAGAACATCACTAATGAAGAGACATATTCCATTAACAAATCCAAGTTTTTATTTAAACTTAACATAGATTCAGCAAAACGTACCATGTTTTTCATTAAAGAAAAAAAAATATATTGGACCATGGTAACCCTCTATACACAAATACAAATTACACATTATATTCCATTTTCTGATAAGCTTCTCATTGTGTCTGATGGCACAATGATGACCGCAGAGACTCGTGAAAAACAGCATCTGTTGACAGAATATACCAAAGATATAAGACAGCATGTTCAACTCTTTATTCACGTTTACAATAGTCTGTCTAAATCCTACATTGCACCAATACTATTTTTGAACAGTAAATGAGGATTAGCAGCAGGGAACTGTATCAGTATGGCATGTCGATATTTTTTGGTAACGTTACATAGTCAAGCATACAACACTTTATGAATTAATATCGTACAGAATACGGGCCAATTTGACCAATCATATGAATGTTTTATTGCTGCATACAAACATGTGCCATAAACCACCACACACAGACTCAAAAAGGAGATATCTAGCCGAAATCTCGCTCTCTGTTTGTTAAAGGAAATAAAATAAAGTTTGTTAACTGGTAGACTACAACTTACCTCCAAATAGCAGCACTTTTCTTCGGTTCTTTCAGGATCGCGTAGGCCATTAGATTAGCCGGTTGTCGTCGCCATCGCGGTCAGTCTGCGATGTCACTTGATTGAACTGGTCAGAATCCCCAAGATTGAGCGATGTATTGCGCTTTCAGTGTTTTATTAAATAAATTATACATTGCGACATTATACTTCACCTGAGTGACTGAGCGAGGGGATTCAGGTGACGACTGTGACGTCAGCAGCTCTGATTGGCTGAAGGCAGTGAGCAACAAAATCTGATTGATCACAGACCAAGTTGAAGAGACATTTGAATTCCGATAAGTTTAACCACTCAACATATTTTTTCGCATGTAACATTACTTGTGCTGCTGGTGTGGTGTTTAATATAGATTTGTGTGTACAATTGTAAAATGATTCTGCCAGTGTAAACTTAATAAACATTTAAACATATTTGGAAATTGTATAGACTACACTGCATATATTAAATGGGCTTGTAATGCATTCATACTGAAATAAATAAGCACAAGTAATATAATGAATTCCAAGGATGAAGAAGTAAACTTAAAAAATATACTCAAATTTAATATTAGATACACTACAACTTCAGGATATTAAATAATGTATTTTTTAAATATACTTTCAGTGCATTGTTACAATGATCATTTTCAGCACACAGTTAAAATATACCTCAAATATATTTTTATAAAGTGCAAATAAATACACTTTTAAAAAATAAACTGAACTTACACTTCAAGTATATTTTTCTAAAATATATTTTTTTAGAAAATATACTAAAGTACAATTATTTTAAAGTGTGTTAAAAGTTGTATTCTGAAAATATGATACTAATATACTTTTTATATATTTAACTCCCTGGGGTCTGAAAACGCACCAGTGCGTTTTGCAGTATTTTTTTCACATTGCAGCAAAACAGACTTAAAATACTCCATCATTTCTTGTCATAGAGACATAAGTAATATATCAACTGAAACTATAGAATGTCTTCTTTTATTTGTGTACACTCAGAGTAAAAACACAATGTTGTGCTTTTTGTAAAATAAAGAAAACTAACATGATGCGTGAACTCTCGTCTCCCTCTGAACGAAGTCCAATCTGATAGTTCTCAGAAAATGAACTGTAACTTATGAATACTAATGACAAAAAAAATGACACTTATGTCTAAAGAAACGTTGAAATGTCAGGTTTTAAATCGTGCAAGTCAAATCGAAAACAAACATTCTGTGTTTATGTAATCTGTATGAAAAAGAGCCATGTCAGAAGTCCGTGATTCAGCTCATTATCCGCTAATGCGGCCACACCCACGGAGCCAGCGCTATTCAGAGGCAAATTCAGAGGCAATACTTGTATGCATTGTCTCAATCGTGTATTTATTGTCTTGAAAAGTGTTTATTTGGATGTTAAAGCCATGGTTAGCGATCTCTAGAAGACATGCCGTTAGTTCTGGGTTCCTTTTCTTCTTTATATGAATTTGTGGCCTAAAGGTGTACAGAGCGCCCTCCGGCTGCAAGTATGAATTGAAAACACAGTATCCAGCACTCATAGTGATGACAATAAATATTACTTCTCAGTATAGAAAATTGACATAAATATATAAGAATCCATCAATATTTCTCCAAATGTGCATGCTTTTAAGCTAAAAGCCTATATGAAATGCCATAGAGGTAACATAATTGTTCAGACACTTTGCATTACAGAAATACATTATATTTTAAATAATATAATAGAATACCATTATTTTAAATTGTAATAATATTTCACAGTATTGCTGTTTATGATGAGCTGAGACATGATTACAGAGGGTTTTTTCACAGCCTACCTGACTGAAAGGCCTCATTAATATGCAAGTCATTTCAGGTCATTATTATGTGATTCTTTTGTCTTCTAAGGTGTAAATGACCCATTATTCATGATGATTCACGCCTCCACGCATACTGTGTTTCTTGACAAAAAGTGTCTTACAAAAACTAAATCAATATATTGTTTTATATGAAGGAGTAGGCAGCATAATTTTTACATAATTCTGAAGCAAAAACTCTAGTCTACAACCTCCAATACCCAGAAGTCTTGTGAACACAGATTTAACATACTTTTTTTGGCCTTATTTCAGTGAGTTAAGTTTTTTGTTTTTTCAATAACCACGCATAAACATTATTCCTTCAAAAATACAAACATGTACATACATGTTCCTCACATATTATGGTAGCCTAGTTTGTGCTAAATACAATGTAATGACACTTTTGTCATTTATATGTTCATGAACAACTGAAAAAAGCACAAATGTCAGGGCATGTCAAAACTTCTCCAAGCCCCAAATCAACCTCAGACTCCAGAGGGTTAACGATAGTACATTTTTTGTTAGTATATTTGCAGTGTACTATAGAAAAAGGGAATATATTTAAAATACAATAAAGTATACTTTTTTTCACTAGGGTTATTGTTTTTAAATGGCCAAAAACACGCAAAAAGATTTAACCCTTTCGCACGTAAGTTTTAAATATTCTGGCTGACCCCCCAGCGTGAGTTTTTTGAAGCGACCGTTATTTAGAACGTATCACTTTATGGTTTCCATGGTGACGCGTCATTGCTTGTTATGTGACACACCGCAGCACTGTATGAATGATAATCTGCTTTCATTTAATTTTTCCTTTGTTATTCAAAATATTCACAAATTTGTTGACTATAGCATGAAATATCTAATATTCCGATTGACAAATATGTGCAAGTGGATGTGTTTTGCAGTTTAAACACCTTTATAACGATCATGTTAGTTGAGCCATATGCGCGATGGGCGCCGCCATGTTAGTTTGCGCCGCACAGAGAATCGGATCTGTTGGATTTACAACCCGTGAATTCATCCACTTCTCCCGAAATACATGAAAGTAAGTGAGTCGGTGAACTGGGGAAGAATATAGTAAGCTTTAAAGTTACTTTCACAATGTGTATCTGATATGAATAAAACGTGTCGTCTAATTATAATGGAAAGGGTTGTTATTTCCGCTTCTATAGACACCATTGTGTATTTTACAAACTCTAAATATATTGTTTTGTTAGTACTCGTGTGTATATAAATGTCTGAAATCTACAATAAACATTATTTGGTTGAAAACACTGCATATATGTAATATATGAAAAGCGCTGCGCGAGTCCGTCTCTGGTTTAGCGCCAGCCAAAGCGCGCACGCACATTTGAATTTGGCAGTTGATCACGCAATGCACTGAACGTTCTAATCACACCGGTGTGATCGTACGCTCCTGGGGCCAGACAAGACTGATCACACCGGTGTGATCGTACGTGTTAAAGGGTTAAAAATTGATTTTCTTAGTGAATATTGACAAACATATAGTAAGTAAGTGAACGTTAAAATAGGTCTTAAAGTGACAGCAGCCTAATGGGTAGGCAATTTCAGAGAGGCTAGCAATAGCAAGCTAGCTAGCTTTAAAAGCATGAGATTCCATCCTCCCTTCAGATCTTCTCCAAAGCCTCTCCTCCTTAAAAACACATGAACACACACAGCAGAGTCTGTGTAGTGTCACAAAATAACTTTTGTAGCTTCAAAAAAATCATTGTATATTTAATTCATACAGTGAAGACAATGTAGTTTTTATACATTTTGATTATTCAATTTCTGTAGTATTTCTTATTTCTGACTTTTTATATTGCCCATCCCTATACTGGATAACAGTACGTCCAAGTGATTGAAACATCCACTAGATGTGTCCATCCGTGCTCACGATCAGTGGAGTATAATCTTGAGTCTGAAATGAAGTAAAAAAAAAAAGTACTGTAATGTACAAAGAAGTTTTTTTTTTTTTTTTTTTTTTTTAACTGATCTAAACAAAAAAAAAAAAATCGAATTTGTAAATAAAGCAAAGATTAATAGAGTACAATTTTACAAGGAAAACTATTTTGGTTTTCAGAATTTCATGTTTAATTCAATGTGTTACAGAATTGTTTCAAAGTAAATCCTGCACCATATATTTTTTTTCAATGTGCTGTATATATTGGCCTTTAGAAGATAGCTGCAGTAGAGCAAGGCAGCATGCTAGATGGTGGAACAGAGCAATTGTTTGACTTGTGAGACAAGTGTGAAAAGTCTTTGCATAAGACATGGAGAGTAATTTTGTGTGATTCATTATTTATGTAACATTCATCTTTGTGGCAGTATCAAGCATTATGACACAAGGTCTGTATTAACAATGGCTGCATATGTTTCTCAGAAAAACAACTCTTTTTCTAAGCATCTTTAGTCATATTTGACTGTAAGTGATAAAAGCTGGGAATTGAGGTCTCAGGTACATTACAACTGAATCTTTTTAAACTTTCTTTTCCTTCTGAGGTTCATTTGGTTATACAGTATGTGTGCCTCTTTTTGACTTGGCAACCAGACGGTCGAGTAAATGTAGTAGAGTATCAGTCTGAATGTTTAGTCGATAACTCCGAGATGAAGGAGGAACGAGCGATTTTAAACCAGCAGAGCTGGACTCATGGGTTTCGATTGCTGCCCAGTAATAAGGTGTCAAGTGTGTAAACAGGTATGACAGATCCAGATTTGAGGTGACAGCTGGAGAGAGGGTGAGTGAGCCACGCTGCGTTCTGACAGACTTCCTTCCCTTCCGACATACGCACACTCCCTTCAGCCCGTCCACACTGAGATCGTTGGCCAATCTCAGTCAGCCACTGTAACATGTACACCTGCTTCGCCTTGATAGGCAGTTGAACCTCAGGACTGTTGGATGTGGCCACCCCCTACCTGCCTTGATAGGTGTGCCACTCTTGGATACCCACCAAAGCTGGCAGCCACCAATGCTTCGTCACCCCCCGCCACATCAGTCAGTCTCAACTGGCGGGGTCCATCCTGACGCAGACCGACCCGGCACAACAAGCACCACCTTTTTGCTGACAGTCCGTCACATGCAGAGGGCACGTCAGTCACGCCTACACCACCCCATTCTGCCATCAGCGTCTCTCTGCACATGGATAACCACAGTCCCTGCTGCCACATGGTGGGGGAGCTCATGTTTTAACGCTTTGTGGAACACACTTCCACATACACACTCTCAACCTCTGGAAGTTCGATAGGTCTCTGCTATTCCAGTTGTTTACATGAGCCGTACTACTGTTTTAAAAGATTTGTGCAGTCCAGCTAAATGTTTTGTCTGCTGCATGACAGATTTGTGTTTGTGTTTGTTAGCTACATGCTAACCTTTAGCCTTTTGCTATTGGGTGCTATGGGTCAGAGCAGGCCGTCAGTGAGTTTGGTAATGATGGATCATGGCAGTCTAGTGCCTCAGGGATCAACAACCCTAGAGGCCCTGTGAATTAATACATGATCACTGCTGTCCAGATTTGGATTTTTAGTGCAGCGAGCTGTCAGTACTGATGTTAACAATGAGGGACAAACAATCAGTGACTGGAATTGCAACATTTTCTGGGGAAAAAAAAAAAAGCACATGGTGATTGAGTGTGCAAAAGTTGCCACCATGATGCACACTCTCAACCTTCGACAGGTCTCTCCTATTCCAGTTGTTTACATGAGCTGTACTACATGACCATTGCTGGTGGTTAACAGGGTGTTGCTGTTAGGTTCATGCTCTATACAGAATTTGATTTTTGAATTTGAATTGAGGTAGCACAGGATGTAGAATTGAATTTGAATGTAAGGAAATTGATTAAATGAATTGAAATTCAAATAAATTCATATAACTGGCTTGACAAAGCCTTGTTTGAAAATCTAGAGATGCAAAATGAAAAGGTCAGGAAACTCTATTTACAAAGTTGTACCATCATATGTCTAAAAACCTCAGTCCAAAATAATCTTTCAAACAAACAAGAGCAGAGTTTACCTGTCCTTGAGTGAAAGCTTACTGGAAAAATGAACCCCGAGTACCTTGCCAAGAGGCAAGTTCAACCTGCCAAGCTCTGCTAGTGAGGACAGACGACAGTGCCGACTTTGATGTGGAAATGAATGGATTTATTTTTAAATTTCTTGACGAGGTGTAGCGGGTGTTCTCGGTGGCCTGTGACAGTGGCAGTTGGCGGGTGCCGCAGGTAGAGACCTCGATAGATGTCTATGTTTGATCCACATTTACCCACTGGCACTCAGACACTAGAGGAGATCCTACCCAGGAATACATGATCACTTATAGCAGAGAGAAGGGAGAAGGAAAGAATGCAACCTTGAAAGCTGTCCTCCATACAGATAGACTTACTTAGATGATTTACCAATAATGCTCTAGATCATATTCCAGTTTAATTCAGTTGGTTTGTTCAATGAGGTTGACTACTATTGGTAAGCATTTCCTAGTTTTTTTACTGTGTGTGTTAGCAACCAAGCAGAGTAAATGCATATCTACACCTTGGAAATTGCCCACAGCAGCCTAGTATCTTCAGAAAAGTTAATATCTCACCTCATCTAAAGTTTTAACAAACTTACTCCATCTTTGTTGAAGCATTAACCACAGAAATACCCACATACAGCATTTTCAGGGCCTTTCACTGACAGACAAGTGAAATGAAATCTGGAAAAACCCTTGCAAAGTGATGATGGCACTGAATACTCCCACATCCCTCTTCACGCCGAGGAACAGGACGAATTTAATTTCGTGACAGTCTTGAATTGCAAATGTGGAAGAAATGCTTGGCAGCTCTCCAGAAGAGTGAGAGCACACAGTGCCTGACAGGCTGGTGTGTCACATTAGTCAAATGAGATGTGAAGGCTGAACCAATCATCTGATGCAGGTAAAAAGGTCCTCATGGTGTCATCCTGACAGCTCCAGCCAATGAGAAAAGCAGGAAAGTTGTTGGCACTCTGGCCAAAAAACAAAAGCCTTGATCAATACAATCTATTACCAATTAAAGGCCTTAATGAAATAATCTGTTTATGTGAAACAGGGATCCCTCAGCCGTTAGCGGAACCAATCCATCATCCAGAACTATTAAAGTCCGTCCTGCTGGCGATATTTCAAATTCCTGGCCATTTTCAATCTCCTGATTTGAAGCAGTAGTGAAAGCCTAATGCTTTAATTCATCTGGTTGGTGGTGGAAATGCAATTCAAGATGTTGCTTTGTGCCGCAGGTGGGAGAGAAACAATTTAGCAGGTCTTGTGGTAACGCTGGACATGGTGAGGCCAAAACCTGACTCGACCGAGTGCTTCTGTGCACAAAAGCTAATTGAAGTGATAAACTGCTGACCATCTGCCACAAGAGAGCATCTTCAGAGAGAAACCGGACACGCGGGGCTCATTGATCCATGCTAATTCCACAGGAGATGCTATTAGGCGAACGCTCGGCGGTGTACGTGTGGAAACGAGCTCGTGCTGATGGAGAAACCAGGACGTAATGGACCCCTTCACTTACATCCTCACACCCGCATTACTTTTCACCTCCTGAACGCATGTAAAGCCTCTCAGAGCCAATGAAGAAATTAGCCCCAGCGCTTCTCCATCCGCTGTGCCTCTGAGAAGATTGACCCCCGAGTCGCTTGCCCATCTCCTGATGTACATTTCATTTTATTGGCCAGCTGTCAGTGCTGTCAGAATGAAATGAGGATTGACAGAGCGACTCAAGCACCTCAGGTCGCTTAGTTTAAACTAAACTAACTGACATTTTTCTCTTTATAGAAAACTTAAGTCTGTGACAACAAACCTGCGTTGGTGGAAACCGGCGGAGTGTTGTAAACACATTTTATTTTATCTACACTGTACAAAAGTTTTAAATAAAACTAAATGATTGGAATACAATTTAAAAGGGAAATTAAGGCTAATACATATGAATTGAATAGTTTAGTCCAAATTTTCTGAAGAGACTCAATTGTGTTATATGAAGAACGGATTTAATTGAGGCTTTCATTGACATATAAACAGTGATCAGAGAACAGAAACACAAACAGAAGTTCAGCTGAACCTGCTTGACGCGTGAGAACAAACCTCTTGCGGAAGCTCAAACATGTTGCGTAACACGTGAGGATGAACCTCATTGGTTCTCGCACATCAGGTGAACATGCTTGAGCTTCTGTTTATCACAACTGATGTGTGAGTTGATGAATGTTTACATGTGAATATAAGCCTAAATTCAGTCAAAGGTGAATGAAAGTCAGTAATTTATGACTATCCCTTTAAGACAGCTCATGCATTTTAGTCTGGGACTAGGCTTAAACGTGCAGTAGGTAATCTGGGAAATGTTAACTTTAGCCTGCTAGCATTGAAAGCACACAATCCCACCCTTCATGCAAATCGCCATGCAAAGCCAAGCCTCTTCCAAAACACATGAACGTGCACAGACCAGAAGCGAGACGACCAGAGACAACATTATTGGATTACATCATGTACCATTCACCGGTGAGAAAACTTTACAGTACAGTGAGTAATTTTGAAAACATAAAAATAGTTCCCGATTAGACGCTGGGTGATGCTGTCGTTGAGCTAATTCGTAAAGGTACACAAATACATAAGCTACATTATGTGTTACCATCAAAACACATCAAAATCGAATCATACAATGTACTGTAGCTACCTGTTCAAAATAAATACTGCAACCATGGCATCATCTTTCAGACCCTTTGACTCCCGCGGTTTTCTCCAGCATAGAAAAGCAACACCGATGTTAATTGTCTAATCGATGTTAATTTGAGCTTTTTTTTCTGATCTAGACATTTTTTTTCGTTGTAGCCTTTTCCTAAGACTTTCTTTTTGTAGATCCTTTGCCAGTGCCACTTGTTGTCAAAGTTAGGTTGTTGCTGTTTGCCTGTCATGCTTGCTCTGTCTGCACAGCGTACAAGAAACGCACTGATGGCGTATGATGTCTGTGTGAACAGGCTGCGCAGTGGTATATAAACACTCATTGACAGACAGGGAACACATGCTGTCATTTCGTTCGGACCAAATGCAGTGATTGGATGAACATTTTATGGTCCTCCGCCTTCCACAGACAATATATATTTATAAAAATGCATTTAGATTACTTAACATATTGATTGCTATCAGGATATGAGGAGACTTTGAACCATCATAACAAAAAATGTTTCTGTAGAGAACCACCTATTGCACCTTTTAAGCCTTGTCTGTGAAACTGGGGTTAATCTTTTAAAATATCAGATAATGTGCCTTTTTTTTTTTTAAAACATTATTTTATTTAATTTTTAAATTATTTTTATGAAGAGGCAACATTAGATCGGGTTGTAAAATGTGATTCTTCAAAAACTTGAAGAATACATTTAAAAACATTTTTGAAAATAAGATGTACACACATTATGTTTTTAAGGTGTACAAAAATATAACACTTTGCTTGATGGCTCAAACAACTCAAGATATTTTTTAGTGACATGACATTAAAGTCAATAAATTGAAGCTTTTCTTGATAAGGATATGTTTTTCAAAAATGAAACTCACATTTCTAAGAAATCGGGAAATGTGTTTTTGAAACTAGATTCTATCTGTGTGCGTGTGTGTGTAGACTCATAATTGGCCTTTATGTAAAAAGACTATATTGTATATAAGACTTCTTATAAAACCTTCTACGGTCACCTCACACGAGTGGTGGTCATGTATAAGTGTAGTGCATTTCTAATTGATTAAACTGATGGAAAATCCACCCCGTGAAACAACACTCCCCAGTCTCTCCGATTTATTGCTTAAAGAGAGATTATTGAGTGTTTAAATGTGTATTTGGCTTAAAAGACATCAGTGTTTATTAGCAGAACACTTGGTCTACCGCATAATTTAAGAGGGGTGTTTGAGGATTTGCTGCATTAGTTTCCTCCTTTTCTAATTAGGAATTTAAACTGACATACATTAAACTGTACATACAGTGTGCTTTTGTATATTTTCTATCCAGTTGTAATGGTTCCTCCCAATGTGTTACTGCCATGTGCCATACCACAAGTTGGATCTTCTGATCTCTCCCCGCTCCAACCCTCCACGAACCGTCCAGAAGAGTTGACTGTTTGCTGATGTGGCATGTCATTAAAAAGTATTCATTCTCACTATAATAAACAGCCAGAACTGGAATGTATTAGTAGCTTTGGGAGAATGCTGCCCTGCTCCAGAGCCACGGAGCTGTTTATTATTTGTCAGACGGGCACATTGCCGGTGCCATGTTTTATATAATTCGGAAAGATTCTTGTTTTCACTTTTGAGATTTTATGATTGCACATGCCTTGGGTTTTTTGGGGTGGGTGGTGCCGAGCATAGTTGTGCATGGCTTTTTGGCAGGAATTTGCATTACAAAATTCTGTTGTTTGGAAAAGAGACATTAAAGGGTGTCCACACTGACAGCAATTAAATCACTGGAGGTCATCAAGTCACTGTACTGTTGGTAGTAGGCGTTCATACTCGACGGGATGGGTAGTTTTCAGAGAATCACTGCCTAAATGTACCCTCGTTTTGGTGATTTTCGCATCATGTTACAACAGATTTGCATTAAAAAAATTTCATCATGGTTTTTGTTGCTTATGTCACCTTAAAGGTGGAGTAAGTAGATTTTGAAAAACACAGTTTGAAAGTTAGGCGGGCTGACACAAACAACAAACATGTAACCAATCAGCATTAGGGGGCATATGACGGTCGAGGAGACAGAACGAGCAAGAGGGAGATTTGAAAAAAAAAAAAAAAAAAAACGGGAGATGGGACACAATACAAATGAGCTCAAAAGAATATCACTGGAATGAAGGTTTATGACTGGGCAAGTGCATGGTTCGATACTGACTCGAAGCAGGGTGGTTAGGATTGGAGTGAGAGTTTTGGAGGCGGAGCAATGAAGAGAGGGGTGGGTTTATTTGGGTTGTTTTCAAATATCAACAATGTCCAACAGTGTTTTTCAAAATCTACTTATCCCACCTTTAAATAGCCAACTCTCATCCAAAAAATAAACTTAATTTGCTTTGCACTGTCCGTGTGAACCTTTTAGAACATTTTAGTCTGCACTGAGCTACAATAAATAATATTCTGCACAGGACAGCACTTTTAAATAGCCATGTGATTAATGACAGCAACTGCTGCAGTATTACTTATTCAAAGTTGACTTGAAAGGGAAGTTGCATTTCTAGCTTTCCTTCCCTATTGTGCCATATATCCAGGTGAAACAGCTTCTCGAACAAGACAAAATGTAGTTTGGGGGTTGATTTTGTTCATCAGGAATTGTATTGAATGGTTATTGCCAAAAGAGAAGAGAAGATATGCTGCAAGAGGGAGGCTAAATATATTTGATTAAATTATTTCACAATATATTTTTGTACTCTTTTGTAAAAGTTATGGAAATGCTATCAGAGATTTTTTTCCCTTTCTTTTAGAGCAAATGCAAATACAAAAATTATATTTGCTGTTGTCTCCCAAGTTTACCCAACTATGACGACTTCTGCTTCTGAAAACCCCTGGATATGTGAAAAATGTCCATTTTCCTTTGTCCCTTACGAGTGTGTGTAGGTGTGTTGGTCATGGTCGGAGGGTGTCAGTCATTTACACTGGGTTCTGGTGTAAATAAAAGGTCTGGGTGGAGCTTTACATCAGATAAGTGGAGCGACTACTCAATTCAGGCCAACAGCTCCTTCAGAAACAGCAACTCATTAGAGCAGCGCAGAGACCAATCAATACAGCCATTAACCAAGAGCAGCACTTGAACAGGATCAAACCTGCTCAATTGGTCAGCATTGCTACACTCTGTGGTCGCCCCCCTGCTTCACTCTCTTTCGAAATTTCTATCCCTCTCTCTCATATTGATAAATCACTTAACTTCATCTGTTTATTACTAAAGGACTGGTAGCACTCTCTCATTATTGGACCTTTTTGCTGGAGTGTATGAACAGCTCTTCCACTCTCATTACCCACAACTGTGGTGCCCTTGAGCAAGGCACCTAACCCCCAATTGCTCCCCGGGTGCCACAGCAAAAACAGCTGCCCACTGCTCCAGGTGTGTGTTCATGGTTTATGTGTGTTCACTATTGTGTGTGCACTTGGATGGGTGAAATGCAGAGCACAAATTCAGAGTATGGGACACCATACTTGGCCACGTGTCACATCACTCACTTTTTAGATAAGTTTGTGTTTGGCAGTCTTCCAGTCTTCAGTGTCAAATGATCCTATTTTAAAGGGGTCATATGATACTTTTTAATGTTTTCCTTTTCCTTTAGTGTGTAATATTTTTGTTTGTGCAAGTATTTGATCTACAAAGTTACAAAGCTCATAGTCTCCCACAAAGGCCCCATTTACACTGCACGGTTCAAGTGACCCAATTCCGATTTTTTCCTCCCATGTGGCACAGATCGGATATGAGTCACGACCGTGTAAGCAGGAAAAAAGCGCATGGATTCCGATTTTCACAGATCGGTTTCAGGCCTCATTCATATGTGGTTATAAATCAGATATGAATCGGATACGTGCGTTTGCGCCTGCAGTGTAAGCGGACAGATCGGATATTCCCCTGTAAATGCGACTCCTGCGTCATTGAAAAGTGAGGGTTTTTTCAACATTTCGCGGTACAGACATACCTATAACAAACGGAACATCTCTAGTTGACTGGCAGATTATTAATTTCATTTGTTTGTGTTAAATACAAGGCGATCTGACGTTGAAATGTGTTGCTCTTGAAATCACACTGAGTGCTCGTTGTCGCTGTTGTCAGTGACGACGGCTCGTGCACAGACGCGCGCTTCAGTCCCTATTCGTTCCATTGAAACCACAAAATAAAAAGCACACAAACTTGCAACTGTCCTTGATATACAATCACTGATGAATGCATTTGTTTTAATGACAAAAAAAAAAAAAAAAAAAAAAAATAGTATAGGATGGCAGATTCGAGCCCATGAAGCTGTGAATATCTCGTACCCGAATATTCTTCAATTCGCACGCTTCCAGCGGAGCTGCATATGTCGTGAATTTGTATTATTTTTATATAGGGAACTATTGCATTAAAAGGGTTTCTGTATGAATTCATGTCAATAAATTAAGCTCAATGTACCACTGAAATTGATTTGTGATGTCATATAGGCTATTTTTGGTACGTTTCGCCAAGTGCAGTATAAAAAGGAGATATCCGATACAGGTCACTTTTAAAAGAAATGTAAGCACGTCGTCCAAAAAAATCGGATATGGTCAAAAGATCGGATCTGTGCATTAAGACTTGCAGTGTAAATGCGGCCAAAGGGATTTGTTCTAACAGAGAACACTGGTCCAGACCTGCCTAAAACACCTCTATCGAAGTCCATATATTACTTCCTCAAACTTCTACGTCACAGTGTGAAATATTAGCATAATGACTACCCAAAAGCATATGCAAAAAGAGAAGGCGAGGCTTCAGTGAATTGTAGTGTTGTCATCGTGTCGCAGAAACGCTGTGTGTTTGGATGCGAAAACAAAATTGCTTTGTTTGGCCTTCTGAAAATGGATGAAAGTGCTTTGGAATGCAGTGACGTACAAAATCATGAAAAAGAAGTGTTTTTGCCCACTGAATTTAAACACAGGCCATACTCCCTGTAGTCATATTCTCCCTTCTCCATTTATTGTCTAATTTGGTATTGCATTATTGTCATCTTCCCTTTCTATTCCATCTGGAAGAAAAAAAAAAAAAAAAAAAAAAAAAAAAAGACCAAGGCTCACCAACCTTATTAACACACTTCAAATAGAATTATTAGGAAAAAATTAATAAGTGAACAACAGTTTGTGAAAATGTAATAATTCAGTTGTGCTGCTTAGCTGTAATTCCCCAGGATTTCATTAGGAAGTGCAGAGGAACCTAAGAAGAAAATCACTCTTCTATTTGGCTTCATGCATATTGTATGCGTGGTAGTTTTGCACTGGAACGCTGTGATGCCCTCTGCATGTAATACGTCATGGTTCTGCATGTAATATGGGAGGTGAGCGGAGAGAATGTGTGAATAGCGTGGTATTAACGCACAACTCATCTGGGACCTGAGTGCCAAGAGTGTTTATTGTAGATGCAAAAAACCACAGATGGAGTTTTATGGATTCTATTTATGGGCATGTGGCCATTTACAAAATGTAGAATTTCTTATTTAATGCTGGCTGCATGTTTTAATAGATTTCTTTTAGTTTAGGATTATTATATAGAGGGATAAAATTGGCAGGACAGATCTTAAATATTTGATTGGCACTTTTTCATTTTAAATCCCAGTCAGATGGGTGGCGAGAACTGAACCCTGGGTGTTTTAAGAGACTGGAGAGGGTAGCTTGCTCTGACCCCTCTGACCTTTGACCTTAGTCTCATCAGGTTTTTTGTCCGTTACTGACAGGAAGGTCAAAGGCGTTTCGTTCCAGCTGTGGCTCATGAGCTGAGCATCAAATTCTTTCCTTCTTGGAAATGTTTTCGTTTCATGTCTCAAAGTTCCTCATCAAAACACTCGCTGGGTAATCTAGTTGGACACGAATATAATGTAACCAGCCAGGCTGTTGTCTCTTTGAATAAATCAGGATTTCCATGTCATGTTTATAGCATTTGCTTTTTTTTATGGTTTTTATGCTACAGAACTCGATTAACAATCATAACATATTAATACATGCAGCATTAAGCTACATTCAGGAGAGAAATCATGTGAAATGGACACAGTATTGGGGTGACCCTGGGCCTTTTCCTGTTTCAAAGCATGATTTCCGCAACCCCCAAAACAAAACAAAAATACAGTATATTTTTCATGGGGCCTGAAGCAAAAATGCAAGGAGGTTTGTGTTCCAGTCCAAGTACAGGTTTCCTACTGTATGTAGCGTCTAATAGGAGCCTCTCCATATGGGGGAAGGAGGGGGGACGAAGAAAAAAATAGCTGTGTAGTCTCTGAAATATTTAACCCAAGCTAATTGGAGAGCACTTCCCATTTCAGGACTCCTCAACCTCTGAAAAAAGCAAGACCAGATCAAAGACTTCTGCTCTTTCCCTCAGGATACTGATGGGAGGGAGAGAGAGAGAGAGAGAGAGAGAGAGAGAGAGAGAGAGAGAAATAGGGTTTTGAAGGAGAAGATGCAAATAGAGGAGGGCAGTGCTATAAAAAATATGTATCCTCAAGAGATGGAGAAAGAAAAAGAGAGAGGGGCATGTGTAACCAGCAGAAAATGGGAGAGAGTGGATGGTGAGGCAGGACAAGGACGGATGTCGTAATGAGATGATGCTTGAGTGTTTTACTTAGAGAAACAAACAGGACAACTACTATGAACACAAGTCCAACTCATTTCCCTTTGAACAGTTCGATTCAATGAGACTATTCAAAAAACATTTCATTGTTCTTTTATGTTATCAATAGGGGAGTTCATTTAACACAATTTAGTATGAGTGATTATTTATAAAAACATAATATAAAAAAAGGAGTTAGTATGATTTTATTTTTTTAAAGAAAGAAATTAATACTTTTAATCAGCAAGGATGCATAACATTATTCAAAACTGACAATAAAGACATTTATAAATGTAAGAACATTTCTGTTTCAAATAAATGGTGCTCTTTTTAACTTTGAATTCATGAAAGAATACTGAAAAATCATAGTTTCCACAAAAATGTTAAGCAGCACAACTGCTTTTAACATTGATAATAATACAAAATGTTTCTTAAGCAACAAATCAACATGCTGAAATGGTTCATTGACAAGAATGATGTCAAATGATTGATTCACTCACAAAGCAAACTATCGACCACATGTGCGTTTGTCCTTTCACATCCATCTTTTCCTCATTCTACTAGAGTGACTTGTTTTATTCACTTGCTCAAAGCTGATCCACCGATTCATCATCAACACCAAACACACCACTGTAAGAAAGGACGTTGGTCAAAGATCGTGGTCATGATTGCCTCAATAGCCAATCATCAGAGCCACATTCTTATAATATAAAGGCAATTCTTTCACAGGTCTTTTGCCGTTTTTGCAATTGATCCATAACTTAAAGTCGCATCCTCAGTCCTCAGTCGCATCCATCCTCCCCCACCCCCCATACAGATTGACAGCTGGGGCTAATTTCATAATCTGGCCAGCTTGCCCAGTGCTGCCTCCACAACTTTACTTGGTCAGTAAAAAAGTCAATACAATGCTCATTTGTAATCGGTCTCCTGTGTTGCTTTCATCCCTGCCTCATTAGAGGAACCCAAAGCCCAACTTTCCTGCCAAACAGCAGCAACACACAAGTCTTTCAGACACTGTCACTGTCACCACAGTCTGAAATTCCCATTCATGTCATTTGTACTGTAATAACCTGGTTGTGCTGTACTGAATGTTTTTGATTCACTTAAAAGAACCAACTAATGGGTATAATTTGTTGAATCCATATACACTGGTTGCACTGTGTGTTTTTGATTCACTGTAAAGAACCTGCTCAAAAGAGTAATTTGTTTGGGGATCCATCTACACAGGTTGCACTGTAGATCACTAAAAAGAACCAACCCATAATAATCATTTGTTCTGTAATCGCATTACACTAGTCATGTTGTAGATTCAATAGTGGTGTTGTGCCACATCTGAATAAATTGTGCAGAAAACGCTTTCAGAGTATTTTACAGGGTCATCGCTAGCCACTGTGCCCCAGTAAAATATAATGAGAATAATTTTCCTGGTAATATTTCAGCAATCATGTGTTTTCTATTGGCTGTTTAGATCTAGTGATGCCAGATTAATCAATTTTGATCTAATTGATCAAACAGATTTGTGATTGTCATTCTGATTTTAATTCATTCAGATAGTTCACTCATGCACTGAATCATTTGCAGAGCATGCTAACATTACAGAGGAGAGATACCTGGGGAAAAAAAAAAAAAAAAAAAACTTTAACCACATGGTTATTGCCATGCCAATGTCAGCCAAATGAGCAGTGCTGTTTTCCAGCTGTCTGCTGTGGCCCATGTAGCAAATGATGCTGTTTAGTTCATTGATAGTTATTATACAGAAACCTTGTCATGAAACTTTGAAACAGAGTCATGACTTGATTTCTTACACCTGCGCACTATCTACAAATAGTGCAATGGTGAAAGAAAGTGCTGATGTCAGCCACCCACAGCTGTACCTGTTTGAAAACAGTGCTGATCCGCCATTAGATGCTCATCTCTTGTGGTATGTCTGAGTTCCCTTCGAATAAAACTGTGGGCCGGTGGTTTAAAGGGCCCTGTGACAGCAAGTGTTTGTCCTTGAGTGGTGTAGCACGGACAGCACCGGTGTGATTGGACCTCCCCTAACCTCAAACTGATTTTCTCAATGCTACAGAATCCACATGTAATGTTTTTATCCGCTTTCTCCTTCCTTCCGTTTCCTCCCTCATTGTCTGACTGGGGGGAATTATGTGGGAGATAATATTAGGGTTCTGCTGTTTCCCCTGGGCAGATACCTATTTCCAGATCTTTCAGAGGGGTCGCAATTCATGCAGAGAAGGAAAAAAGGTGTCCTTGTTTCAGAAATGAGTGTCTTCCTGTGTGAGGGAATATTTATTTGCAGAACATCCTCTCAGGTGTTTGTGTGTGTGCCCGCCTGACCCAGAGAAACTTATGACTGAGAACTTTTAGATGCCATGTGTTGAGCCTCTATTAGCAATTTAACAGTTCTGACACTTTCATGTAGTTTTCTAGCTAGTAATAGCACTTTTTAATCTCCCACAATGCCCATTGAGGTCCAGTTGCCTTCTTAAGTAGCATTTTATTGGACAGCTTTTACTCAGTAATATATTGGTGTGGTATCTGTACTTTTACTTGAAGGATCAGTTCACTTTAAAATGGAAATTACCCCATGATTTACTCACCTCAAGCCATCCTAGCCCTGTAAACCCAAATATAGAAAAAAAAGAGCAAAATTTGTTTTGACCTCTCAGATATTGTTTTAGGAGGCCTCTGATGTAGAAATTAAAGATTTTTCAAATTTTTTACTTTTTAGTAAGTTTTTAGGGAAACGTTGTAATAACGTTGGGCCTAGTTAGGAGCAGAATTTCTGTATTTGTGCTCACTTTGTCTGAACAGATATACAGAGCATTTAAGCATTCATTTGCAGGGTTGATTGCTTACTTAGCCCCATAACAGTATATATCATGAGTAATAATCATACAACAATCATATTTTTTTATGAATAAGCATTTATTAATAAAAATATTGGAAAAATTTGTATTTATAAAACTTTTTTCTTCTATCACTTTCAATGTGGTTTGAATGAAGTCTGTGTTTTGCATTTTTTTTAGTCCCTAATACAGTTCTTTTCATCTGAGAAGCACAGGCAAACATTGCACTTGCTACACAATGTATTTGTGTATCCATTATTGCAGTGTCTGCAGCATCCTCTCTTCGTCTTTACTGGGAAATGTGCAATCATGTCTTTGCATACATCCAGTGGGGGGTGGTCCGATGACATCTTGGCATTCTGAAATGGAAAAAGTAAAAAAATAAATAAGTAAATAATACATATGGGTCTTATAACTGAAAGAATAGACAGGGTGGTAGACCATTTGTCGAGGGTAGAGATCTAAGTATTATCCATCAAAGTCTTATAATTTCAATGCAAATGCTAATCAAAATTCCACTACTACATTCAAACAATACTGTCTGGCTGGCCTATTATGCTCTCTACTTATCATACTAAAGGAACACATGCATCCCCCAGAGCACTTACAGGTTCATATTCAAGACCATTCACACCTGTCCCTGAACAATGCAACATGTATCCCCCAAAAACATTCAGAGCTCCTAATGCTATAAACTGCTACTAAGGCAACACTCATAAAAAAAATCTCAGGATCATTTAGAAGTTAAAAAACAAATAAACTACAAAGATACAGGGAGTTTCAGATACTGCTCTGGATGATGGAGTTTCAAATCCCACATACAGTTTATTCCTGTGTTTAATAATGGTCTAAACTAAGTACAAATTTAACAGAAAAGCACATTTAGAACTTAATTACAATGAATCTAACAGTTTAAATTTCAATTTGTGACCATGTGAGAAGTGCAGTGTCCTTATGTAATGTGTAGGAGCACAGGCTATTTTGACTACCACTCTGGCCCAACGTTGTAGAATTACAACATGGACTTAACAATCTCTAAATCAATTAATGTTTTCCAAAATAACTAAATATATCTGTGTTCTAGACATTGTAATAAACACAAAAAAAAAATGTAAGGAATTTTACTTACTTGAATCTTGACAAATCCAGTCATGTAAAAAAAGGAGATGAGCTTGATGCAAAGTTTGCAGGTAGGGTAACTTCATGGCCAGATGAACGGACTTATAAACACTTCTTATATCCAATAGCATTGTCAGGACAAACAACAGAACCCATTAACTATGTAAATGTGGTCTTGAGAGAAAAAAAAAACATTTCCAAGCCTTTTTAAATTGTTGAAAGTGATGTTGTAATTCTGCAA
The DNA here is from genome assembly GCA_036281575.1 of Ancherythroculter nigrocauda. Lineage (NCBI taxonomy): Eukaryota > Metazoa > Chordata > Actinopteri > Cypriniformes > Xenocyprididae > Ancherythroculter > Ancherythroculter nigrocauda. The sequence goes on along the minus strand of VTFQ01000022.1, from coordinate 11,954,284 downwards.
CAGTGGGCTTTACAGGGCTAGGTGTATATGACTTTCTTCTTTCAGACGAATACAGTCGGAGTTACATTAATAATCACCTTGATGCTCCTAATATTTATAATGGCAGTGCACAGAAACCACCTGTTTGAAACTCAAAAAAGTACATCCATCTATCATAAACATACTCCACATGGCTTAACTTGTTAAATATGCACTCTAAAAAATGCTGGGTTAAAAACAACCCAAGTTGGGTTGAAAATGGACAAACCCAGCAATTGGGTTGTTTTAACTCAGTGGTTGGGTTAAATGTTTGCCCAACGTGCTAGGTAGTTTTATTTAACTCAACTGTTGTATAAAAATTACTGTATTGCTTGCTTAAAATGAACCCAAAATATGCTGGAAATTAGCATTTATTAATATGTTTATATTGAATAATAAACAATAAACATGTATTAAATTGCTTATTAATAAATGTACACCTTTTGATTATTATTGTTGCCTCTAGTAATTATGTGTCTGATTTTTAATTTCTCACCTATTTTGGATTCATTTTAAGCCAGACATATAGTCATTTTTAATCAGTAGTTGGGTTAAATAAAACTACCCAGCAGGTTGGGCAAACATTTAATCCAACCACTGGGTTAAAACAACCCAATTGCTGGGTTTGTCCATTTTCAACCCAACTTGGGTTGTTTTTAACCAAACATTTTTTAGAGTGTGGATATTTTTTTTTACACAAATGCATCACTTCACTTCAGAAGGCCTTTATTTACCCCTGGGAGCCATGTGGAGTACGTTTATGATGGATGGATGCACTTTCTTTAGTAGTTTTAAACAGGTGGTTTCCATGCACTGCCATTATAAAGCTTAGGAGCATCAGGGTGATTATTAATATAAATCAGATTGTATTTGTCTGAATGAAGAAAGTCATATACACCTAGGATGGCTTGAGGGTGAGAAATTATGGGGTAATTTTCATTTTAAAGTGAACTAATCCTTTAAGAATAGAATTTGTCTACTTTTTCCACCACTGGTTATGACCAACACAGGCTCATTGGAAATATGCCTCTACAATTTTTCAAAGCTCCAAAAACATAACTACTTTATACATACAATTCACTGCCATTTCCAGTTTAAATTAACTAGGGTGGCAGGAACACCTTTTAAACAACATTTATTCTTAAAATAATGTTTATTCCTTTTCTCACAAATTATGATGGGTATGAGTCCCATGAAACACGATAAAAGAGCTCAAAGACTTGTAGAAACAGGCTAATTTGGCATTGTTGCTTCAGCAAATGCGTTTGTATCAAACATTTGCTGTTGTTAACTTTAAAGGATTACTTTTAGGTTTTAGCATGGTGCTACGTTATAATACTTTTACATAGAAAACAAGGAATTACGTTTTGCATGAATGGCTTGTTTATGGTTTTGGAGTAACCAAGATTCTTCTCAGCACTGAGCTTCTTTATTTCTGCAATGTTTTCAATGAAGAACACAACAGCACCACATCTAGTGGTTTGAACTGGATAGGCTAACAAAAACATTAAACGCAACAACGACTCTTACCATCATCATCGCATCTTGCGTGCCAAAGCTGCCTGTCGCACACCTAAAATTTGAATGCACCTTTTTTTGCATTCGAATATGGATTTTTATGTTAAGTTCAACGAATATTCGAAATTCAAATTGTAATTTGACAGCTCTATATCTGATGTAATTAATCCTTGCCTGATTCATGCTTATTTGTTACATGGTAAATTGAACACACTTTTAGCTTCACTCACTGGATATTTCACTTTGAAAGTGTCATGAATTGTGCAAAACAGCAACATAATATCATTTTACAGAAACGTTACCTGGCACATTTTTCCAGTAAGCCTAGATTTGTTATGACAGTTTGTTGAATCAATTTGTTAGATTTGAGGTACCTTGTTGCTTCTGACCTGACTCATAAAATTAATTTTAAATAGGTAAAATTTGGTTAAAAGAACTAATCAGAATATTGTTCTTGCTAATTTGTGCTGGAACTACTGTTCCAAGGACATGTTTTTTCGTTGCACTGGTATTTGTTGTGGTGCTAAAATTGTCTCGTTGTAGTGGGCAGATTGAGACACATTCTTGGAAAGCACACGGTGGGCAGCAGGCTCTCTCCATGCACTGATGACACACAACACCATGCTCAATTAGCCCTACAGTTGGCTTAATGACCGCTGAGAGTCAAAGACACAGTTTCTGCATGATTCAGGAAAGAGGTGTGAACCTGGACAGAGAAAGATGTCGCCCAGCTCTCTGGGATTTCCCTTCCAGTCCACTGCTCAGAGTTTTGGTCGTAAGTGATCATTACTGTTTCACACCACTGGCATTTTAAATCCCAAAAATCTATATGGTTATTGATTAATAATTAATATAATATAAATATATTTCTTTAATAGCTTAAAAGGTTAGTTCACCCAAAAAATTACATTTCTGTCATTAAGTACTCACCCTCTTGTCATTCCAAACCTGTAAGACCTTTGTTCATCTTTGGAACACAAATTAAGATATTTTTTGATGAAATCCAAGAGGTTTTTTACCACATTCAAGGTCCAGAAAAGTAGTAAAAACATAGTTAAAATAGTCAATGTGACTACAGTGGTTCAACCTTAATGTTGTGAAGTGAAGAGAATACTTTTTATGCACAAAAACAAAACAAAAAAATAACGACTTTATTCAACAAATTCGTCTCTCCCCTGTCATTCTCCTATAATATTTTCGTTACAGCAATTCCAGGTTCTGTGTCAGAACGCCGACTTAGTATTGGCCAATGCCTGTTCACGTGAGCAACACGATGCATGTGTGTGATGCTGTTGCAGGAGCCGGCCAATACTGAGCCGGCGTTCTGACGTAAACACGGAAGTGCTGAACTGCGTTCACTACGTCAACTGCATCTGACAGGGTAGAGAAGAAATTGTTGAATAAAGTCATTATATTTGTTTTGTTTTTGTGCACAAAAAGTATTCTCGTCGCTTCATAACATTAAGGTTGAACGACTGTAGTCACATTGACTATTTTAATGATGTCTTCAATACCTTTCTGGACCTTGAATGATGGTAATTACGTTGCTTTCTATGGGGGATAAAAAAAAATATTTTTTTGAAAATGGTATAAAAGTTTTTTTTTTTTTTTTTTTTTTTTTCAAAACCATATGAAACCAACAGTTTGTGTATTTCTAAGGTCTTGTCACACGTTTTAAAATGAGATGACCTTAAATCAGCAGGGTCGCCTTTAGAGATTAAAATTCTTCAAAAATTGTGCTCCAAGATGATGTTTAGTAGATTCCATTAAAAACATATAGTTAGTTGTCAAACATGTTTAACAAGCACAGCATTGAGTTTCTTTGTCTTGATGGACTGTTGTACCTCTCCATTATTTGTGAGTATTTTCGTGGCCAAGAGCAGCTTGCAGTGAGCTCAGAATGACGTTTCCTTAGAGATGAGAAAATGGACAGATGGAGGGTTTGGATGCTGTTGGCTCAATTAGCACACATTTCAGTCCCACTGCAGCTCTCTGTTGCGGACAGCCAGTCCCAACCTTTTATAATTATGGGGTTCCAGCCAAACAAGGGCCAGCCTGAGAGATCACTGAGCTCCTTGCAAAAAGAACTGCCATTTTTTGATAGAGCGTTATTCACGCCGAATGGCGTAGGTGTTAAATACTGCAGTATGGGGTGACCCACCGCTGATTGTCTTGAGAAGAACAACTCTTCTCCCTGACTGCGATTAGCACCTCCCTTTGGGATATAGACTAGTTTAAGCAAGCCCTAGGTTGGATAAACAGGTTCATTCAAGTCTTGCTGTCAAGTGGCAAGAAGGACCTCAGCCATTGTCATTAATTTGTTGTCTGTTGTTGATGCCGAGGGAAGATGGTGAAGCTCTGGGAATTATAACTGCTCCCTAATAACCACAGAGCAGGGAAATGATGCTCCTGACCTCAGACCTCTGGAAAGCCACTGGGATCACCTTGCTATGATTAACACAGAAGCTGAAATTCACAAAGGAGGCTTGACTAACAAAAAGAGTTAAATGTTTCGCTTCCTTCCTTTCATTTTTCCGTGTGCTCCTTACTTCTGTCATCCTGAATCGATGGATAAATCTTGACTGTCACTCTTTCAACCAGCTTCACAGGCTTCAGAGCTGGTGGTCATGGCCCCCATCGATCTGTCAGCCTGGTTGCCGTCTGGCTCGCTGATGATTTCGTTCCCCCCAGCTTGGACGACTAGCGCAGGCTTCTGAGAGAGATTTGTCCCTAGCAAGCAACTTCAAGCTTGTGTTTAGCTGTAGCTTTAGACTTCCTGTGTTAGCTCTTATCTTAGTTGTTGTGTTCCTTTTTTCTTCTAAACAGATCTACACTCATTTTTAATCAGTGAAACAATTTTGTTCTCCCAAACACTTGCTGTCAGCGTGCCAAAGGTGTGTCAGAATCTTTATCATGTGGTATCATGTTCAAACCATAATGTGCATTGTTGTACCATGCTGGTGCTCTGCCTAGAAGGGTTCAGGGAGAGTTCAGAAAGGTTGGACTAGATCTAGACATTGTGCGACTTTGTGGTTGGGTTTCATGTAGCATGTGGCACTGAGCTGTAGTGTGTTACACTGAAGCTGATCTGGCTGTCTTTATTTCCTTGACATCCAACCCTCTCTCACTCAGCTTAACCAATAACAGCTGACAGCTGCTGCTTATCAAGCCCTGAAGAGTTCTGAATGGTGAAAAGGTTTGATTTTAGGTAAAATTTTGGGGCGGTGCTTTAATTGCCCGTATTTTAGTTTATTGTTATGGGAAGAGCACATCTTATGGGAGTTGGGTTTCCTTGTCAAATTTTCACAGTATATTTCAGTATTTTTTTTAATTAAAATAAATTAAGTACTCATTGTTCTGAGCTATTGATACTCAAAAGGAAAAATGCCATTCCCTAGTGTAGACTCGGAATTGGGAACATGTTCCATTCACTCCTTTTTACCCCCACCTTCTCTGTCAGTGTCACTTTACTGTGCCGCCTGCTCAAAATGGCCAGAGTTTTGCTTTGATCCAGGCACACCTTTGATTCCAAAGCCTTTACAGAGCAGTATTACGAAGGCAAACAAGGAACGTCAGAGCAGGCAAGTAGAGGTGCTTGATAGTAGTGTGCTGTTGACAGGAAGGGCCTTAGCACTTTTTCTTGCCTTCCTTTACCCCTTTTGGTGGTTCTTGGCTGGAAAAATTAGCTTCACACCAGCCTCTTAATTCTGCTGGTCTCGAAACAGCAACAACTAATGTCAGTGACCAGGTGGTGGGATAATATCCTCACTACATTACTGATGCAAAATAAAACAAGATTGTACTAGATCACTCCCATTACAATCAATCTTCCAGCTACATTGGAAGCACCCTGTGCACTGTTGCATGCTGTTGCATTATAACACTACTCCAGAATCAGTCTAAAATACTGCTGCTGGGATTTGTTTTGTTTCTTTTTAATGAGGATCTCTTTTGTTTGAATTTTGATGAATGATATCAATGCTTAAATCCCAAGAATCAATCATTTAATCTATGCTGTTTTCTGTTGATGAATGAACAAAATTTTGTTGCGTGCCTCCCATCCAATAAATCGCAATAAGCTTTGTGCTTTGTCACTTTTGAAATGAAACAATGTCTCAGCTTTCAAATTCTGTCAATTCTATTATGAAATTCAAACAATAAATACAGCTTTGATGTCTTAATGTATAAAGCTGTTTAAATAAATTTGTCATGTTTTTATGAGTCACCTTTATTTCAAAAAATGAGTTGTGAATCGAAATCAAATCATAAAATTTGTGTTAATACCCAGCCCTCGTGTGTTGAATTTACTCATCATGGACTCATCTGTAGCATTGGGATCAATGACATGACAATCTTTTTTTTTTTTTTTGTCCTGTCTATTTAAGTATTCAAAAATACATTAAAAGGTATTTTTAATATACCTCCTCTATGATGAGCATGATTTTTAAATTAAGTTTTTTTTTTAAGGGCATAAAATCAAAATGAAGAAAAAAGCCTAATTATAAATATTGTTTTCCACAAAATGGACAGCCAACATGCAGAATAATAAATGAAATCAAAGAAAGTATACCTTCATGACTTTTTGACAAGATCAATACAGTATGTCTCTTAAAATATCAGATAATTTGACATTTTTCTGAAAAGGCAAGGTTAGTTCAGGTGGTAAAAGTATTTGTAATAAATAAATAAATAAATAAAATACTATTTACCATGAAAAATAAATATATAAAATACTGTTCATAATAAATTCATAATAAATATTGTATTCAGTGGCGAAGCTACAGGTGGGCCCAGGTGGGCATGGGCTCACCCACTTTGAATTGTGCCCCACCCAAAATATTTGGTCATTTACCAAAAAGATGTATGAAATATTTAATAAGCGATAATTATAGTAAAAGTCTAATCACACTATAACTTTATTTAGTTAAAAAAAATTAAATGCAGTTTTCTATGCTCAATTGCAGGCGGTTTAGTAGTTTCCCCTCTCCCTATTTCACACCCTTGTCAAAATTAAAAGTTTGATTCATCAGTTTCTATTAGTCCCGCCCAGGATGTAATGGTAAGATTTGCACGTTTGTGGAATGTGGAGTTAAATTTGAAAATTGTGAGGCAAATTTTAATCAGTCAATACATTAAAAGCCTAATTTTGATATATATTTGGATATGTACTGCTGCAAGAAACCAAGCAATGAAACCGTGCAATTCCCATAACTCACATCCCAGTGTTTAACCAGAAGTCATCTCAGTATATTGCAGTATTGCAAAGGTAAGTACAAACATTTATATTGTAGGCTATAGTTAAACGATTTTAAACATTAATTCATATTGTTGCTATCGTGCAGAAACCTCATATCTCCAAATTTCGTCATTTTTTTTTCATTAATCATTGCTATTGTTCACCCTTTACGTCTCTTTGTGGGTTTTGAAATATTTAACCAATAATAAAAAAAAGTATTAAAAAGAGCTTATGACTAAACCTTGTAACTCCATTGGCTCTTCAAACTTTCACTCAAACCTCGTAACGCCTCTATCGTGAATGAAGTGCCTCACGCTGTTTGCAAAGAGATCTCTGCTTATTTACAATATTAGGTATATAAAGAACTGATTGTTTGAAAAAGTACAGCATTTTCGGTAGCACTTTATTTTACAGTACGTGTACTTTCCTGGTACATATATAGTAATTATGTTGTACATACAGGTAAAAGAGTGGTAACACAAGGTACTTACCTGACATGTATGTACATGGAAACTAATAAGAAACACTGCTGTACTTTCCAACTGTACATACATGGTAATTACTTTGTACATATAGACAAGTGTTGGGTAATAACAGGCACTTACTTATAGTGTCCGTATATGGTAACTAACAGACACATTACTGTACTTACTAATGGTATGTACATGGTAAATATTTTGTACTTACATACAAGTGCGTAATAACAGGCACTTATTTATGGTAACTTGTAAGACACATTACTGTACTTACTAATTGTTAAAATGCGTAAGCTTATTATTACAAAGGTTAAAGAGCTGGTAATTCCTTTGTAATATTTATGTACAAGGATGCATTATTATAATAAGGATGCATTATTATATAAGGATGCTTTATTTTACAGTCCTATTTCCATGTACTTACTCTGAACGTACTAGTGAATATAGCAGTTAGTTAATGTGTAAGTTACACCTGGTAAGAGCTGGTAATTCCTATGTAATGTTTATGTACAAAGATGCACTTTATTTTACAGTCCTATTTCCACGTACTTACTATGAACATACTAGTGAATATACCAGTTAGTTAATGTGTAAGTTACACCTGGTAAGAGAATACGTAACTTTCAAAGACACAAAACGTACATTTTTGTACTCTTAGAAAGGTGCTAAAACGTGCAATATTGACGTATTTATAGACCTTATGTAGCCCCGCCCCTTTTCAACGCTGTGCTCGTTGTCTTTTTAAATAAAAGAATGAGAGACAAACAAGCGTAATCACAACAATTTATTTATTGCGAAAATGTCGTACCAAAAGTAATTCAAATGATGAGTTGCAGTCGCAGTCCTCTCTGATGGTAAATAATAGTTTTTTACAGAGCAGAATATGATGAATCCGGCTTCTCTACGTGAAGGCGCGCACATTCAAATGTCAATTCACTGAAACACGGCATGTCGCAATCTGTGACGAAGCAGGTGAGAGCCAATGAGCGTTCGATATCAGTGCCGTAAACCATGTCCTAATGGTTCTCGAGGGTGGCGCTACTTTCAAATTTAAATTATAACGAGCGCGAGCTTTGACTGTGACGGTCGCTGCTGCTGAGAATGAAGATGAAGATTGATGGATAAAGGGCTGAATTTGGATCTGTTCCTTACAAATATATGGATTCTAAAGATATGGAGTACAGCAAACGAATAAAATGGGTGTGATTTGTGAATATATGTTGTGTTTTGATGGATCTTATGGTTGTATTGTCAGTCGCTGAATAGAAGAAAACGCCTTCTGTGTCTCACAGCAAACAAACTAAATATTACAAGTCACGAATGGAAATGTTATTTCATATTAAGTAGATGAGTAAACTGTATTCAAAAAATGTGACTAAAAACAGATTTAAAACATTAATCCCATGATTTTATTACAGGGGAATTCATTTACATTCAAGCTTTACGTTACATGATTTACATTTTTATTGCTGTTAATACGTAAGTATTAAAGTATTAGTATTAATAAAGTATTAAAAAGTATAGTATTTTTATGTTTTAGTCCTCTAAATACGTCAGTGTTGTACGTTTTTGTGTGTATGAAAACGTACGCAAATGTACGTGTGGTAGAACCACATTTTATGTAAAAATACACACGTATTCTCATAAGATCACGTTAATTCCTATGTAATGTTTATGTACAAGAATGCACTTTATTTTACAGTCCTATTTCCATGTACTTACTCTGAACGTACTAGTGAATATAGCAGTTAGTTAATGTGTAAGTTACACCTGGTAAGAGCTGGTAATTCCTATGTAATGTTTATGTACAAGGGTGCACTTTATTTTACAGTCCTATTTCCATGCACTTACTATGAACGTACTAGTGAATATACCAGTTAGTTAATGCGTAATTTAAACATTACTTAGGGTGGGGTATGAGCATGGTACAAGATACTTCTTGAGTACTGGATGATATACTTTTGCGGTTCAGCTTGCCTAATCTTTACAGGACAATAATTCACTTAATAGGGATATTTTGATGACATACATACAGCTCAGTAACACTATAACTGTACTTGGTATACTCAGTTGTCATGTGTCAAAAGCCTTGCTTAAAAGGACTACTTGATAAGTATTAACACTATGAAGTGCTGTATAGTTAGTGCAGTGCATCATTTTGGTAAGCACATTTGTTTCACAGTAGTTAAGTGTCCGTTATTTGTGTCCACACTTGTCCGTGAGTACAACATAGATACCATGTATATACCACTAGTAAGTACAGTAATATGTCTTACAAGTTACCATACAAAGTGCCTGTTATTACCCACACTTGTCTGTAAGTACAACATAGTTACAATGTATATACCACTAGTAAGTACAGTAATGTGTCTTACTAGTCACCACACATAAGTGCCTGTTATTACCCACACTTGTCTGTAAGTACAAAATATTTACCATGTACATACCATTAGTAAGTACAGTAATGTGTCTGTTAGTTACCATATACGACACTATAAGTAAGTGCCTGTTATTACCCAACACTTGTCTATAGGTACAAAGTAGTTACCATGTATGTACCATTGGAAAGTACAGCAGTGTTTCTTATTAATTTCCATGTACATACATGTCAGGTAAGTACCTTGTGTTACCACTCTTTTACCTGTATGTACAACATAATTGCTATATATGTACCAGGAAAGTACACGTACTGTAAAATAAAGTGTTACCGCATTTTCTTTACTCAAGAAAGTCTTAGTGTAGCATATCATACTCTCCAAATAGCCTGTGTTTAGCACTTCATCTTTAATAACATGAGATATTAATGTAAAAAAAAAAAAAAAAAAAAAACAAACTGCCTGTGTCCGCATAACTACATACAAGTTGATGAAAACGTAATGCACTTTCTGCCTCAGATGCGGCTGTTAATGACGGACAAATCATGCATCTCTGACATTCTCTGAAATTCGCTGGTCAAAAATCTCATAACTCTATTTGAACTTGATTTTGGTAAAATGTAAATAATATTGTCTCATGTGCAAGTGTCTGACCATATAGAAATTCATTCATTCATGGAGGTTATTTCTTATTTGCTGTTTTGTAACTTAGTGCTACTTTTTTCCCAATAATTTGGCATGCAGTTTTCATACCCGATACAATTATAGGATTTGCCCACCCTGTTTTATGAAGGCCCACCCAACATTTCTGGCTACGACCCTGATTGTATTACTTTTTACTTGGTTAAAATTTTGACTTTTTTTTTTTTTAAACCACATGAAACCAACATGAATACAAATAGCACATTTCTAAGAACTTGGCACTTGTTGTTTTTTTTTTTGGAGACTTATATGTCATTGACCCATGTGTACAATACCCTGGACATGTATTGTTTTAGCAGTAATGTGATATTGTTTGTAATCATGGTAATTTGAAATTATTATAGTTGTATTATGTTTCATTTTTGCTGTAAGGCATAGCTTAGCATGCAGCAAGCATTCCCATCCTATCCCAGGAATAGCCATTAACATGATTTGTGCAATTTATTGTAAGCCAGTTTCGTAAGCATCTGCTAAGAACATAAATGTAAATGTAGACGTGTCATGTACAAGGTCATGAAAAATGCATTACTTCTGTCGGCTAAGCACTCGCCCTTTTCATCAGCATTGGCTGCCTCAGTGCTCTGTAAGAAATATAAAATAGCCCTTGAAAGAGAGGGGCCCTATTTTCTCTGGCTCCGATAGAAGCATTAGGATGATTTTTTTAGGTAGTTTACATATCCTTTCCATGCATTTTCCAGTTCGCCGTTTTTTTGTGACATGATAAACCTCTGATCTCGGTTCATTAGTTTTCATGAAAAGGTTGTGCCCTGTGATCTGACCGCAAACAGAAACCGAGGGGACTCCACGGGGATACATTCTCACTGTTGTCACCTTTTACAAAGAAAAACACAACTAATGCATGACTGCTACATGAAAGGGCAAAAAGAGGAGGACGAGTCTGGTGACAACAGACATATCTCCTAGCCAAGTCTGTCATCTCATCACTGTAGAATAGTGTTTGGAAAAGAAAACCTAAGCAGACCTTGTTGGGATGGCGGTGGGGGGTGTGGAGGATGGGGATCCTGGGAAATGGGCGGTAGTTGGGGCTTGGGTTACTTGTGTTTTGGCCCTCTCCACCCAGGGGGCTGCACCGCACTGCCACCGTCTTCTACTCCTGTGGGCGTTTCAGACACACTGATACAGTCGCCTCAATAGGCTCAGGTTTCCCGTTTCCCCACTGGCCGATGCAGGCTGCAGATAACTTTGTCTCCATGCTTGTATCTTTTATCTCACATCTGGGAGTCTTGCCTGGGAGCTGGATGGTGACTACACTACCTGCTTTGTCTCAGCCCTTGTCATTACAAGGCTCAGGTTGCGGGCGGAGCTGGCGGACCTCCACCTGAGCCGACCCATCGTGCGCACTCCCAAACATGCGCGACCGTTGGGTTTTTTAGGGGTGTGGCCTACATTACCTGGTGTAGGTTAAAGTGGGGGGAAAAACACAGGTCTTGATGACTCTGCAAGTTCTGATGGTTATCTAAGAAATTATCCCTCTGTAATTGCTATGAAAGAATGTTGCCTGAACGTTTGGATGGATTTCACTCCACCTCCCAGCTTGCTGTGCTCCCATGCCCATGCGGAATGCATCCGGGGTTTGCTTGTCTATTAGCTTTCCTATTTGCTGATCCAAATTAGAGATGGAAAAGGAAAAAACACACTGATAAACTATCCTGTTAAAGTCGGCATGCAGCGGAAGTTGCGATTGTCTTCTCTACTGTGACGTCTATCTGAGTGAAACGGCATCTGAAATGAGAGGGCGGGACTTGATTTCGTCCTTCGGGAATTGATTGGATCATTGGAAGTTGGGCGTTGCTAACAAAATGGAGGCAGATCTGAATGCCCATTTGCAGTCAGTTGTGAGGGATTTCTCTCCACCGGACTCACTGCCAGCACCCTCACGTTACTGTAAGAACTTTATTTATTGAGGATGACGAGGAGGAGGATGGTCAACGGTACTAAACAGTGAGAAAGAGCACACGCGAGAGATGAGGACAGTCAGTATGGCGGGGCCGCTTTAGGTCAACGGTAATAAACAGTGAGAGAGAGTGCGCGCGAGAGGCTAACTGACGCTGCATGCCCGCTGGTGTGATGCGAGCGGAGAAGAGGGAGCGTTTTCGGTTCATTCTTATGGAAGTTGAGCCTCACGTTTGCACGTAAGTTAACTTGACTGACTGACTGAGTTTGTCCATCAAGTTAAGACATTCTTGAAAAAAATTGGTTTGCCATGTCCAAAGAGTAATGTTTTCATAGTATCCTTTCAATGTTTAAGGGTACTGTACACCCCAGTGACTGGCATCAGCGGTGGTTAATGCATTGTTCCATAAAGTGAAACATCAGATTTAGCATTTCCCCTGCTTACCCCAGAGACAGCATTTACCCCTTACGTCAATGGATCTGCTGGCAGTTCCAGATAGCTCCGCCCTCAAGCCATAGCATGTGACAGGAAGAGACGATAAGTCGTTTTGAGGGGGAGAGGAGGTTAATGTTTTTGATTAAAGATTACGAGAGCACATGTATTGTAAAAAAATAATGAAGTGCACGGATAAATTATTTATAATTAATACTACAATATTCCATAAAAAATAAGGATTGTCAATTTTGATTTCATGGCGACTTTAAATTTGCAGTACAAACAAAACAAAACAAAACAAAAAAACTGGCAGCTATGGTAATAGAATACAGTGACAGTGTTTCAGGGATTGCGGTATGGTGTATTGTTGCCTATATTTTGCAACCATAACCTTATATTACATTAGGTGATATGTTTACAGTGTATACTAATCTACATGAGCTATCAAAATCTGCTTTTTACCTTAAAATATTCTGATGACCACCATAATAATACAGATGGTATAACAGAAAGTCACATGATGAATCAGAGTTCATCATACAGTAGGTAGTCAACCAAAATGCCTGTTAATGCCACGTGTTCCACTGCTGCAAGGCTGTGGTGGTAAATACAACCCAGTCACATGTGAAACTCATTCGTTAGAATTGTGACATTTTCATTTGTAAATGAAGATAAAATAGTGAAATAAATTATGGGTAATAATAATAGTAATATAACATTATAAGATTTAATTTTAACTATTTATTTATCATATAAATGCCATATAAATGACTACTGTTACAATGAAATATTACAATGACGGCAGTGCTTGAAGTGTGCTTACTTTCTACTGTACAGCACTAGCCAGTATTTTAGATTAGGTGTGCATTATAACAGGAAAAAATATAGTCAGAATGCCACGGCTTCAAAAATACAGAAATTTACTGACAGAATCTGACAAAGGTAACGTCTTGTGTAAAGGCAAAGGCTCACAGTCCTGCTTGAATTAGTTTTAAAAAACAAACTCATACATAAGTTCAAAAATACTAAATGTGCTCCTGGAAAATATGAATTCTTTTAACCACAGTGTTTTTCTTAAATTCTCCGGTGACTACAACCATCAAATCTAGCCCATTGGAAAGCCAAGGTTTATGCTACTCGTGAAAATGCGCTTTGATACATTCACCTGATGACTTGTAGAAGTATATGGTTAAAGTGCTACTTAGTAGTCAAATGCTGCAAATGCTTTGTTACATTGCTGAAATAGTGATGGTACTCGTGGTGGCAAAACACTTATTCTGGACAGTACTGTCTGTATGTGGTATGTGGATATTTGAATATAGACCGTGCACAGGGTCAAACACACAAAGATAAAATGCCATCAGGTATAAACACAAATTACACTAAAATAATGCAAAAAAACGTTTTCAAAATAACAGAAAATGTAATAAAAACAGAGTTCTGGGAATGTCCCTTTACTGTTTTTTCCCCCTCAGTAAATTATTTGCAAATTGATAGTTTTTACTTGCAAAAAACATAAATTTGACAGTATTTACAGTAAAATTACATATAATGCAATGTTTTTCAAAGGGCTTGAATGAAGCATGTTTTGGTCTAGATGAAAATTTTAGAGGATGTAGTGCCGAAAGATCATTACAATAAACGACCCTGAGTGCTTGTGGTGTAAACTGTTCCTTTCTTTTGGTGCTTATCACTTTAATCTGTAGAAACCGTAAAATGGCGCAATTATGTCCTACAATCCGGATGGAACACGTCGATGGGCATGCTCTTGCTCTTGCTCTGGTTGATGTATGTGCGCGCTCTTCCGTGCCCATATAAGGAATTCAGCCCTTTATGACGTCATACAGGGCCATAATCGGGAAGAAAACTTTCCGGAACTTATACAAACCCTGAAGGAGTGTATTTGGCACAGAAATACTCCATTCTGATGTTCAACTAGTTATTTGAAACTTTAGCCATGTTTAGCATGAGAATCCAACTCTTTAACAGTGTAAATGAGTCAGAATGCATGAAACAGCATTAGACATCCCCTTTAAGTTAACCCTTAGCAGTGGGGTAACGTTTCCTGAACTATGGGTCAAGAATCCAACTACATAGCCAAAATTAGAGTAGCTAGACATCTTTGTATACCTTGTCAAAAAAGCAGCATCTACACAAAAGAAAACACCATCTTTTTGCATTCCGATTCTGACATCCAAAGGCACAAGAAGACATACTTGCCTGTTTTCCTTCACTTGTTACCACTGTTTTTTCTGCCACCATAATGCACACGCAACTGCAGTGACGTAACTGACGTATACTCTCAAATGCTCTATTGCATAAGCCAAAACTATTTTATAATTTAAAGAAATAGTGTCCCTTCAAGTAAAGACTATTGTTATGCTCTGAAAGTGTAAACCCCATTGAACACAGTCAAGGCTAAACAGCCCACCTGATTGTCCACTTTATCCAAATTCACCCTACAATATTTAGTCAAAATAC
Organism: Ancherythroculter nigrocauda; assembly: GCA_036281575.1. Lineage (NCBI taxonomy): Eukaryota > Metazoa > Chordata > Actinopteri > Cypriniformes > Xenocyprididae > Ancherythroculter > Ancherythroculter nigrocauda. Next base: position 11,939,128 of record VTFQ01000022.1, on the reverse strand, counting down.
ACAGATCAATTTCAATGGAGAAACATATTAATTTTTTGGCAGAAGTTAGCAAAACTGCTAATTGCTTATGGCATCCATAGGGAAAAAAAATGTTTTTGATGTTTTGGGATGATCTCTTTCATGCGCACACACATACAAAAACACATGGTTTATGATTATGGTTTATCATGGTCCTGCTGTTTTGTCTCATTCTCTTTTTATTAGAAAAACAGGCGTTCTGAAAGCCCCTGACCAAAGAAGCCGCAGATTGCACACAACAGCCCTTTCTTAACAAAACTAATTAGACAAAAGTTCATTTTTGGGTTAGCACATCATGTTGAGGATCTTTTAAAAAAAAATGTCTTCTCTCAAGAAAAGCATGGAAACAGTGGTTAGTGCTTTTAGGGGAAAGGATTCAGTGCAAGATGTTTGACTGAGTGAGATGATGGTGAGGTGAGAAAGAAAAGAATACATCAAGCCCTTTTAAAAGAAGCCAGGCAAGATGAGAGTGGCGAGTGGATGAGAGTCCGTCACCCAATCCTTCTCCTGCGGGCCGGGGCAGGCTTTATAACGTTATTACACTGCACTTTGCTAATGGTGTTAAAAAAGACAAAGAGGGCAGGTCAGGGAGAGTGGGATGGGTGATACACTTAGCTTTAGAGTGCATGGCATTACCATCATTTTCTGTTTGATACCCTCTGACCAACCCAGTCCTTTTTTTATGCCGAGAGGCAGAAACCTGAGAGCAGTGTTCTCAAACTATTTTTTGTTTTTGTTTTGGGATTGACAATTAGGCGGAGGGCATTAGATTTTGTATGTGTGTGGTTCAGGTATTGAACAAGAAAGTATAAGGATGGCAATTCTAGAAATGTTTGACCTTGTGGGGACATTTTTTGGTCCAAATGTGGATAACAGCTTAAATCAAAATAAATGTTTTTTGAACATGTAAAAGTGCAGAAAGTTTTCTGTGTGTGTACATGGTTTTTCTGTCCCTAAATTGATGTCCACATGAGGAAACAAGCTTATAAATCATACAGAATGAGTTTTTTTTTTTTTTTTGAAAATGTAAAAATGCAGTAAGTTTTCTGTGATGGGTAGGTTTAGTGTAAGGGGAAAGAATATATGGTTTGTGTGAGTGTGCTTGCGTGTGTGTGTGTGTGTGTGTGTGTGTGTGTGTGTCTGTGTCTGTGTGAGACATGTACAGGGTTTCCTGCATATGTGTTTAGTTTTACATGCATGTGTACACGCGTCAGTACGCACGAGCGTGCCCCACTTGCAGAGCATCTCACTGAGCTCTTGTTTGTTTGTTTGCGATGGTGTATTTTCTAAGACAGGTGTTTACTCACCCCATGATGAGAAAAACAGCATGTTATCACACTGTGGAGAAAAGCACTCACAATCACACTGTGCAGATCCCAGCAGCCCCCTAGAGGAGGTAACATGCAAAGAGAATGAATTTTAATCTCTTTAATCGCAGTAATCTGGTACTATGCCATGAAATCCACATTTTATACAATCTGAAAGAGATTACATATAGCTGAGGTAAAAAGGGTTAACAGTGCACTCAACCTCTCTGTATGTTTTCCATGTTTCACCTGTTCAAATGTTTTCAGAATATATTTGTACAATACCATGTACAATACCACTCAAAAGTTTAGGGTAGGGTAGTAAGATTTTTTAATGATTTTAAAAGAAGTCACTTATGTGCACTAAGGCTGCATTTATTTATCAAAAATACAGTGAAAATACAGTATTAATATTATGAAATATTATAAAAAAATTAAAATAACTATAAATAAAAAGGTAACACTTTACAATAAGGTTCATTAGTTAAACATTAATGTATTAACTAACATGAACTAACCATGAGCATTTCAATCCATTTGTTACTAGTTAATGAAAATACAGTTGTTCATTGTTTGTTCATGTTAGTTCACAGTGCATTAATGCACTAAGATTTTAATAATGTATTAGTAAATGTTGAAATTAACATTAACAAAGATCAATAAATGCTGCATAACTGCATCATTAGTTCATGTTAACTAATGTAGTTAACTAACCTTACTGTAAAGTGTTACCAATAAAATAACTTAAACATATTTTATATTTTAATATGTAATTTATTCCTGTGATGACAAATCTGGAATTTCGGCAGCCAACTCCATTTGTACTTATAGTTACTTCCAGCGTCACATGATCCTTCAGAAATCAATCTAATATGCTAATTTATGTTCAAGAAACATTTCTTCTTCTTCTTCTTCTTCTTCTTCTTCTTCTTCTTATTATTATTATTATTAATTATTATTATTATTATTATCAATGTTGAAAAACTTTTGCTGCTTTATATTTTTGTGGACAATTACACATTTTTTTCAACATTTATTGGAATTAGAAATCTTTTTTTAACGTTATAAATGTCTATTCTGTCACTTTTGATTAATTTAATATGTCCTTGCTGAATGAAAATGTTAATTGTTTAAAAATATATATATTGAGCCCAAACTTACCATTAAATTTTTTTGTTGCCAGTGCTATGACTGCTCAAAAAAGGGAAAGCCAGTCAGAAGCCAGTCAAAATTTGCAATTTTTACATACAGTCGAGTGGGTGAACATGAGTTATATTTGATTAAAATGTCTCTGCTCATAGGATACTTGAATTAGGATTTAATCCTTTTTGGTTTACTTTTTTCTCTCATTTTTGATGAAGACTTCAGTATGGAAACACTGTTCAATATAATTTATAAAATAAGTAAATATGTGTAAGATTATAAATGTGTGTGTATACAGTATACAATATACAGTGTGTGTGTAACTTTTTATATAAATATTATCTCTTAGGGATTGTGCTGCTAATTATAATAAACTTAGAAAGTTAGAAGTGTGTAGGTACACTATAATTTTAAGTTTCAAAAGCGTTCTTCTTCAAACTGTTTTGTTTAATTCAATGTGTTACTTTTAATTATTTGTGAAATTGAGCAATTTCTGAGTGAAAATTGTTTCATAGTTTGTTCAAAAACACCAGGGTTTTTTTTTTTTTTTTTCCTCCAGTGTATTGTGTGATGAAGGTGCATGTGTGTTTTTGCTTCAGGTAAACCTTGTTTTCAAGGTGTGTGTGCCAGAAAAATCCCGTCTGCCGTTACCACCCACAAACTACTGCTGTTTCTCTCGCTCACACACAGGTCTTCCCTGCTTCCACAACCCTGCAGATAGATTGCTGTTTTTTGTTGGATTTGGGAGGAAATAAATAGTCTCTTCACTCAGAAGAATATGTATTTTGGGGAGAGTGTGTGTGTTGTAGGAAGTCTGTGAGTGTCATGGTGGTTTGTGGTGTTTTAAGCGTTGTGTGTTGTTAAAGGTGGAACAGTGTGCATTGGTTTAGGAAGTGTGTGTTTTGGGGGGGCGGTAAGGGATAAAGACGGGATGCAGAGTGGCTTCTCAACAGGGATCTGCAGGTATGAGGAAGTTTCTTAGCTGAGCCATTAAATCCGAGAAGCCTCATTACACTCGCTGTCAGAGCTTGTGGTGACGATGAGATCCATACGTGCTAATTTAAAATAAATGCCAGACATCCTCAGCTCATAATAACAGTATTTATCATAAAGTTTGAGAAAAGTTCATTTAAAAGGGGGAAAAATCCCTCAAATACAGTGGCGTACAAGTATCTGAGACCACTTTGACAATCTAGGATTCAAAACCTGATATAAACCTGTATATAAAAAGTTTTAAGATTTTGAAAACATTAGAGAAAAGTTATGCTGTAAAATGCATAATAAATATTGGTAACACTTTAGTATAGGGAACACATATAAACTATTAACTATGACTTTTTCCTCAATAAACTCCCAATTTACTGCTTATTAACAGTTAATAAGGTAGTTGTTAAGTTTAGGTATTGGGTAGGGATGGGTATTAAAAATGTAGAATAAAGTCATGCATAATAAAGCATTAATATGTGCTTAATAAGTACTAATAAATAGCCAATATTCTAGTAATATGCTATAGTTAAAAGACCCTAAAATAAAGTGTTACCTAAATATTTCGGTTATTGGCCGAAATTAGAATATTTATTGTTAAATCATTAAATCTGCTAAATCATTAAATCTGTTTCAGACAAATTTTGTGTCCTTATCCAGAAGTACTTTATGTTGGAGGCATGTCAGTGTTCATGCTACAACATGTGCACTGGTTACCTGGGTCTGAATCCATCTCAGGCCATTTCCTGATCCCTCTTCCCATCATTTCCTGTTACTTCTATACTGTTCTGGTTGATTAAAGGCAAAAATCCCAATTTGAAAATTTGTTGTCTTCAAAAAATTAATATGTATAAGCAGTCTACATACACGGATGTAAACATGCAGAGTAACTGAACTGAGGTAGTGAAGCTGCTGTGTGTGTAAACATCCTCCATTAGCAGCTCCATTAGAGCTGCAGTAAAATGACAGAGAGCATCCCAGCACAGCTGCTCTGGCTTTTGTTCTGCTTTTGATGATAGAACACAGATTTGTTTGCAGTTCTTTCATTCGCTGGACTGCACTGGTCACTTCTATTTTCTCCCACTGTCTTTCAGTGACTAAATGTCTTACAAAGCAGGCCGAGGCATAAAAATGTAATTAAATAAGGGGGTGTAGTGTTGCCGCAAGGACGGGGCACTTTTATCTAACGATGGCCCAGGGTAAATGAGGACACCATGTGAAGAAAAGGTGGATGTGACCATTGACCTTCCAAGAGAACACACTGCACCTGGATAATTATGCACACACAGACCTGCTCACCTGAACATATAACTTTGTGTTAAAGAAGGGTTAAGAAAGGAGCACAAAACAACTATTACTTTTTCTCTCACACGAGGCACATGTGTTTTGTCCCCTGGGGCTTTTGTCCTATTCTTTTTCTTTTTTGTTTGTTTTGTTTTTCTCAACCATCCCCCTTGACAAAGATTTTTAGCCCTGGCTGAACGTCAGCTGGGATAACGTTTGCATAAATGCTGTGATAGAAAAATTGCTCAAGCAGAGTTGGAATAACAGGAGAGATTGCAGGGAGATGTGGAGGGAAAAGGGGGCCATGGAGGTCTCGGCGTCTGCCTGACACAAAGAACAATAAACATGTTCCACATGGGGAGAGGTAGTCCACAGACCAAGCCCAAGCTGAGCATGTGGAAATGGGTTCCAGACCCAGAGCCGTCGGCACAAAGGGCCATTCTCGCGCACATGCACACAAATACACTCATGCTAAACCCTGTCTGCCCTCCCCCTTGGTTCGGCATAAACACTGGGCTGAAACTCATGCAGGGTCAGCGTATAGCCCTGCAGCATGCTGGAGGTGGTGATGCATTTGAAGGAGAATTACCCTGAAGTGTGTGAGGCTTGTGCCAGGTTATTAGCTGGCTGTGTTTGCCCTAAACTATTATGGCCAGGTCATTGGTTAATTGCAAAATAAACACACATATTTGCTTTGGCTGCACTCAACTAAAGCTTCAGGACAGACAAAACCAACAAGAACTTCTAAATGAGAGCCAAACTCCACAAAACCTTCACAAACTCATCATTTTTGTTTGACCTGGCAGAGCTTGGCAAACTTTAGCATCTGCTCTGTGGCAAGTTGTGGTGCAAAATGTAATGAATGACTTGGCTCAGAGTCTAGGGTTTTTCTAAAGATGAACAGGCTTGTCTTGTCTCGTCTTGTTTCTCTCCTTGCAGGCAGCTGGACTGTCTTTATCCAGTTGTATAGAGGTAGACCCCCGCCCGACCCCAACCTTCGGTGGATGTAGAAATATAATCCATAGATGTTTCATTTATAAAACACTCAAAACCACTTTTCCACTTCATTAGTCCAATTCTGAAATTCACAACATTGCTTGAGAGACACACATTAAAGGCTCATATAGTCAAAGCGGCTCTGTTTGTACCAACCAGGAGCCTCTAAATACCACGATAAATCATGTATTCTGTCTTATCTGATCTACTCTCTTGGTTTTAACCTCTTTCATTAAAGATGCTTCCTACTATGGGTCTCAAAACAGACTCTTCTACAGGCAAACATTTACTAAAGGAAGTTCTGAAATCTGGATCTGAGGCTCTCTGCTGGCCAGACACTGCCGTAAATCACAGCACTTCAAACCCCTTCTTTAACCGCAACCGCCAGGAAAGTTCACCCAGAGAGTCACCCTCCTTCTAAACACGCCAAACGAGAGTGGTTTGGTCTGATTAATTGATGTCCTGTGGGGATGATAGAGGCTGAAGAATGAACCAAAGACCCAGAGAGCCCCAAAATCCAGAGCTGTATTTCTGCACACATACATTTCCTCCAGATGGGAAGAGCAATTACAGGTTTTAAACTTTAGGATGTAATATTTTATGGCCTCACTGATTGCACACATAAAAATTAAATCTGAAATTCTCTTTTTATTTTAGAAGCCATCAATAAAGTAATGAATGAAACCAAATTTGTGAAGAAAAATTATCAGCCTTAAAAATAAATATCCTTCAATAGTTTTTTTTTTTTTTTTTTTTTTTTTTTGCTTCACCTTAATTACTGCAAATAACCCTACTTCCATTAATTGCTGTATAGTGTTGAGTTGGCTTGTTTTTTTTAGAGGTTAAAAAAAATGTTAATTAAAAATGTAAATTATATGTTCAGAATTGTTTCTGTGGTTCTTTTAAGAGAACTTGAGGAATATTGCATTGCATTGCAGAAACAACTGAGACAATTGTAGGCATAATATAAAAAATGAAAGTGAAGTAGATAGCAAAGCTCAGATCATTTGGTTTCCATGAGTTCATACATTCAGACTTTTGATTACATAGGTTATCTTGACAAATCTCACCCCACATTATTGAGAAATCTTAGGAGAAATTTCTGAGAAAAAACTAGCAAAGGTCCCAATTTGTTATCCATTCAATCTCACGGTCCTAAAATGAGGATGTCTTGTGAGTTTTTCTCTTAGAACACTTTCATTCTTTTAATCAACCTTTCTAAAACCAAAAAAGGTTCTTTTTTGGCATCATGCTGTAGAACCATTTTGGGGTTCTAACTGGATTGTTGACATGATGAAAATATCACACTGAGAAAGGGAGGCTATACAGCTCATTTAGAGCTGATATGAGATCAGCTGTTGATGTAGCAGAGGAGGAGGAGGAGTTCAGGGAGGTCTGATCAGGACTGTGCTCAGAGGACTTGAGGAGGTAGACTGGTGAATACAGTGTGATTGATGAAGCGAGCTCACCAAACTGCATGCATTAGCTCTCTCTAAACATTCTGGGCTCACTTATTGATATTTCCATCTGTCATCTCCCCCCTCCGCCACCCTGTACCCACAAGGCACCGGCTGTAAGGTCATTTTTTATAACAAGATACTTTTGAATCAAAGGGAATGACGTGTTGCCTCAGTGTGTTGGATCATTTGGCCGACTTCTCCGGATTTAATGACATCTGGGAGTGAAAGGGAGGAAGGGGCATTGATATCGATTTGTTAAGGCGTAATGCACCATATGAATCTGAAAGAGATATGCCTGACCCACGGAATGTGTAGTAATGATAACGCACTTTGTATTAAAGGGCCGCTAACACATGTTTTTATGGCAGGGTGATTAAATTTAGTGCTCCGTAAACATCAGGAGGGTCCTATGGCGAAGTTCTGCTTCCATTACTCTTCGCTGAGCTCTCGATATCGTTTACTGGAAAGCTGTGATTAGAGGCAAAGTGACACAAAAACACACAAGAAGAAAATAAGATGGAGTACACGCATCTCTGCAGAGAATGAAGTATTTTCCCTTGCCAGGAAGAGAAATATTGAGGTGCTGAGGCACTATAAGATGAACATGAGGTTTTTTTTTAGATGTTTTATTGAGCTTGTTGGCTACGAGGCGAACTAGGACAACATCAGTGATATGTAGTCCATGTTGCCGTTTATATAAGCACAGGGGTTTAAAGTATTGCTGATGGACAAGGAAAAAAGTGACAGAAAAAAATGGAGAAAGGGATAAAGTCATGCAGTGTGAATGAGGTTGTTCTCTGGGCTACGATGATAAGGCAAGGAGACGTCTGGAGGAGCTTCATGTGCTGCTACAGCTGGTGTTTGGCCTGGCTTGGCCCTTTGACAGTAATTCCAGACCTAGATTAGCTGTCATCTTATGCCAAATCTCACTCCAACCCCCCCGCCTACTGCCCCCTTACCCCCTGGCCCTGTCCCTGCCCTCTCTCCCCTGAAAGACCTCCAGACATGTGATGTTCTGATTAATATAGACTACACTCACAGCCGACAAAATGAAGCTTTTGAATTTTTTTTGTGTATCATGTGATTTGCTTTTTTGGGGAGGAGGTTTTATAGTTTGTAAAAGTCTTTAGTTCCTTTCCAAAATCTGCCTCCGGATCATAGACACTCTCCAAATGCAAAGACTTTTCTAAAAGATACCTTCTTTTGGCCAAATTCAAAAAGTAACACTTTGTTCTTGTGAAGGTTAGTTTAGTGAAAAATAAGTGGTGGATGAGAGAAAATTTGAAAATAAATATGAATTAAATTAATCTAATTTTGATGAATAATGTCAGGGTGGCACAACTGTCCTCATTAAAAGAATAAAATACTTGAAAAGAAAACCTTATTAAGAAGTTAGCATCAACTTTTATTATTTATTAGAAAAAACAATTTTAACAAAACTGCTTCACTGCTTACATTTGTAATGTGGTGCAACTAACATAAAGAAAAATCAGATCATTTGAACTTTTTATGACAAGGCAAGGTTAGATCAGCTTGTTAAATGTCATGTGGCGCAACTTCCCAAAAACTCAAAAAACATATTTGTGCAAAATACTTTTTATCTTAAAAAATCAATTTAAATAAGGATTAAGTTGTGTACACTCATATGTATTCAAGATGTAAGAAGAATTTATTATTAGGTTATTCTTCATTATGTTTTTTTTTTTTTTTTTTTTTTTTTTTTAATATTGCGTCATTCTTCTTGCACCATCTGTATTTTTTTATAAAGCGTAAGTTGCTGCCTATTTAAAATGTTTCATATCTGTCATTTATGAGGTTCCATTTCAGTAGGGATGTAGGCAGCGAGGCAGCTCATTGGTTTTTGGCACAGACCTTTTGTGTGTAGGCTTTTGTTAACCCAGTGCATTTCTTCTGATTTCATCTCGTCTTTGTTTCACTTTGATATTCTGTTAAATTGGATGAAGCACCTTGGTATGGTTTCTCGTAGTGTGAACACTTGATTTGAGTTTGCTGTCTTATGTTCTGTAGTGTCTGTAAGTGAAGGGGGCTGCTTTGATGGTGTGAAGAATGGAGGATGGAGCAGGTGTGTCAACCGCACTGGTGACAAACCATTAGAGTCTCTCGGCTAGAGCCGTTAGATCTTATTCATGTAATCTTCACACTGTGGACAGAAAAAGAGGATCTGAAGAACTCAAGTTCGCAGACACACATACATGTTTGTGTTTTGCTGTGTCTGTAGATGTATAGTTAAAAAAAATAGTTATTTTATCAAAATAAAATACAGGGTTTTAAAAGGATTAAATACCTTCCTTGTAGAACATTTATTTTGTCAATATCAGTAAAACAAAAAAACAAAAAAAACAAGCAAATCCATGGTTTTTCTGTGTCCACAGAAGAAAGGAAGGCTGAATAAATTGATGTGAGAATGAGTAAACGATGAGAGAATTTTTATTTTTGGGTGAACTGTCCCTATAACGTCCAAATGCTTTTTAGGTCCACGGTATATCCATACAGTAGTTTGTCTGCACATGAAGTCACAGTTCCAGCGAAGTGACTGCCGTTTCTGTGTCTTGAGTCGTACCTTCCTGCAGGTGCTCAATTTGTGTCTAAATTGCCCCAGCCAGCAAACTCATTTCAGAAGAGCTGGGCTGAAGCCAGACTGTGTGAAAACTCTTAATGAAGTGGTTTTCTCTCTCTAAACCCGTCAATCTCTGCTCATCCACTTCCACTTGGTCATTCCAGTCAGTTCGGCCTTTAGCACCAAGTCCCCCTAGACCAGTCCCATCCTGTCACATGCAACATGGAGGATATCTCCACTATGAGTGACAGTTTTGTGTTAAAAGATGTTACATTATCAATCTTCGGCTTGTCATTGTAAGAACTTTTGAAGGTTTGTAAATCTCAAGTAAGGTTTGTGTTTATTTTGCAGATTCTTGCATGGTGAATACACAGTGGAGGTGGCTATCAACGACTATCTGGACATCTACTGTCCACACTATGAGGACCATCTTCCTCAGGAGCGCATGGAACGCTACATCCTTTTCATGGTCAACTATGATGGCTACACCACCTGCAACCACCACATGAAAGGCTTCAAGCGCTGGGAATGCAACCGCCCAATGAGTCCGAATGGGCCCCTTAAGTTCTCAGAGAAGTTCCAGCTGTTCACACCCTTCTCTCTGGGCTTTGAGTTTCGCCCAGGCCACGAATACTACTACATCTGTGAGTAGCCTTCTCCTTTCTAACTCTCAGACTTCAACTTCGAATCCCTCATCTATGTTTTCTTGTGACCAGGTGTCAGTATGGCCCCAGGGTGCAATCATTCACTGAACTGATGGTTCTTGGGTTACAGGAACTGGGGTGTAGAGGGTAAAGGAAGACTTAATAAGGATGCGTAGACTTCACAACGACATCTGATCAATAACATGTGCCACATGGTTCAGTCTGCTGAAACCTGTTATGTGGTCTCTAGAGGCATATGGCTGGAAGAAAAAATAAAGTATGTGCCAGTCAGACTTTGGTTAATGTTATAAGGATATGGTTTATGGAACCAAATGCAAAGTGTAACTGAAATTTAAAATTACAGGTTACACATCATGAATTTACATGAAACCAATTTGTTATGCACAATGTTGTATTTGAAGCAGAATGTTGTTTGTAAGTGGCTAGTAAACAGTGACTCATCTACAGTAGCCGGGTTTTCCCAGAGTAAACAGAGAGAAACATAAGTCTCCCGAAATCTCCCTGATTTGATATCACAAGAATAACATTCAATTTTGTTCTTCACTCTCAGATTTTGTGTTGTTATTTCCCTGGTGTTTGTCTCTGAAGGAAGATTTTATCAGGTTTGATGAAGACTGAAGGAATGGGCCTTCACATCAGCAGGAGCTTAAAGGGATAGTTTACCCAAAAATAAAAACTCTACCATCACCTTCTTGTAATTCCAAACCATTATGCCTTTCTTTCATGGAACATAAAAGAGTTATTTAGCTGAATTTTGGGCTACACTTTATTTTACAGTGCCATAGTTACATTGTAATTACTCAAATAAGTATGGGTACTATTAATTAACTACATGTACTTACTATAGTTACAGTTAGGGTTTGGTTTAGGGTTAGTTACTTTTAATTATGCATCATTTACTGTTATTACTATAGTAAGTACATGTAGTAACATGTAACTACGGCACTGTAAAATAAAGTGTTACTGAATTTTGTTGCTGCTCTTTTCTATACAATGAAAGTGAATGGGGGCCAAGGGCTGTTAAGTTCCAAAAATGACTAAAAGCACAATAAATATTGTATTTTTATGTAAGAAATACAGTATTGTTATGTAACTTTTATGGCATTTTTGTTGTTGTTGTTGTTGTTATTATTTATAAAGCTTGATGACCCATGGTCACATTCACTTTTATTGTGTGTTAAACTTCTCATTTGTGTTCCAAAAAGCTGTTTCCTCCTTATCTAACCATTTAATTTGCTTTTGGTGCATTATGCCAGGTGGACCACTCTTTTCCAATGCCAACATTTATTGGAGACATTTATTATAGCAATTTGAATGTCTAGGAGTTTAATCAGAGTCATCGGAGCAGAAAGTCCTGTTCTACCCCTGAACTCCTCTGGGAGGAGAGTTTGGCAGTGTCCTGATGTCTCCGTCTGATGAAAATGTCAATTTGTTGAATGGCATGTGCACTATTAGCTGTGCACTTTGCCTCTCTGGGTGAGATCGGTGCAAAACCAGTTACCAAGGCCATCATGCGTAACTGTCCAAATTATGCTGATTGGTCAAATCATATTTAACAGAAGGATCCGGATGGGAGTAATTGCATCTGCAGCTTCTGGGGTGCCATCCATTACCATTTTTCAGATAACAACAGCTAAAAGCCATTAACCTGGAGGGGGAGTTTTTGGCTCGGGATGGTGCCCTGATGACAGGCCTAACACCTCTCCCTCCGGAGGCGGCCCGCCCACCGCCTCAAGGTCAGACCTTCGCCTGGCCGGACGAATCAAGTGGGGTTCTGCTTTATCCTCTTCTTTCGCTCTCACTTGCATGACAGGGGGGAATTTGCTGGGGTGCATCTGTCCCTGTTTCACTAATGGTCTTGTGAAAGGTGTCCTTTGGCCTGATAAAAAGGGCTCCCGCTGGGCACAGGCAAAAGGAAAAGGCTCAGGGCAGCACGCCGGATGCATTAATGAGGCATTTTTTTCCCCTCTTTTTTTTTTTTACTCTCACTTATTCTTTTTTTGTCTGTGTGTGTGTGTTTATTCTGACTTTTAGAAGAGAAAACGGAGTTTGAGAGAAAAGTTTTCCTGTGATAATTCCTGAAGAATGCAGCTTTTCATCCTAAATGAATGCAGCTCATTAAGTAGAATGGCATGATTTTTACCGCTCACCCTGCTTACCATGTCCTGGATTGCCTTAGAACTGTCCCTGCGCCCTCAGGGATCGGCAGTTCAGAGATTTGGTGCTCAGGGGGACACAACTTGTAGCTCTGCTCATGACTATAACCTCCCATTGTGTGCCTGGACAACTGATCCTAAAAGCATAGTCACACAAATTGCTCTTTTGAAATCTAAAAGCACATTTGTCCTAATATTCTTTGAAGAGTCATTTCTAATAGTTCATGGCCATCTGTTGTATCTAAAAGCCAAAGATTTAGAGGACAGAATTACTGAGGGCTTTCTGTGCTTAAAGGAGTAGTAATACCTTTTACTATGTAACATAAAGATTGTTGATAATGCTAACTTTTATCAACACAAGTAAAACATGTCATGGTCTGAAAGGGATAACTCACCTAAAGATGAAAATGTTGTTCTGAACCCAACTTGATATCATGATAAAATTTAACTATTTTATGTTTTAATTCATACAATTTTAATTTGTATGAAAACATACTATTAAAAATCGAATTCATCTGAATTTGCCAACAATTTGATGAATAGTTATGAATTGCCATGAGGTACAGACCTTTTTGACTTTGTTCATTAGAACACAAACAACAGAAAATTAGAAGTATAGATTGTATGAGAATTATGAGAATTTGTATGAGATTTGATAGCAGTAGCAGACATAAATGTGAACACAAATTTCAGTATTTTCCTGACACAAAGCTATCGTATGGCTTTATAGGAAAGAATATAGTGCACAGGTCATATGTGCTACATTTATGGTACTTATATGGTGTTTTCTGTTTATTTTTGGAGCTTGATACTAGTGTTGCACAGTTAATTGAAATTAAACCGAACTCGTTTTGGCAAAGGCTGTGATTTTATGCACAGCTTGTCAGAAAGCACAGTTCTGTGATCAGTAGTAAATTCTGCTCCATCTGAAAGCCAGAGGGTGCTCTCACGTAGAAACTCCAAATATGCTTTGCATGGGCATCATACTATCGCTGTAGCTGAATAAACAGAAGATTTAAACACTTTGATTGATTAAACATTGTGACGAGCAGGGCGGGCGAGAGCCGTGAGGGAACGGCGCGAGGCCAGTGAAGATCGTTAACACTCGCTTCACCGGCCTCGCACCGTTCCCTCACGGCTCTCGCCCGCCCTGCTCGTCACATACCCCCATCGCCCCTCGCAGGCCAGGGGGTACTCCCAAGACTGCGCTCTACTACCCTCCGGGGCCTGTCTCGGCGGCTGCAGCACCTGGGGTTAAGGACAGATGAGACGAGAGAAAAGGAGACGGAAGCACAGGGAGCGACAGAACAGCATGTCCCTCCTTCCGCCCGGGTTTCGGCACCAATGTATCACAGTTCGTAGATAAGGAAGAAGGAGGCGGGAACACAACTTTAATTCCAAAATAAACAAATACAAAACAAAAGTAATGCCGGCAGACCCTGCGGACGTCTGCCGGCCACACAAACAAAATAAAACATAAAATAATATCCAGGCCTGGTCCTCTCTCGTCCTTCACTGTCGTCGCTCCTCCTTTTATGCTTCCGGAGCTCCTCCGTGAGAGACTCGAGGCTCTCGCCTGCCCTGCTCGTCACAAACATGACTAATAAACACACGACTACGACAATATATAGTTTATCTGAGTTCTTCAAGCCTTCTCAAATATTTTCATGATAATAACGTATGTTTATAATGCAATGTTAATCGACATTGCCTTTATCACTGTATAGAATACTGTGAAATAATATGTTGTGTGCCTTATTCTGTGTAAGAAGCCACATCATCTCACAGAAGGATGTTATTCCAAACACTCAACTGACGTTATGAAGTGAGTTCGGAGTAAAAACATGTTATAAAATGTTATCTTTTGTTGGACGAGGTTCATAAATGCTTCTCCTGTTTGGAAAGATGTTTGATGCATGTTGCTTTTTCAAATGCATGTTATAAGTGACTCAATCTCACAGTGCTTTGAGATGGTGCAACATTTATTACTGATCACAGAGTCATGACAAGCTTCACATGAAATAAATCGTAGCCATTGAGAGTTCATAATGGCGGTTTAAGCACAATTTCGGGTTAATTTCAATTAATCATGCAGCCCTACTTGATGCTTTAGCTTTTGTTATACTTTCATTGAAAGGGAAAAAAAACAGTCCACTGAAGAAAAAGAAAGGGGTTTGGAAAAACATGAGGGTGAATAAATAGTGACAGAATTTTCTTAAAGTTAAATAAATTAAATAAATTATTAGTTATAAAGTTATAAATTCCTAAGTCCTTTTGTAAGTTAGCATGATTCATAAATGTGGCGAAATATATCACTGTCTGCTAGTCTGACCCAAAGCAGGCACAGAGTGTCTCAAATGAGAATCGCTTCAAATATCATGGCTGTCCAGGAATTTGACGTGGTGGGCGTCACAGAATTGTCACCAAACCAGCAGGGCGTCCCAGACCTTCCTTCCAGCCATAGGACATTTTCACCCCAGTTGCAAGGGGAAAGCAGAGACACAGAAGAGGGTCAATCAAAGAAAAAAAGAAAGGAAAGAAAGAACCCAGGGTTCAAAGTTTGCAATTGAGGCTGGGTGTTTCTTATGCCTGTCCTGAGTTGTTTTTAATGCAGTCCGCCCTGTCGCTTGGTGCGAGACCCGCTATTATGCACCTTTTGTTCAAGACAGCGGCCTGGGCTGAGAAGTACTTAGTCTGGCTATTCATCAGACGAGGCCGTCTCCTCCTCCAGAGAAGTGTTTGGCTACTATCAATATTGTTGCTGTCATGGCCCCTGGGGTTATGAGGCAAAGGGGTCTGCCACAGGGTTACTGGGGGGGGGGTGACTAGGGCTTAGTTTGGTATCCCACAACAATAGAGGATGTCCATCACCTTTGGGTCAACCCCGCCTCAACCCACCAGAGAGGGTGACTGAGTGAATGGCAACTGTGACATTCTCACAGGCCTGTGTGCTTGAATATGGCAAATGAGAATTTCGGAGACTCCCAGCACACACACACACAACACGCCAGATCTCTGATAGCCCTCTGTTCATACAAACATACTTTCAAAAATCACTCTTTTGTTATAATTCTCCTCATGTGTCCATAATCATAACGCAAGTAAATTGTTGTGTTAATTTAGTCTGAAAATTTCCTTTCACCAAATATTTTACATTTATATTTTAATGATGGAATGTGACATTTAAAAAAAAAAATTTAAACTAAAAAAAAAAAAAAAAATTAAACTAGTTAATAGCCATAGCCATAAGTACACTATTTTTTTTTATTTATTTATTTATTTATAGATTTCAGTCTTTCTCTTAGAAATGAATGATTGTATAATTAATCACCATATTCATTTTCCATTGTATTTACATGGTACTTCAATATATTTCAAAGAATACCTTAGTACTAACATTGTACGATTAAAAACATGGTAGTACAATGCATAGATACGTACTTTTTAAAAGTCTTTAAAGTGCATTAAAAATGCCGTATAAATATATACGAATAACAGAGTGATTTATGTTGTTCACTAAAGTAAAATGTAACCTCAGATTTTGATATTGTATTTTTTGACAGTATGAGAACACCATGTGCCAATTTTATATCCACACACTTAAGAACACCTGTTAGAGCAGAATTCACCTAAAAGAAGCTTTTTGTGCAGAACACATCAGCTCTACATTAGCTGAGCTGCTGAGTGATTTGTGGTAATTGCTAAAGGAATTTTTATGTATCTGAAGAGCAAGCTGAAAACTGTGTCATGGCAAAATCATGATTTGTTTTCCATTTGCAATCTTAAAAAATTAGCCAAAAATCCATTTGTGTGCTTTTGAAGGAGATGAGGGGAAACGAGTGCCAGAATGAAGTTAGACTTTCAATGGAGAACAGACTCTAAGTGCTTTTTCATATGTGTAGTGTGTATGAGGGTAAAAGAGGGAGAGACTCACATGGCAGAGTAATGGAAATTTGTTCATTGCTCTCCAGGTAAATGTTGTGTCTGGTTCAGAGAGTACAATAGCCCCTGGTTGCCATGGTGTCAGTAGACATGGCCTTACCAACGAGACTGAATCTTACATGTGTTTACTGTCAGAGGACCACATGGTCTTTCTCTTGACTTTTTATACCTTGCAATGCTATAAAGCACAACAGTAAAGTTTCAGAAGTTACATCAGAAGTAAACATTCTACCAGCCGGGTCTAATGGTCATTCTTGCTAACCAGCCTAACCTATATATTAGGGATGTGCCTGAAGCTGAATACCTTATTTGGAAAGGCACAGATAATGGCTTCAAACCTTTATTTTCTATAGCGCCTTTAAATGTACATTTCAAAGTGCTTTACAGAAACAAATAAAACAACAAAAATACACCATATTAAATAATACACAATATAAAATTAAAATAACACAATACACCAAATAAAATAAGCACAATGAAAAATTAATACAATTTACAAAACACTTGCAATTTTGTTTAAGGTAGCTTTTGACACCCCAGCCAACAAGAAATATTTATATACAATAATCAATATGGGAAAACACAAAAGTGTTAATCAGTCTCTCAGCAGCATTGGATGCAATCTGGCAATATTTCTAAGATGGAAGAAAGAAGTTTTCTTAGAGCTTTTTCAAGGATAATGTCTACTAAAATACTACATCTTACACCTTTTCTACTACTTTATATGTCTATTTAAATATTTATGTTCTTAGAGCCAGCAAGCATTTATGTATTAACTTGTTCAGATTTGCATTTGTATATTAAAATATATTTTAGCAATTTTCAACCATATTTTATTTCAACTTCTATGTTCTCTTATCAGCTATTTTATGATTGTCCTGTCCTGTCCTGACATAACAGAAAGTTTGTATGGAATATGATAAAAAAAAAAAAATCTGAATAGAAACAGACACAAATAATTTTGAGATTGTTACAGATATAGATACAGATAAAGATATTGGCTCTGCTGCACAGACCTACTATATAAACAGTACCAAATCTGTACAATCCCAGTAAAAGAGATTAATCTAAATTAATTCATTTATTTATTCTATGACTTATATACAGACAAATAAATATTTACTTAATTAATATTTTTATTATATAAATGCCCATATTTCATAATAGCAAGACTATGAATTCAAGTTGAATGATTTAACTCAGTTAGCCTACAGGTTTTAATGAAAAGTGATGTCTGAAATGTACATCTAATTCATAGATTTTTTAATAACCCAATGAATGAATACAATAAGTATTAAATAAGACTGTTCAATTCCAACATTTTTTTTGAATGGGCTCTGATTCCTGGTTCTGGAATCTGAGAATCTAGAATCGATTCCTTACTGTTGTTTTCAACTCTTTGAAAGATTGAAGAAACATTTTCAGCAAATCTCACTGTAAACAAAGGATATAAAGGTTGTAGAAAGTAGCCTTATAATATGAAGTTATACATGTAAACATAAAGATACATTTAGCTCTGATTGATTTTAAAGTAATTTTGGCTGCCCCTGAAATGGGTCATAGCCAACAGTTAATATGCTAAAATACACTCATTCATGGAAGAATGCAGGAACATAAAGTGTCTAAATAAAGTGTAATAAAGTGTCTTCACACTGTTCAGTTCATTAGAATGATTAACCTCAAAACTCTTTTGACTGAATAAATCTCACAAAGCATAGCCATTTGTCAAAAGTGTTGAGATGAGATTTGTGCCATCTATGGCCAAGAGAAAAAATTAAGGTGGGGGATCATCTTGCCCTGGAGAGCATCTTACCCCATCACTTTAATACTTATAATAGAGGACTGGAAGTCATAAGTTTTAATCTGCACAATTGTCTTTGATACAGTTACGTCATTTGCAGGGTGTGATGAATAGCTTTTAAATAGTATTTTATGTAGTATTTTGAT
Source organism: Ancherythroculter nigrocauda (assembly GCA_036281575.1). Classification (NCBI taxonomy): domain Eukaryota; kingdom Metazoa; phylum Chordata; class Actinopteri; order Cypriniformes; family Xenocyprididae; genus Ancherythroculter; species Ancherythroculter nigrocauda. Next base: position 11,920,648 of record VTFQ01000022.1, on the reverse strand, counting down.
TTTCACTACTTTTCATAGTTTATAACACTGATTAATTTCTGAACTCTGAACTGTACTTTTAAGCCATTTCTAAGTAAATAATGTCAAGTCACAAAGTTGTATCAGTCTGTGAGGAATATTAACAGTAACTTTCACCCTCTCTGTCTCTCCACAGCCTCACCACACCCCAACCTCGGTGGGAAGCCGTGTTTGAAATTGAAGGTGTACGTCAAGCCTACGAGTGAGTATGTCCTAGCATCTGCCCGCTGTGTCTGCTCTCTGTCTATTTATGTTATTTATGGTGATACTTGCAAATCAGTACCAGGAATCTCACATCCCAATCCTCGTGTCCAGTTTGATTTAACTGAGCAGGTCAACCCTGGGAATTCTGTGAACACCTGTATTAACTCCAGTGATGGGTGAAATGCTTAGCTTTACTTTATTTATTTTCAGGAACTTTGTTCTCTTCGCTCTGGACCTCCACTGATGACTAAGACAGCTTGTTTTATGGGGCCGATCATTCATGATACCAGAAACGGTGGAGCGATAGTGTTGCCCCTCGGGGACACTCGCTGTAGGAAGCTATTCATCTCACACAGGGCAGATAACAATCAAAAAATGTTGACCTGCAACTAATCAAGGCAAGCAGGTTCAGACGTTAAGAGACCTGCAGGGGTTCCCACACACAAGCTACAAACACCAGAATAGCCTGCAGTTAAACACAGAGGTCTTGGTTTATTTAACCCCTCGTCCCAGGTAGATATGCCAGCTATGGGTAACACTGCTTAGATCACTCTCCCTCATGTCAGACTTGTCCAGAAAATATACTCATTGAGCTAGACTTTAATTTACAGCATTTGCATTTATCACACCTTGACCTGCTTACTGTCAAAGAGGACATGGCACTGCAAAATAGTCAAATGTAAAACATAGGTGTGCTGCAAGAGGTGGACATGAAAAGATGTAGAGTGACATTTTGAATGCTCTATAGCATTTATACACACTTTACACTTGTTTAGATGAAAACTTTTGAGTAGACATTAATATTTTTTTAAAGGTTCAGTAAGAAGTTTCTTAGTAAGGTTGAGAATCTAGAACCGGTTTTTATGCAGTAGACAACATATTTTTTTAGGTCCATGCCATAGCACAAGATGTCCTGATATCATAATAAAGGAAAGATTTTAATAATTAAATTCTTGAAAACCTTACTAAGTATTTGGCATAATCTGTTATTTTTATTTAAAAAAAAAAAAAGAAAATTCTGACACAACTGCTCCTTAACAATTAAAAACAGTTTATCCACCAAATCACGTAATGTGGTGTGACATGCAAGAAAAAAAAACATCAAACAGGAAATTATATCATAGAGAGGACCCATCCAGACCCTCATGCATCAAGGTCAATAAATCTTATGAAATATCAGATCAATTGTACGTTCAGTTCGTAAATTATGGGGAGACTCACCAAAAGTATTTTGATATTTCTAAAATATAATTTTTACCTTGAGAAATATATTTTTTAAAAAAGCATTGACTTGAGATGAGTACATACAATTACATACAACCAACATGAATTCAATGAGTACTAAAAACTTGTAATGTACAATCTAAGAATGTGTAGTTTGAGGTCCCATATTTATGAAATCAATAAGGAAATGGAAAAAGAATCACAATTAGAATTGTTAAATTCCTTACAATTACCATGCCTATTTTCAGTCATAGGTGTTGGGTAAGTTTCGAGGAGAAGCCTCAGTTCATGTGACAGCCCATTAGCGTGATGTAATTGTTAGCAAACAGAAGTGTTCCAGAGAGCAGTTCAGGCAATCACATGCAAATTGAAATAACGATCCACCTCTCACTCTATCATGTATCTATTTACAAGAGCACTCCAGCTTCTCAGAGATGATGTACACTGCCTTTCACAGCGATTAAATCACATGAGAGTCAAAAACTGATCGACCGCAAGTTCAATTCAAATTATGAATTCAAATTCATAGTTCTCATCCTTTATCCACTATTGGGCTTCAGAGGTGTAGAAAGTTGTTGCAAAGCATTGCATATTGTTTTATTAGGGTGTGGGCTTTGGGGTGTTTTCATTAAATATTTATATGTGCATATATACAGGATGGAAAGTAACAAAAAGAACAGCAGATGCCTGTCAGTGAAAAGCTTTATCATCCGGTGTGACCCCTCCATGTCATTGTGTATTTTCTTTCTCTCTGACTGGGTGGAATCCTAGTCTTGACACAAGGGTTAATCAAAACCCCAGACCCCATTATAATGTCTTCAGAGATCAATGGACTGGAATTGTTAGACCTGAGACAAAAGCTCAATGAAAGGCAGGCTGGGAAAAAGAATGGGCCATGGGCTAGAGGTGGCAGCAGTGAGAAAATAAACAATGCACAGAAGCTGCATCCCATTTTACAGAATCACAACTGATTCAGTCCAAATCTGAGTGAAAATAGTATAGTATATCAAAGGTGTGATGAAAAAGAAGTCTTGTGACAGTTCTCTTTCTAACAATTTAATATGAAAAATAATAGAATTAGCAAAGAACCATAATTATGTGTTCAATTAGAAAAATTCAGTGTAGAAGCTATATAAATTTGTGGAAAATGTTATATTTTTTGTATATAAATATAAATGTAAAAAAATGTGTATATGTACACACACTATTTTAAATATATACAATACTGTTCAAAAATTTGGGGTTGTTAAGATTTTATAATGTTTTGTGGAAGCATTTAGAACAGCAGCAACTCAACCACGAAGCCAAAGACCACACAAAGTCACCGAATGCTGAGATGCATTACTGGCATTAATAACTTCCACTGGCATTAATATCAGCGAAAACAGTGTAGCGGGAGCTTCATGGAATGGGTTTCCATGGCCGAGCAGCTCCATGCATCACCAAGCACAATGCCAATGCCAAGTGTAAGATGGAGTGGTGTAAAGCATGCTGCCACTGGACTAATTAAGAATTACGCTTCTCTGTTTGGCAGTCTGGGTTTAGCAGATACCAGGAGAATGTTACCTGCCTGAATGCATTGTGCCAACTGTAAAGTTTGGTGGAGGATGGACAGTGGTATGGGGGCTGTTTTTCAGGAGTCCCTTACTAGTCCCCTTACTTCCAGTGAAGGGAAATCTTAATGCTTCACCAATACCAAGACATTTTGGACAATGTATGGTTCCAACTTTGTGGGAACAGTTTGGAGAAGGCCCTTTTCTATTCCAGCATGACCATGCCCCAGTGCACAAAGCAAGGTCCATAAAGACATTGTTGAATGACTTTGGTGTGGAAGAACTTAACTGGCCCACACAGAGCCCTGACCTCAATCCCATCAAACACCTTTGGAATGAACTGGAACGGAAATTGCCAGGCCTTCTTGTCCAACATCATTGCCTGGCCTCACAAATACTCTACTGGATGAATGGGCAAAAAATCCTACAGAAACACACCAAAATCTTGTGGAAAGCCTTCCCAGAAAAGTAGAAGCTGTTATAGCTTCAAACGGACCAACTCCAAATTAATATCTATGTATTTAGAATGCGATGTCATTCTATTCTCTGTTGGTGTAATGGTCAAGTGTCAGAATATATACAGAATCTCAAAATATGTGTTCTGTTCTGCACTTTTTTATTTTTTGCAGATTCTATAATGAATATTTCTAATTATTAATACTGTACAGTGAGTCTAAAATGATTAGTCTAAAATCAAAAACATTCCACCAGGGCAGAGTCCCTCTGATGCTGAAACCTGCAATAATTATTTTCAATGATCAATGAATACCCTTTAATCACTCCTGTAATGAATATTCCTGAAATGCACATTGCTGTTGTTAGATTGTTTTCTACTCTTTGTAAGTAATGTGTAACAGACAGGAAGAGGCAAAGGTGCAACATGATTATTAATGTGCATTCTTTCTCTTTTTTTCTCTCTCAGATGACTCTCTGTATGAGTCTCCAGAGCCGTTCCTGACAGATGACTCCAGTGGTGGTTGGGCATTAACGCCCAGCCTGTGGCTCATGCTTTCGTTGCTTCTGCTTCTGTGTCCCTCATAGCATTATAATCCACTGAGCCTGACCACACCTAACCTGCCCCACCCCATCATACATCACAATGACATGCCCCACCCCATGAGATCTGGAGTCTAGCCAGCAAACATTGCTCCTCACCTGCTCTTTGCACTGTTGATATGGATTTTTACCAACCCTGCAACCCAGCTGGACATCCAAAAACCATCTCTAATTTACAATGACAATATGCCTTGCCCAAATGCCTAAATACGGGTGTTCCTGCATAGGCTCTTTTGCTCGACTGACAAAAGACAAGTGAAGCGGCCAGCATTTTTGAGTGTGCTGTACTTTTCTGCCTACATCCCACCATCATCCACATGTCAAGAGATTCAAGTGACTGCCATCTGAATCGCTCTGTTTGTATGCGTTAACCACCTACCTGAGCCTTCACTGTCATCTGAGCTCAATTTTCACTAATATGAGACCATAAAAGTGTACAAGTGAGTTTGTGCTTGTGGGTGTGTGTATGCCGATGTTCGCATCTGAACAAATGTACAGAGCAGTCGCAGTCCCTTACAAAATTACTAGAAAAAATGTGTTCTAATTACTCATTGAGAAAAGAGACAATTCTATCTGTGAATCTGCCAAAGACACTACTTAAACTTTTTTAATAGGGGACATGGGGAAATGCTAGCTTTGATAAGAGATTACATGCAACCATGGAACATTTCAGGCTTTTAGATTCATTGGAGGGAAGGGGAGTGACAGATGACAGTGTAGATTTTTATATTATGATCTTTTTTTTTTTGTCATACAAAAAAACAAAAAAAAAAAAAACAAGAATGTTGCGTAGATTAAAAAAACAATAGCTAAATATGGCCTTTTTCACTGGTGCTCAATCTGAAATGAGTTTGTCTGTCTCAAACTGCAAAAAAAAAAAAAAAAAAAAAAAAATGTATATATAATTATATAATTATATATAATTATATATATTTTTTTCTTAGTGCGTATTTTTGACTTGTTTTCCAGTAAAAATATCAAAACCTTACAACATCTTACATTGATTTTTTTTATTTATTTATTTTTTTTTTTATTTACGCCATTGGAAAATTATGCAGCCCTTAAAGTGACAGAAAAAAGACTTTCACATGAGAAAAAGTTTTGCATATGCACAAGAAACTTTCCTTTGAAAATGAAACATTTTCAACAGAAGGAAACATTTTCTCTTTCGTACTCACAACAACTCATTTACATGTCAAGAGAACAGAAATGTTCTTATTTTTACACACAAGTTTTCCATATGTACATATTTCCAAATGTACATTTTTGTGCAAAACTGGGTAAACTTTTTTTTTTTTTTTTGCATACAAAAAAGTTGCTTGTGCAAACAAAAAGGTTTTAAAAAGTTAAAAGTTTTTCATGAACACATTCATGTGCAAAAAAAAAAAATCTAGTTTTCAATGCACACAAATTTCTTGTGTACATGTGAAAGTTTGTCACACAAGTTTTTCGTACCCACATAGAACGTTTCTTGTGCACATGGAGCAAATGCCACCTTAGGAGCTCTGTTACAAATAATTTTCTGTTTTGTTTGTTTATTTTAAGCATAAATCTAACAAACTTTTGTGAAGTTTACACCTGAACAAGAAAAAAAATTCAAGAAATATCCCCTGAAAACATGTCTTAATATATTAAGCAGTTTTACACAACACAAAAATACAGATTAAGAGAATTAATTTTTGCAGTGTATACAGTGCCAAGTGGAAGAGGGATGTCTGTGTCAAAGAAGTGTTTGTTGTCAGGTCGGCTTTCTAACTTTTGTCCCAGCCTGTGTTGCTCTCTTGTTCTCTTTGTATCTGCCTCTCTCTCTCTCTCTCTCTAGCTGTCATTTTTGAATGTGGTCTTTTCTATGTGCCACCCCATCACGCATAGATCTCCCACACTTGCACTTGCTCCCTTTATCTGTGCTGAGGAGGACTGCTGAATAAGAGGCCTCAGGAATCTGAGCGCCTGGTAAATGTGACATCATTGTGACATCACAGGCTTTGGCGTAAAGGCTGATGGACCGAGGACTTGCACTGCAAATAGAAACGCTACATAACATGACTCCATATGAGGGATTAAAATCCACATAGCACTTCTGCTTTTTGACAATTTCATGAAAAAAATTAACAGAAAGGAGAAACTATAAAGATGTGGGATATTTGTGCGTTGGAATTGTTTTGTGACTGTAATAATATATGTCATGAAGATTTCATGGCAAGTCGGCATGGATTGTCTAAGAAAATGAAAAAAAAACAACTTTTTTTTAAATGTGTGTTGGAACTTTTATATTTTACTTATTCCCGTGTTATTTTTAACTTTTCAAAAGAGCAGCAGAAATTATCCATATGTGATATGAAATTATAATGTAGATCCTTGAATTATTAGAGCAATGATGGTACCAGTTCTGCAGTTTAATGAGTCTAGACAAGTCAGATGTTGCTGTTGTTGTTGTTGTTGTTGTTGTTGTTTCCTGCTTGTATCACGATGCATTCTGGTACATGTAGTCCTGAATATTTTTTTCTCCAAGTGTTACTATGAGATTATTTTTATTTGTTAATCATGTGGATAAAACATATTTTGAGTTTCTATAAAATGTTCAAATGCTCTGGCAAAGGACAACTGCAAGAAAAAAAGAAAAAAACTGAAATAAAGCTTTTTTTTCTCTTTAAAATAGAAGATTTGGGAATTTTTTTTTTTTTTTTTGGAAAGAAATTAATACTTTAAGCGATGATCCATTAAATTGATCATAATTTTCTATTTTAAAAAAAAATCTGTTCATTCTTCTCTCTATTCTTCACTGAATCCTGAAAAAAAAAATGCTTTGCGTTTTCCACAAAAATGGCACAACTGTTTCAGCATTGACAGTAATAAGAAATGTTTCTTGATCACCATATCAGCATATTTGAATGATTTTTGAACTGCCTTCTGAGGTAGCATCCTAACCATCATGGAACCTCATAACATTTTACAAAGGCAGCAAACTTAGCATGTTTAATACTTTTCAGTATTGAATTAAATTAAAGTTTAATATTACATAATATTTAATGTAAGTGTCTTTTACATAATTTTAAATTATTAAAGAATTTCTTGTTGTGGATTCTGGATCCTTTTCAAATGATTTCAGAACAGTTTTTATGACTTGTTGAAATGCTCCCTCTGTAGGCTGCTCACTAGGTTTGGACTTTGAAGTATCCCAAAAATTCTAATCTGTTTGATCAACTTTTTTTTTTTTTTTTTTTTTTAATTATAGAATTAGACGTTTTTCATCAGTGTTACTTGTATTTTGATAAAAGCAAAGGATCTCAGACCAGACCAAATGAGCCCCAGAGACATCTTCAAAGATAAGGTAATGTATCAATCACACAGAAACCAGACAACATGAAAGCTCTTCCTTTGATTTTTATGTTTCTAACTTGGGAGGGGAAAAAAGAAAGATTATCCATCAATTTAGTGGTGTAATTCAATAACTTAATCCCTGCTGGCCTTGTAACCCTCCAGGACTCTGAAAACTTCATTTTAGACTGACAACACATTTTCCATTTCTAAATGTCTCTTTCTCTTGCTCTGTTTGTCTCTCACTGACACACACAGACACCTTGCGTCCAAAGGCTATACTATTTGGGAAGGGATGGCAGTAAATGCACCTGAACGGCTGTAGTTTCCAGTAATGTTTGTAAGAGGGTCAGAAAATGGAGGCTGATAGGACTGAGTGCTGAGCTTGGTCTCATGCAGCGATGGAAACCACAGTGCCATGGGAGTCTTACTGAGGAGAGATGGGGGTAATTGTGCACAGATTTGGACAATTTTCCCTCAATTTGGTATTATCTGTTTCCTACCAGACGGCTGAAACAGAAAATGATGGAAGATTCTATAAAATACCCCTTTCCGTGACACTAGGGCCTCCTGGAAATTACGCATCATATTGTCAATAATGCATCACATTATGGAATAGGAAGTATTTCTACATTACTAAATATGGTATGTATGGATGGCTTATAATTGACCATATGGAAAACATTTTGTGTCAGTCAAATGTCATTGACATCAAGTAAAAGCGTTTGACATTGACATTTTTGTAAAAAATGACAAGACATTAATCGTCTAGAAAAACTCATAACCATGCCATTTGTTTGTGTGGGACCTGCATTTATACTCTGTCAAATAAACATAGTAAACTACAACAAAAGGAAACAATTTCACATTTCACACCATATATTATGAAGTTCATTGAAATGAAAATGGTTTAGTTCAGTTATCCGCTTCATTTGCAAGAGGTAAAAGGTTAAACTGGGGTGAGACACTGTGGGATTGGTCTGGAATAGCATACATTCTAGCAGTGGATTAAGTATACACTACGTGCAGAATGTTGTGTATGCATGCACTTTCTAAATAAGTTCACATTTGTACAAAAAAATGAGCAGTAAAAAACTAGAGAACACTCTATGGAATATTGTATTCAACATTGCAATTTGCTCGACATGATCAAATTTGTCTTATTTGTTTTATCAGACTGGTCTGGTCAACACTCATTTAATTAAAAATGGCAACATGAGCTCATAGGTATTTGTACATAAAGTGCAGTTCTAACCAGTGTTGCCAATTTAGTGATTTTGTCACTAGATTTAGTGATTTCCCGCCCCTTTTGAGACTTTTTTCAAAAGTTTAGGGACAAATCTAACAACTTCTTGGACAAACCTTATATAGATTCTTATTTTTGCCAACTGATCTATATTCATATTTATATAGATCAATGAATTTGCCATTATGATGTCATCTAGTGACATTTAGCTACCAGTTTTAGCTACTTCCAGTTGAAACCAGTTGGCAACACTGGTTCTAACATGCACTTTTCCATGTTTGAATGCATTTCTGAAATGTATCACTATCAACATAACAAAATGTTTTGAATCTTCCAAGTTCATTGTGTATTGAGTTCATACAATTTATTTGTTGATTTTATTGTATTTAAGGGGATATGTTTTTAAGGAGAAATCACATGTATTTAGCCCAGTTAATGCATTAACCTATTTTAATTTAATAATGGTTCCAGTATGTGCTTTGTGATTTCTAAAGAACACACACAGATCAGTAAACGAGTAAAACAGGCATTAATTATGCTGTAAAATGAGTGGGGTTTCACGTTTATTTCAGATTTCGTATTAAATGTCAATTTGACGTCATTTATCATTTGTTGTTAAATCAAAGAAAATGTCTCAGGTTACGCATGTAACCATGGTTCACTGAGAATAGGGAACAAGACTCTGCATCTCCTGGAATGTGCTGTGTCCCCTAGGGATCACAATAGGGAATGGAATACCCATGCTGCCATGCTGAAGGGATGAATGCCTTATTGGCTAAGCTAAGTAAAAAAAGACTCAAAGAGTCTTCATCCGTAGGCGCACCAGTGACAACCATAGGCTGGAGCTTCTCAAGAACGGAGGCCTCAAGGAAGGCACTAAGAGAGGAAGCCTAGCTACGGTCATACTCAGGCCAGCTTACAAAAAGGCTCACAGAGAGCCTAGAATACTCAAAACTTCCAAAAGCAGCCCTGGAAAAAGGAGGCCTCAACAAGAAGCCTTACAAGACTCTAACCCGAGGGCAGTGTCGGGATGAGTCCAGCTGGCCCACGAAGCTCTGCAGAGTGGAGGCCTAAATCATACCTCCCAGATTGAGAGGGGGCCTAACACACTCGAACTGAGATAAGCAGTCAAGGAGGCTCAAAGAGAGCCTAACTGCCTAGCACACTACCCTACCGCCTAGCCGAGCTCTAGGAGTGGAGGCCTCAGCATATTGACTCTCTTATCGAGAGGAGGCCTAACAACGTTCCACACTCAGGACATTTTCACGAGGAGGCTCAAAGAGAGTCTGCAACCCATAACTAATATCCAGCGGAGCTCTAGAGAGCGGAGGCCTCAGAGAAGGCAACTCTCTAAAATGAGAGGAGGCCTGGTGATGCTCAAATTAGCCAAGGAGGCTCAAAGAGTGCCTGATGACTTAGCTAATAAAGGCCAAGCTCTAGGAGCAGAGGCCTCAGCATAATGACTCTCCTATCAAGAGGAGGCCTAACAACGATCCACTCTCAGGAAAACCTGCAAGGAGGCTCACAGAGAGCCTGCAACCCGCAAATGATATCCAGGCAGAGCTCTAGAGAGCGGAGGCCTCAAAAAAAAGGTAACTCTGAAATGAGAGGAAGCCTGACAATGCTTGTATTAGTCAAGGAGGCTCAAAGAGAGCCTGACGACTTAGCAATAATAGACTTAGCACAAGGAGGCTCGCAGAGAGCCACAAATGGTATCCTGGCGGAGCTCTAGTGAGCGGAGGCCTCGATAAAACAACATTTTCAAATGAGAGGAGGCCTGACACTCACGTTAGCCGAGGATGCTCAGAGAAAGTCTTCAACTCAAAACTGATATCCAAGTGGAGCTCAGAGAGGGGAGGCCTGATGACACTCATATTAGCCAACGAGGCTCACAGAGAGCCTAACGACTTAGCAAATAATCACTGAGCTCTGTGAGCGGAGGCCTCAGCATAACGACTCCCTTATTGAGAGGAGGCCTAGCAATGTTCCACACTCAGTAAAACTTGCGAGGAGGCTCACAAAGAGCCTTCAACTCATAATCGTTATCTTGGTGGAGCACTGGAGAGTGAAGGCCTCAATAAAGAAAACTCTCTGAGCGAGAGGAGGCCTAATGACGCTCATATTAGCTAAGGAGTCTTAAGAAAGAGCCTGACAACTTAGCAAATGGTAGCAGAACTCTGTGAGCGGAGGCCTCAACATAATGACTCTCTTACGAGAGGAGGCCTAATAATGCTCCACACACATGATCATTTTCAAGGAGGCTCACTTAGAGCCTACAACTTACATCTGCTATCATGGCAGAGTTAAAAGAAAAGCGGAGGCCTCAATAAAGATAACTCTCTGAGCAAGAGGAGGCCTGATGACATTCAAATATCATAGGCAAAGGCCTATGATAACGACTATGAGAGGAGGCCTAACAACGCTCCACACACATGATAACTTGCAAAGAGGCCCACAGAGAGCTCACAGCTGCTATCATGGCGAAGCTCAAGAGAGTGGAGGCCTCAATGAAGATAACAGTCTAAATGAGAGGAGGCCTGACGTTTCTCAAATTTATCCAAGGTGGCTCGCAGAGAGCCTGACAACTTAGCAAATAAAAGCCGAGCTCTAGGAGTGGAGGCCTCAGTATAATGACTCTCTAATCAAGAGAAGGCCTAACAACACCCCACACTCAGGATATCTAGCAAGGAGGCTCACAAAGAGCCTTCAACTCAAACTGTTACCCTGGTGGAGCCCTGAAGAGCAGAGACCTAAATATAACTCTCGCTAGCGAGAAGAGGCCAGATGACTCCCGCAGTAGCCAAGAAGGCTCAGACAGAGTCTAACAACTTAGCAAATGTAGCCGAGCTCTAGGAGCAGAGGCCTCAAATAACAACTCTCTAAATCGAGAGGAGACCTAACAATGCCCCAAAACTCAGGATATCCTGCATGGAGGCTCACATAAAGCCTACAACTTGCACTTGATATCCAAACAGAGCTCTTGGGGAGTGTAGACCTCAGAAGGCCTAGCAACGCTAAAAAATAAAAACACTGCTATCAATACAGCATGATGCTGCTGTTAGCAGATTCTATAAATGCAGTAGGCAAGGAGGCTCAAAGAGAGCCTAACAACTCAGCCTCACCAGTAGGTGAAGCTCTACAGACGGAGGCCTCAAATATTGGCCTAGCGACATCCAAAACACAGAAAGCTTAGTAAAACACAGCCTGTTAAAACAAAGTAGTTACCAAGGAGGCTCATAGAGAGCCTACTACTCAGTAAACTCCCTGGCATCAGACAGCACATTCACAGCTAGCCACTAATGCCGAACCATCAGTAAGGCAGATGTAAAATTAAAAACAAACTGCCAAAAAACAACATAGGTCCAGCTTCAGGGCCAGATGTAAAAATGTGTGAGAGCCCCTCCTGGCATAGCCAGGTCCTTCAGCAGATCAGCCTGGTAGGCTTGCAACACAGCCAAAGTGTGCATCGCAGCACCAGCCTGACCTGCTGCCGCATATGCTCTGCCATTAAGATGCGAGATGACGCGCAAAGGCTTAGTACGCAGAGATGGAGCCTTCAACGCAGATGCCATGCCCATCATGAAATAGCTGGCCAACGTTTCTTTGATTGGAGGCATCGACGCATTCTCATGCTCCTGCATCCCCTCAACAACAGCATAAATCACCTGAGTGCAAAGGATGTGGGCAGAATATGGCTTTCTCTAAGATCTCCACACCTCAGTGTGAAGATCTGGGAGAAAAGGAAGGCACATACGAGATAGACAGTTATGTCCTGGCAGGAAACATTCATTGTGGCGACCGTGAAGGGACTCGAGCTTCTGTGCGGGACATGACATCAAAAAATTTGTCATATGCGAGTGCGCTCCTTGCTTCAGGCAATGATGAGCAAGACAAGGCTGATGAGATGAATGATGTTTTTAAAAAAAAGGCTGAGAGCACTTTTTTTTTTTTTTTAAACATCATCGATCTCATCAGCGTCGTCTTGCTCATCATGGCCTGAAGCAAGGAGCGTGCTCGCTGCCGGATTAGATGATGAGAGAGATAACAAATCATCATATGGCAGCTCGCTCTTGTCAACCGCAAATGAATGAGAAATAATCATACCTCTCTGAATTCATCTGCGAGCTCCACCTGCTAGCCCCACAACTTCAGTCTCCTACTCGCCTCAGCCGCAGCAGGTCCTGAACTGGGAGACACGGATGGCTGGTCCGAATCCATCGAAAAAAATGCCAGACGAGAGCAAAATTCCTCATAGGAAGGTGCTCAAAATGCATGCTCCTCACTCAGGCACATATCTTGTGTGTCATTTGGTGTTAGATGAAGCTGACACAGAGGAACACACTGTTTGAAAGACTTAGCGCTACTGCTCACCATAATCCTAGATTTGTCTTGAATAAATGCACGTTCAAACAGACCAGTATCCTGAAAACAAGAAAGAGTGCCCTTTCATGCTCATGGTCACACCTGTGGTGACGTCATAGGCTGCCACCTACCAATGTCAAGTTCATTATCATGTTTAGACTCACGCTTCAGACACCTGGCATGCCAGAGGCATTCCCCATAGTGACCCCTAGGGGACTCAGCACGAGTTCCCTTTTCGAAAGGATTCACAATTAAAAAGGGAAAGTGACAGAGGCTTTTTTCTTGCTTGATAGTTAAGACATTTAGCAATTTTTATGTCAAATATCAGTGTTTCTAACTTCTGTTACATTTTTGTTACAGGCATTGTGAGTGACATTCAGAATGTAATCCTGTATCCACATGTACACCGGTTCACCTTAAACCATCATATTAATCTGCACTGATGAGTTGAGCAAAAGCACAACTCACATATTTACCAAATCAATGTTCCTCCACTAGTAACTTGCAGTTTTAGCCACTAGAGAGCCAAATCTTCTGTAGTGCACCTTCAATAATTAAATTAATCCACGCAAATTAAAACAAAGTGCAAAAAGTGCAAATTACTTAATGAATACATGTTCCAGTAACTCTTTTTTTTTCTCTCTAACTCTTTTGTTAGAGATTTTGAAGTTGTCAGTACATTGATTTTGTTAAATCAAGGCCTCGCTACTTAGAGTGGTTTGTGTCTCTGTATAGCTTTGTTTTCTCTTACTTTTATGAATCTCGTACTTTTATTCATTGTTGCTCATATTATTATTACTTTATATATACTATTGCCTACCACATTAATCTGACGTCGCTAGCTTGTAATCTTTGAATCTAAATCGCTGTTACAAAGTGTGTGCATCTCGCTAGCTTGTTAATAGCTAGCGTCATCAGTCTCTCGCGCGCTCCTTTTTCAACGCGTTCATCAAACAGCTGTGGTAACTCGGATCAGTCTACAAACACGGTGAGTCATGTCATCCTCTCCCAGCATCGTCTCCTGTTCCATCTGTCACATGTTTAGCATAGCTCTCTCTGTCAGCGACGAGGGATTTACATGTCATAAATGTAGGGAAATAGTCAGGCTGACAGAGAGAATCTCAGAATTAGAGACACGCATCCAAACTTTAATCGAGGATAGTAAGAATGCAGGGGCTTCAGATACTGTTTTGGATGCGACTAGCTTAGTGAACTCTGTACATTGTTCGGTTCCAGCTGTAGAGCCCGCGCAGCAGGGCACTTGGGTAACAGTGAGGCGGCCTAGCCGCGGAATACACCACTCTTCCGTTCCAATAAGAACATCAAACAGGTTCTCCCCACTCAGTGACACACCCACTGAGAATCCTGTTGAAAGTTCCCTTGTTATTGGCGATTCTATTACACGGAATGTGAAAATAGAGACACCAGCCACCATAGTCACATGTTTGCCAGGAGCCAGAGCACCTGACATCAAAGCAAATTTAAAAGTGCTGGCTAATGCTAATCGTAAATACTCTAAAATTATTATTCACATCGGCACAAATGATGTTCGACTTTGCCAGTCAGAGATCACTAAAATTAACATTAAAGTGGTGTGTGAACTCGCAAGTACAATGTCAGGAGAAGTAATTTGCTCTGGCCCTCTTCCTGTTCATCGGAGTGATGAGATAGTTAGCAGATTATCATCACTCAATGGCTGGCTGTCTAAGTGGTGTCCGCAGAATAATATAGGTTTCATAGGCAATTGGAAAAGTTTTTGGGGCAGACCTGACCTGTTGAAAAGAGATGGTATTCATCCGTCCCGGGATGGTGCTGCTCTTCTTTCTAGTAATATGGCACATAGTCTTAGAGCTGAAACATGACAAACTGGGGCCCAGGACAGGAAAAAGCAGCAGACAGACTGGCTAAACCGACTGTCTGCTAGCTGCCTCACGTTACAGAAGTCAGATAATTCCCAACACATAGAAACTCTCACACCTAGATATTATCACATAGAGACTGTGTCTGTACCCCGAATTAGTAAAAACAAAAAACTTACAAACCCATTTAATGGTAAAAATTTAATTGATGTTCAACAAATAAAAAATAGAGATAATAATGATAAACAAATGATAAAGCTTGTGTTGTTAAATATTAGATCACTTTCTTCAAAAGCACTTATTGTAAATGATATTATCACAGACAATAATCTAGATGTGCTATGTTTGACAGAAACCTGGCTAAAACCGGACGATTACATTACTTTAAATGAGTCTAGCCCTCAAGGTTATGATTATCGACACAATCCTCGACTGAAAGGCAAAGGGGGAGGTGTTGCTATAATTTATAGTAATATTTACAGTATTAGTCAAAAGTCTTTCAAATATAATTCCTTCGAAGTGATGGTACTTTACGTAACATTATGTAAGTTGACATTTGTGCTGGCTACTGTATACAGGCCACCAGGACACTATACAGACTTTATTAAAGAATTTGATGATTTTCTATCAGAGTTAGTACTAGCTGCAGATAAAGTCCTTGTTGTTGGTGATTTTAATATCCATGTAGATAATAAAAAAGACTCATTGGGATTGGCATTTACAGACATTCTAAACTCTATTGGTGTTAGACAACACGTGTCAGGACCCACTCATTGTCGTAATCATACTTTAGATCTAATATTGTCACATGGAATCGATATTGATGCCGTTGAAATTCTGCAGCAGAGTGACGACATCTCAGATCATTATCTAGTCTCATGTATACTACATTTGGTCAAAGTGGCTAAACTGCCTCTCTGCCATAAATATGGTAGAACCATCACTTCTACCACTAAAGATCGCTATTATTTATAAATAATCTTCCTGATCAGTTTCATCGCCTTAGCATACCAGACAGCTTAGAAGACTTTGATGTTGCAACAGAAACTATTGCCTCTGTCTTTTCCAGCACATTAGATTCAGTTGCTCCTTTGTGTTTAAAAAAGAAATTAATACAATGCCATGGTACAATGAACACACTCGGGCCCTAAAAACAGCAGCCAGAAAAATAGAGCGCAGCTGGAAGAAAACAAAACTAGAAGTATTTCGCATTTCGTGGAGAGAGAGAATGATTGAGTACAGAAAGGCCTTAAAAACTGCTAGATCTGCCTGTTTTTCAAAACTTTTAGAAGAAAATAAACACAACCCTAGGTATTTATTTGATACAGTGGCTAAATTAACAAGAAATAAAGCTTCAACTTCTGATGTTTCCAAAGAGCACAGCAGTAATGACTTTATGAACTTCTTTACTTGCAAGATTGATAATATTAGAGAATGATAATATTAGAGAAAAAATTATAACCATGCAACTGTCTACTGCAGTATCGTGTCAGACAGTGCATTGTAGTGTCCCTGAGGAAAAATTCAATTCATTTACTGCTTTACGAGAGGAAGAATTGTCTAAACTTGTTAAATCATCAAAATCAACAACATGTATGTTAGACCCTATACCGACTAAGCTATTGAAAGAGATGCTTCCAGAGGTCATAGATCCTCTTCTTAATATTGTTAATTCATCTTTATCACTAGGATACATACCAAAAACTTTTAAGCTGGCTATTATTAAACCTCTTATTAAAAAACCAAAACTTGATCCTAGAGAATTAGTCAATTACAGGCCGATCTCAAATCTTACTTTTCTGTCAAAAATACTAGAAAAGGCAGTTTCATCACAATTGTGTTCCTTTTTAGAAAGAAATAGTATCTGTGATGATTTCCATAGTATTTGTCAGGATTTAGACCGTACCATAGTACTGAAACTGCTCTCATTAGAGTTACTAATGATTTGCTCTTATCATCAGATTGTGGTTGTATCTCTCTATTAGTGTTACTGGAGCTTAGTGCTGCATTTGACACTATCGATCACAATATTCTTTTAAATAGACTCGAAAACTATGTTGGCATTAGTGGAATTGCATTGTCATGGTTCAAATCATACTTATCTGACCATTATCAGTTTGTAGTAGTAAATGAAGAGAGGTCATATCGATCACAAGTTCAATACGGAGTACCGCAAGGCTCAGTACTAGGACCGTTGCTTTTCAGTCTGTACATGCTACCCTTGGGAGATATCATTAGGAAGCATGGTGTTAGTTTTCATTGTTACGCTGATGATACTCAGCTCTATATTTCTTCACACCCTGACAAAACTTACCAATTCGCAAAATTAACAGAATGTATAGCTGATATAAAAAACTGGATGACCAGTAATTTCCTACTACTAAATTCAGAAAAAACAGAGATTCTAATTTTTGGACTGAAAACTTCTTCACGTAATAACCTAGAATACTGTCTAACTCTTGATGGCTGCTCTGTTAAGTCTTCGTCATCAGCTAGGAACCTGGGTGTGCTCTTTGATACCAATCTTTCATTTGAAGGCCATGTTACTAGCATCTGTAAAACCGCATTCTTCCATCTTAAAAATATATCTAAACTACGACATATGCTCTCAATGAAGAATGCAGAACAGTTAAATCATGCGTTCATGACCTCGAGGCTAGATTACTGTAACGCTCTACTGGGTGGTTGTTCCTCCCGCTTGATACATAAACTACAGCTCGTACAAAATGCAGCAGCTAGAGTTCTTACTAGAACTAGGAAGTATGACCATATTAGCCCAGTTCTGTCGTCACTGCATTGGCTTCCTGTTAAACATCGTATAGATTTTAAAATCTTGTTAATTACTTACAGTACCTAAGCGAGCTCTTAAAGCATTATAGTCCTTCATGTTTATTGCGATCTCAGAATTCAGGCCAGCTGATAAGAATATCAAAGAATATCAAAATCAACCGCAGGTGGTAGATCCTTCTCCTATTTGGCACCTAAACTCTGGAACAATCTTCCTAGCATTGTTTGGGAGGCAGACACACTCTGTCAGTTTAAATCTAGACTAAAAACGCATCTCTTTAACCTGGCATACACATAACACATTATAAATTTATATTTTCAAATCTGTTAAAGGATTATTAGGCTGCATAAATTAGGTCAGCCGGAACCGGGAACACTTCCTATAACACCAGATGTACTCATTACATCAGAAGAAGAATGGCATCTATGCTAATATTAGTTTTTCTGTTTATCCCGAGGTTTACCGTAGTCAACCGGATCCGGGCTGTATCCAGATGAGACCGAGGACCGGTGCCCTGACATGACCACAACGCAGCTCTGAAGTATCAACATAGATCGAGTCAGCTAGATCATCCACTGTGAAGGCCTCATCGACACGACAGCCAGTGCCACAGTTCCTCAACAGACTGTCCATACCGACGTGATGAATACGATTCTCAACTGGATAGAACTGAAATAAATACTTTGAATGTTGCGATCCTATCGGACTTATGATAGCAACCTGAATCGTAACAAAGCACTGTTCGCCAGAGGAGAATTGGCCCCCCGACTAAGCCTGGTTTCTCCCAAGGTTTTTTTCTCCATTTAACACCAATTTGCCACCTGTTTGCCACCTGATGTCACCTGTTGGAGTTTGGGTTCCTTGCCGCTGTTGCCTTTGGCTTGCTTAGTTGGGGACACTTGACATTTGACTTGACATTTGATATTCAACAACATTCTTGACATTTATTCAACAGTGCTTTGATCTGCCTGCATTGACACTATTCTTTAAGAGCTGCTGTGCAGCCAAATTATATACCAGTTATCACTGTAAAGCTGCTTTGACACAATCTGCATTGTAAAAAGCGCTATATAAATAAAGGTGACTAGTAACAAATTAAAAAAAAAAAAAAAAAAGGCACACAATGCATATTTTACATACAAATTCCTACAAATACCAATGAGATAACCTTTAACAACCAATATACAGTAAGGAGGTCATGTGACAACAGCGTAACTACATTTTGAAATGTTTATTGTTGCATAATGCATACTATTTCACATACTATTAAAAAATGTAAGCAGTATACCGTGTATACTGCAGTTATGAAGTAACCATATATATTCCATTTATAAAAGCCCTCTTGGTTAATTAGCATATTTGAGTGCTGTATCTCTTGAAATTCTTCAGTGAGATGAACTGATTGGTATTCTGGTGTCTGCCAGTGTCTCTAATCTCCAGTAAATTTGCTGTGAACTGTGACTGTGTCCCTGTCTCATTTCTTGTGTGCTGCCACTCCACTGTCCTCTTGTGTGATAACAAAACTCAGCTTGAGCTTTTAGCAATCAAAAGCCCAACAGTCAATGTCCCATCAAACTCTCAGTGTGAGATGCCCATGCCTGGTTCAGGATAGTGCTCTTAGACTGCACCCTAGGTATCTCCTAACAAGATAAAGAAGGGGCAACTAAGATGTATTACTCCTAACAAATCAAGCCCAGCAATCTCATGGCTGACACAGTAATCCTGCTGTGTGTCACCCTGCATGGACTTAACGCACAAATAACATAAGAAACAAACCTAGTTAAAGTCCCTCCGGCTGGATCTGTCTGACCATAAAACAACCCCAGCAGAGACTATTTGGCCTCCTACAGGATGTCAAAAGAAGACTTCATCCAGACTCAGAAATCCTGGAGGATTATTAATGTGGAAAATGTCAAGGAATCCAGAGGTCAGAGTACTGTGTGCCATGTTTTTTGTTTTGTTTTTTTGAATGAATGAATGAATGAATTAGATTTTCTTGATTCAGAAAAGAATTTAAAAGTCTTAAATATACATGAGAAACATTTAATGAATGTCATAATTTCATTAGAGCAATTTAGCATTGTTGGGGAATGTTACTTTTAAATGTAACATGTTACAATAAATGTGTTACTCATTATAAAAAGTTATGGTTTGGGGTGGTGCCACTCTTCTGTCTAGTAATCTGGGACATAGTCTTGGTGTTAGTACTTGACCAACTGGGGCCCAGGTCAGGAAGCAGAGAGACTGGCTTAACCAACCATCTGCTAGCCACCACATGTCACAAAATCACAAATCTCAGCACATAGGGACTCCTTGATATCCTAATATAGAGTATGTCCCCTGAATTAATAAATACAAAAATCTAAAGGACTACTAAAGGACTTATTGTTAAAGGTGTGATCACAGCTTACAAGCTAGATTCTCTGTTTAACAGAAACCTGGCTAAAACCAGACAATTACATTAGTTTAAATGAGTCTACACCCAAGGTTACCGTTATAAACACAAGCCTCATCCAGAGGGAGGTGTTGCTGCAATTTATAGTAATATTTTCAGACATTCTTAGACATTCTACTAACTATAAGTAACTTTGCAACTACGTCAACTTCTAGCACTTTAAAGAAAACAGTCTGACTCCATGGTATAATGAGCACACTAGCACCCTCAAAATGCAGCCCGGAAAAATATGGAGCACAGCTGGAAGAAAAATTCTAGAGGTAATTCACATTGCGTGGAAGGATAGTCTTTTTACCTACAGAAAGGCCTTAAACACTGCTAGATCGGCTTTCTTTTTTCAACTCTCTTATAAGAAACCAATACAATCCTAGGTATTTGTTTGATACAGTGGCTAAATTATCAAGAAATAAATCATCAACATTTTCAGATATTTCCCAACAGCACAGCTGTAATGACTATGAATTTCTTTACTTACAAGATACTACCAGAGAGAAAATTATAACCACGCAACAATCTGCTACATAAAGATGCACCAATGTATTCACTGCCAATATTTATCTGCCAATTTTGTATTCAATTTACAACCATTGTTTATATCGGCTATAGTATGAAAAAGGCAGATATAACAAACCAATGGTAGTTAATTAATTGCATGAAGGCACTGAACTGTATAATGTCTGTTGCATAATTCAACATTTTTTCTGGGTAAAATAATTAAATACTTGCCAAAACTAAATGAAATCTGTACAAAATACAGCAGGGCTCATCAATAAGGTCCACCCAGGGTCAGCGTGAATAATGCTCAGGGGTGCGTTTACCATACAACGATGTAACTCGTTGCTTCACCACCATAGTACGATGCATTGTTGAACAAATCAACTAGCTAGTTACGACTGTTTCCCGAAACCGTATTATCGCAAACCTGTTTTTCAGCCATGTTGGTGAATGATGTCACACAGAAATCTTTAAATGAATCCGTCTGAGATTGAATTAATGTCAGATTTTTTTTCCTATAAATTACAGACATGGCATCTGAGGACTAATTCTTATTTTTCTCAGGTTCATTCTTACGTACTAGAGCAGGTACGCACATGCACACTCTTCAAAAACAGTGCTTAAAATATCTTGACAAGACTTGTGTGGCTGTCGTTCCAGCCACACAAGTTTGCAATGCAATTTGCAAAACTTCATTTGAACTATGGTTTCGGGAACCACCAAATCGTTGAACTATGTTAGTAATTACGAAACTTGCGATGTTAGTTGGCTAACGATGCTTTTGGGAAACCCACCCCAGGACAATTGAACTGTGAACACTGTCACTGTCCCGATCGGGCCAGTGCTGCATCCTCGCAAAAGTTTATCCTTTGCATGTGGTTTTAAGCCTTTGAATTTAAATATTAAAGTTACACATCCATAGCGTGCACCTGGAAAGCAGCGTCTCAGACAGCACATAAATACTGAATGGAGTTTTCTTTCGCTCCTTCTAATTCACGCAAAATTACATTAAAATGGACATCTTGGTGAGTATCCTTGTAAATATAGTCGGTTATGTCTTAAATGAATGTAAACAACTGATAAATAACGCTTGTGTGACAGTATATTGGATCCATGCAGCTCTTAAAGTGACAGCAGCCTAATATTCCTTCTGTGCTACTGCCTGCGTTTTAATGTTAATCAAACAACAAAATTTTTTTTTTTCACTCACTACTCTTGACTAAATAACTTTTGTAACTTTAAAGGGGTCATGAACTGCATTGTTTTATTGTTTTATAATGTTTCCTTGGGTGCACTTATAATGTTAGTATGCTTTTTACATCAAAAATTGTCATAATTTAGAAAAAAAAAAAAAAGGCATTTTTGCTACCCTGATTTTAGCCCTCTTATTTGAACGCTCTGTTTTAAGAGGCGTGTCTGCTGTGAGACTTCAGTGCAAATGCCCACTGCTGTGATTGGCTAACATCTTTTCATTTGAAATAGCCAAGTATTACTCTCTCTTTTAGCATGTTTAATACAGTACTAATACAGCTCTCAAGGTTAACTAATCGTGAAAAGTGCTGCATTACATTTAAATCTATGGCATTATATTTAGATTGTGGCATGAAAGGTTGCATTGATGAACAGCTGATCACAGACATGTTGTTGAGGGCATGAAAGCAGTGATCTTGTCATTGCAACTCAACTTCTGCACACTAAAGAATGCTTTCATCGTAACTAACAATGCAATCGTGATATAACTAAGAGATTCATTGAATAAAACAGGAGTTTTGGCGCGTGTCCAGAACTCAGTCACTGATAAACTTGCATTGTTTGATTGACAGCTCCAGGGATTACAAAGGAAGAGTTCTTTGATCACTTTCTTTATATAATTTAGTCACCAGTTAGTCACCAGTTACTTCCTATGAACTGATTTAAACCGGCTCAAAAGAACGATTTGTTCAAGAACCAAACATCACTACTGCAGAGACCAAACTCTGAGGCACAGATGCGCCCACAGTGTTGACACTTCAGACCCTTTGGGGTGATGAGTACAGCAGCATGCCTGTGCTGGCAGCGTTTTTTAGGGTGGCCCACAGTACGCTGTCCTTGCAGGAGCTCACCATACAGAAGCTGCAGTAGCATCCAGCCAGAGGACAGTCTAATAACATGACCGACCCAGCACAATTGTCACTGGTAAAGAATATATTCCAGAGAGGTGATGTTGGCTTTGTGCTGAAGTTCATTATGGGTGACATGATGCCACCAGCAAATGCCAAGCATGTTTTGAAGGCAGTAAGTATGGAAGGCTTCTATTGCTTTGATATGGTGGCGATAAAAAGAGATATGCAAATTGCTTTGTTCACTCCAATTTTGGTTGACAAGGCCAAGATGTGATTTAGGAACTCCTGGTGCATCAGACAACCAAAGGAGGAAGAGGCTTTTTTAATTCGATGTTGAATTTCAAAAGATTGATCATGGCTGAAACTGAGAATGCTGCCCAGATACGTAATGTTTCAACTTCGTTGATTTTGTTGCCGAGAACGAAGAAAGGCTGACAGGACGCTGGCGACTTGGTCAAGAGACTTAACAGGACCTCTGTTTTTTTGGTATTAACGATTAGCCCTGCGCAGCAATATGTAGCGGCAAGGGCATCAAGGTTTTGCTGCAAACCAGTAGTGGTGTGGCATACTGGAGTTCAAACACTGAAGATGTTGTGACTTTTGACTTGGCTTTCAGATGACGAGGGTTGAAGAGGCTGCCATCAAGGCGGTAGTTAAACTGGATACCATCACCCACGGAGATGCCATCTCGGAACAGCTGCTGCCAGGAAAAAATTGAAGATGACGGGAGACAGTACACACCCTTGTTTAACACCAACAATGACTTCAAAGGGCTTTGACTCAAGACTATCAGAGATGACTCTGGCCATCATACCATCATGAAATTTCACGTAAAACTGACACAAAAAGAGGAGGTCAGCCAAATTTTCCCAGCACATCCCACAGCAGCTCTCTAGTCACTTTGTCGAAGGCCTTTGTTAGGTCTTTAAATGCCATGTACAGATACTTGTGCTGCTCTCTACATTTCTTTTTTTTGCAGCAGTCTCACAACGAAAATCATTTCTAGAGTACCACGGTTTCTCCTGAAGCCACTTTGAGATTCTGGAGGAATAACGTCCACCACATTTGAGAGAAAGCAACTAAGCATTACACTAGCAAGTACTTTACCAGCAGTGGAGAGAAGTGAGATGCCTCTGCTATTGCTGCAGTCGGCTTTGTCTCCCTTACATTTATATATTGTGATGATGTTAACATCCTTCCAACTGCTGTGGTTTTTTGCCGGAGGTCCAAGCACTGGTAATAAAATGCTGCAGACGATGCAAAAGGCAAAGGCCTCCATGCTTAAGGATTTCAGAAGGAATGCCGTCAGGGCTGATGGGCTTATTATTTTTTAGTCCCTTCAAAGCTTCGCCACACCTCATGAAAAGATGGACAGGCATCAAGATTAGTCAGGGGTGGAAGCTGTGGAACATTATCAAGTAGGGAACAGTCAACAGGGTTGATGCAATTGAACAATTCTTTCAAATGTTTTGCCTAACGCAGGAGGATATCATTGTCATTGAACAAAGTAGAGCCATCCTTTGACGTTCATGACCTCAAGGCTAGATTACTGTAACGCTCTACTGGGTGGTTGTTCCTCCCGCTTGATAAATAAACTACAGCTCGTACAAAATGCAGCAGCTAGAGTTCTTACTAGAACTAGGAAGTATGACCATATTAGCCCAGTTCTGTCGTCACTGCATTGGCTTCCTGTTAAACATCGTATAGATTTTAAAATCTTGCTAATAACTTACAAAGGTTTAGCTCCCCAGTACCTAAGTGAGCTCTTAATACATTATAGTCCTTCACGTTTATTGCGATCTCAGAATTCAGGCCAGCTGATAATACCTAGAATATCAAAATCAACTGCAGGCGGTAAATCCTTCTCCTATTTGGCACCTAAACTCTGGAACAATCTTCCTAGCATTGTTCGGGATGCAGACACACTCTGTCAGTTTAAATCTAGACTAAAAACGCATCTCTTTAACCTGGCATACACATAACACATTATCAGTTTATATTTGAAATCCGTTAAAGGATTATTAGGCTGCATAAATTAGGTCAGCCAGAACCGGGAACACTTCCTATAACACCAGATATACTTGTTACATCAGAAAAAGAATGGCATCTATGCTAATATTAGTCTTTCTGTTTATCCCGAGGTTTACCGTAGTCAACCGGATCTGGGCCATATCTAGCTGAGACCAAGGACCGGTGCCATGACACAACTACAACGCAGCCCTGAAGTATCAGCAGAGATCGAGTCAACTAGATCATCCATTGTGAAGACATCATCAACACGACAGCCAGTGCCACAGTTCCTCAACAGACCGTCCATACCGGCGTGATGAATACGATCCTCAACTGGACACGACCACAACGCAGCCCTGAAGTATCAGCAGAGATCGAGTCAATTGGATCATCCATTGTGAAGGCCTCATCGACATGACAGCCAGTAGCACAGTTCCTCAACAGACCGTCCATACCGGCGTGATGAATACGATCCTCAACTGGATGGAACTGAAATAAATACTTTGATTGTTGCGATCCTATCAGACTTATGATAGCAACCTGATTGTAACAAAGCACTGTTCGCCAGAGGAGAACTGGCCCCCCGACTAAGCCTGGTTTCTCCCAAGTTTTTTTTTTCTCCATTTTAACACCTATTTGCCACTTGTTTGCCACCTGATGTCACCTGATGGAGTTTGGGTTCCTTGCCGCTGTCGCCTTTGGCTTGCTTAGTTGGGGACACTTGACATTTGATATTCAATAGTATTCTTGACATTTATTCAACAGTGCTTCTGATCTGACTGCATTGACACTATTATTTAAGAGCTGCTGTGCAGCCAAATTATATACCAGTTATCAATGTAAAGCTGCTTTGACACAATCTGCATTGTAAAAAGCGCTATATAAATAAAGGTGACTTGACTTGACATTGAACCGCATACTGCCTTAATGGCAGCATAAAAAATAAAAAAATTGTGCATATCATTTGTATCAGCAAATTGTTAGATTTTTCTTGCTATCTCTACCCACCAGATATTTTCCATCTGACACAGCTCCTTCTGAACATGATTGCGAACATATTACCATTTGTTACGAAGATCGGCACAGCTTGGTGAGTGGAGTAAGGCAGCATGTGTCCCATTTTTTTCTTGGAGCACCTTGTGGATGGCTGATGTGAGATGCGCAGCATCATTAATCTCTCGCTTACAGCTACTGGAGTCTCTGTAAGTTGGTGAGACCAACTCCATGAATTAGTTGGGAATTGGCTGGGAGACCTTTCCAGAACAAGGTATAGCCCTCACCTACTTTGGTGAGTGATCCTTCCTTCTAGTTTCACTCAAAGCGGCAATGTTGATACAGTATCTGTTGAGCTCAGCAGCGACTAATGCAGTGCACCGCAAGGGCCTCTCAGAATCTGTGTCGAGCAGTGTTTGAATGTTCCAAGTAGCATAATTATGTATTAATGCATGATTAAGTATGTTTGGCTGTTTTAAAATTTAGTCCACAGAAGGGGATGCCCTGACAGGAGTGAAGGCCCGTCCAGGGGAAGTGTAACAGACAATGTTTGGACCACCTTTTCTATGTCCCTCCTCGTATGAGGTGAGCAGTGTGGATACTGAATAGGGCTGCTCAGCCACTCAGGAAGCTGCTGAAGGAGCCTGCTGTTGCTGTCCCAGGTTCCAGCGGCCATCTGACCGGAGCCGCCTGCATGCAGATCACAGACTAGAGACTTCCAGCTCCATCCTGAGCCTGTCGCTGATGCCCATGAAGTCCGTTGCCGCAGGACTTAAAAATATAGTAACAATGCAAATTCCCGTGTTTGGATGTTTTGGAGGAAGGTTGCGCAATCGTTGGTCCACTACCTTGGCCACCGTGGCATTGGTCTGGTGGCAAGGGAGAACCCGAGACAACTGGTGCACATGGTGGTTGCAGGGGTCTGCCAGCTCATCCCAAATAAAGCGGGAAAAGCTGTCTAATGCCTGACTCTGGTGGCACCAGTTAAGACACTCCTTTCTTTTTTTCTTTTCTTTTTTTTTTTTTTTTTCATTCACAGTACAATTACTATTTGTATGTATGCCTAAGCTGAGGTGGTGCATTAAAAGAAGGGTGTGGTGCATAAAATCAGCATTTGGTGCATTAAAATCATGCGTGGTATATGTTAGGTGTTGATTTGGTCATATTTTTATATTTTAGATAATAATAATAATAATAATAATAATAATAAAAAATTATCTAAAATATAAGACACTCCTTTCACAGCTGTAGCCTGTAATGTATCGTTGACTCACTGTGGAGTTCGTCCACTTTCCATACACCAGCTGCAGCTGTTTTCTGCAGAGCTGCTTTATAGCTGAATCAGCTTTGTTTCATAACTGATTACTTTTTCATCATCAACACTGTTATTGAACCTAATTGAGTCAACATTGAACTGACTTGAGCGGAATAATGACACTATTGTCTTCTGTAGAGCTGCTTTTTTAATTTGATGAAATTTGCTTCATTGATCAATATTTTCCTGTTTATTATTGTGAAGCTGTAGTGATTCTGAGAACTAGTGAATTGATAATTGATAATAAATTGATAATCATGATAATTTTGCGCAAAATTATGATCACAACGATTGTTGTCATTTAAGAAATGTATTTTTACATTTCATAAGAATTATTGCAGAATTACTGCATTTGAGCGTGTGAGCTAGGGCCGGAACTATCCATTATATACTGTAGTTTGGCACTCACAGTCATTGCCTCAGAATGTTTCGACTGGAAAGCAATATTTATAAGACTCTGAGGTTTGTACACAGAGGTTACAAAAGTAACTGGAGATGTTCCCTTTCGAGTCGGTCTCTCAACGAGCTATGCTATGGGGACAGCATAAAATCCTGCTGTGTAGAGAACTCAAGCATACAGAACAGAGGCGCAATAAATAATCAAACTTGAGCCCGTTGACTGCCTTACATACCAACTAACGGACCTGGGGGAAACCATGACAGCCAACAGAATTACATGCCCCAGCCTACGGGGCCGGGGAGCAAACTCAAAGGAACAGGAACAGGGTCATAGAAAAAACAGTAGCAGCACTGCTGGTAAAATAAACAAAATAAGGTCACAAGCACTAATGTGTGCAAGTATCGCACATTACCTGCTGCTAAAAGGGCAGCAAACAGAAGTGAACACATACCATGATCGAGAACAAGGTGCACAAACAACCAATAGAAAGTCAGCTGGCATCTCTTTGCACAGACAGAAAACGTGGTGCAAAAGAGGGAATTTCAAAGTTGTAAAATCTAGCAAAGGTGTTCTAAAAAGACAGATATCCTAAATTGACATTCCTTTTTCCCAAGCCCACAAAGAAGCCATAATCTTAGTATAATGAGCACAGACTCCAAAAGGACAAGTCTCATATTTAGAAGCATATGCTAAAGCAATAGCTTCTTCAACTGAATGAGACAAAAGCTGCTTTCAGACTGGTAGCCCTTTGCGCCGACCTTTGAAACAGACAAAAAGCTGTTCTGACATCCTGAATTGACTTGATCTGTCCACATAAACTTGCAAAGTGTGAACAAGACATAAAGGATGTGGCACAGCTGCAGCCTCCTGATGGGTGAAACAAGCAGTGTTCGAAGACAGTGCATGCAGATCACCTATTCTTTTACCACACGCCAAAGCAACTAAAAGTGCCAGCACCAGAGACAAATCTTAGACAGGGACCAAGTTATGGCGAGAAGGATGCAACCGTCTCACTCCCTTTAGAAATCTCGACACTAACACTAACCTCCCCACTGAGAAATGATCAGTGTGCTCATCATTGTGCCCCTTTGGCCAGCGACTTGATAGAGCATCCCAGGAGTGGAGAGCATGTACATTATGGTGACTCACAGCAGTATGTGCATATTATCTCCATTGGCTCGACAGGACCATGTATATGTGAGGGGTTTCCATGGGCGGTGAAGAATAGTTGTGATGATGGACCCGTCTTTGATTAGCTGGGGAGCCCCACAAGCTCTCTTGCCGACTTTGCCAGGAAAGACTAAATCTCTGATCGCAAAATAGGCGTTTCCCGATATGGCACCACTGACCGCATCATGAAGCTGAAGCGGGGTGGTCTGCGTGCAATCTGAAGATTGTATCCATTCACAATTGTGTTCATTACTCACTCCAACACTGCCGGAAGCACGCACCACATGTCCGTGTAATGAGAGAGGGGTTGAAACACCTCCTGATCCATCTGAGGTGGCCTGCTGTCTACAAGAGGAAAGAAGAAGAGATACCGAAGCTTGGGCTCGGGCCGAATGGGGGAGCACCAAGACCGCAAGATCTCATTGTGGACCTCCAGGAAGAACAGAGCGGGTCTCTGGGGAGACCAGTTGAGGCCCATATATTTAATGGCCTCAGTGAGGATGTTTAACAGCTCCTCTTCAGTAACTGTCGGAAGCTCACGCACTTTGCCGCTGGGACTCCTCCGCCGCATCGGACAGGGACAATCACCCGAGCCAGAGGCTGCTGTAGACATGACGTCATTGTGGCTAACTTCATCCTCTTCGACAATGCCAAAACAGACCAGTTCACAGGCCTCATCTGAGGGACAGAAACTGCTCTCAGAATAAGACACAAGGCCATAAGGCCATTCAGGCCTATCTAGTCAAGTCAAGTCAAGTCACCTTTATTTATATAACACTTTTTACAATGTAGATTGTGTCAAAGCAGCTTTACATTGATAACTGGTACATTATTTTGGCTGCACAGCAGCTCTTAAAGAATAGTGTCAATGCAGGCAGATCAAAGCACTATTGAATATCAAATGTCAAGTCAAATGTCAAGTGTCCCCAACTAAGCAAGCCAAATGCGACAGCGGCAAGGAACCCAAAATCCAACAGGTGACATCAGGTAGCAAACAAGTGGCAGATAGGTGTTAAAATGGAAAAAAAAAAAAACTTGGGAGAAACCAGGCTTAGTCAGGGGGCCAGTTCTTCTCTGGCGAACAGTGCTTTGTTACGACTCAGGTTGCTATCATAAGTCCGATAGGATCGCAATATTCAAAGTATTTATTTCAGTTCCATCCAGTTGAGGATCATATTCATCACGCCGGTATGGACGGTTGTTGAGGAGCTGCGCCACTGGTTGTCGTGTTGATGAGCCCTTCACAGTGGATGATCTAGTTGACTCAATCTCTGCTAATACTTCAGGACTGTGCTGTGGTCCTGTCAAGGCGCAGGTCTTTGGTCTCACTTGGATACGGCCTGGATCCGATTGAGTATGGTAAACCTCGGGATAAACAGAAAGACTAATATTAGCGTAGATGCCATTCTTCTTCTGATGTAACGAGTACATCTGGTGTTATAGGAAGTGTTCCCGGTTCCGGCTGACCTAATTTATGCAGCCTAATAATCCTTTAACAGATTTGAAAATATAAATTGATAATATGTTATGTGTATGCCAGGTTAAAGAGATGCATTTTTAGTGTAGATTTAAACTGACAGAGTGTGTCTGATTCCCGAACAATGCTAGGAAGATTTAATTAGCAAGATTACTGGTCATCCAATTTTTTATATCAGCTATGCATTCCGTTAATTTTGTGAATTGGTAAGTTTCGTCAGGGAGCAAAGCAATATAGAGCTGAGTATCATCAGCGTAACAGTGAAAACTAGACGGGGTCACGTGATGCTATAAGAGTTGCAAGACGTGTCTGACCGAGCTCCTCGCCTTATATCTGACATTTCTTTAAAAAAAAAAAGTGCATAGAATTCACGATTAAGTGGTCAAGATGTCCCTCGACGCTTTTTGGTCGCAATCGGATCCGACAAACAAACAAGCAAGAAGAAATACACGTCAGAACAAGAGCGCAGCAGCTGAGCAAGATGGCGACAACCCAGGCCCATCTGCCCCTAATGAGACTACGTTATCGGGAGATGCAGTAAACTGTATCGTCGAAAAAGTATCGATTGTTCTTGAAAAGAAGTTGCAAGCTATACGCGATCCAATCTCTGAAATTTCTGGCAAGTTGGATAGCATGATTAAGAGAGTTATAGAGGCTGAACAGAGAATCTCCGACCTCGAAGATAACCAAGCTAACAGCTCAACGCGCCTGGCGTCTGTCGAGTCGTCTTTGCAAAAAACACTCGAACGAGTAGAAGACCTTGAAAATCGAAGCCGGCGCCAGAATATCAGAATCGTTGGTCTCAAAGAGGGCACAGAGGGGAGCGACCCGACAGCTTTTTTTGAAACTTGGATCCCGGCCACTCTAAATATGAACGCAAAGGACGGACGGATAAAATTGGAAAGAGCGCATCGAACTGGTCCACTGAGAAACGAAGGTGAACGTCCGAGAGCGAGACCTGTGATCGTTCGTCTACACAACTACAAAGACAAAAGACTGGTTTTAGAAGCAGCGAGACGTTCGGGTGACCTTCGCATTGAGGGGAAGCAAGTGTCGTTTTTTCAAGATTTCTCGGTTGGCGTGCAGAAGAAGAGAGCGGAGACGGCAGAGGCCCGAAGACGATTGCGGGAAGCAGGATTCAAATATGCCTTCATCTACCCCGCCACCATAAGAGTGTTCAACGCAGCCGGCAAAGACACTTACCTGACTACGCCCGCGGAGGTGAACGCCTTCTTGGAATCGACTCAACGACTGTAATATCCCCTCACAGGTACTTATGTCGTTCAAAATGTGTAAAGCGCTGTTTAATATATCCTGCAATCAGTGCGGACTACTGTGATACACGTTAGCCTGTTTGGCTTGGAGCAACGTTGACACGAACAATAAACTTATGACACGCAGAGAAAACATCTTCGTGCTACGAAATTATGAACATAAGACTCCCACGCTGTTACCTCTCTGCCTGCTGTTTTTCTGGCTACCCTTAACAGGACCAGCCGACGAATGTGAGAGGTTCACAGATTTAGTTTTTTTTTGTGTTTTCACAATGTTACATCCCCCGTTCACGTTTGGGGTTAAAAGCTTTTTGTCCACCTGCACAGTTCTGTTTTCATGCAGGAGGTTTTTTGTTTTCTGTGACTCAAGTTGTTGTGGTTTTCCTTTTTATTCATTTATTATGCTTTTTATTTTCTCTTACAGTGTGTGCACTTTAAAGCAGTTAATACCTATACATATAATTGATATACTAACTATCAATGAGTAATACAAATAGCTCGAACATAAGGGTACGTACTTGGAACGTTAAGGGCGTCAACAATGTTGTTAAACGAAAGAAGATCCTAAATATTTTGAAAAGGGACAAAATTCATATTGCTCTTTTACAAGAAACCCACCTGAATGATCTTGAGCACCAAAAATTTGGCAGAGACTGGGTTGGCCAACTTTATTACTCATCTTTCTCCACCAAAAAGCGTGGAGTAATAATACTGATCCATAAAAATTTACCATTTCAACTACAAACGAGCTATTCTGATAGAGAAGGTCGAATGGTTATTATAAAGGGCCTGTTGTATGGAGAGGAGGTTGTGATAGCAAACATATACGCTCCAAATACATATGATGATGATTACTTTTCCCAGGTTTATAATAAAATAGCGTGCCTAGACTGTAACAATGTAATCCTCGGAGGGGACTTTAACTGCTACCTTAACCCAGATATGGATAAATCACCAGCAGCTAACACAGCCCCTAAAACTGCTAGTATTATTAAAACCTCATGTCAAGAGCTTGGTCTGAATGACATATGGAGATTTTTAAATCCTACTGTTAAGGCTTATACATTTTATTCCTACCCACATCAAACTGCTTCACGTATTGATTATATATTTTTTTCAAATCAGATGATAAGATTAGCTGAGAAATCTGATATAGGCCCCATAACTTTATCAGACCATGCACCTGTAACTGTTACAATGCTACCACCTCGCCCTAATTACCAATCAAGGATATGGAAACTTAATCCTTTCCATCTCCTAGATGATAAATTTGTTGATTACTTAAAAGAACAGACAGATGCATATTTTTATTCCAATGATACAAATGGAATGGACCCTAGAACAATTTGGGAAGCTTACAAGGCTTTTCTAAGAGGAATGATAATTGCCTACACTAGTAAAAAAAAAAAAGGACTTCTTATTTGAGCAAGTGAAACTAGAAAAGAGAATTCTCACAATAGAAAAACAGTTTCACTCCTCAAAATCAGCCCAACTTCTTGTTGAACTTAAATCTTTGAGAGCCCAATTAAACCAATTACTTACTAGGAAGGCAGATAGGGACATATTATTCGCAAGACAAAGATTTTTTGAAATGGGTAATAAACCCAATCATCTCCTTGCTAGATTAGTTAGAAAGATGTCCACAAAAGGATATATCCCAGCAATTAAAGATTCCTCTGGATGTAGAATAACAGAAAACAAAAAAATAAATGAGATGTTTAGACAATATTATGAAAAATTATATAGCTCAGAAATAGATAAACAAAGTACATTGGAAAACACTTTTTTTAAAGATCTTCATATTCCTAAAATAAACAATAAACAACAAGAACTCTTAGAAGCCCCCATTTCCCTACTGGAAATAAAAAGTGCAATTAATTCTTTACAATCAGGAAAATCTCCAGGGCCTGACGGCTACCCGGTGGAATTTTTCAAGATTATGAATGATAAAATAAGTCCATACCTCTTGAAAGCTATCCATACCTCGTTTCATGTATCTAAACTGCCTAATTATATGAATGTAGCTAATATCACTGTAATACATAAAAAAGAAAAGGATCCAGAGGAATGCAGCTCTTACAGACCAATCAGTTTGTTAAATGTAGATTTAAAGGTTTTGGCTAAAATCCTGGCTAAGCGTCTTGAATATATAATTCCCAACATTATAGACCCAGATCAGACAGGGTTTATAAAAGGCCGCCACTCCTATTGTAATACTAGAAGATTATTTAACATAATATGCCATCTTGACCAAAACTCCATACCTGGAATTTTACTAGCAATGGATGCCGAAAAGGCGTTCGACAGGGTGGAGTGGAGTTATATGTTTGATGTCATGACCAGATTTGGGTTTGGTGAAAACTTTATAAAATGGGTCAGATTGCTTTATACATCACCTAAGGCTGCTGTATTAACTAATGGCATTCTCTCTGACTCATTTGTGCTTCAGAGGGGAACTCGTCAGGGTTGCCCCCTCTCCCCTTTATTATTTGCCATAGCGATAGAACCCCTGGCAGTTTACATTCGAAATAATCTAAAAATTCAGGGTGTTAATATCGGTAACAGACAACAAAAGATACTGCTTTATGCTGATGACATTTTACTAACTATAACTAACCCGCAAATGTCATTACCGCAACTAATGGATTGTATTAAGCAATTTGGAGTCATTTCTGGGTACAAAGTTAATTTTCACAAATCAGAGATAATGCCGTTAGGATCACTAAACAAATCTGAACCTAATTTTGTTAAACCATTCAAATGGTCTCCTAAAGGTATAAAATATTTAGGTATCCGTATTACACCTAAACTTTCACAACTTTATGACGCCAATATTAAAACATCTATATCCCGTGTCAAGGAAGACTTCACAAGATGGTCAAAACTCCCAGTTTCTTTTTCGGGAAGAATAAACCTTATAAAAATGATAATCTTCCCAAAAATTTTATACCCGTTATCCATGACTTTTTTAAACTTGACAAATGCCGATATAAAAGATCTTAATAAAGCTATGTCTAAATTTATTTGGGCCAGTAAACGACCTAAAGTTAAACTACAAACTTTACAATTGCCCACTGATACAGGTGGATGGTCACTTCCAAACTTTAAATTTTATGTATGGGCAATACAGGCTAGGATTGTCCTAGATTGGATACATAAACCTGAAGATGCTCTGTGGGTAGATGTAGAACAACAATTCTGTAACCCAGTCTCTTTGGTTAACTTATTAGACCAGAAAACCCAAATCCCTGACCAGGTAAAAGGAAACCCACTCATTATCAGAACTGTTAAAACATGGTCACAGATTAGAAGGTCTCTCAAGTATAATCAGAGCTTGCCCATACTATCCACACTGACAGGTAATACAAATTTTCACCATACTAATATGGGCTCTCAGTTTAAAAACTGGATTCATGTGGGTATATACAGGATACACGACTTATTCCACAAGGGTGTTTTTAGATCGTTTAATGAGCTACGCTCAATGTATAATATCCCCCAAAAGGACTTTTTTAAATATTTGCAGATAAGACATTTCGTCCAGACTAGACATGCCAGTCTTACACTGAATATCTCTGATTTCTTTTTGGATAGATTTTTTCTTAAGGATACCGAAGTCAAACACTTTATATCCAAATTTTACTCTATGGTAAGCCATCACAAAGCAGACAATCTGATATTGTTGCAGAAGACATGGAGTAAGAATTTAAAATGTGACATTGACGAAAATGTCTGGGAAGATATTATTAGATTACCATCAAATATCTCAGTCTGCAACAGATTTAAAGAAATGCAATTTAATATTGTACATAGAGCCTATATGTCTCCAAATAAATATAGCAAAATAAATACTACTGTATCTCCCCAATGTCCTAAATGCAAAAATAGCATTGGAACATTCTTTCATTGTCTTTGGGAATGCCCTTTGGTTGTTGATTTTTGGAATGGTGTTTGTGATAAATTATCTATAATATGTAAACAGAAGGTTACAGCATCCCCGCTCATGTGCTTGCTTGGTGTATTGCCCTCCTCTTGCCCGGAATATTCAGATATCTTTAAAACTTTACTGATGTTAGGGAGAAAAACAATTATGAACAAATGGGTCGGTACTGAACCACCTCTAATTAAGGACTGGATAATCCTGATCAAAGAAACTATACTTCTGGAAAAGATTGGAAATATGTTAAAAGGTAAATCTAAATCATTCCAGAAGCTGTGGACAATCCCCTTGAGCTGTCTTGGCATTGACTATAAGACTGATATGTACCCTTAAATGCTCACATGTTGATACTGTAATTCTGAATTTGACCACACTGCTGTAATTTCTTTTAATCTTTTTTAATTAATTATTATTTTTTTATTATTATTATTATTATTTATTATTATTATTATTTTTTTTATATATATATTATATAAATATTATTTCATTTTATTTTAGTTTATTTTTATTTATTTATTTATATTGTATACTGTTAATGTTTCAATTATCCACTTTTGTCTATGCTGATTATTTTTGAAAACCCAATAAAAAAAAAAGAAAAAAAAAAAAACAGTGAAAACTAATGCCATGCTTCCTAATGATATCTCCCAAGGGTAGCATGTACAGAGTGAAACACATCGGTCCTAGTACTGAGCCTTGCAGTACTCCATATTGAACTTGTGATCGATATGACATTTCTTCGTTTACTACTACAAACTGATAATGGTCAGATAAGTATGATTTGAACCATGACAATACAATTCCACTAATGCCAACATAATTTTCGAGTCTATATTGTGATCAATAGTGTCAAATGCAGCACTAAGATCCAGTAACACTAATAGAGAGATACAACCACGATCTGATGATAAGAGCAAATCATTAGTAACTCTAATGAGAGCAGTCTCAGTACTATGGTACGGTCTAAATCCTGACTGGAAATCCTCACAGATACTACAGGAAATCCTACACAGATTTCTTTCTAAAAAAGAACATAGTTGTGATGATACTGCCTTTTCTAGTATTTTTGACAAAAAAAGTGAGATTTGAGATCGGCCTGTAATTGACTAATTCTCAAGGATTAAGTTGTGGTTTTTTAAATAAGAGGTTTAATAATAGCCAGCTTAAAAGTTTTTGGTACGTGTCCTAGTGATAAAGATGAATTGACGATATTAAGAAAAGGATCTATGACCTCTGGAAGCATCTCTTTCAATAGCTTAGTCGGTATAGGGTCTAACATACATGTTGTTGATTTTGATGATTTAACAAGTTTAGACAGTTATTCCTCTCCTAAAGCAGTAAATGAATTGAATTTTTCTTTAGGGACACTACAATGCACTGTCTGATGCGATACTGTAGTAGACGGTTGCATGGTTATAATTTTTTCTCTAATATTATCAATCTTG
This sequence comes from Ancherythroculter nigrocauda, assembly GCA_036281575.1. Lineage (NCBI taxonomy): Eukaryota > Metazoa > Chordata > Actinopteri > Cypriniformes > Xenocyprididae > Ancherythroculter > Ancherythroculter nigrocauda. The sequence continues at coordinate 11,883,944 of VTFQ01000022.1, read as the reverse complement.
CAAGTAAAGAAGTTCATAAAGTCATTACTGCTGTGCTCTTTGGAAACATCAGAAGTTGAAGTTGTTAATTTAGCCACTGTATCAAACAAATACCTAGGGTTGTGTTTATTTTCTTCTAAAAGTTTTGAAAAATAGGCAGATCTAGCAGATTTTAAGGCCTTTCTGTACTCAATCATTCTCTCTTTCCACGAAATGAGAAATACTTCTAGTTTTGTTTTCTTCCAGCTGCGCTCCATTTTTCTGGCTGCTACCTTTAGGGCCCGAGTGTGCTCATTGTACCATGCCGCTGGATTACTTTCCTTAATCTTTTTTAAACGCAAAGGAGCAACTGAGTCTAATGTGCTGGAAAAGACAGAGGCAATAGTTTCTCTTGCAACATCGAGGTGTTCTAAGCTGTCTGCTAAGGCGATGAAACTGATCAGGAAGATTATTTATAAAGCGATCTTTAGTGGTAGAAGTGATGGTTCTACCATATTTATGGCAGGGAGGCAGTTTAGCCGCCTTGACTAAATGTAGTATACATGAGACTAGATAATAATCTGAGATGTCGTCACTCTGCTGCAGAATTTCAACAGCATCAATATCGATTCCATGTGACAATATTAGATCTAAAGTATGATTACGACAATGAGTGGGTCCTAACACATGTTGTCTAACACCAATAGAGTTTAGAATGTCTGCAAATGCCAATCCCAATGAGTCTTTTTTATTATCTACATGGATATTAAAATCACCAACAACAAGGACTTTATCTGCAGCTAGTACTAACTCTGATAGAAAATCAGCAAATTCACAGTACTTGAGTATTTTTTGGGAGAATCTGTACTTTACTTGAGTTTTTATATTTCTGTCAACTTTTACTTTTACTCCACTACATTTCCTAAATAAAATGCATACTTTTACTCTGATACATTTTCCCAAAGCATTTTCGTTACTTTGTTACTACAAAATAAAGTCGGAAGAACACAGACTGCAAGCAAGCATGTGCAAACAAGTGCTTGCACAATCGCAGTTGATTTCATTTTCCGGGTTAGGTCTGTTGCTGGAGCGGCTGAGAAGAGTGTGCTGTCATTATACAGTACAAGAGCGGCCTCTAGAAGCAAAATAAAAACTATCAATGATGCCTCGTAGAGTTTGTTTTGACACGTGAGGTGAGGCTGCGCGCTGCACTTCAAAAATGGATTTAAAACATAAACAACAAAATGGTATGTTATACAGTGTACACTACAGTACATGTTTTCATATCATTATAAAGTAATTCGTTTCTTGACTAGATGCTGCATTAGTGGAGAACATAGTATGTATTCAGTCGAGGCTGGGAGGATGCTAACATTAGTAGTATCTCAAGCGGTTAAAACAATGTGACTAAAACACCAACTGTTTAATGTCACGATTGTTACCATTCATTTCCATTATTACTATTCATTTGCATTACTATTCATTTGTTTATATCCATTTGTTTGCTGTTGTGCATTCGTTATCCAGCGAAGTTGCATATTTTAACTGTATCCTTATCATGCAGCGACAGAAACATAAATCAGAAATGTATTCAATTTCAGTTCAGGTTTTTTTATCGGGACTGTCACACATATTTTGATTAGATAATCACCAAGTTTTCTAAAATAGAGGCAAATAATGTGTGAAAGTATACATGTAGGCCCGACCTACTGTATGCTTTGCCTTTGTGTGTAAAGATGGCAATTTTTAAGCATGACTGTTTGGATTTATATAAAATGGTAACACTTTACAATAAAAGTCCATTTGTAACATTAAATTAGGTTAACAATGAACAATACTTTTATTAATTTTTAACATTTACATTTTAACATTTTTAAAGTTGTCTCTTATATTAGTTATAATGCACTATGAATTAACATGAATGATCAATGTACAATTTTTTATATTTAAAACGTACAATAAACATTTTGTAATTTTTTTAATTCAAAGAAAACAAAATGTAAGTGTTAAAACTGAACACAATCTTGCTGCTCAAACTGTGTATAGAACAATTTTATTATTTTTTTGCTCCTTTTGTATTTTACATTTACTTGTACTTTTACTTTCAATACATAAGTATGTTTAATATATAAAAAAATACTTTCCATACTTAAGTACAAAAAATATAACATACTTCAAAACTTTTACTCAAGTAATATTCTAAACAATGACTTTAACTTCTACCAAAGTCATTTTCTGGTAAGATATCTATACTTTTACTCAAGTATGGCTTTCAATTACTTTATATACCACTGGGCATGGCCCCGAAAGAGGACATACATATCATGTGCGTCTGGGAGCTCGATGAGCTCACCACATGCTCGAAACTCCTTGATGGACATCATCTCAGCCAGATCGCAGAAAGGGAAAGGTAGAAGAGTCGTCCTCTTAAGGCGCTGTCAACAGTGAGAAGTAGGGAGGGACTTCCGGGTTTAAGATGGAGTAAGACGTGAGTTTTGTAGCTCCGCTGATTTTCACTCAAATTTCATTAAAACAAGACAACATAAAGCTAGTTATTGCTCTCGAACCCTTAATAGTGACAAACGTTCAAAATCAATCTAAATTTTCTTGCTTAAATGCCGTCAAAGAAACAAGGAAAGAAAGATGTCGCTGAGGGAGAAAGTACGGCCGAGACCGCGGGCTCGATGGAAGAGGCCAGCTCAACAGCAAGTAATGACCCGGTGCTGCTTGCAATTGAATCTCTCCGACTGGAGCTGGGCAAAGTTAAGACTGATATTAAAGAAAGTTTGAAAGGAGAGATTGCGACGCTGGAGAGGAAAATTGATGCGAAGTTTGATGCAATGCAGTTAATCATAAATGACCACCGCACAACTCTCGAACATCTTGAACAGACCGCTTCGGCCTCGTCAGATGCTGTTACGAAACTACAAGCTCATGTTAAAAGTTTGTCCGAGCAGGTGTCAGAATTAACAGAGAAATGCATCGATCTGGAAGGCCGTTCTAAGAGGCAAAATATAAGAATCGCGGGAATCCGAGAAGGATTGGAAAACGGTCAAGGTGCTAGAGAATTTGTAGCTAAGCTGCTCATGGAGGTGCTTGAATTAGATGAGCTTCCTGTGCTGGATCGCGCGCACCGTGCTCTTCGTTCCCGGCCTGAAGACAGTGACCCACCGCGTCAGTTTATTGCTCGGGTACACCATGGCCATACAATGGAAAACATCATGCGCAAAGTGTCTTCACAAAGAAAACTAACCTTCAACGGTCGCTCCATCCAGATCTTCAGAGACTACCCGTCAGCTGTGGTAAAACGTCGGGCAGCCTTTGCCAGAGTAAGACAGATCCTTCGGGATAAACCCGGTGTGAAGTTTGGCATTTTGTATCCAGCGAAACTTCGGGTGACGTACAGCGAGGGAGAGAAGCTTTTCACCGACGCGAATGAAGCATGGAAATTTGCAATCGAACAGTTTGGCACAGATAAGTAAATATTGAGGAATAACTCCAAGATTTACTTTTGTTGTTTTGTATAAGTTTCTGTTATGTAGCGGACTCATGTTGGACTTTAGTGAAGTCTCTGCAAGTAGACATGCGGAGGTCGGCTTTTCTTTTCTACTTTTTGTCTTTTATTATACGTTCTTGTTGCCTTCTACTTCGTGGTGAGTTGTGCTGTACATTTGTTCTGGTATCAGCTAAACATGTTCTGTTAGCTATTGTTCTGTTGGGAGGGTGGGTCAGTGCTAAAGGTTTCTATGGTAACATCTACCGATGTGTAGGTATTTGGTTGGAGCTGATTGAGATCATTTGTTGCAATAATCACTGTTTATGTTAAATAATCTAAACGCAAAGGGGGAGTGTTTAAATTTCTGCACTTGGAACGTTAAAGGTCTGAATGAACCAGTTAAGAGAGGAAAAATATTATCTCATTTAAAATCGCTGTCTTCGGATATTATGTTTCTACAAGAGACCCATTTGAAACGTACTGCACATGTTAGACTTAGATGCAAATGGATCGGACAAATATATCATTCCAATTTCTCTGCCAAATCTAGAGGAACAGCTATCCTTATTCGTAAAGGAGTCCCATTTAAACATAATTTGACTATTTCAGATAAAGAAGGGAGATATGTAATTGTTGTTGGAGAAGTATTTTCTGTGCCATTAACACTAGTCAATGTTTATGGACCAAATTGTGATAATCCTGACTTTTTCAAAAAAACGTTTGATTTAATTCCATCTATTTCGGATACAAATCTCATAATTGGGGGTGATTTTAATTGTGTCCTTGACCCATATTTGGACAAATCCTCCACAAAAATAGTTAGTTCCAATTCCAGTAAATTCCTGAATGCATATATAAGTAATTCTAATATGTTTGATGTGTGGAGAATTCTCTGTCCGTCAGCTAGGGAATACTCGTTTCATTCTCAAGTACATAATATTTATACCCGAATAGATTATTTCATTCTGGATGGTAAACTTATGCCCCAGGTCTGTACGGCTAAATACCATAATATTGTTATCTCGGATCACAGTCCAGTGACCTTTTCTATTAAGATGGATAATATGGAGAAACCACAAAGAAATTGGAGGCTTAATTCCCATTTACTTACAAATAAAGTCTTTATTAATCACTTAAAACGGGATATAAAAATGTTTTTCGACTTAAATGACAAACCGGACATTTCTATGGGGGTGCTATGGGACACATTTAAAGCATACATTAGGGGTTGTATTATCTCTTATCAAGCGTTTCAAAGAAAGAGAAATAGGGCTGAATCAGAGGTATTAGAAGCTCAAATTCACGAATTAGATGTGGAAAATGCTAAACACCCATGTATTAAAAAATATAAAAAAATCTGTGCACTTAAATATAAACTAAATGAAATTCTCACTTCTAAAATTTCAAAATCCTTTCAGTATGTAAAGCAAAAATACTTTGAATTTGGTGATAAACCTCAGAAACTTTTAGCTCGACAACTCCGTAAAACAGCATCTGAACGTACAATATACAAAATTAAATCAGACACAGGAGAATTTCTTACTTCCTCTAAGGATATAAATAGTAGATTTCAAACATTTTATGAGACACTGTATTCATCTAAAGGAAATATAGATCCTACAGTTATGGCAAAGTTTCTAGACCAACAGAATCTACCCTCATTAAATCAAGAGCAAGTCGAGGAGTTAGGTGCAGAAATTACTATTAAAGAAATATCGGATTCTATAAAATCTCTAAAACGATGTAAAACTGCTGGTCCAGATGGATTTTGCAATGAGTTTTTTAAAGCCTACAACGAATTACTATCACCTTATTTACATAGGGTTTACAAACAAGCATCTATAGATCAGTCTTTGCCATCCTCCCTAAACGAGGCAATTATTATTGTAATCCCAAAAAAAGGAAGGAACCCAGAGGAACTGGGTTCTTATAGGCCGATCTCACTTCTAAATACAGATCAAAAAATTCTGGCAAAAACCTTGGCACACAGACTAAATACAGTAATTAGAACCTTGGTGCATCCAGATCAAAATGGCTTTATACCAAAACGTAACTCTTCTTCTAATCTTAGGCGTCTTTTTAACATCATGTACTCTTCCAGAGCCTTGGCACAAGATTTTGCTATTTTGTCATTGGATGCAGAGAAGGCATTCGATCAAATTGAGTGGCCTTACCTATTTGCTGTACTGAAGAAGTTTAATCTTGGAGATAATTTCATCTCATGGATTAAATTGTTGTATTCTAGTCCGTGTGCAAGAATTCTCACAAATCAAACAATATCTTCTCGTTTTGAATTACACAGAGGTACAAGACAGGGTTGTTCGCTGTCACCACTTTTGTTTGCATTAGCGATTGAGCCTTTAGCTCAGGCTATTAGAGCCCATTCGGGTATTAAAGGATATAAAACCAGAAGTACTGATAACAAATTGGCATTATATGCAGATGATGTAATCTTATTTATTTCTGAGCCCAATAGTAGCATTCCAAATATCCTTAATTTGATTAATTTCTATGGGACATTTGCAGGATATAAAATTAATTGGGACAAGAGTGTGTTGATGCCAGTTACTATCAAGGATTCTTCTTGGCTTCATCATTTGCCCTTTAAGATTGCTTCAGAGCAATTCACATACCTAGGAATTGAGGTGACAAAAAAGTTTTCCAATTTAGTCAAGGCTAATTTTCAACCCTTGTTGTCAAAACTTAAATCCACGATCAGTTTCTGGAGAACACTTCCTATTTCTCTTGTGGGAAGGGTAAATGCAATCAAGATGATATTTCTCCCGCAATTTTTGTATATGGTGCAGAACATTCCTGTATTTCTGCCCAAATCCTTTTTCAAAAAATTGGACTCTATCCTGGTCCCATTTGTCTGGAACTACAAAGCCCATAGGATTTCGAAACACCACCTATGTAAATCCAAAATACAGGGAGGGCTTGCCCTACCTAATTTTCTTTTTTACTATTGGGCTGCGAATTTGAAGTTCTTGACTTCATGGATAGATTGTACTCCGGCGTGGGAGACTTGGTTGGTGCTGGAACAGGAGGAATGTGTACCATACTCTATTAATGCAATACTTTTATCACCCAAAGGTTTAGCTAGTTCACTTTATAATCACAACCCTGTTATTCATAATTCTATTCGTATTTGGAAACAGTTAATGACACATTTTAAATGCATCCAAATGTCATTTTTGTTATCTATTTCAGCTAACCCCGCTTTTTGCCCCTCGATGTTAGATAGTGCATTTGAGATTTGGAAAAATGTAGGGTTACGAAATATAGGGGATTTATATGTGAATGGAAAATTTGCTTCCTTTCAGCAGTTGTGTGAAAAATACAATATCCCCTCTAATCACTTCTTTAGGTACCTTCAAGTTAGAGACTTTGTGAAGTCTAACATTTCTAATTATATCACGGCTACACCTATGTACCTGGACACATTTCTGGAAAGATGTCTTCGAGAGGGTAGTACTATCTCATTGCTCTACAAGACTTTAGAACAGATGAAAAGTCCATCTATGGAGAAAATTAAATCTGCCTGGCAAGAAGAACTTGCAATAGAAATTCCGAGTGAAATTTGGGAACAAAGTCTTGAACTGGTTCACAGATGCTCCATTAATGCAAGACATTGTCTTATTCAGTTTAAAGTGCTTCATAGGCTTCACTATTCCAAGTGTAAATTAAATAAAATATTTCCAGAAGTGTCTCCATTATGTGACAAATGTCAATTTTTAGACTCTAACCTGTCTCACTGCTACGTCATGTGTCCAAAACTACAACGTTTCTGGAACAAAATTTTCAAGGTATTTTCAGATACATTAGGTATGCTTATCGAACCTGACCCTATATTAATTATATTTGGAGTTTCCGAAGAATTTTTAAGGCTTGCACGAGTACAACAACAGTTTGTTTCATATGGGATAATATCTGCTAAAAAACTTATTCTTTTGTTTTGGAAGAAAAAAGAAGTTCCAACTCTTAAACTATGGCTGACAGAATTGTCAAGTACACTACATCTGGAGAGAATTAGGTATACCCTAATAGACAAGACTTTGTTATTTGAAAAAATTTGGTCCCCTTTTATTTCCTTTTTGCAAACTTGTGATTAATGTTTACCATGCCTACATTACCTACCTTTACCATTGGATAGCACTTATGGGTTGAGTTTTTGGGTGGGGGGAGATTTTTATTTATATTTTCTGTTTAATTGTTTTTACTATTGTGTTTTTTTTTTTTTGTTTTTTTTTTTTTTGTTATTATGCCATTTGTTAAATTTAATTTTGTTTGCATTTTTAAAAAAAGTGTAATTACAGTTAACTATCTGTCAAAATTTCTAATAAAATATTTAAACACAACAGTGAGAAGTAAATAATCCAATGTTTTTCTTGATTAATGCGATGCTTCACTCTCCGTGGACTGCTCCGCTGCTGGACAGCATGTCCGCACCACAGTTCAAACTACCGGGGACGTGGACTGCTTGTATCGACAAGAAGCACCTGTCTGCCCATAAGAATAAACGTCTTGCCAGAGTCTGCAGCGGACGAGAACAAATACCCCCTTGGTGATTGGTGTATGATACCACTGCCCTGTTTTCCATTCAAACGAAAACTTAGCGCCAGGAACATGCTTCAAAAAAATGGCAGGAAGTGCTGCAAAGCTAAAGATTCTGCCTTCAGTTCTATACAGTTGATGTGTCACTTCAACTGCACACTCATCCAAGGCTGTGTAAGCCAGTCTTCCATCACAGAGGGCTCCCCAGACCATCAAAGATGTGTTTGTTGTCACAACTTTTCTTCTGACCACTCTGCCAATGGAAACCCGTTGTTCATACATAGTCCTGTCAAGCTAAGGGGATAATGTATGCATACAGCTGTGAATCACAATAATGTGAACCTGGCCACTCTGCCACATTTGGCGTGGCACATGGGCCTTTAGCCAGAGCTGAAGCGGCCTCATATGCAGAAGTCCCAGCCGGCACATGACCGCCGCAGCTACCATCAGTCCCAGTAACCTCTGAAAACATTTTAGAGAAACTGATCTCCCCGGCTTGAAAATGGCAAGGGCTCTGAGCATGGACTGTACACACCCCTGAGACAGGTAAGTACACATTACACTTTTCTTTACATTTTTAGACCGTCCCAGAGATTGTAAGTGGTCCAGAAGCTGATACTTGAACGAAAATTTCAGAAAGTGCCTGTGACAAGGGGCTATCTGTATATGAAAATAAGCGTCTTTTAAATCCACCGACATGAACCAGTCCCTGAGTTGAATGTGCACGAGGATCTGCTTGACATTTTGAAAGAGCGATTGGCGGGGTTCCTGCTTCCTCTGCTGCCTGAAGTATCTGGACTTTGGTTTCACGGCATGTTCCAGGTCCTTCTTTGAGCCTGAAGAAGATGCAGTATATGGCCTGTCTTGCCACCAAGATAAGTGCTGAGGAAGATCTGGAGCGCGTTAGGTAAAACACTGGCAGAAAATACCTTTTAACAGAAAAGCTATGATTGGGGGATTTAAACTCTTGATATCTGGCAACTGCAAGCATGAAACCTCATAGAGGCTTGTACAGCAGTATATATTTTGTCTCTGCTTTTTTTCCCAACAAAAGTCAAGTCAAGTCACCTTTATTTATATAGCGCTTTTCAGATTGTGTCAAAGCAGCTTTACAGTGATAGAGGAAACATAATTTTGGCTGTACAGCAACTCTGCTCTAGAAGAAAATGGTATCATTGTCCAACTTAAGTAAGTTCAGTATTGATTCATTCCATTGTAAAAATCATTAGTTATTAATTTGGTTAATTTATCTATACAGCAGCTCTGGAGAAAACAGTGATGTCATCATCCAGTTCAGTTCAGTTCGCATACAATGGTTTCAGTGCAGGCAGATCAAAAACATTGTTGAATATCAAGTGTAATCAAGTTTAAATACCAAAAATAATAAAAATAAGTTTTTATTTGTTAACTACTGTCACAGTTCCCATCTGTTCTGGACTCCATTTCCCATAATCCTCCCTGGCTATCACCTGCACTCACTCCACCACTCAATCATCACTCACACCTGCAAGCCATCCACTCATCACCACAGCTATACTTAAGCGCACCACTCACCTCCTTCAGTTGTCCGTTCTTGTTTGTACAAGGACTTAGTTATTTATCTCTTATTTCTCCTAAGCTACGTCCTGTCTCTACGCCTGTGTGTTTCCCTTGTCCTCCTGTGGCTTCGTTTGTGTGTATGTCTCATGATTACCAGGATTCCTCCATTCAGCTCTACAACCTTCTTCATCCCACAATCTCCACTTCTACAAGACAAAGGACTGTTTCAGTATTCATATTATTATCTGTAAAAGACTCATTCTGTTATCCACTTACCTGCACTACTGTTATTGTTGGATGTGCTTACTGTCATTTCTTGGATGTATAGCCTATGTTTTGAGTTATCATTAAATCTTTTTAGTTCTTTGAAGACTTACTTCTCCCGCCTACTTCACACCGTTACAACTACATTTTAGTTTCATCTCTTTTGTCAACGATATTGCACATTGATGTCACAGTTATCATTTAATGACCTTGGTGTCACCTCGTCATCACCTCATCTTAGTCAAAGGTTGTTGGAGAACATTTTTCATCATAGATTTCATTAATGATATGAACATTACTGAGAATGTAAATGTGAGTTCAAATATAAACTGAGTTCAAATGAAAAAAAAAAAAAATAAATAAATAATATATATATATATATATATATATGTATATATATGTATATATATGTATATATATGTATATATATATGTATGTATATATGTATGTATATATGTATGTATATATATATGTATGTATATATGTATGTATATATATATGTATATATATATGTATATATATATATATATATATATATATAATATATTTTATTGGCCTTATATACAAAATTATTTAACCCCCAAAATATGGCATCATAATCTTTGCCAAAATGGTCTGATACTTCAAAGAATCCAAGGTGCCAGTCACATGGTCAAGTTTCACTTCTTGCAGCAGCAAAGCAACCCCATAACATGACTGACCCACCTCCATGTTTGACCCTGGGGATGGTGTTCTTCTGGTCATAAGTCATGCATTTTTTGTGTGCATGTGTGTCATACATACTGCTGATCCATGAGTCAAAAAAGTTCCAGTTTAGTCACATCACTCCATAACACATTCTTCCAGAACTCCACAGGACTATCCAAATTCCTTTTAGCATATTCAAGTCAGCCTTTTATGTTCTCTTTGTCAAGAGTGATGTCCATCGAGGTGTCTAGGCAAGAAGTCAATGCTTGTTTAGTGTTCTTCTTATAGTCTACACTGAAATGTTTTTTCCTTCTTTGAACGGGTCATCTTGAAGTCATCATCAAGTCTTTGGAAGTAAATCTAGGGTTTTTCTCACCTGCTCTGATCAAACATCTTCTTCCCCTTGATGAAATTGTGTTTTTTCTTCCATGCCCTGGAAGGTTTGCTATGGTATGGTCTTGGCCATATCTTGTACTCAATTTCAGCACATGCATGAGCTACTGTAAATTTATGCAAGTGTCACAACTAAAGCTAATTATGTGTCTTTATAGAGTTCCCACAGGCTTAATTGTATTTTAACATAAAGTGATTTGATATTTTTTAAGCGAGTTTGTAAGTGAAATTTTGTAAGTGATTTAAAAACAGCAATGTTGAATAGAGGTTGAATAATTATGACATAGCTGTATTATGAAAAAAAAAAAAAACATAACTATAACTTTAAATATTACATTATATATTGGCATTATCACTTTTATATGACACTAAAGTGTTATACATCTATTTTTTTTTTTTTTAAACTTTGGATCTTTCAAAAATATTACATTTGTAAATTATTACAATATAGCACATTACTGTCAGTATTATGTTTTGTTTAGTTGTCTTTTCATTCCTTTGTGTTTGTTTATTGTGCTTCAATTCAGTTCAGACTTGAGCATTTCCTAATTTGTCTCCTTAGTTCATGATTACATCCACCTGTCGTCTAATTACTTCTCCTGTTACCTCTGTGTATAAGTACTCCCTGTTTTGTTCAGTTCTTGGACGGTGTTTGTCAGTATTAAATGTAGTAACCATGTATTCCTGTTTTGTGGATTAAAGACTATTTAGATTTAATTCCTTTGTCGTTTGTGACAAAGGAACTGTGACAATTACATTTTTTATGTGTGTGTTACATTGTTACTTTTTTTGAAAAGTTAATTTACTTTTGCATTATTTCGTTAATATTCAAGGAAAGGAAAGTTACTTTTGAATTTATATTACTTTAAGTTACCTTTATGTTACATTGTTAGTATTCTTGGAAAAATAAGTTACAGTTCCAGCAGATTGTTTTTAATGGAAATTTTAAGTTATTTTGTGTTACATGTTACTTTTTATGTATACTTTTTACAAGCGCTGCAGCCAAAAATAGCTGCCCACTGCTCTGGGTGTGAGTGTGTTCAGTACTCACTGCTGTGTGTGTGCACTTGATGTGTGAAATGCAGAGCATAAATTCAGAGTATGGGACACTATACTTGGCTACATGTCACTTCACTTTTCACTTTTAAAGAAAGTTTATTTTAATTAATTACTTTGCATTACATGATCAATTTTTATGAAAAGTTGTTACATTTATGTTTCATTGTTAATTTCTATGAAAAGGTTAGACATTTTAGATATTTTCTCCTAATATTAAATACTGGAAATTAAAAATATGATTTAATAAGTAAAGTGACTCATAACTCATTTGAACGTTATCTGATTATTTAGCATGCATTACTTCTTATCCCCCATATTTTCATTTAGAGAAGTGAAGATATGTCTGTGATGAAATAAGATTTGCTCTTCAATCTAAACTGGGAATTGATTAGTACTCTCTCCTCCATTAAAAAAAGCAGACACATCCCACTTGTTGCACTGTGAATTGATGCAATTGGAAATTAAGCTACTTTCCATTTGCCTTAGTTTCCATAGTTTTTATTGTTCTTGTTTTCTCATGCTTTACAAGGTATGCTTGAAAGAACATAAACTTCATTTTATAAACAACATTTTCACCGGCCTGTTTCTGTCTCCTCTCCATCAGGGCTTAGGCCCCAGCAGTAAGCTGTTACAATGCATCCTGTTTGCCACATTAATTTCCTGCGCTTAACAATATTTTAGCATAATTAACAGGAGTGAGCCAATCTGCTGCTCATTGATTCCTCTTCTTTCTCTCTTCCTCTCAAAAACACACACACACACACACACACACACACACACACACATGTTTGTTTTTGTGAATTGTGGGGACTTTCCATAGACTTCAATGCATTTTACACTGAACAAACTGTACATTCTATCCCCCTACCCTGCCCCTACCCCTAAACCTAACCCTCACAGGAAACTGTGCAAACTTTTACTTTTTCACAAAAACTCATTCTATATGATTTATAAACCCATTTACATTGTGGGGACCGCTGGCTGGTCCCCACGATGTAGGTGAACTCAGGTTTATATTACATCATGGGGACATTTGGTCCCCACAATGTAATATAAACAAAAGCACACACACACACACACACACACACACACACACACACACACACACACACACTCAAAGGAGGGTGAAAGTCTGGCTTGCTTTATTAATGAGGACCATCTGTGCAAAGGCACAGTAAAGGAGCAAAAGAGAGAGGGAAAAGAAAGTGGAGAGGGACAGGAGAGGAAAGGAGAGTGTTGAGAGGGAGCTGAGAGAGCTCAACAGAGAAGTTTCGGGTCTGAACTGAATTTGATCAAGAATCCCCCCCCCCCCCCATGTCATTCCATTTCAGACGGGAAGCAAATTTTCAGATTTTGAGAGAAGATAATGACAATTTTTTTGATTATAGATGTAAATTTTGATTTCATGCAGACTTATAAGAAGAAATATTTTCTGCACGTTTAAGTCACTAATGAAATGAGCAGTGAGCATCAAGCTGGAGAACATGCTCATCAGATTTAATACAAATTTGAGCAGTTCAAACAGCTTAGAAGGTAAAAAATTAAACTGTACACTGTATTTTCTTATACTATATATCATAATGCTGTCATGATCCCTGCCTGTGTTTCATGTGTCTGTTGTCATGGACTCTTATTTTGAAGTTCTCTGTTTCCATTGTTGATTGGTTCACATCGTGTTTCCCTGCTGCTCTGTAATTTTGTTTGTTGCCATGGACACTCATTTCACCACACCCATCTCCTCACACCCATCTCCTTGTCAATTTCCATAGTAATTAATTAGTCCATTGTTCTGCTCAGTTCTGCTCAGCATTCATAGCCCTGCTTGTCACTAGTTTGGGGGTCAGTCTTGAATAAGCTGTAGGGATATTATGTGTGTGTGTGTGTATTATGGCTTATTTGTGTGTGTGTGTGTGTGTGTGTGTGTGTGTGTGTGTGTGTGTGTGTGTATGTATATATATATATATATATATATATATATATATATTTTTTTTTTTTTTTTTTTTTTTTTTTTTTTTTAAATAACTATATTTTATGCTTGAGTCTTGAGCACATGTATCATGTTATTTTATTTTTTATTTTATTTTTAAATGTGCTTTTAATGTGTTAATGTGCTTGTCAAGAATGGATGTCATTATCACTTCATTTTACTGCAAAACAAATTTACCTGTGGGTATAAATAAAGTCTTTCCACTCCAGTCCATGAGTCAGCTCCAGAGGCTGCTCCAGTCCATGAGCCTGCTCCAGTCCGTGAATCTGCTCCAGAGCCCACTCCAGTGTTTAGTTAAGAACCCGCTCCAACCCCTGAGCACAGTCCTGTGTCGACTCCAGTCTGTCCTGTTACAACAGTGGATGTTGAATGCCATGTCAGTCCTTTTACGACATGATGTCAAGTCATGTCACCTTTATTTATATAGCGCTTTTTACAATATAGATTGTTTCAAAGCAGGTTTACAGTGATAAAAGGAAAATAATGCAACAATGTTTGTTTTGGCCGTACAACAGCTCTAGAAGAAAATAGTGTCATTGTAAGTTCATTTCTGATTATTTTCTGTTGTAAAAACAGTTATTAACTCATTTATCTATACAGCAGTTCTGGAGAAAACAGTGATGTCATTGTCCAGTTCAGTTCAGTTCTCATACAATGGTGTCAATGCAGGCAGATCAATAATATTGTTGAATATTAAGTTAAATATTAGAAATTGATAATGTGCTATGTGGATGCCAGGTTAAAGAGATGTGTTTTTAGTCTAGATTTAAACTGACAGAGTGTGTCTGCATCCCGAACAATGCTAGGAAGACTATTCCAGAGTTTAGGTGCTAAATAGGAAAAGGATCTACTGCCTGTGGTTGATTTTGATATTCTAGGTATTATCAGCTTGCCAGAATTTTGAGACTGCAATAGACGTGAAGGACTATAATGCATTAAGAGCTCACTCAAGTACTGGGGAGCTAAACCATTTAGTGATTTGTAAGAAATTAACAAGAATTTAAAATATATATGGTGTTAAATAGGGAGCCAATGCAGTGTTGACAGAACCGGGCTAATATGGTCATACTTCCTAGTACTAGTAAGAAGTTTTGGACCAGCTGGAGTTTGTTTATTAAGCATGCAGGGCAACCACCCAGTAGAGTATTACAATAATCTAGCCTTGAGGTCATGAACACATGAACTAACTGTTCCGCATTTGTCATTGAGAGAATATGTTGTATAACCCGAATTCCAGAAATAATAATAAATAATATAATATGTTTAATTTATATGGCCTTTCCCAAGCTCATGGATGCTTTACAAAAGCAGTAGTCAATTCACAAATAATAAACAGTCATTTCACAATCAATTAATCAGTTAAGTGGTCAGTAGACATTTGCCCAGTCCAGGGATATAAATGATTGCAGTTGCATATCATGGTACAATTACATAAAGAAAACAGAGATACATAACATAGTATAAATAACAACAGGAAAAGGATAATGTCAATAAGTAACAAACAAAGAATAGTAGATGCAACATAAAACACACAGAACAAAAATACACAGAAAGAATTACAGCTGGTAGTATAAGATGAGGAAAGTGTCTAAAGAACATGTTATGACTGATGGTAATGGGTAAACAAGTAGGTTTTAAGTTGTGATTTAAATACGGAGAGTGAGGTTAGTGTCCTTAGTGCCAGTGGTATAGAGTTCCATAGTATCGGTGCAATGCCGCCCATTGAAGATAGACGAAATCTAGGTACAGTAAGTAGTTCACTCCCTGAAGATTGAACCCACTAAACATTGGACGTTGGATAGATGTGCAGATCATGTCTATATTTGGTCCGTCGGCCCATGACCATTTCTGAACATCTATTCGACGTCCAAACTAGGTCCACTATTTGGATGTCCAACCATGACCCTACTTGGACGTCATCTTGACGTTCAACATTTGACCTTTGAACTGGGTAATTTTTTTGGATGTCATTTGGACATCTATAACAGGTGCAGGAAATTTACATGATTAATATGTAATATTTGTTTTATAGGGCCTATCAACATGATTAATACATGAAGAGTTCAGATGCAAAAGCCTCTAAGTGCCATCTGAAATTTTCTTCTAGAATGATGATTTTATCAAGCTTGTATATTTAAGTTCAATAATTTCACTTAAATGGCAATGCAAATTACCTATTAATTGTCATTTAAGTGAAAGTACTTAACTATACAGGCTTTATAAAAATGATCATTCTAGAAGAATTTCAGATGGCACTTAGAGGCTTTTGCATCTGAACTCTTCACATACAGATTATTTATAAACAAACTATTTATTTATTTATTTATTTATTAAGCCTATTTATTTATTCAGGCCATTTTTTTTTTTTTTACATTTTCCTGTTTTTCTTTAACTGGTTTATTTAAAGTAGCCTAATCAAGTTATTTCTTTATGCATACATGTATTTTTGCATGTATCTGTTTATTTATTTGGAAATGCAATTTGTGGGAAATTATAGTTCAGAAAATAATTTCATGGTAGCATATATTAGGCCTATCCTCCTTATTTGTAATTTAAAAAAGAACCAACAGCAGCTAAAGGACAGACGAGGACAACTCTCTATCAAGGGCTTTGGATTTCAACCAAAGAGACAAAAACCAGTCAACATCACTCTGATTGGTCGAGGCAGCACATCATCATAACCCAACCAGTAAACGCCATTCTGACTGGCCAAGGCAACACGACAGGCATTTCGCGCGAGTGTTCAACCATTGCAAAATGACGGCACAGCTTTTCAGCCTGCATCGCTGCATTTATTTTTGAATAAAGATGAAAATGGTGATATTGAATTGTGATTTATTTGTATTTGTATAACTGTAGTGTTGTATGTAGTCCCATGTTTCCAGAAGGTGGAGGACATGTTTTCTGTGCCAGTTAATTTTCCTGTAGCTTTGTTTGGCTCAACTTCTAGTTTCAACAGGAAATGCATTACAACTTCGTATGCATCTCCAGTTATCACCTGCTGCTGAGACAATCAAATGGAGTGTTTGCAAAATACAAACAAAGCTACAGGAAAATTAACTGGCACAGAAAACATGTCCTCCACCCTCTGGAAACATGGGACCACAGTAATAGAAGTTATAAAAACGACGTCCAAAATAAGTCTAAATTTGATGTTGAAAAGACGTCCACAAACGACCACATTTGGACTATAAATAGCCTTTACATGGAGGTCCCACGGACGTCAACATTAGACGTGTGGAAGACGTTGGAAAAAGACATCACCTGGCGTTACAAAACAACCCCTTCAATGGACTGAATATGGACGTCCAAAAATTACATGAAAAAGACGTCACTCCGACGTCAAGTGGACTAGGAAGTGATCGAGGTGGAACGTAGGAGAGAGTAGATCAGAGAGATAAGGAGGAGCATTGAGTGATTTAAAAGTAAGCAGAATAATTTTGTAAGTAATGCGAGATGACACTGAAATGTTGGGACATTTTTTAAATTTGAATAAAATGAAAACTAAAAGACTTTCAAATCACATGAGCAGAAATTTTATTCACAATAGAACATAGATAATATACCAAATGTTTAAACTGAAAAATTTTACACTTTTATCCACTAAATGAGCTCATTTCAAATTTGATGCCTGCTACAGGTCTCAAAAGAGTTGGCATGGGGGAAACAAATGGCTGAGAAAGCAAGACATTTTTAAAAGATTCAGCTGGAAGAACATCTAGCAACTAATTAAGTTAATTGATATCAGGTCTGTAACATGATTAGCTATAAAAGGGATGTCTTAGAGAGGCAGAGTTTCTCAGAGGTAAAGATGGGCAGAGCTGTAAAAGAATGCATAAAAAGATTGTGGAATACTTGTGACACTGCCACATAAGGAACATGTTTTAACCCCTCTGTATATAACTGTATATTTGTGTATCAGAGTTTTAATAGGTTTTACATGTTTCATTGTCCATTTTACTCCTCTTAAAAATGTGTTTTTGTCTTTAAGAACTGAGCAATCACATGACAGGTAGTAGGAAGTAGCCTCTCATTATAAAAGGAGCAGTATGGCCTAAGATGGAGGCCTGAAAACAATTGGGTCAATCTACTGCTGCCTGGATTGTGAAGTTCCATATTTGTGAACACATGCCATTCCAGGACTTCATTCTCGCATTTGCACTTTGGATTATTGCACAATGGATTGTATATACATGGGTGGACACATTGGAATATCAACACACAGAGCTTCCTATGGACTGTTTTATGGTATGGAACTGATGGACTCTATGCTTTTACCAGTCTAAGGACTCTTTATATATCTTGTGTTTTAGTTCAGTGTAATTTCTGTTGCTGTAAATACATATCTGTTATTTCATATCCGCTGTTTTCATTTTTAAACCCAACATACAAGTATTTTAAACAAGTCCCTTTTAATTGTGTTTCCTCTGCTAGTAAGGCTGAGTGTTACATACTTGTTCCGTGTTACATACTTGTCCCAAAACAATGTTCCGCAATGTCAAATTGCAAAGGCTTTGCAAATCTCACCATCTACAGTGCATAACATCATCAAATGATTCAGAGAAACTGGAGAAATCTCTGTGCGTAAAGGACAAGGCCTAAAACCTTTACTGGATGCCCTCATCAGTATGATTGTGTCAATGACATTACTAAATGGGCCCAGGAATACTTCCAGAAACCACTGTCAGTAAACAAAATCCACCGTGCCATCTGCAGATGCCAAATAAAGCTCTATCATGCAAAAAGAAAGCCATATGTGAAGTGCCGTCATATCCTGTGGGCCAAGGCTCATTTAAAATGGACTGTTTCAAAGTGGAAAGTGTTCTATGGTCAGACGAGTCCAAATTTGACATTCACGAGTTCACACTTGCAAATAAGTCAGATAAATAAATAGTATGCATATTTGGCATGCTGTCTGAGGAGAGGGCTCCGAGCTCGGTATTTGGCCCGAACCCAGAGTACTCCCCCCAAAAATTGCAACTTACTCGGGACAGCAGCCAGAAAATGATGTTGATAACCCCCAAAATTTGCAGAATGCGAAACTGGTCGCCTATAGGCAAGCTCCTGCTGGAGCAGTGGCTGTGGATAAAGACTTGGATGGAACAGAGCTCCTGCAGGAGCAGGGTAGGCGATGCTGCCATCCAATAAGCTAGTTGGATGAAAAATGAGCTCCTGATGGGGAGGCGGCGATGAAACTGCTGTGGCGGAGGAACTGAACTTGCTTCAAATTTGCTTTCCAATCATCCAGTGAATTGGTTGTACAGAGATTTGGACTCCTGTGGGAGCGGAAGAGATGATACTGCTGTGACAATGTACAGTGTAGCAGAGCTCCTGCGGGAGCGAAGTAGATGACACTGCTGCGGCAGTGGAGCAAGTTTGCATGGCGTGATGGAGCTCCTGCAGGAGCGGAGTAGATGACACTGCTGTGGCATTGGAGCAAGTTTGCATGGCGTGACGGAGCTCCTGCGGGAGCGAAGTAGATGACACTGCTGCGGCACTGGAGCAAGTTTGAACTGTTAAAAGGAACTCCTGCAGAGTGGAGTAGATGGCCACTGCGGCAGTGGATCAGACTTTTCAACTTGCTTTCAACTAACCAATGAATAAGTTGGACGGTGAGCCGAGCTCCTGCGAGAGCGGAATAGATGACACTGCTGCGGCAGTAGAGCAAACTTGCTTTTGACTTGCTTTCAACTGTCCTTAGGGTGAGTTTGGACAGAGAACTGAGCTCCTGAGGGAGCAGAGGAGAATAGTACTGCTGCAGTGAAAGAATGAGGTGGGCTACTGGGGAGATGCTGATGCGGCAGAGGAGGTAGAATTGCTTCCGTTGTTTAGTGGATTGGTGATGTTAATTGGAGAGGATGCGGTGAGCCTGTAGGTTTGGGCTTTAGCTGATGAGGGTTTGTTGAGCTTCTGTGATGTGGAAGCGATTGGAACGGATGTAGCTCTTGTAGGCTTCTGACGACTAGCGACCTAGTGCTTGAATCTGTTGTTGGGAGAGGCTTTTTTGAGCAGCTGTGGTTGCTGCACCTATGCGAAACGAATGGCTAGAATAGTTGTCTGCTGGGATGCCAGATTGAATCAATATGGACTTGAGGTGTTTCTGGAACCAGAAACGTGTGATGGGGTGGTTGGAGTCATCTGTAAAGAGTGGGTCAGATGGGAATTTGGCCTGCGAGCTCCTGAAATGGAGGTAAGCTAAAAGGGATTGGTATGGCTGGATTGGTGATGAGAGGTTTAAAATGTAGATAAAATGGCCTTTCCTTGTTTGATCTGTCTTACTTTGTTTGATGAAATAAGAAATGGTGTCATCATCTAGCACTGATAAATCTGAAATTGTCGGGTGGACCTTTGGATTGAAGTTGGATGTGATAGTGAGCTCTGAGCATCTGAGAAACACGAAGAAAGCCAATATGAACATTGCATCCAGTGTGCGGGCAGTATTGATAGAGTGGTAGCCTCGGCGGAGAATGGTGATACATCTGGTGAGTATGTCTAGTGTTATTGGTTGTCTGGCGTCTGGGCAGGTGGGTTGGTTTTTTTGGATGCCTTTAATCAACATAGATGTCTGTGAATTGGCTATTTCTGATGAGGGTGAACCAAAAATGAGTTTGTGAAAAAACTGAATTCCGCTTAGATAACCCTTGATGGAGCTGGCTTAGAGGTTCTTAATCCTGTTGAGATAGGATATGAATGAAGTGATGGTGAGCAGTGAAAAATCAGGAAATGGCAGGTTTTATGTGGAGTGGAAAGACTTAAAACATTTCCAAGCGGTTAGGTAGGATTGGAGGGTTCTGGGGGAAATGGCTTGGATAATGGAATTAATAGAGGCGTCCAGCAGGGGTTTCAATGGGTGGTTTATGGGAACATCAGTTCTGAATAGTGAGGTACTGGGGTTGGGAATGGGTCCGCCTATGGTGCCAGCAATCTGAATTTCTGGAAAGCAAAACAGGAGAGAGCGTCAGCTATTTGTTTTTTTGACCCAGGAACATGTTTTGCAGTTATGATGAATTGATCACAAGCTAAAATCCAAATGAGGCGTCTTAGGAGAGGCATTAGTGCGGGGGAGTGAGAATGGCCTTTGTTAATGCAATGCACGGTTGCTTCTTTGTCACAGTGCACTAGGATGCTGTTAGTGGACCATTCTTTCCCCCACAGGAAGGCTGCTACAACTAGTGGATACAATTCGAACAGCGCTGAGGATGTTAATGACTGCGGTGAGTCTAATAGCTGGGGGGGCCATGTAGATGCGAACCAACGGCCTTGGTAGAATCCCCCGAAACCGACGGAGGGAGCTGCATCAGTAAACAGTTGAATATCCATGGGGAGAGAAACGAGAGTGTTATAGAAAAAGGACAGACCGTTCCATTGTTTAAGGAAATTAATCCATAAACTGAGCTCATTGCAACATGAATTAGTTAGGGAGATTTGGTCCTCTAGCGCGTGAACTGAAGACGCGAGGGTGAGGAGATGTGAGATGAAAGGGCGGCCTTGCGGGATGATGCGCATCGCGAAGTTTAAGTGGCTGGATTGTCTAGGAGGGTGGATGCGACCAGAATAATCCTGTTGATTTTTTCCTTGGGTAGTGAGGCCTGGAAATTAACCATGTCCAAGTTAATGCCCAGAAATTCGATGGATGTGGCTGGACCCATGGTTTTAACCTGGGCGATTGGAATCCCGAGCTCGGAAAAAACCTTTTGGACTGTGAGAAGATGAGCGGCTGGGATGGAGTCGGGAGGCGAGATGATTAAGAAATCATCTAAAAGGTGAATGACATAAGGAATTGCATAGTTGTTAGAGAGAATCCAGCAAATAGCTTCTGAAAGCATGTCGAAAATCTTAGGGCTGCTTTTGCATCCAAAAGTTAGACGGACGGAAAAATAAAATTTTCCGTGTCAGTGTATGCCGAATAAATGCCAAGAATCTGGGTGGATGGGCATCACTTTGAAGGCAGAAGTGATGTCGACTTTGGCCAGCCAAGCGTCGCGACCCGCATCTTTGATCAGGGTTATAGCTTGATCGATGTTGTGGTAATGAAGAGAAAATTCTTCAAGCGGGATAAGGCTGTTTATGCTTGGAAACGGGGAGTTGTGCGGTGCCGAGAGATCGATTATTAATTTTTTTTTTGCTTGAAAATTTCCTGGTAGCCACTCCAATTGGGCTGATTCGATAACATTCAAAAGGAGGAATGTTAAACGGGCCGATCATAAAACCTGACTCGATTTCTTTTTTAATTAGAAGGTCGACTGTGTCAGGCTCGGCGAGAGCAGACTGGAGATTGTTACAAATAATGCTTTGGGATGGGAGGCTTTCAACGCCGGGTTTGAAACCGTGTTCGAGACCAGACAGCAAATAGTCTGTAAAGTTAGTGTCGGGGTTGTGAGAAAATTCAGTAGACAAACGAGAAATATTCACAGGAGTCGACAAGTAATTTTTAGAAACTTTTTTTTTAAAGACCTTTTTACAGGGCATATCATGCAGGCGTGAGCGCCGCCACAGAAGTTACAAATGTGCATGTAATGACAGCGCTGCCTTGTGCATCTTCCTGAATTGAAATTATTGCAGACTTGACTGTTTGAAGAAGTGGTACGACTTTTGAAATCTGTGGCTGAGTCAAAGTTGGTGTTTGCTGGCCACGGGACATAATTGGTTGACTTTACTTGTGATGAATCTGAGCAAGGAGGAATTGACGGGTTGATTAGGGGACAAGCTGTGGTGGAGTGAGCGACAGATCTGCATACCACGCAGGAGATGTTACGGCATCCTAAGAACACTCTGTTGTGTAACTCAGTGTCTAAAGCACCCCAGTAAGGGCAATGGTTCTACTGAGCCATGCGGACGGCACATTTGGCTGAAAAAAGTTTATGGTAAGTGTAAAAGTGTCTTCCTCCATATGATAATGCGAGCTCTGCGTTTATCGCGAGGTAGTCATTTAATTCTCGTCTCCTGTGGGGAAGTGTTGCGCAAATGATTTCGCTATAAAGGCTGAAAGCAATGGAGAATTCAGAAAAAGTAAGAATGCGGGGAGAATTGTGCACTGGATTTTTAAGGGTAACAGAAAAATCGCCACAGTCGATTTGGCGATTTGAGACGGATGGAGGAAGTAATGATAGCAAGGATGATAAATCTATGTCCGCACCTGTGAGGATCTGTGCTCTGATGTTACTGGCTACGGGGGGTGGTTCCAATGCTGTAGCGTTTGGTGGGATGGGCATCGCCGTTGTGGAAAACCGTGTGAAAGGAGATTGAGCATGGGAGAAAGTGTTAGGAGGAAGACAAGCCACTGGCGGAGGCATACTCACATTACCATGGTTGTTTGTGTCTATGGAGGCTGGTATTGTTACGTGAAGCGCTGCTGTCTGTAGCTCAGCGGAGCGAAGATGAGAGTGAGGACTGGCAGCGGCGGAATCCGGGGCACGGCCCAGGCTTGCAAAGGGCCGGCTGCCGCGGCCTGAAGCTTGAAGGCCCTTTCTCACGAGGGAAGGAGATGGTGTTTTTTGAGATCGTTGGTTCGGGCCCCTGCGATTTTTATTCTGCTTGTTAGCTGTTTTGGAATGTGGAGTGGATTTTGGAGATGGGAATGCCAACTGAAGAGAAACGTACAGGTTATACAGCTCTGCTTTGTTCATCCTTCTGGAAAAGTGGACATCGGCGCTTATTAGTGCTTGTCTCAACCCCAACACTGTCCATTTTTCTATTGCAGGGATTGTGGGGTGTGCTGAAGTGTAAGAGGATGCTGAAGATGATGGTGGATGTCTTGAAGGTGAAGGTGATGGCAAGCCACGGCGTCTTGGGGTACGAGAAGCGGCGAGGCTGGGCCGACGACCGCGCGGTGGTACTGGAGGCTCGGTTGCGGTGTCCTGTGGTGGAACGCAGGTGTCCTGTGGTGGAGCACAGGTGCTCCTTGCATCAGTGCGATGCTGCGAAGGATCCTGGGCAACGAGGAATTCGTCGTCAGACGGGAAGATATCAATCTCGGACATTGTAACAATTTGGGTGTAACCAAATGCTGAAAAACTGTCAAGGAACATGGGTGAGTCAACTGCGTATTTATAATGGTCTCCACTTATGCTGATTGGGTAGACTTGTTGATTACTGATTGCTGACAGCTGGTTGGAATGACGTGATGATTGAAAGGATCATTTGAAAGTGCTCCTCCCGAATTTTGTTAATGAAACATCATTTCTTGTTGGAAATCACGGATGCTGTATCCTCCGGGCTAAAGAGGAGGGAGACCTTCCAGCGTGTTATTGCATTCAGTTCAGAAGCCAGCATCTCTGATGGTATGGGGGTGCATAAGTGCATATGGTATGGGCACAGCTGGCATGTTTTGGAAGGCACTATGAATGCTGAAAGGCATATATTTAGGTTTTAGAGCAATATATGCTCCCTTCCAGATGATGTCTATGTCAGGGAAGGCCTTGTGTATTTCAGCAGGACAGTGCAAAACCACATACTGCACCTATTGCAACACTATGTCTTCATCGAAAGTCTTTTAGTTTTCATTTTATTCAAATTTAAAAAACATCCCAACATTTCCAGAATTCGGGTTGTAGTTTAGATATATTTTTAAGATGGAAGAATGCAGTTTTACAGATGCTAGAAATGTGGCTTTCAAATGAAAGACTGGTATCAAAGTGCACACCCAGGTTCCTAACTGATGACGAAGACTTGACAGAGCAGCCATCAAGTGTTAGATAGTATTCTAGGTTATTACATGCGGAGGTTTTTAGTCCAAAAATTACAATCTCTGTTGTTTTTTTTTTTTTTTCAGATTTGAGTAGTAGGAAATTACTACCATGTGACAATATTAGAGCTAAGGTATGATTACGACAATGAGTGGGTTCTGACATGTTGTCATAGATGTCTGTAAATGTCAATCCCTTTTTCATCATCTACATGGATATTAAAATCACCAACAATTAGGACTTTATTTGTAGCCAGTACTAACTCCAATAGAAAATCAACAAATTCTTCGATAAAGTCTGTATGGTGCCCTGGTGGCCTGTATATAGTAGCTAGTAGAAATGTCAAATGGGATTTATCACTTACAATAGATAGTGTTACATGAAGCACCATTACTTCAAAAGAATTATGTTTGAAACTAGACTTCTGAGTAATACTAAAGATATTAATATAAATTACAGCAACAGGTTTCTCAGTGGGTGCGTCACTGAGTGGGGATAACCTGTTTGATGTTCTAATCAGAACGGAACAGCAGTGTTTTGTCCTGTGACTATGGCATCACCCAGTTGCCCTGCTGCACAGGCTCTACAGCCAGAACCAAAAAATGTACGGGGCTCACTGAGCTAGTCGCATCCAAAACAGTATCTAAAGCCCTTGCATTCTTAATGCAGGAACACACCAAGCCGACGGTTGGCCATCGAGCAGTTTTTTTCCTTCGGCTGACTAAGTTTTCTTAGTGTGTTCTGTACCGTCGGCTGAAGTTGGTCTCATCAGCTTTTTTTTAGGCGATTCGACATGTTGAATTGGCATCGGAGCTCATTGGTCGGCCAGGCTATCTGATCATTCTGATTGGCTGTTCAGCTACTGCCACCTGCTGGTATAGAAAAGCTTTTCATCTTACGCAGGTGCAGAACGGACATGCTACTAGGCCGTCGGCTGTCGAGCATCGGTTTGGTGTGTCAGGCCAACTTTGGACCCAAACACTGCCGACGTGAGCCAACCCCGCAGTCTGCTTTCATCGCTACTAGTTTGTCGCCATCGGGTTGGTGTGTTCCTGCCTTTAAAATTTAAAATTTGGATGCGTGTCTCTAATTCTGAAATCTTCTCTGTCAGCCTATTTCCCTGCATTTATGACATGTGAAACCCTCGTCGCTGACAGAGAAGGCTACCCAGGCAGCAACATAGTGTCTGCCCAGATCTGGTTCACGTGGATTCCACACGTACCAGATGTGGGCCGGATCTGGGCCGAGACTATGTTGCTGTCTAGGTATGCTAAACATGTGGCAGGCAGTGCAAGTGACAATAACAGGAGAAGATGACATGACTCACCATGTTTGTTGACTGATTCCGGCTTACCACAGTTGTTTGATGGACTTGTAGAAAAAGGAGCACGCGAGAGAAAAAAGATGGTAAGCACGGAAGACAAGTTAACAGGCTAGTGAAATGATAATGCATAGCAATATTTAATTTAGATTAAAGCTAGCAATGTCAGATTAATGTGATATATGGTGATGAGTAAGTTATATTTAGCAATATAAACAACAGGGAATTATGGTAAATAGAGATTCAAAACAAAGCTATACGGAGCTACAAACGCAAGCCACTCAGCAGCGAGGCAGACAGTCTCGTTTCTGAGTACCCTGTCAGTCCTGCTACGACAGTGGATGCCATTTCCGAATGCTCTGCCGGTCCTGTTACGAAAGTGGATGCCAGTTCTGAACTCTTTGAATGTTCTGTTATGGCCTCAGAGACCATCCCTGAGGGTGCTGCCTGCTCTGCCTCTGCTCTGTTGAGATGGTCACCAGCTCAGGCTGCTTTATCCTGGGAGTCTTCAGCTCCATGCACTCTGATGTGGCCTTCTGCACCACCATGGGGGTCTCCTGTCTCATCTGCTCTGTTGTGGTGGTCTTCGGCTCCGCCACAGGGATCTTCAGTCCTATCTGCTTGGCGGTGGTGGTCCTCTGCTCTACTGTGGGGGTCTTCAGTCCCATCAACACAGTTGTGGTTGTAGTGAATTAACTCAAAGGGGAAATATTAATAATTATTCATAACTCAATATGATTATTAATTATGATTAATTATGAATATGTAAATCTGTTAATCAGCTTAACTGGATATAGCTACATTAAGCTTAATATTACAATCAATTAACCTGTTGTCCAGTGAACACTCAGTGTTGATTGTTTTGTTTTTTAATTCTAAGAAATGTTAATTTCCAGGTTATGGAAAAATAACATTCTTATTGTACCGTGCTACTTAGAGCATGTAGTCAGGATCTAAATCAGTTAAGAGGCAATTTATTAGCAGACGGAGTCAGAACCAAACAGGTATTGTGCACAGTCTTTATTAACTAACTCACAAACACATAACTAAACTAACAAACACATAACATAACATACACAAAGGTCACACACATACGTAGGTCAGAATGAGTAATGATAGAGTTGAACTGGAAGAGGTACTGTTACTAGAGCTATAGGAAAAAGTCAAAGACAATCTGGAAAGGAATCATCAGTTTCTTCAGCAATAGCAAGGATATTACAAATCAATACTAAATCGCTGTTTAGTGTTCAAATGTACGATGCCTTTAGGCTGAGGAACGTCGTATCTGCAGGTTGAGGAGAGATCTTGAGGATTTCGTCTGAAGTTGTTGCCAGTCTTTTCTATGTTGGATGTTGAGCACATGGCTGGTTTGTAGGCCGAGGCCTGCAGCATGGAGACGTCTGTTCCAGTGGTCCCAGAAGCAAGGAAAGAGAGGGAGTGGCATTGTTCTCTAGCTTTTAACCTCTGGTCAAAGTCCAACCTCAAGTTGATGTAGACAATGAAGGTGTTGTATTTTTGGGAGACAACACACCTCCTGTCAGGGCTTTTACGACCAAGAAAGATTAACTCCCTCGGGTCGGCGGTCATGCCGGCGATACCACCGTGTTTTTTTTCTTACCAGTGTGAAAGAGACTCAAAATACTCCGTCAATGTTGCACATACAATTAAGAGCTATACACCATTTTAATCTATGGAATATCTTCTTTTATTTGTGTACACAGAGTAAAAACAAAATGTTGTGCTTTTTGTAAAATAAAGAAAACTAACATGATGCGTGATCTCTCGTCTCCCTCTGAACGAACTCCAATCTGATAGTTCTCAGAAAATGAACTGTAACTTAGTGAATACTAATCACAAAAAAAATAGACTTGTGTCTAAAGAAACGTTGAAATGTCAGGTTTTAAATCGTGTAAGTCATTATGCAATCTGTATGAAAAGAGAGCCATGTCAGAAGTCTGTGATTCAGCTCATTATCCGCTAATGCGGCCACGCCCACGGACCTAGCGCTATTCAGAGGCAAATTCTGAGGCAATACTTGTATGCATCGTCTCAATCGTGTATTTATTGTCTTGAAAAGTGTTTATCTGGATGTTAAAGCCATGGTTAGTGACCTCTAGAAGACATGCCGTTAGTTCCTGGTTCCTGTTCTTCTTTAGATTAATTTGTGGACTAAAGGTGTACAGAGCGCCCTCCGGCTGCAAGTATGAATTGAAAACACAGTATCCAGCATTCACAGTGATGACAGTAAATATTGAATAAATATTACTCCTCTGTATAGAAAATTGACATAAACATATGGGAATCCATCAACATTTCTCCAAATGTGCATACTTTTAAGCTAAAAGTCTATATGAAATGCCATAGAGGTAGCATAATTGTTCAGACACTTTGCATCACAGAAATACATTACATTTTAAAGTATATCATAGAATACCATTATTTTAAATTGTAATAATATTTCACAGTATTGCTGTTTATGATGAGCTGAGACATGATCACAGAGGGTTTTTTCACAGCCTACCTGACTGAAAGAGCTCATTATTATGCAAGTAATTTCAGGTCATTATTATGCGATTCTTTTGTCTTCTCAGGTGAGAATCACCCATTATTCATGATGATTCACGCCTCCACGCATACTGTGTTTCTTGACAAAAAGTGTCTTACAAAATTTAAATCTCTCTATTGTTTTATATGAAGGAGTAGGCAGCATATTTTTTACATAATTCTGAAGCAAAAACTCTAGTCTACAACCTCCAATACCCAGAAGTCTTGTGAACACAGATTTAACATACTTTTTTTGGCCTTATTTCAGTGACTTAAGTTTTTTGTTTTTTCAATAACCACGCATTAACGTTATTCGTTCAAAAACACAAACATGTACATACATGTTCCTCACATATTATTGTAGCCTAGTTTGTGCTGAATACAGTGTAATGACACTTTTGTCATTTATATGTTTATGAACAACTGAAAAAAGCACAAATGTCATGGCATGTCAAAACTTCTCCAGGGCCCCAAAAATCCTCAGACCCCAGAGGGTCAACAAGCTGAGTTTTTGAATAAGAACTATTAAAGATTCTTGTAATACTGATGGGTTGCACAGGTATGGACATACTGCATACACAAGCATTTAAATCTTTTCGATACGAACCCATAGACACTAAACATGGCATGATTGAAATTACCTTAAATGTATCATAAAACATACACATACATACGTGAATACAATGACTGTAATACTGCAACGGTAATAATGGATACCATTTCCTGGGAATGTGCATGTTCATTTATAGAACAGTCTGTCTATACATTAATGTAAGAGAGTCTGTGTTATGTGTGGATAATGCAGGAAAGATGCACGTTTTTGTGTGTCTCTTCTCTGCTCTCAATGCGGCAGCCACATTCTTTGGTGCAATAAAACTTATAACTAAGAACTTCTCGGGGGATGGAAGCCAGACCCCAGAGTGAGCTTAAAACTATTGGTTAACTAACAAATAATTGTGTCTGATTTGTCTCAGTCATTACATGGTGGTCTTCTGCTCTGCCGTGAAGGTCTTCAGACCCGTCAGTTGTGGTGGTCTCATGCTCCGCTGAGGGGGTCTTATATCCACCCTATGCCGCCCTAGCTGCCTGCCCCACCTGGCTACCACTACCTCTTTCTCCAGTCCTTCCTCCACTCCATGGACCTGGCCCTCCATTCCTCCACATGATCTGTTTTTGCTCCACCACCCTCCTGCACTGCGACTGCTTGTCACTAGTTTGGGGTAGTCGTTGAATGTACGTTGTCTGGATTATCGTGTTTCCTTCTGCTCCATGTATCGTTGTTTGCTCCATTTACCTTGTGTTCATTGACCTTGTGGATTATTGTAATAAACCCAACTGCACGTGGATCCGCTTCCTAGCCTGCTCATTTACCTACCTGAATGCCTCCTTTTTACAAATGCTCAACAGATCATTTGTTTCATTCAGATATTTAGAAGTGTCATGAAGCTTGATTTATATCTTTTACATTCATATTTGAATGTAAATGAACTGCTAAATCTCTTAAGCATTATGGTAATGGATTATTAATCAAAGCTATTATAAAGTGTTACACAAATTAAAGAAGAAAAGAGAATTGGGTATTTATTAGTGCTGCTCTGCTCCTTTCTCTCTGAGGTTTTCAATTGGAAATAGTTAGCTGATGTAACATAAATTCATTTGTCATTCACCTATACAATCAATGTTCAGCAGCTAGAGGAATTAATCATTGTTAATGAAACCAAGGAAAGCTCTTAATTAGACAACCTACTGCCGGTTTGACCCAAACAGATCCATAGTGGTTTATATAATCAATACATCTGTTTGCTAATGCCCAACTATGATTCTTTTGAACTGATATATGCAAAAAACCTGTACTGAGTTGTATTCTCTCTTAACAACAGCACATCCAGCAGGCTGAATAATCAATTCCTCCCTGCAAAAAAATTCAATAATGACCGGCCCCATATAAACCTTTTTTATGCATTCTCAGATCTATTTTATTGTATACCAAGAGCACCCAATAAAATCCCCTATAAAAAATATTACAATACTGTATGTGCAATGTTCCACAATCTCTGTAAGAAATGACTTCTGCTTGAAATTTTGTACAATCTCCGATCGGTTTGAGTGTGATATATGTACTATATGTATGTATGTATGTATATATATATATATATATATATATATATATATATATATATATATATATATATACACACACACGCACACTGAGCAGCAAATGAATGCCTAATGTCAGTGGGCCGTTGTAAAAGGACAAAATGTGGTATATAAAAAAAAATCCAGCATAACAATCAGGCCCAAGTCAAAGTCCTACTAACTGTCACCACAGTAATTTACAAAAACCTGCAGATATAAGTGGGCCTGGAAATAAGCTGATTTCCATTCTAATGGACGCTCTCGGAGGGAGCACAACTCCATGCACGGAGGTTTCTCATTGGCTTACTGGTTAATGAGCTCAGTTTAGAGATGCACGAAAAACATTATGAGCTTCCATAGGGAAATACCCCACAACACGATATCAATTTCAGGATTTGTTAAGAAGAATAGATCTTTTTACGTGGCACATTAATGGATATATGTAATACAAAAATACCTCAGGAACAAACTAAAAAGCACACATGCAAAAAACATGCATATAAAACATCCTTTGTACACCCATGGGAGGCGATGAATGCTCTGTAAACACAAAATGCTGAAGATCACGACCTTCAATCACAAAGCACAGAATGGGGCGAAAAACATGAAATGTCCTCCAGAGATGCCGTAATTGCCTGTTCCTCTTTTGCAATAATCCAATTACCTTTTCTATCTGATTATATTTGGAAAGTATTTTTTGAAAAGGGCAAACTGTCCATGCTATCAAAGTCACGGGACATGTAATTATATCATACCACTGGGTCACCATTGTAGGCTGCGGGTGGCTCGGACAGGAGTGGAGGAAGATTTTGTGTCCCTTAAAGCCAAACCACAGGCCCCATCCACACATCTTAAGAGCTGTAATTAACCAAGGTCACCTCTGCAATGATGGAAGTTTATCAGCCTCCGCTAACACAAAAGACTAAAACCAATTTTGTAATAATTAGGTTTTCTTTAACAAAACTGCTGGTCTACTGGTGTGAGTAAAGCAAAAATCTACATAGTGATATTTTGTTTCTTTGGTAGCAACCTCCCCAGTACCCAAACACTGGAGGAAACACTGAGGGATGGTGGATGGAAATGCTCTATTTTTGTTTCTCATTATTAAATACACATCTAGATATGGTATTTTAGGAATGGACACAGCATACTGAGATTCAACAAGACCACAATCTAACTAATGGTTCAACTTTACATTAGGTGTCTTTTAAAAAGAACAATTGCTGTTTTAACCCTCTGGTGATGTGTAATTTTTTTAACCAAAAACTGTACGTTTTGGTTTTATTGAATTTTTTACTTCATCAGAATGGTACGAAACTTGGTAAAGGTTGTGGCACTTGCTATGTAAACAAAACAAACAAACAAACAAACAAAAATCATCAACATGATTTGAAAGGTTGAAAAAATAATCACACTTCTAATGTTCGTGGTTAAAAATGACCACATTGGAAACAAATGGGAAGTCAAACAGAATCTTGAATGAAAAGCTCATTTTTTTGAGATATGAGCTTCAAATTTGGAACACAACTTGTTTAGATTTATGGCTTTGATTTTTTTGCACAATTTTAGAGTAACATTTTTTTAAAATATATTTTATATAAAATTTAATAATAGTATTTGTATGCATTTTTCAAAGTAATAAACTTAAACTTCTATAACTTTTTATTTTCACTTTTTTTATTTTTATTTTCTAGCTTTATTCACTTCAACATTAATCTGCCAAGTGTCTTCTTTAAAAAGAGATCAAACTTAAGTCTGTGCTCCAAAGCATTCAAGATTTATGTCAGTTTAAGTTGGAAATTTCATTTTTAGGTCTATGCTCAAAAAGTGGTTAACATGGATCATGAAAATAATTATAATTTAGTACCATAAAATCCCCTAAAAATACAAAATACAACAACAACAACAACAACAACAACAACATTCAACTAAAATATAGTACATTCATTTAACTGAAATAATAATAATAATAAAAAAAAAGACTCATTTTTGACCGCTACATTAGCAGCACTAAAGGATTAAGATAACCCCCTACTTGGGGCAAAAAGCCGCCTGGGGTAAATTTATATTCTATGTAAATTTATAAATTTGTATAATTTAGTTTAATTCAGTAATGACAGATAACAAATCAAATAGAATCTAAATTACAGTAATACATCATTATTACATATTATTCTATGAATTACATGCAGGCCTATATTTTTAATTGAAGGTGTGCCATAATTGAAATAGACTATGAATTCAGATTGAATTATTCATCTTAACTGGCCAATAGGTTATGATGAATAATTAAGATAATCATATATTAAATAATAATCAATTATAATAATTATGAAGTTAAATAATGTAATCTTTCCTTAATTTTAAGATTGGGCATACTACCCCAAGGGTGTAACTTTGTAATATTTTGTGATTGCAATATACTGTTACAAAGGGCTGCTGCTTTTGCATAGTTTGTTCTTGCTGTTTAATAATTATTTGAAACTTAGCAAACTGGCAGCTCCAGTAGTAAGATGAAAAGATTTATCTTGAATGCTGTTATGGTAACTATGTATAAACCTTAATTAAACAATTTAATAATCAATTAAAAAGGAATTTATACCTGTATGATATTTACGCTGTAGCCACATTGGACCAGTGGTTTGGAAAGTGGATGGATGATTCAGCTGCGGGTGCCATCTTCTGGTCAGATCCAGAAATTCAATCAGTGTGACCGTTACAGTGCATTATGGATATTCTTTGGCTGTTGAGCATACCTTGGGTGTACGCTTGTTGTTGCGGTGCATTGTGGGATTGAATGAGTGCAATAACATCCACTATGGTTTCGGACACCACTACAAATGGCTGTCCCCTCAAACAGTGCCCTAATTAATGGTATAGGGGGCGATTTCGGACTACAATGACAGGGAACACAGGCAAACAGGAACCAAATCACAATGAAATTAAAACAAAACAGAGCATTGGGACCAACAGGGACTGTATCCCATTCTAAATACATAGATATTAATATAGAGTTGGTCTCCCTTTTGCAGCTATAACAGCTTCTGCTCCTCTGGGAAGGCTTTCCACAAGATTTTGAAGTGTTTCTATGGGAATCTGCCCATTTATCCAGTACAGCATTTGTGAGGTCAGGCACTGATGGCCAGGCACTGAAAGCCTGGCTCGCAGTCTCTGTTCCAGTTCATCCCAAAGGTGTTCAATGGGATTGAGGTCAGGGCTCTGTGCGGGCCAGTCAAGTTCTTCCACAACAAACTCATCCAACAATGTCTTTGTGCAATGAGGCACAGTCATGCTGGAACAGAAAAGGGCCCCACAAAGCTGGACATTGGCCAAAATGTCTTGGTATGGAGAAGCATTAAGATTTTCAATTCAATTCAATTCACATTTATTTGTATAGCGCTTTTCACGATACATATAATTTCAAAGCAGCTTTACAGAGAATGCATGTCAACGTTACAATTTAAAGAATTCAGTTAGCAAAAAATGTAATAATTTAGGCAATTAATTTACAATCACTGTTAGCAGTTTAACTGAACGTAGAAGGAATGAGTTCCTGGAAAAATGAATTACATATTAACAATAATTAGGATGTAGAAATTGTGCAATGTGCATGTTGATCCAGATGATTGCGTCTTCTGAAATCCTCGCAGGAGTTGGCGCCGTCTCTTCATAGGTGTTGGTCATCTGAGGTCTTCTTAAGAGGCTGGATCCAAACTGAAGCTGAAGTCCTCTCTAGTCACCTCGGGACGGGCGTCCCGAGGCAAAACAGAAAAGCAAATGGAGAATAATTAGCATAGCTGCTGTTCATAACATTAAGCAAAGATAGTCATGTGCAATTGATCTGATATGAGATGCATTATGTCAATGCTTGGCTAAAGAGATGCGTCTTTAATCTAGATTTAAACTGGGTGAGCGAGTCTGAGCCCGAACATTATCAGGAAGGCTATTCCAGAGTTTCGGAGCCAAATGTGAAAACGCTCTTCCTCCTTTAGTGGACTTAGATATCCTAGGTACAACCAGAAGTCCAGAGTTTTGTGATCTTAAAGAGCGTGAAGGATTGTAGGGCGATAGAAGTTCGGTTAAGTACACAGGAGCTAAACCATTTAGAGCCTTATAGGTCATTAGCAATACTTTATAATTGATACGGAACTTAATAGGTAACCAGTGTAGAGATGATAAAATTGGTGTTATATGATCATATTTTCTCTGAGAGATTCTGTGTACAGGTTTTTGGCCCAATAAGTAATACTTCAGTCTTATCTGAATTTAATAGAAGAAAATTACTAGTCATCCAATGTTTTACTTCTTTAATACATTCTGTCAGATTGGATAATTTAGAGATTTCATCTGGTTGTGTTGAAATATATAACTGAGTATCATCGGCATAGCAGTGGAAACTAATTCCATGTTTTCTTATAATATTGCCGAGTGGCAGCATGTAGATTGAAAATAGCAGAGGGCCTAACACTGATCCTTGCAGCACTCCATAGTTTACTATCGTTATCTTAGATTTTTCCCCGTTTATATTAACAAAATTGTGACGGTCTGATAGGTACGACCTAAACCACCATAATGCCTGGCCCTGAATACCAGTGTAATTTTGTAGTCGATCTAGGAGTATTTTATGATCTATAGTGTCGAATGCAGCACTGAGATCAAGTAACACTAGTATTGAGACACAGCCTTGGATTGGACCGACACTACTTTTTCTAGTATTTTAGACATAAATGGAAGATTTGAGATGGGTCTGTAATTTGCTAATACGTTTGGATCTAATTGTGGTTTCTTAATGAGAGGCTTAATAACTGCTAGCTTGAACGGTCTTGGGACATGACCTAGAGATAAAGACGAGTTGATAATATTGAGAAGAGGCTCTTCTGCTACAGGTAACAATTCTTTCAGTAGTTTAGTGGGTATTGGGTCTAACAAGCATGTTGTTGGTTTAGACGCAGTGATAAGTTTATTTAGCTCTTCCTGTCCTATAGTTGTAAAGCACTGCAACTGTTCTTGAGGGGCGATAATTGAGGCTGAATCATAAAACTCTGTTAAAGGTTGTACATTTACAATTGTATTTCTGATACTTTCGATTTTCTCAGTAAAGAAATTCATAAAGTCATCACTACTAAACTGTAATGAAATGTTTTGTTCTGGTGATATCTGTTTATTTGTTAATCTAGCCACTGTACTAAACAAGAACCTTGGATTGTTTTGGTTATTTTCTATGAGTTTGCGGAGATGTATCTAATGTACTAGTGAAAATGGTGCACATACTGCTAGTCATTTTCTCGAGATCATTTGTGTGTTTAGGTACAATGAGCAGCTGAGACAGATCAGGCAGTTTATTTGTGAATTTATCTATAGTTGTCGGGAGAATTGTTCTGCCTAGTCGATATCGCGGCGCAATTTGACAAATATCATCAGTATGCAGTACGCCAGTTACAAGGTAGTGATCAGAGACGTCATCACTTTGCGGCAGAATTTCTATAACGGTTGGATTGATTCCATGTGATATAATTAAATCTAGTGTATGATTAAAACGGTGAGTGGGTCCAGTGACATTTTGTTTGACCCCAAAGGAGTTTAGTAAATCTGTAAACGCAGCCCCTAATGTATCATTTGTATTGTCTACATGAATGTTAAAATCTCCAACAATCAGCGCTTTATCGACGTTGACCAATAGATCTGAGAGAAAGTCTGCAAACTCTTTTAGGAAATCAGCATAAGGCCCTGGAGGTCTATAAACGGAAGATAAAGCAAGAGATAGTAGCGACTTTTTACTTATATCTGAGAGAGTAACATTTAGCATAAGAATTTCAAATGAATTAAGGCAATTTCTAGGCAAGGCAATTTTATTTGTATAGCACGTTTCATACACAATGGTAATTCAAAGTGCTTTACATAAAGAAGAAGAATAAAAATAGAACATAAGGAATAGAAATAACAGTAAAAACAGAGAATTTTGCTATTTGGATTTAAAATGCATTAAAAGTCAGAATCATGATGATACATAAAAGATATAAAAATACATTAAAAATGAAATAAAAACAGGAAAAGAATTTAAAGAATAAAAAGATAATACGTATAAAATAAAGTGCAAACAGTTCGGACATAACACAGTGCTCAATCAGCAAATGCATAGGTAAAAAGATGTGTTTTGAGTCTGGATTTGAATGTGGCTACTGTTGGAGCACACCTGATCTCTTCTGGAAACTGGTTCCAGCTGCGGCTGGCGTAACAGCTAAAAGCAGACTCTCCCTGCTTTGAGTGAGCCCTTGGTATTTTTAAGTGAGTTGATCCTGATGATCTGAGTGATCTGTTAGGTTTATATTCTATGAGCATATCTGCAATGTATTGAGGTCCTAGGCCATTGAGTGATTTATAAACAAGCAACAGTACTTTAAAATCAATTCTAAATGCAACTGGAAGCCAGTGCAAGGACCTGAGGACTGGTGTGATGTGTTCATGTTTTCGGGTTCTGCTCAGAATCCTGGCAGCAGCGTTCTGTACAAGCTGCAGCTGTCTTATGGTCTTTTTGGGAAGACCAGTGAGGAGCCCATTACAATAATCCACCCTGCTGGTGATGAAAGCATGAACAAGTTTCTCTAAGTCTTGACTGGAGACAAAGCATCTAATTCTTGCAATATTTTTGAGATGATAATATGCTGATTTAGTTATTGTCTTTACATGGCTACTGAAACTCAGGTCTGACTCCAAAATCACACCAAGATTCCTGACTTGATTTTTAGTTGTTTGACCCCTAGAGTGAAGGTACATGTTCACTTTGAGAACTTCATCTTTGTTTCCAAACTCAATGACTTCAGTTTTGTCTTTGTTTAACTGAAGGAAGTTTAGGCACATCCAATTTTTAATTTCATCAATGCATTGACACAGGGAGTCAATGGGGCTGTAGTCGTTGGGTGATAGGGCTAGGTAAATCTGGGTGTCATCTGCATAGCTTTTATATGCAATTTGGTTCTTTCTCATTATTTGGCTCAGTGGCAGCATATATAGGTTGAACAGGAGGGGTGCAAGTATTGAACCTTGAGGGACTCCGCATGTCATGGATGTCCACTCAGACTTATGGTCACCGATACTCACATAATAACCTCTCCCTTCTAAGTATGACCTGAACCATTTAAGGACCATCCCAGAAAGCCCAACCCAGTTTTCGAGCCTGTCAAGAAGAATGTTGTGATCGACAGTGTCAAACGCAGCACTGAGGTCAAGTAGAACCAGCACTGATAATTTACCTGTATCTGTGTTTAGGCGAATATCATTTATTATCTTTATGAGTGCTGTCTCTGTGCTGTGATGCGGTCGGAAACCAGATTGAAAGTTATCAAAGTATCCATTCAAGCTTAAGAACTTGTTCAGCTGATTGAAAACAACTTTTTCAATGATCTTGCCTATGAAAGGAAGATTTGAGATTGGCCTGTAGTTGCTCAATATGGTGTTATCCAGATTGCTCTTTTTCAGGCGGGGCTTAACAACTGCAGTTTTCAGGGATTTTGGAAAAGTCCTAGAGAGAAGTGAGGCATTTACCACTTCTAGGAGATCTGCTTCTAAACAGTTTAACACTTTTTTGAAAAAAGATGTGGGAAGTGTGTCAAGGGCGCAGGTTGATGTTTTAAGGTGCTCTACTGTTTCTTCCAAAATTTTACCATCAATTGCTTCGAAATCAGACATAATAGCTACTTTCTGAGGTTGTGATCTGATCTGTTTTACCCCAGTGCAGCTCAAGGATGTGCTGATCGCCTTTCTGATATTATTAATTTTCTCAGAGAAGAGAAAGGACGTAGCGTGGACGTGGCGGACGACGGAGTCTCCGATGACCACGGCGTCGCGTTCCACCTCGCAAAGAGGGGAGAAGCGGTTCCGCGTCGAGACCTCGAAGATCAGGGGCCCTGTGCAGAGAAACACATGGTGTAGAGGAAGCAGGAGTGTTAATATCACGCTGCAAACTTACCAAGAAGCGGTGAGCGTCAGCACGGGAAGTTTCCAAAGGTGTCTGACGCTCGCGTAGCTCGGCCTGCTTCTCGAGAAGGGTCCGAATCTGTCGCTCCACGTCCTCCAGTTCCAACTGCACCGCATGCAGCTCAAACGTGTCCTCACCTGCACACAAAGGTAGAGAAACATCCGATACACTCGCCATTAGAATAGATGAACAATAATATAGTGAGAGAAGAGCACAAACGCTAGACTAGAGTGACCACGCCGCTATTGCTCACGGGCTAAGGCTAATAGCGAATGTTGGATAAAACTAGCGATATCAAGGTAATCCGAGTGTTTTTATGTAAAATATTGTTGGGGATGTGTTCCCCCGCCGAAAAAGAAAGCGTGATATGTTATAAGTTTGATTTTAAGAGACAAAAACAAGCAATTAGGAATCAGCTCGACGGAGCTCTAGCTCAAACAGCGCGGCAGCAACAAACGGGAAGTGACGTCTCAACATGTCAGTAACATGTCAGTTTCCTTCACTGGAAGCAAGGGGCCTGGCCTAACCCCTGAAAAACAGCCATGTACTGTACCATTATCCATCTTCCACAAAACTTTACAGTTGGCACAATGCAGTCAGGCAGGTAACATTCTCCTGGCATTCGCCAAACCCAGACACGCCCATCAGACTGCCAAAGAGAGAAGCATAATTCGGCACGTTTCCACTGCTCCAGAGTTCAGAGGCAGCATGTTATGTGCTGATATTAATGCCACTGGAAGTTTGTAATTCTTCAGCTATGGAATCAGCAGAGTGTTGGTGACTTCAATGACCCCATTCTGTGACTTTACGTGTTTTTTCTTTGTGGCTGAGATGCTGCTGTTCCTAAATGCTTATTGCAAAAGTGCCATCCTATCACAGTACCATGCTTGAATTCACTGAGATCTTCAGAACGACCCTTTTTTCATAAATGTTTGTGAAAAATGCAGACTGCATGGCTAGGTTTTTGATTTTATATACCTGTGGAAATGGATCTGACTAAAACATCTGAATTAAAAAATTAAAAGGGTGTGTCCCAATACTTTTGTCCATCTAGTGTATTTTATAAATATTATATTATTGTATATTTATTATTTTAATTTATTGTACATTTTGTATTATTTTATAAAAAAGAAAGAATGAAAGAAAGAAAGAAAGAAAGAAAGAACCAAATTACCCCTCTAGTCCTAATAAATGGTTGACAGGCCCATGAACTGCCTAAGGCTCATAAAGTAGGTTTATAAAATGCATATGTTGTGCATGATTTCTATATCTGAAAATGCTTCAGTCATTTAGTGGCTCATTAACACCCGGAACCAAACTGAAGCTTATCCTCGTGATCGCATCTGCATTTGCTCACTCTTTTTAAAGAGATCTGAAATCTCTCTGTGCAACTCTATGGCCTGGTCCACCACAAACTGATTCTACTAATGGGCCTGTGGCCTGAGCCACAGCACTGTAATCTCACTAATTGCTAATGTGGAACGATGAAACATGCATGAGCTTTTGTTGTGCCTCATGTCTGAATTCTTTCTCTTGTTCAGTGGAACTCTGATGGCTTTCTCTCTCTCTCTCTTATGTTTTCTCTCCGTGCATATTCTCCAGCTGCTAGAAATGGTCCATTAGCCAGCCCCATATTTTCCCCCTTTAGAATCCAATTTGTGGATGTAATTGCACTCCCTCTGTGTTTTTTTTTTTTTTTTTCTTCCTGTAATTGTTCTGCGTAGTGAAGATTGTCATCTCACAAAGCGAGACTGCAGTACTTCTTATAACAAACAGGGCCAAGAGGTCAAAGTTTGATGGGGTAAATCTTTTGCTGACACATGCAAACAGATACACTGACTGTGACCTTCACCCTCATCATTTATCTTTACCCTATTGCAACAAAATTCCCCATGAGCAGGAAGTTGAGTTAATAATAATAACACATTACAGGCTCAAGTAAGACTTGCTCGTTTATATCAACGTGATTTGACATTTGTCACCTGTGCTCTAATGTCGGTCTTCTGTACTGGTGAGTCGCGACCCAAAAATGCCCCCCTCCATCCGGGAAAAAAAAAAAATATACAATGTCTTGTCTTTTGAAAGATGTTTGACTTTCTATCTTCTTTTGAAAGATGTTTGACTTTCTATCTTCCATTGAAAGATGTTTGACTTTCTTTCTTCCAAGGAAAACAAAAGGACATATTTAAAATAAAATGTCCAATCTGCTCCTTTCCATAAAATGAAAGTGAATGGTGTCAATGACCATGATCAAGCTAATAAAGAATAACGAGTTCACTATTCACACAAAACTATGATATTGCTTCAGAAGGTATTGTTTTATTTCTGTCATAATTAATATTGGCCCGGTTTCACAGACAGGGCTTAGACTAAACTAGGACTAGGCCTTAGTTCAATTAAGACATTTAAGTAGATTTTATAAATGTACCCTAGAAAACAAACATTACTGGTGTTGTATCTTGAGACAAAACAATGGTACTGACATATTTTAAGATATGTCAGTACCATTTGCTTTCAGTTAAAACAACTCAAACATACATTTTAGTCCAGGATTAGCTTTTAAGCCTTGTTTGTGAAACTAGGGGATTATGTCTAATAACTG
Organism: Ancherythroculter nigrocauda; assembly: GCA_036281575.1. NCBI lineage: Eukaryota > Metazoa > Chordata > Actinopteri > Cypriniformes > Xenocyprididae > Ancherythroculter > Ancherythroculter nigrocauda. The sequence continues at coordinate 11,842,744 of VTFQ01000022.1, read as the reverse complement.
ATAAACAACCAATTTTGATACTATTTTGTTTAAATAAACTACAAATAAAACAATAAAAACTAAAATCTTTTATACCCTGTAATTTCAGTTGTTTGTTGGTAGTCGTTGACACATAGTGTGGTTTGTGTTTATTCCTTGATACTCTAGCTATCCTATAAAGATTATATTTAACAGTGTTATTAAATTATCTTGAAGGTGAAGTATGTAGTTTCTGCGACACTAGTGGCACCTACCATAATTACAAAATTAAAGCATATTTTGCAGACACCCCTTTTGCTTCCCTGTTGAAAAAAAAAAAAAAAACATATGCTGGTTAGGTATTGTTACGTTCCACATATGTTTTTGTATTTTGTTTTTGTTTTTCCCTCTCTCTCTTTTCTCTTTTTTGTTATCTATCTGTCGAGTTTTAGGTTGACGGTAAAGCGGTGCTCATCTTGGTGACGTCATGACGCTCTGACGTCCCAACCAGCGTTCTGCCAATCTGCAGGTGGCTGATCATTTAAAAGGCTTCGGCGGCATTCCACCTGCAGTGAGCGTTTGGGCTCGGACCTCACTCACGCTTGTCGAGCCGGAGCCAGCCATCCTTTGTGTTTGCGAACTGTTTATTTAGTCTGTGGTTCATTGAGACAGTACCTGGTTGTTTGTTTCTGTGTAATCGTTAAGCTGACGGAGTTAGAGAGTGATACAAGTCTCGTGTTAAATGTTTGAGCCCATTTGAAATCTGGTGTGAAGTCATTATCTGTCAACCGAATGGTTGACAAATAATGAAACCCTTTTCCTGCAGACAAGTTTCTCATCTGAAATGTTTAAACCCATTTGAATTCTGGCGTGAAGTCATTATCTGTCAACCGAAGGGTTGACCGATAATGAAACCTTTTGCTGCGGACGGCTCAGAGATAACATCAACCTCACTGACCACTGTTAATTCCGTATAGTGCGTGTCGGCTCGATTTGGTAGCTAGCAATTAATGTTAGTTATAATGTGGGTGCTCGCCTTCCTTGTATTTTTGTTTATTTATTTAGTGTAGTTTAGTTAAGGCGCCGCGCCGAAGTTTTCGGTTTTGTTTTTACATTTTATTTTTGGTAGTTAGTTTAGGGGCGTGGGTGCTAGTTAGTGGGTTTTGTTTTGATCATTTCTTTTCTTTGGCGACATCCTCGTTTTTTTTCTTACTTTTATTGAGTTTATGTCTTACTTGTGTTGACTTATTTCTTCCGTGTTAATAAATACCGGATGAATTGCTTCCCTTGTTGTTTGGTTTGTTCCTCCCCACGCCGCAACAGCTGCATCTCATTTTAAATGTTGCGGTCATTCCACTTAACAACTTTAAGCACGTAACAGTATGTTTTGAAGCATGGCAGCTGGTTTGAGCTAGTTTATGTTGGTCCTTAGTTGGTCATGAGCTGGTTTAAGCTGGTCCTGAGCTGGTTGCTTAGGACTAGTTGCTTAGGACTAGCTTAGGACCAGCACTTGACCAGCTTAAACCAGCTCAAACCAGCTGTCATGCTTCAAAACATACCTAACCAGCATATTCTGTTTTTTAAAACATGGTTGTCACGCCTCCCCCAACTCAAACACAATACAGCTCATGGGAGCTTGTGAAGGCAGGGTAAAAGTAAGCTGCTTTCAATAAAAGGTCCACACCAGCTAATTACCCTCTGGCTCATACTGCTACAGTAGCCAGGTAGGCATACCCCCAGGTTTAGAAAAAACATTATGCTGGGTAAACAGAATTTTCTTTTTTTTTTTTGTTTGTTAACTATTTAACTTTAACTTTTTGTTTACTCTTCTACTATTAACAATTTTGATACTGTTGGGTCGCTTGATGTCCAATGTAAGATTCAGTTGTAAGCAAAACCAACTGATAACCACTGAACTAAAGTACCCACAGATTGACCGTTTGAAGTGGTGACAAGTACGCCACAATGAGGAGAAGACTGAAGACAGAAGGATGAGAGAAGATGAGAGCCAGCAAGAGAAAAGAGAGGCCCTGGCCAGAAAGAAAAACTATTCGCCTTTCTATTTTCATTTATTTATTTTTTATTACTTTCAGTTGTCTCCTCAGAAACTTACTGGATTTTCTGTCACTTCAGGAGGGCAAAAAAAGAACTTGCCACTCTGATTGTGAATTCCAAAAGGGTGCAAAGGGATGACGCCCTCCGATCTGTGGCACACATGCCGTCTGCGCAGGTGTTCAGGTGAGCGGAACTGAAATCCTCAGCAGCCCCATCTCACAAACAAAAGGGGGCAGGTGGTCATCAGTGGTAGTCATTTACGTCTATCATGTTTCATAGACTGATGCAAAGATCCAGAGATAAATACTCCCTCCTGCTTGTGGCTGCCTCAGGGTAGAGATGAACTAAATGTAAAGAGACATTCAAGAGTGGAGGTGATAGGAAACCTCAATGAAGGGGACTCTCACTGATATAGAAACTAGTTTGACTGCCACATTTTCATGGAGTAGAGGACAAAAGTGATCTGTACTGGTCTTTTTCTGTAAAGATCCATTTATGTATGTGTAGTGTGCATCTTTGAGAGAAGTTTTAAGATGTAAGGATGGAGGATTATGGAATAAAAGAGGACCTGGTGCAGAAATTACTCAGGATTATAGGGCAAAACTCAGACCAGAAGCAGAATAGGCTTGAGTCTTATCAGTGTCACTCTGAACCAATCACTAAAGAGTTACCACTGATGAGTTCATCATACACTTTGATTTGACTGAAATGGGTTCAAGCTTTTATGTATGAGAAATAGTGCTTAAAAGTGTAATGTGTCATTTTTCTTCCTGGAACTAAACACTTTTGAAAACAATCATTATGTTTGGGTTTATATTTGACTCATGGGTCAGGTTATACACTGGTGGATCTATGAAATTCATTATGTTGGAATTGTAAATAGTGTGGTGAGAGGCAATTATATTTGCATTAAAATGCATAAATAGCAAATTTTAGCACATTATTAATTAATTAATTAATTAATTAATTAATTATTTATTTATTTATTTTTTTTTTTTACATATAGCAATTTGTGGTCATATGAAAATTTGTGGTCACAATTGTGACCGGTGGGATTAAATGGGTTAACCATTTAATCCCTGCAGATAAATGAAGACAGTCACAAATGTGACCGGTGGTATAGTCTATGTCCCCTATATGTTATTCTTATAAACTCTCTTTCAGACTGACCATAAGTTTTGAATTTACTTGATCCTTGGAGAACAAAGATGGCTTTTATAACTATTCCGTGAAGAAAAGTTAGTTTAAGATTAGTTGGGTGCATGATAGTCTCCATGTAAGCATTAGTATTTTTAATGTACCTGGAACAGTTTAATAAGGTTGTGTAGCCTTTAACACTATCCTCCACTATATTTAACATGAACTAGGCCTAAAAATACTTTTAAAGCCCTTTTAAAGTTTTGTGTCTATCTGTGTCTGTCTGTCTGTGTCTGTCTGTCTGTCTATCTATCTGTCTATCTGTACTTATTTATTTCAGTTTATAATGAAGTTTTTAATAATTATCTTCCAATTTCCAACAATTTATGTCATTTTGTCATAATTTTATGGATTATTTGTGCCATATTGCTGCATAGGAATGCTATTTTGTCCTTTTTGAAACTGAGCCAGACAATGTTTACTTCTTTTTTAATGGAATAAAACACTAATTTCATCTATTTAACCCAATCTTTAAACTAATTGCTGGAGGTTTGTCATTTTGTAAATACATTGACACCATAGACCTAGACTCCCTGTGTTCTACAACCCATTTTTTCATGGACTTTTCAATATATATATATATATATATATATATATATATATATATATATATATATATATATATATATATATATATATATATATATATATATATATATATATATATAAAATTATTATTGTTTTTTTAACTTAATTGACATTGATTGTTTAATATCCTTACAAATACCATGCAAATTCATATATGTCATCTCTGGGAAAAATTTGGGATTGAGCAGGTTAAAAAAATTACAGATCTCATGATTAAGATTACATGTGAATACATGCTCAAAAGTTTGTAGTTGGTAAGATTCTTATGTTCACCAAGGCTGCCTTTATTTGATCAAAATACAGAAAAAACATACATAGATTTTTTTTGTGAAATTAAATTTTAAATTTAATTTCACAAGTTAAATTTTAGCAGTTTATAAGTTTATAACTTTATAAGTTACTCCAGTCTTCACTGTCAAATGATCCTTCAGAAATCATTATGTTAATTTGGTGCTAAAGAAACATTTTGTCATGATGTGTGACCATGGGAGGAAGAAGGCAGGAGAGGCAGGTTTCAAAAGGAACTCAAAGGTTTAATAAAACAAAAGGGCAGGTGAACACATCCAAAATAAAACAATAGTAGGTAAACACATCCAAAACAACAGTGACTGGACAACTGAGGGAGGTGAGTGGTGTGCTTAAAAGTCTGGTGTGATGAGGTGCTGATGGGGAACAGGTGTGTATGATTTGTTGATGGTGGAGTGAGGGCAGGTGAGGGCCAGGGTGGATGATGGGAAAAGGAGTCCAGGATAGACAGAGACTGTGACACATTTCGTTTTATTTATAATGTTAAAACTATTAATTTCTTTAAAAACAAATCTTACTGAGTCCAGACTTTTGAATGATAATGTATACTTCAGGAAGACAACTGAAATAATAATCCATTGGCAAATCTTACCCACTTCTCCCTTACAAAAAAAGTAAGGTTACAAAAAAAGTGATTATATCAAATGATGATGGACCTATTTGGAACTTTGATATATATTATGTTATCATGTACAATGGAATTTATAGTACTCCAGAGTACTTCAAATTACTACCATTTGTCTAAGAAACTATGGCATTATGGTACTATGTATTGATACTGTAGTATTTTCTTGGTTATAAAAATCATAGTACTAAGAAAACATTTTGGTACATTTTGGTTAATGCTGAAAGAACACTAACAGTACAAAGCTACTTTTGTACAGGTCAGCACTGTTTTTTTGTCAAGATATTAAAATTAAGTTTAAAATTAAGTGATGATGAAAAACTAGAATTATGTCATGGTCTTGTGAAAACTTATGTCAATATCAAGAGAACATTAAAGTCATGAGTTTCAGAAAACTTATGGAAGAATTCAGAAAAAAGTAATAATGCATGGTATCTTAGGGCTTCCATACTTACACCCTTAGATGGAGGACGAACAAGGGTACCCCTGCCAGTAGAGCTAGAGTCGTACCCTACCCTGCAATAATGACCCACAGCTGTACAGAGCTGCTCTAAGCAAGGACAAGCCCAGACTTTAAAGAAAACCAATTAGTCTTCAGACCTGTCTTCCCTCATTATTATTCCTGCTCTACAGGGGAAGATGAAAAGGTCAATTACACTTTGAAATCGTGATTAAACACCATCTAGGGAGTTTTGAGATGCATTCTTTGTGCTTTTATTCAGCATTCAATATTATTCAGTTTTTAAAGCACAGAGAGAAAAAAAAAAACTTTTAGAATTTGAACTTCAAAATGAAATATCAGCATGTCTAGTTTCCACACAAAGTCCAAAGACACACCTTCACACACTGTAAATCTCTTTTAATTGCTGGACAATTTCAGTAAAATTGCCCTTGTACCAATATGCATCAACATTTTAACAAATTAAATCAGCTGTCTGTTATGTGCACATGAATCATTTTCTTCTGATGGAGCTTCAAAAAAAAAAAAAAAAAGAAAAAGAAAAAAGATTATTGCTTTATAACTACTGTGAGGTTCAAGATTGGAAATATTCTCATTCTCAATCATATCATTCTCAGAAAAATGTGTTTCCCCATGACTTGCTACTGATACTGTCACATTTTTTGTTTGGATATTTAATTGTTTCCACCTATTTTACGATTTGATGAGCATCTAGCACTAATTTAAAGGGATAGCAATCGATTATGGCATATATTTAAATCGTTAAGAGCACTATCAGTGCTTTCCTGTTAAGACTGCATGTTGGAGTGAGTTTCTGTTTGCTTGTAACAAGTTTTCATTGTAATTTATTAGATTTTTTTATATATATATTAGTGGTGGGCATAGATTATTTTTTTTTAATCTAGATTAATCTAGATTAATTCTGGAATTAATCTAGATTAATCTAGATTAAAATGGCTCATTTGAATTCTGCCGAAGACATACAGAATATGTGAGATATCCAAATTTTCCCTGCGTCCCAATGTCCGTACTATCCATCCTAAATAGTATGTGAGATTAAAATAAGAGTGTCCCAAAGCATAGTATGTTGAAAAGAGTATGCCAAAAGTCTACTATGGTCTACTATTTCTGGTAGATTTTTGAAGTGTGGATCCGTGCACACTATAGAGGCTAATATTGCCCACAACCCATTGCGCATTGCACGAGGATTCAGTTCAGAACTACAAACACGAGAAAAAGTGTTAAAAACTACAAAACATGGCGAATATGCACGATCGACGCTGAGAGGTTGTTTGAGTGACTAATAATCAGTTAAAACTGATAGAAAATATTTATTTAATGTTATATGTGTTATTTTTCATCTGCAAATACCAATGTGGACTTTTATAAAGATCTGATTGGCCATTAACTTTTAAATGCATCATTATGCATTAATATGAGGAGAGTTCTCCACATGAAAGACTCGCGACTGCAGATCAACGTGCTGCATTTCTCTCCGACACGGTAGGAAATGAGCTAAATGAAATGTGGAGGATGTAAGATTATTGACAGCCCAGTTCACGGTGACTGGATGCGGCAGAGAGCAAAGACGCGATTGTATGACGTGATAGTATGTCCCAAAGCTTGTCTACTCTTTTGCTACACACTCAAAAGTAAGTACTTTTTGTTCACAGAAAGAGTACATACTTTTAGGGCGTAGTATAAGTAGGCGAATTGGGACGCAGCAAATGACTAAAAGTAATCCGCCATTTTGTCCGACAAAGCAGATAGGAGTTAGAAGATTAACCTCGGTGGAGTTAAACTTTTATATATTATATTTTGTATATTGACATCTTTCCGCGTTTGAAACAACATTGATTCTCATGTTCATTCATGTTTATTTGATGCTATAAATGGACTCGTAGTAAGAGATGATCGGTTTACGAGCCTCTTGAGTTGAGGCATTACAGCAATCTGTCGCGACACATTAAAGAAAACGGGTTTTATGGTTTGAATTTCTTAAAAAACTACACAGTTTTAAAGCTGGGACTTTGTTTAATATCATAAGTAACCTGCTCTGTCTTGTCTGTCGACGTGTTGTCAGTGTCCTCTTTGCTCCGTGATGCATTTATCACTGTGTGTGGCGTGACAGCGCCACGGTTTGTCAGACAAAGCAACCGTAACTAAGGGGGGCTGGTCTTTGCGAAGGGTCAGTTCGGCTAGGTATAGACCCCTTAATCGCCTACGTCACTGTGACGTCACCGCTCTAGCTGGAGGCAAAATATAAATAAGAACTCATAGCAGGCGCTATTTACAAAAATAGCAGTCACGGTCCCACAGAGTCAGTGACTGTACATATTCGGACAGTTCTGAACCTTCTTCTGCATCTATGTTTAATAAATCCCTCCTAAAACATGCTAGCTTACGCTAGTCCAGCGTCTCTTTTTGCCTCCAGCTAAGCCCCGCCCACCAGGAAACGTTGCAATGTTTACAAACTTTTAAGGGGTCTATACATCCGCGCTAAAATATCAAGGTGAAAGTGGGTGAAAGTCATCATAGCTTGCGTAGTATAGACCCAGCTCCCAACCCAACTTTGAGAATAGATTAACGGCGATATTTTTTTTATCGCCCGATAAGAGTCTCACGTTAACGCAGCATGTTAACGCCGATAACGGCCCACCACTAATATATATATATATATATATATATATATATACATATATTTGTAATATTGACCAATAGTCAACTCTATTACAGGAAAAATATTAAGGAAAAATATTATTATTGGTATTGTTTTATTGTTGTGATCTCATAAATAGTGTGGTGTGGGAAATGTTATTTGTTGGTAAATGCATTCGCCATTAATTCTGTAATGTTCAGCTATACAACACTTTGAATTGAAAAAATTAATTCAAATGGAAAAATGGAACAATTCCTATTTACACAAATATGACAATTTCCTGAGAATGGCCCACATATTCTGTGAATTCAGTGAAATAATTGATTGATTGATTGATTGATTGATTGATTTACTTTATTAATCCCCAAAGGGGAAATTCAATTGTCACAGCAGCACAACATACTACAATAAATAAATTTAATAAAAAAATAAAAAATAAAAATAAAAAATAAAAAACTGCCCCCAAAAAACTCTACCAAGCACAACATATCAAACTCAAAATCAAAATAAACAAAATCAAAATAAACAATTAAATTATATAAATATGAAAAATATATGGATAAATGTTCTAAGAAAGACCTGGCCATTGAAACATGACTGAATTGTAGATTCCAAGTACAGGAGTGATTTATAACAAGCTCATAGGTCACCGGTCCAAATTACTGGATTATATTAATAAAATAATAATAATAATAATAATAATAATAATTCTTGCTTGACGATGTATCAGGCATGCTTCTTTTCTGTAACAGTTTTAAATGTGATCTCCTTATCAGCAGTCAATCGTTTGACTTTACAGATTTCCAAGTCTTTAAAATGGAGCTCATGGATCATATCTGATGCCAAACGTGCACAGATAAAGTGTTCTTAGAAATGCAGTAAAAGGCTCAAATCAATGAGGTATCCCACTTCTGAGACAGCACATCTCGGAAGACGAGGTCGTTTAACCTTGCCGTTAAACGCTAAATATCCAATTTATGTGGGGAGGAGAGCGCAGCAGCAGGGCATTGTAATCCTCTCTGACTGAGAGATGAATGCTAGTACAGCTTTAGTGTGGGTTCAGGGGTGGAAAAGGAAATCAAATTCAAACACCTCCCTCTCTCTCTGAGAGAGAACTTGTGTCTTTGAACACTCTTAGAGTGATTGAGGTTTACAGAACAGAGAATCAGGCCTGTCAGTCACACTCTTAATGTTGTCTGGAAGGAAGAGGGCTGCACAGCGAATGTGAAGAAGATTGTAATAAAGTTGGGGTGGTGCAACAAGTTGTAGCAAATTGCTGGTCCTGGTTTGTGTAAGAAAGACTGATGGTCAATCAAAATATACACTTTTTCCCTAAAGATGAGAGTACATGTACAGGTGTTCATATACACTACCAGTTTGACTATATTTATGTTTCTTGTGATCTTAAAAACCATTTAATCCAAAAACTTGGAGATCTCCTACAATAGGCTTGATCCAAGGTCAAAAGACACTTTTAATTTTCTCATAATGTACTTTTCAGCATGACCTCTTTTCTCTTAGTTTCTGAAACAGTTCAATGAAGGATTCAATCTCTCTAGACCCCTCCTTTCAGATAGCCTACTCTGCTCTTATTGGTCAGATGGTCTACCACTCACAGTGGGTGTCAGAAATGAAACGCTCATTACCATATCAGCTCTGGAGGCTTTCTTAGCACTTGTATACATAGTAATATGAACCGTAATGATGGTATTGTATATTTTAGGAGATTATAACGGCGCATGCAGGCAAGGATGACACACACACACACTTAATGTGACTGCTTTGTTTACTCACGTGTCAGAGAGGTAACACCAGAACTTTTCCGGAAACACATGTAACAACGTGCATCATGGGAAATGTAGTTAAATAACAGCATTAACAAAATACACAACATTTATGAAAATTTCTCCCAGTTTCTCAATTGTCTTCTCAGCTGAAGTAGAGGCCACTTACTGTGTGCATCCATGACCACCAACAGCATTTTGTCCTCGACTGGGCCTGCAAAATCAACATGAATGTGATGCCATGGTTTTTCAGGATACTCCCACGGGTGCAGCAGTGCAAGTTGTGGTACATTACGTATACGCTGACATGAGGTACACGTCCTTGCTTTTTCTTCAATTTGGCCATCCACTCCTGGCCACCAGAAGTAGCTCCTGGAAATCTCCTTCATGCGGACCATTCCACAGTGTCCTACATGCAGCTGTTTAAACACTGGCTTACGCAAAGCCGGGGGAATAATCGCTCTCCTTCCCCACAATAAGCAGCCTGACTACACTGAAAGTTCATGACGTCGAAAGACATATGGTTTTAGCTCCAGGACATCGCTCTCCCCTTTGCCTGTCATGACCATATCCATGACTTTTGACAGGACAGGGTAATTTCGTGTGCCCTTGCGTACTTGTGCAGCTGTTACTGGGGCCCTTTCCACCTGGCTGAAGTAAAAAAATTTCAGCCACCTGTGCCTCCTTTACCCTGTCCGTGAGAGGCAATCTGGACAGACCATCCGCATTCCCATGCAATTCCGACTTCCGGTACTTGATGTCATAGGTGTGAGCAGATAACAACAAAGCCCACCTTTGCATCCTATTGGCAGCAAGAGAGGGAATGCCATGGTGTGGGTCAAAAATTGCAGTGAGTGGGCGATGATCGAGTGGGTTAGCAGTGTGAACTTTCTTCCGAAAATATACTGATAGAACTTACGCACTCCAAACACAATGCTCAATGCTTCTCGCTCAATTTGAGCATAGTTTGCTTCTGCTTTGCTCAGACTCCTGGAAGCAAACGCGATTGGCCTCTCTTGACCATTAGGCATAATGTGGGACAAGACAGCTCCCACACCATATGGGGAAGCATCGCAGGCCAGCTGGATAGGAAGAGCAGGGTCAAAATGAGTGAGGGCATTTGACCTTAAAAGTGTCTCCTTTGCTCTTATGAATGACTCCTGGCATTCAGAGGTCCACTTCCAATTATTCTCATGACACAACAATTTTTGCAGATGTTTCAGCAGCATAGCGATATTTGGGATGAAACGCCCATAATAATTAAGTAAGCCAAGGAAAGACGCAAGTGGCTGACATTTTTGGGCACTGGAGCATCCATGATGGCCTTAACTTTGGATGGGGATGTATGCAGACCAGAGGCATCAATGACATGACCTTGAGTTGCTCCAGCCAGGAACGACTCATCAACAAGGGTTAATCACCCACAACCACATACAATGGTAATTTTTTTGTTTGTCCATTCAGTTCAACTGTTACTTGGGTGAGTCCTTTCATGGTCACTGATTCCCCAGTATAAGTTTTAAGGACCACATCAGGTGGTTTGAGTGGCAGGTGGCTCAGTATTTCGTTGTATATCGCATCCGACACCAGCGACACAGCTGCACCAGTGTCGATCTCCATTTTCACTGGTTGTCCTTCCAGCAGCACTGTGACCTTATAAGCCTTGGTTCCACCTGCGACAGTGAGCACATGCAAGAGAAATTCCTCATCAGATGTTTCCGTACCCTCTTTGTTTTCCTGCCCGACTGCAAATATGCATTTCTTTTGTTTCCTTCTGAATACTGGTTTCTGCTGCATTTTTTTCTTTTCTGTTTTATTTCTACATGCACGCTCAATGTGTCCCTTTTTCTTACAGCTGCGGCATTCCATATCCTTAAACCAGCATGAAACAGGTGAGTGTCCAGTCTTACCACAATGGAAACATGGGCCTTTATTTTCGATTTGTTTTTCAGTATCCATCTTGTACACGTTACTGTTCGAGCTCAATTGCTGGGCTTCCTTAGCAGCCAATTCCATAGACACACTCAGCTCAATTGCTTTTTGTAGTGTCAGGTTGCTCTTGGTTAACAGCCTTTTCTATATGCCCTCGCAACGGAGTCCGCATACTAATCTGTCCCGAAGTGTATCGTTGAGCACATCACCAAATTCACAGTGTTCAGCAAATTTTTTTAGCACTGCCACAAACACTGTCACAGTTTCCCCCTCTAGCTGATTTCGTCTGTGGAGCCGGAATCGCTCTGCAATTACTAAGGGCTTTGGGGAGAAATGTGCTTTAAGAGTGCTCACTATTTGATCATAAGTTTTCTCTCCAGGTTTTTCTGGTTGCAGGAGGTTACGCAGTAGTGTATATGTCTTTGGACCCATCACACTTAAAAATGTGGGTACAACTTTCTCTTCATTAATAGCATTCGCTGCTACAAAGTACTCAAATCTTTCTGTATAAGAACTCCACTGCTCATTGCTTTCATCAAAAGGACCCATATTTCCAAAAACTGATGCCATTTTTGCCGTTCTCTGTTGTTTAACAATCAATTCAGTCACTTATCTGAATCGTCGTCTTTCCTCCCTCTTTTTCAGTTCAGATGTGGATTAGCAGCAGACTCGTATTATTTCGCGTTTTTCAGCGATCTCGCGTCAAGCTGCTTCATTTCCGCATCTTAACAACACACGTGGAATAACGAGATCCTCGTCGCCACTTTATTGTATATTTTAGGAGATTATAACACCGCATGCAGGCAAGGATGACACACACACACACTTAACGTGACTGCTTTGTTTACTCACATGTGTCAGAGAGGTAACACCGGAACTTTTCCGGAAACACATGTAACAACGTGCATCATGGGAAATGTAGTTAAATAACAGCGTTAACAAAATACACAACAGATGGCATCAGTTTTACTGTATCAGTTTGAGCCCGAGTCTTCATTATTTGGAAGTACATGAAAAGTGGATTTGCTTTCGCAGTGCAGAAAACAGCATCTCCTCGACAACACAAACTCTCTTCTAGGTCTCAGCTACAACTACAGTGTTTGAGGGCAGGTAAAAGTAGACATTGTTTGCAGGCAGCCACTGAAGACCATAGGCAAGCATTATGCATATGTGTTACAAACTTCTGTACGTTTGTGCAGGAAGTAAGACTGGAATTACGACACGTTTCAGGCAGTTCAATATCGGTTCTTTCTTTTGGGAGACAATTTATTGTGCACTTTAATCTTTGATACTTTGCAGACCTTTTACATTCACAATTAGCTACATTACACACACTGTAAAATGTTTTAGTGAAATTACAGTATATGCCAGGTTAATAATTGCATTTCTTTCACAGTAATTTCACAGTGGGAACACACAGTGTTTTGCAGTTTGCTGTGTATATGCCTGCACAGCTGCAAACTGGACAGAGTGTCCATGTTTTGACCCTTTGTCTACTGCCAGAACACCTACAATGGGCATGTGAGTGTCAGAAGTGGACCATGGAGTGATGAATCACATTTTTGTTTAGATCAGGTGGAGACCCAGGTGCAATGGTGCATATGCGTATTTTACCTGGGGAAGAGATGGCAGCAAGATGCGCTATGGGAAGAAGGCAAGATAGCAGAAGCTATTTTTTCTTCCTATTTTCCACACTTTTCCCCCAGCAACCTGTACTGGAAGTGGATCCATCAGCAAGAATGCCTGCAGTTCAGCCCCCCCTCACTTATCCTTCGCGTCTACAGATTCAGCTCGCCTGCCAACTCATACTCTCACTTGAGCAGCACCTCTTCCACCTCCTTCTTATGCAGTCCCCTGGGTCCCCCACCAGTCTCTTCACATCTTCGCTCTCTAATCTTCACTCTCAATTAGAAATTCAGAACAGAAGCAGACTCCAAGAATGCCACAGAACCACAGGACCCCACCTCCCTATCCCAAACTAAAATTCCTGTACACCACTCTCTTAGTCATCTTCACACACTACCTATGGAATAAATACTACAAGCTGTCACTCCCAGAACTCTATAAACACCTTTTTCCAGAGTAATTCCCCAATCAACTCTCTGCTCAACCCTATATTTGTCGACAAGAATAACCTCTCAACATCCAGACATTGGTTCTAGAAGAACGTCTCAGGTTCCCTTTCGTGGGAACTATCGACGCTACGTCAGTGACGTGATGGGAATCCTCTGCATTTTTGTGTTCGTGAAGCACTATTGTATCCAACCAATGAGAGAACGTGACGTCAGAGGCGGGCGACGTCGCGGACCGGAACCTATAAAGCATGCCCAGAAACAAAGAACGCTAGCTTCTGTTGTCTTCAGTAAGCGCTATTTGTATCTTGTCTGTCTTATTTACTGTTGTCTGTCTACCATCTCACCAGAAAGTGATCTCTTCGTCTGAGGACAAGAGTTTCTAACAAGTGAAATAAGACACATAAAAGACATATATATATATATAAAGAACATGACGGAGAAAAGCCAGCGTTTCACTAAGTGTGCACCTCCTTGCCCGCGATTCATCGTGGAGGGAGATACACACGAGATGTGTGTGAAATGCCTGGGAGTTGAGCACGCACAGGCAGCTCTTGAGGGGGCTGTCTGTGTGCACTGTGAGCGGCTCACTCTCAGGGCGCTGCGCTCACGCCGGGCGCTCTTTGAGGAGGGCGCCGCGGCGAGTGTTCCCCGCGGGTCTGGTCCCGCTGCTGCCGAGGCACAGCGAAGGCTGCACTCGTGGGGTTCACAAATGGATCTAGCAGAGGGGGGAGAGACGGGCTTTGCCTTATCGCTCCCCTTACCTGCTAGATCTAGTGTCATTCCTTTGGTGGTGGAAGCACGCGCTGCGGTTTCTTCCCCTCAAAGGGAGGCACCGGCACTGAATATATCTTCCTCCGAGGAGGTTGATGTTGAAGGTGTCGAGGGTGGTGATGAGGGACCGTCATCCTCATCTCCAGCCCATGAGGAGCTTATGGAGGTAGTGACCTGGGCAGTAGAGAAACTAAATATAAGCTGGCCCGCGGAGGAAAGCGTTCCTAAAGTTAAAAGCAAGTTGGATGAACGCTTCCTCCCAGCTAGGTCACTACCCCAGCGTCGGGGACTGCCGTTCTTTCCCGACCTCCACACCGAGGTGTCGAGGTCGTGGAATAGACCTGTGCAGTACCGTGTCTTCAGCCCACAGACATCAATGTACAGCAATATTACTGTACATTGATGTACAGTCTGCATCGTCCCTGAAATCCCCGACGTTGCCCACCAGACCTTTAAAGCAAACATCGAATCTGGTGGGCAAGGCTTATTCGGCAGCGGGTCAGGCTGCGGCATGTCTGCACACTATGTCAATACTGCAGGCATACCAAGCTGATCTGCTGGGGGAGATTGACGAAAGTGGGGAGGTAACCTTCGAAACCATTCAGGAGTTGAGGAAGGCCACAGATTTAGCTCTCCGTGCCACCAAGGAGACGGCCAAGTCAGTAGGCCGCTCTATGGCAGCCCTGGTGGCAACGGAGAGACATCTGTGGCTCAACCTAGCTGATATTAAGGAGAAGGATAAACACATCCTTATGGATGCGCCGCTTCAGATAAACGAGCCAAGTCTCGAGAGGCTGGTTCCCTTAGTAGAATTTTTGGAGGAATGGAAATGTCTTCCAAATATTTCAAAATGGGTGCTGCTCATGGTAGAACAGGGCTACAGAATTCAGTTCGGTTCTCGTCCGCCCAGGTTCAGTGGAGTGATTCACACAGTGGTAGCTCCAGAGCAGTCTCTGGTAATGGAACAAGAGGTTACGACGCTTTTGCAAAAAGGGGCTATAGAACAGGTTCCCTCTCCCAGCAAAATGTTGGGCTTTTACAGCCGCTACTTCATTGTTCCAAAGAAGGATGGGGGGTTGCGTCCGATCATAGATCTTCGTATACTAAATCGATCTGTAAAGAAGTTGAAGTTCAAGATGCTTACACTCAAACTTATTCCACAGATCAGATCCGAGGACTGGTTTGTGGCGATAGATCTGAAGGATGCATATTTTCACATTTCCATCCATCCTTCTCACAGGAAGTTCCTCAGGTTTTCTTTCGGGGGCGAAGCATACCAATACAAGGTTCTTCCCTTCGGCCTATCTCTATCACCCCGCACGTTCACGAAGTGCGTGGATGCAGCCTTGGCTCCGCTGAGACTCCAGGGCATCCGCGTGCTGAACTATATCGACGATTGGTTGATTTTAGCTCAAACAGAACGTCTGGCAGCTCAACATCGAGATGTTGTGTTGTCGCACATGAAGAGGCTTGGGCTGAGGCTCAACGCCAAGAAAAGTGTGCTGGTTCCGAGTCAGGTTGCCAACTATCTTGGGGTAATCTGGGATTCCATCACGATGCGGGCGCAATTGACTCCCGCTCGTGTGACTTCCATTCTCGGGGCCGTGAATGGGGTGAAGTTAGGCCGGTCACTCACTGTAAAACAGTTTCAGAGACTGTTGGGTCTGATGGCAGCTGCGTCCAACGTTGTTACTTTTGGCCTTCTGCACATGAGACCCTTACAGTGGTGGCTCAGGACCAAGGGGTTTTCTCCGAGGGGAAATCCTTTTCGCATGATCAAAGTCACGCGGCGGTGCCTTCGTGCTCTGGTCATGTGGAAAAAGCCTTGGTTCCTGTCCCAGGGACCCGTGTTGGGAACTTCATGTCGTCGCGTAATGCTTACGACAGATGCGTCCCTCACGGGCTGGGGAGCGATCATGAGTGGTCGCTCAGCTCAAGGTCTCTGGGAGGTACACCAGCTCTCCTGGCACATAAATCGGCTGGAGATGCTGGCAGTGTTTCAGGCTCTGAAGCACTTCCTCCCCGACCTGAGGGGCCACCATGTGTTGGTTCAGACAGATAACACTACGGTGGTCTCCTACATAAATCACCAAGGGGGACTGCGATCTCGTCCACTATGCAAACTGGTCAGTCACATCCTCCTGTGGACCCAAGGGAAATTACTCTCGCTAAAGGCGGCGTATATTCCGGGGTATTTGAATATGGGGGCGGACGCTCTGTCGAGACAGAGCGCGAGTCCGGGGGAATGGAAGCTTCACTCAGAGGTAGTGGAGCTCATATGGAAGACATTCGGTCGAGCGGAAGTCGATCTCTTTGCCACAGAGGAGTCAACTCAATGCCCTCTGTGGTACTCTCTGAGGCACCCAGCTCCTCTGGGGTTGGATGCCATGATACAGACGTGGCCGAGGCGACGTCTGTATGCTTTTCCCCCAGTCTCTCTGCTCCCGGGAGTTCTGGACAAAGTCCGTCAGGAAGGGGTAGACCTGATATTGGTGGCTCCTTTCTGGCCAACAAGAATATGGTTTGCGGACCTAGTATCACTTCTTCACGGCTCTCCTCTGGAGCTTCCAGTCAGACAGGATCTCCTGTCCCAAGCGGGCGGCGTGATTTTACATCCCCGTCCAGAAATGTGGAAACTGTGGGCCTGGCCTCTGAGGGGGCAAGGCTCATAGAATCTGGTCTTCCAACTGAGGTTGTGGAGACCATCCTTCAGTCCAGAGCTCCATCTACAAGGAAGCTTTATATGTATAAGTGGAAGGTTTTCGCTACATGGTGTAGTCATCATAGGGTGGACCCGGTCCACTCATCTGTCAGCTATGTGCTACAATTCCTTCAAGAAAAGCTTTCAGAAGGCTTAACTCACTCCACATTAAGAGTGTATGTGGCTGCTATTTCAGCCTATCATGTTCCTATGGGTGGTGTCTCGGTAGGTCGAGACCCCTTAGTTGTTCGCTTCCTTCGTGGCGCACTGAGGCTGAGGCCTTCAGTACGCCCAAAATCTCTGACCTGGGACTTAGCCATTGTGCTACAAGGGTTGGCTGAGGCGCTCTTTGAGCCTTTGGAAGATGTGTCAGATAAAATGCTTACATTGAAGACTGTGTTTTTACTGGCCATCTCATCCTTGAAAAGGATAGGTGACCTTCAAGCTCTTTCGGTTTCACCATCATGTTTAGAGTTTGCACCAGGCATGGTTAAGGCCTTTCTACATGCAAGGCCTGGTTACATTCCTAAGGTCCCCACTAGGGTCCCAGGTCCTATCGTTTTGGAGGCTTTTTATCCCCCTCCGTTCACTAATCCGGATCAGGAAAAACTTAATCTGCTGTGTCCTGTGAGGGCACTGGACGCTTATGTTCACAGAGCTGCCCTGTGGAGAAAATCAGACCAACTATTTGTATGTTATGGGTCCCTGAGTCGAGGGGGCCCAGCGTCTAAGCAGAGGATGAGTAAATGGGTGGTTGAGGCCATCTCATTGACGTATAAAGCCCTGGGGCGTCCGTGCCCCTTGGATGTTAGGGCACATTCAACAAGAGGTATGGCTGCTTCAAGAGCTCACATGTCAGGGGTTTCCTTGGCGGATATTTGTGGCGCTGCTGGATGGTCATCCCAGCACACCTTCATCAGATTTTATAATCTTAATGTGAGTAGTACTCCGGGTGCTTTGGTGTTACAAGATAGCAGCCAGGCACTCGGAGGCACGGCGTAGTGGGGACAGCGTTCCCATCACGTCACTGACGTAGCGTCGATAGTTCCCACGAAAGGGAACGTCTTGGGTTACGAGTGTAACCCTTGTTCCCTGAGTAAGGGAACGAGACGCTACGTCACGTTGCCGTACCTCCAGCATGCCTGGAGCGCTTACTTCAGACATATAACAGAAGCTAGCGTTCTTTGTTTCTGGGCATGCTTTATAGGTTCCGGTCCGCGACGTCGCCCGCCTCTGACGTCACGTTCTCTCATTGGTTGGATACAATAGTGCTTCACGAACACAAAAATGCAGAGGATTCCCATCACGTCACTGACGTAGCGTCTCGTTCCCTTACTCAGGGAACAAGGGTTACACTCGTAACCCAAGACGTTTTGCATGTAACCATGATTCCCCGAGAAGGGGAACGAGACACTGCGTCCCCTAGAGGCCGTTATCGGGAATGCATCTGGCATGACTGGTGTCTGAACCACAAGTCTAAACACGTCAATAAACTTGACATTGGCTGGCGACAGCCATTACTGGTGCAACCATGAGTATAAAAGGGCACCTGTGAAATACATCATCCACTTTTTGTCTGAAGGAGACATGCGTAGGAATACCTGATGGCATGGTAGCATGGGTATTTTGTACCCCGTAGTGCCCTCTAGGGGATGCTATTGTCTCATTCCCCTTCTCAGGAATACATGGTTACATGTATAACCTGAGACATTCCCTTTCGAATGGAAACTCACACTGCATCCCCTAGAGCAGTGTTTCTCAACTCCAGTCCTCGGGACCCACTGCTCTGCACATTTTGTATGTATCCCTTATTTAACACACCTGATTTAGATCATCAGCTCATTAGGAGAGTCTGCATGAACTGAATTGAGTGTGTCAGATAAGAGAGACATACAAAATGTGCAGAGCAGTGGGTCCCGAGGACTGGAGTTGAGAACCACTGCCCTAGAGAGCACTATCGGAAACAAAATACCCATGCTGCCATGCTGAAGAGATGAGTGCCTTACTGGCTGACATAAGACAAAGACTCAAAGGAGTCCCTATCCCTAATTTACACAGCAGCATAGTGACTAATTCCTTACGGCCAGAGCCAGAGCTACAAAAAAAAAAAAACCTTACAGGCAAGCTCACAAGCTTGATATTCCTATGAACACCTTTAAGGGAATTCATCTTAGACCGGCTTTATTGTCATGTTTAGACTCTTATCATCAGATCGTGGTTGTATCTCTCTATTAGTGTTACTGGATCTTAGTGCTGCATTTGACACTATCAATCACAATACTCTTTTAAATTGACTCGAAAATTATGTTGGCATTAGTGGAATTGCATTGTCATGGTTCAAATCATACTTATCTGACCGTTATCAGTTTGTAGTAGTAATCAATGAGATGTCATATCGATCACAAGTTCAATATGGAGTACCGCAAGGCTCAGTACTAGGGACTGTTGCTTTTCACTCTGTACATGCTACCCTTGGGAGATATCATTAGGAAGCATGGCGTTAGTTTTCACTGTTACGCTGATGATACTCAGCTATATATTTCTTCGCGCCCTGACGAAACTTTCCAATTCACAAAATTAACGGAATGCATAGCTGATATAAAAAACTGGATGACCAGTAATTTCCTACTACTAAATTCAGAAAAAAACAGAGATTCTAATTTTTGGACCAAAAACTTCCTCATGTAATAACCTAGAATACTGTCTAACACTTGATGGCTGCTCTGTTAAGTCTTCGTCATCAGTTAGGAAACTGGGTGTGCTCTTTGATACCAATCTTTCATTTGAAGTTGTTACTAGCATCTGTAAAACCGCTTTCTTCCATCTTAAAAATATATCTAAACTATGACATATGTTCTCAATGAAAAATGCAGAACAGTTAGTTCATGCGTTCATGACCTCAAGGCTAGATTACTGTAACACTTTACTGGGTGGTTGTTCTGCTCGCCTGATAAATAAACTATAGCTTGTACAAAATGCTAGAGTTCTTACTAGAACTAGGAAGTATGACCATATTAGCCCAGTTCTGTCAACACTGCATTGGCTTCCTGTTAAACATTGTATATATGTTAAAATCTTGTTAATTATTTACAAAGCACTAAATGGTTTAGCTCCCCAGTACCTGAGCGAGCTCTTAATGCATTATAGTCCTTCACGTCTATTGCGATCTTAGAATTCAGGCCAGCTGATAATACCTAGAATATCAAAATCAACCGCAGGCGGTAGATCCTTCTCCTATTTGGCACCTAAACTCTGGAACAATCTTCCTAGCATTGTTCGGGAAGCAGACACTCTCTGTCAGTTTAAATCTAGACTAAAAACGCATCTCTTTAACCTGGCATACACATAACACTTCATCAATTTATATTTTCAAATCCGTTAAAGGATTATTAGGCTGCATAAATTAGGTCAGCCGAAACCGGGAACACTTCATATAACACCAGAATTACTTACTCGTTACATCAGAAGAAGAATGGCATCTACGCTAATATTAGTCTTTCTGTTTATCCCGAGGTTTAATGTAGTCAACCGGATCCGGGCCGTATCCAGGTGAGACCAAGGACCTGCTCCTTGAAACGACCACATCGCAGCCCTGAACAATGTTCCCTCTAATTTTTTTTCTCACTGAGCAAAACTTTTCTCTGTTGAGCGCACATTTTGGCCACCTGAGCAAAAACATACTTTATATCAGACCTGTACAATCAACGTAAACACACACAAAAAAATGGTTTTATCATGCAACTGTAACATTTAACTTTAATGTGCTGTTTCTATTTTATTTGACCCTTGATGTAACTTAATGATTTATTAAATAATATGTTTGAAAACAAGCAGTTCAGTCACTAAATTAAGCACATTTTAGGTTACTTGAGATTTTTTCACATTGCTGTATTAACTGTACCAGTCTTTACCAAGAAATTCTATTAAAAAATAATTTCTGTCCTCCTGCAGGACAGTTCAATTCTTTATAATAATATAATATGAGCAGTTACAATGATGGTTTGGAACAACCATAATGTGTTTTTGTACAGTCAATTATTAGCAACAGACAGTGTTAAACCATCAAAATTACATGTTTATTGCTTATGAATTTCCCAGATTTTATATACCAGGAGGTTTCAAGATGTTTCGTGGCAAGGAGCCCTAAACAATCCCCTTGTGAGATCAATTTTTTATTAGACTTACATTATAATATAATAAAATATAATATAATATTTAAGTATTTAAACTGATATACAGTATTATATCAGTTTAAATGCTTCCATTTGTTTTAATATGTTATATATTTTTAAGAAAAGTGAACGTTAACTCTTTTATAGTTATCTAAACATCCCTGAAACCCACAGCACCACCACACACAAAAAATCTATTTAAACTGAGGTATATAACTGATGTATTTTGAGTTTGTAAGCTTCACCTGTGATGGGTGTGTGATTGTAAATGTCTCAGAGTTTTGTGAGCATTCTGTGCCCATCATCCGTTATTTCCGCCGCTTTTCATTAAAACATGACGTTTTATTTCACATTTATTTTCGTTTCGCGTTGCCTCTCGTATTGAGGTATAGTCCGCAAACATGATATTATTCTTACCGCGACTGATTTGGCGCAGGGCCAGCCAGCTGAGCTCACACACGCTCATTCGTTCTCTTTCTATGAAACCTGTAAACCGCATTCACCGGTTCCAACTCTATAGCGACAATAACTCTATAGCGGTTGTCCAGAGCACTGCAATTATTTCTCATTTAAACTACTACAATCATTTTCATGTCTGTTGTCTGCGCGGCCGCGCACGCGCGCAGCTTAGAGGGAACATTGGCCCTGAAGTATCGGCAGAGATTGAGTCAACTAGATCATTCATCGTGAAGGCCTCATCTACACGACAACCAGTGGCACAGTTCCTCAACAACCGTCCATACCGGCGTGATGAATACGATCCTCAACTGGATGGAACTGAAATAAATACTTTGAATGTTGTGATCCTATCGGACTTATGATAGCAACCTGAATCGTAACAAAGCACTGTTCGCCAGAGGAGAACTGGCCCCTCAACTAAGCCTGGTTTCTCCCAAGGTTTTTTTCTCCATTTTAACACCTATTTGCCACTTGTTTGCCACCTGATGTCACTCCTGTTGGAGTTTGGGTTCCTTGCCGCTGTCGCCTTTGGCTTGCTTAGTTGGGGACACTTGACATTTGACTTGACATTTAATAATCATCAGTGCTTTGATCTGCCTGCATTGACACTATTCTTTAAGAGCTGCTGTGCAGCCAAAATTATGTACCAGTTATCAATGTAAAGCTGCTTTGACACAATCTACATTGTAAAAAGCACTATATCAAAAAGGTGACTTGACTTGACTGGTGCTTCTCAAGAACGGAGGCCTCAACAGAATGACTCTAAAAGATAGGAGGCCTTCTCTCATCAGGTTCTCTCTTCAGGCCAGCATCCAAGAAGACTCACAAAGAGCCTAACACTCGCAAACTCTGTTCAGACAGTCCTGCAGAGTGCAAGCCTCAAGCAAGAGGCCTAGCAACACTCCAACCAAAAGGCAGCAGCTAAAAAGGCTCAACAAGAGTTAGCATGCTGGCCCTGCGACCTATTCTGGCTCTAAGGATGGAGGCTTCAACAAACTGACCCTCAAGTGAGAGGAGGCCTAATTTTGTCCTATTTTTAGAGAACAGATATCAAGGAGGCTCCAGCGAGCCTGACATCCTGATCCAACTTGCCTTTGAAACTCAGAGCGGAGGCCTCAGCACAATGACTCTCATAAGGAGAGGAGACCTAGCAACACTCAGCACTTAAACAACCTGACATACTACCTCACTGTTTCCTAGCCAAGCTCTAGGAACAGAGGCCTCAGCATGATGATCTCTAAATTGAGAGGAGGCCTAATTACATTCCACACCCAGGACAGCTTCCAAGGAGGCTCACAGAGAGCCTACAACTCTGAATTGCTATCCCGGCAGAGCTCTAGGGAGGCAATGCATCAGCAGGATAAGTCTCTCTAGCAAGAGTAGGCCTAGCAACACTTACAGTAGCCAAGGAGCCTCAAAGAGAGCCTAGCAACTTAGCCCCTGGCTAAGCTCATGGCACTACATCCTACGCCTGTCAAGGAGGCTACACAATAGGGCCAGAAGCTTGACACAATATTGGGCAGAGCTCAGGGGAGGCCTCTAACAAGACAACTCTCTATAACGAGAGGTCTAGCAATGCTCTGGTTCAAGTACAGTAGCCAAGGAGGCTCACAGAGAAACTAGAAACTTAGCCTCTGGCTGAGCTCAGAGGATGGCGGCCTTGGCATAACTCTCTCTCTCTCTCTCTCTCTCTCTCTCTCTCTCTCTCTCTCTCGCCTCAGTATGTTTACACCTGGTCACTTTATGCATTTTCTCTGATTGGATAGCTATCCAATCATGAAAATACCAGATCTAAATGCCCTCCGAAATGCATTCTAGATGGATTTAAATCCGATCACTCAAACCACTTCAGGAGGCGGTCTGAGACGCATTCCAGTTAAAACTGAACAAGTCTAAATGCATCTGGTTGTTGAAACCACATATGTAAATTTTATTCCAAAAATGCTCAAAAATAAATGTGGGAGCAGGTTATAGGCCAAATAACATGTTATAGCCATATATGACAGTGCTACTGTATAACGCATCACCGCAGATGGGCAACTGGGTATCTCTTCAGCAAGCAGATGCTCAAACTGCCACGAATGAAACTGAAAGTAAGTCACAGATGCTCAACACAATTATCTTCCTTAAAAGTAATGAGACTAAATGATCTTACCAGTGCTGTTGCATCACTTTCTTCTATTGCAGTCCTTGATTTTGAAATTAGCTGATGATCAATAAAATGCAGCTCATATTTGTTGCTTTCAGTGAAGTGAGCCCCTCTGAAGTCAAGTCAAGTCACCTTTATTTATATAGTGCTTTTTACAATGCAGATTGTGTCAAAGCAGCTTAACATTGATAACTGGTATATAATTTTGGCTGCACAGCAGCTCTTAAAGAATAATATCAATGCAGGCAGTTCAAAGCACTGTTGAATATCAAATGTCAAGTCAAAAGTCAAGTGTCCCCAACTAAGCAAGCCAAAGGCGACAGCGGCAAGGAACCCAAACTCCAACAGGTGACATCAGGTGACAAATAGGTGGCAAATAGGTGTTAAAATGGAGAAAAAAACCTTGGGAGAAACCAGGCTTAGTCAGGGGGCCAGTTCTCCTCTAGCGAACAGTGCTTTGTTACGATTCAGGTTGCTATCATAAGTCCGATAGGATCGCAACATTCAAAATATTTATTTCAGTTCCATCCAGTTGAGGATCGTATTCATCACGCTGGTATGGACGGTTTGTTGACAAAAAATATAATAAAAATAAAATATAATCTTAAAAAAATAAAAAAAAACAAATCATGGGAAAAAATGCATCACGGTTTCCACAAAAATATTAAAGGTGCCATAGAATGCTTTTTCACAAGATGTAATATAAGTCTAAGGTGTCCCCTGAATGTGTCTGTGAAGTTTCAGCTCAAAAGACCCCATAGATACCCCATAGGCATCATTGAATATGCGCCATTCAAATCCAGACTCAAAACACATCTTTTTATCTATGCATTTGCTGATTGAGCACTGTGCTATGTCCGAACTGTTTGCACTTTATTTTATACGTATTATCTTTTTATTCTTTTAATTCCTTTTCCTGTTTTTATTTCATTTTTAATGTATTTTATATCTTTTATGTATCATCTTGTTATTCTGACTTTTAATGCATTTTAAATATTGCTGTCTGGTTGAAAGAGCTGGGAGAATTAGGAAGAAAGTGATTAGGTTAAAATTTGGTAAATTTGGATAAGGGGACAAACCATGGGGAAATTTAAGCTGTAGTGCATGGTTAAGATATCTCTGGATTACAGTCAGGACACTTTCCAAAGGGGGAAATTTCCAAAGGGGAAATTTGAACTGCGTTACATAGATAAGATATCTCCGGAAGGGGGATTAGGGCTGTGTGGTGCAGTTTGAGGTGTCTTGGTAAAAGGGGAGATTGAAACTGTGTTTATCAGTTTGAAGTGCCTTAACAGGTAGCAGTCCTGTCGTGTGAGGAAGATCCATTCTGATCCGCTCTGATGGATAGATCCGTTTAGATCCACTCTGATGGACAACAACAACAACAACAACAACAAACTCCCTGAGACTTCCTAGCTCTTCCATCCAGATAGCAAAATTCTCTGTTTTTACTGTTATTTCTATTCCTTATGTTCTATTTTTATTATTCTTTTTTATGTAAAGCACTTTGAATTACCATTGTGTATGAAATGTGCTATACAAATAAAATTGCCTTGCCTTGCCTTGCCTTGCCAATTCAGCATGCTTCCCCTATAAATGCTCGTGCTAACATTACACACTGTTGGAGAGATTTATAAAGAATGAAGTTGTGTTTATGAATTATACAGACTGCAAGTGTTTAATAATGAAAATTACGACGGCTCTTGTCTCGGTGAATACAGTAAGAAACAATGGTAACTTTAACCACATTTAACAGTACATTAGCAACATGCTAACGAAACATTTAGAAAAACAATTTACAAATATCACTAAAAATATCATGTTATCATGGATCATGTCAGTTATTATCTGCCATTTTTCGCTGTTGTCCTTGCTTGCTTACCTGCATAAAGTCTGATGATTCAGCTGTGCACAGATCCAGACGTAAATACTGCCTTGTCTAATGCCTTGAACATGGGCTAGCATATGCATGAATTTGGGGGCGTACATATTAATGATCCCGACTGTTGCATCACAGTCGGTTATATTGAGATTCGCCTGTTTTTCTGAGATCTTTTAAACAAATGAGATTTACATAAGAAGGAGGAAACAATGGTGTTTGAGACTCACTGTATGTCATTTCCATGTACTGAACTCTTGTTATTCAACTATGCCAAGGTAAATTCAATTTTCAGTTCCATGGCACCTTTAAGCAGCTCAACTGTTTTCATTATTATTTCATTGGTAATAATAAGAAATGTATCTTGAGCACCAAATCAGCATAATAGAATGATTTAGACTGGAGTAATGGCTGCTGAAATTCAGCTTGGCCAACAAAGGAATAAATTACATTTTAAAATATATATATATATAAAAAAAGGTTATTTTAAGTTGCAATATTATTTCAAAAAATTAATTTTGGCATGGGAATTGAAGATCGGATTTACTCTATCCGTTTTGGGTGTTTCGTGGCTCTGGTTGAGTGGAATCCCAACCTGGATTGGCTGTTTTGCGGTGAAACATGCTGTTCTGAGCAGCTTTCTTCTTTAGAGACTTTGGTCAGATAGTTCACGGAGTGTTTCGGAGTTCTGGATGTGACGGCTTTTGGGTGAGAAGTATCAAGCTGCGTGGCTCGTGGATGAAGATAGTCAGCGACTGTTAGATGGAAAATCAGCCATGGGACAAAGCAGCTGTGGCGCTTTAGATGTAAAATTTAACATGATCAGACCCCACGTGACAGGTTTTGATTAGTTTACTTCTGATGAGCTCAAGACAGGCTTCTTTGTTAAAAGAAGTCACATCATCATTCCTGTTAAGGCTGGGGGTCTTGGGGTCAGGAAATGGACCTGTTGGTCAAAATGAAGCTTTGTTTGGTCAGTTCCTGGTTGATGGAGTCATTTGGCAAGTCCTGTTGAACGATGCCCTACAGTCCCCCTTTTGCTTGGCGGGGTTCCTGGTGCGAACGTCGGCACGCACTGGAACAAGAGGCAGAGAGAGAACAGACAAACACAAGACACAAACAACGCTTCCCTCACTTGACTGAATCCTGGTGAAGGACTTGGGTAACTTGGAATAAACGGGTTAGGAACACTTCAACTAACATAGGGGTGTACTGTTTAAGACCAGTTGTAATTGGGTGGTTTCGACTAATCTAATTGTCAGTGGTTTGACGAGGAGGTAGAGGCGTAATTTCAATCAGGTTGGTCGAGTTCTCGAGTTCAGGTTCTCGGTCAGTTTTATCACGTCGGAAAATGCGCGGGACGCCCGATGTGCATCTATCAAAAGACGCGTTCACTTGCACGCCATTCACTCGCTTGTGCAGGAGGAAGGCCAGTGTCAAGGTCACAATATATCCTACAATAGTAGAGATGCAGACCAAGACCGAATGAATGGCACGCCAGCGGGCGGAAGGCGAGCTATAGCTTCTAAGGCTGTATCAACAGGAGTCAGATCAATAAGTTGCATTCCTTCCTCCCTGATCCTTTCTTCCAATTCCATATCGAGGACGAAGGAATGCTGTTTGAAAAACGGTGAGATTTCAAGTTCAGCCTGGTACTCGTCGTCGCTAAGGTGATACAATGCAAGATCATCGATGTGGAGGATCGAGCCCTTAGGGACACTGATCCAGAGAGTTTGGTTAGGTAGAATAATGCGCATGGCAGTATCGTGTTGATCATAGGTAAGGGTAGCGGTACGTGCAGGGGTGTTGACTAACCAACAGTTTCCTATGATTTCGGCTTGTGTTGCCTCGACTTGGGACCGTGGTGTAGCTACGGCGGGGCAGCTAGTGTCGGGTCTAATTGATTCTAGGCCGCAGATGGTTTAGAATGGTTTACTCGGGCAAAGGTAATGAATGTCTTTAGTGAGCGTACACATTTTTAGGTTTGGGGCTAGGTACAACTGTTCGTTGTTATCGCGGTACGCCACGACCTCAGGAGTGTGTATTTTGACATAGGTGTTCCCTTGCCAAAATCCAACATTAACAACGTCTTTGAGCCGGTAAATATTGTTTGAGTCAATAATGGGCAAACTGAGGAGGAAGGCTAAGTCTCCTGTTTCTGGGCTTACATATAGGGGAATAGCGCTACCCAGGGAGAAAGTGAGATGGGTTTGCACGGGGTTAACAGGGCCCGGAGTGGCCGAGGCTAGAATGTTTTGGACCAAGCTAAGGGGTATCAAATAGTAGGGGATCCTACCCATGGCTAAGTTATCGATTGAGGAACTTATTTCCCTTAGGATATCGGTCATGAGTGTAGTTAGGAGTTGTGTTTGGGCTAAATCACTTTGCACGACCGAAAATAGTGTGTTGATGGATTTTATAGTTTGATTGAGAAGGGTGCTATGGGTGTTTAAGATTGTGATAGTCCCGTTAAAGGATTTCCCGAAGTTTTGTAAGGCCTGGCTCTGAACTGAGAGCTGTTGTCGTATTACAGGCATTTCGGCCTGAATTTCGCCCACATGCCGTCTAACAGTGGCCAAATTTACAGCATTAGCGGTGCTCACGCCAATGTTAAACAGAGTTCCTACAGCCGCCGCAGCCCCAAGTAGGGTGCCCAAAAATCGTTTGGGATGCCGGTTGTATCCGCTTAATTCAGCCTGGGTTACAGTCATTTTCTGCAGTTGTTGCAGCATGTGGTTCACATCTGCCTGGGCATGGCCAAGGATCTCCCTAGTCCAACGGCTTCCGGCCCAGGTGGTTTGAGCGGCTGTGGGGGTGTAGTGAGCTCTGACAACATCACAGGGGGTTGAATCTGACATAAACCCTTTGAGCGTAGGTTTTGCAATTCGTTATCAATAACCCCGGTTGTTCACAGAGTCACGCTGGTCCAGGTGACGCAACTTCTGGCTGGGGCATGACCCCCAGTATGCAGAGACACAAGGCAGCGAATTTGAGCATCTTCCTGGTAATAGAGCAGAGAGAAGGAACAATTAGCACTGAAGATCATGGTTTGGTAGGCTCACCTTAATTAGTTGGCAACGGGGTTTACGACAAACTCTAACGCTTCTGGTGAAGAGTAGTCAATCCCTTTTTTGGGACCTGAATCAGTTACGGGAGTTTCCTGATGAGGGGACTAAGGAGAAAGGACAATGATAGTGAAAGAGGAGAAGGTAAAGCATAAGGAGAGAGAGAAAAGAAAACACAAAGAGACACAAGGACACTGAGTTTACTAGAGCAAAGTGAGTGTCACATGTGTGAAGCAACTCCTTTCTACTAGAGGTTGTCACTAGCAGTGCCGTGGAGGAGTGTGTGTAAGTGTTGTGTAAAATAATACAAAAACTTTCCCTACAATGACAAAGTCATTAGTGGGGTGTAGAGTATGGGATTGTCGGTCTGTGTCAGTGGGTTTGAACCTCCCCCTTTTCCTGTCGGTTGGAACCTTGGTGCCTCTTTATCTGGTTTCGATGGACCCATCGAAAGACAGGCTCATTGCGGCCTTGTCTGATTTTGATTCGGTAGGCGACAGGTGAGAGCTTGTCCACAATCTCATGTGGTCCTGTCCAGTGAGGTAGGAATTTCTTTGACAGGCAATGGGGAGCTTTCTGCCTTGGCTGGGTGAAGCTGTAGTACCACACTTTGTCTCCAACATTGAGTTCTTGGTAAGAGGCCTTTTTGTCGTAGTAGGCTTTACGACCTTCTGCGCTTCTTTGGAGGTTTTGTTGTGCGAAGGCGAAAGTTGCTCTCAGGTGCTGATGCAACTCTTCCAGATACTGGTGAGTGGTGTAGGCGGTGACAAGGTTCATGTCACCAGGTTGGTACAGCAGGTGTAGCGGTAGTGTCATTTGTCGCCCTGTCATCATTTCGAATGGGGCTACTCCGGTAGACCGGTGAGGGGTGGCCCTGATGGCCATCAGTACCAGAGGGAGCTTGATATCCCAATCCTTTTGGTTGGCGGACACATACTTCTTCAACATGCTTGCCACTGTCTTGTTGGCCCGTTCGACCTGCCCTGAGGAAATTGGATGATGGCTTATGTGAAGCTTGGCCTGTATGCCCAGGAGTTTCCATACATCCTGCATAACCTCAGCGGTGAAATGGGTTCCTCGGTCAGTGTTGACTCTGAGAGGCAGTCCAAATCTTAAGAAGATGTGGTTCATTAACAGGCAGGCTGTTGTTTCTGCTGTATCGTTGGGAGCTGGGAGACACTCTAACCACTTTGTGAATTCGCAAACCACGGTGAGGAAGTATTTGTTACACCTTGTTGACCGTGGCAGGGGTCCTACCCAATCTATTTGGAGGTCTGACCATGGGAAGGTCATTCCTTTCCGTTGTAGTGGTGCCCTGTGGTTTGTGTTTGCCGGTTGGAACTGGCAACACACCAGGCATCCTTTTACATATTCCGTCACATCTTGCTGCATGCCAGGCCAATATGCTACTTGTTTGAACGTTTCATAGGTGGCCTTGGCGCCATGGTGTCCAGCACATGGTGCATCATGGGCGTGTGTCAGCATTATCCCCCTTTGGCTCTGAGGAACTACAAGCTTTGGTGCAGTTAGGGGCTCAGGGACATATGTGAGAACGCCGTCCTTGAGATGCAGTATGTGCTTGATTGAGTGAAGGTGGCAGAGGTCAGAGGACTTGGATAGATCGGAGGTGGAAATGGGATGAGTTATTGGGTCGGAAATGCGAGCGGCAATGGTTTGCAGTATGGGATCCGATGCTTGGAGGGTGAGGAGATCATCAGGAGTGAACTGAGGTGAGAGGTCAACATGGGAAGAGGCGGGGGTTTGTGCGCCAATGGCGTGCTGGCGGCGGGTTATGGCCGCAATGGAAGGGTTGGGTGGGAGGGATGGGAATTTCCAAGGCTTTCCATGTGATGCACCTGCTTTGGCGAGGGCATCGGTTTGGTCATTGAGATCTTTGTCTAGCCCTGGTTGGCGTGAATGACCACAGACCTTTTTCCAATAGATGATCATGTCATGTGTGGTGACAATGGCATCGCATGCTTGGAAAAGTTCCTGATGTTTGACAGGCTTGTTGTTAGCTGTCTTGAATCCGTTCTGTTTCCATCCAGCTAGATGGCATGTGAAGCTTAGATGGGCATAGCTCGAGTCAGTACATATCAGGAGTTCTTTGATGTTGTGGGAGGCGGCCAGTTGTAGGTGATGAGGATGACTGCTATCTCTGCATATTGCGATGAGTGAGGGTCTAACTTGAACTGTTGTGGTGGGCAAGGGTCATTGTTGAGCCAGACCACACCTGCTCCCGCTTTCAAGTTGCCCTGTTGATTGTAGGACCAACCATCGACATATGCTGTTGGCATGCCTTCACACACATTCTCCTCGAAGTACCTATAGTTTGTCAGTTGCAGTGGTGCCGGTTCTTTGGCTTCTGCTGAGGTATTCAGCGTGTCTGTTGAACAGGTCTGACAGGCTGCTAGCCCGTTTCCCAGTGAGGATTTGTGGTTTTGGGCATATCTTGCCTCGACGTCTCGTCCTTGGAGCGTCATTAACCATGTAGCTATGCGGGCGTTGGTTACCACACCATCCCTGATTCGTTGACTGTTGAGGAAGGTCAATGGTTGGTGACCTCACTGGTTGGTGATTTCAATGATAACCTTCTGAGCTCCAATGTAGTTGGAGAAACGCTGAATGGCCCATACGGTGCAAAGCAAGGCTTTTTCGCAGTCTGAGTATTTGCATTCTGGGGGAAGCAAGGTTTTGCTGGCATAAGCGACCACCCATTTGTCTTTGTCGTGGAGCTGGTACAGACCTGTACTGAGGCAATGATTGGAGAATCCAGCTTCCAGATAGAATTATTTTCCTGGGTCGGGGTAGGCCAGGCATGGGGCGGAGCACAGGCATTGTTTGAGCTCGCTCATGGCTGTGTCCTGGGCTTCAATG
The DNA here is from genome assembly GCA_036281575.1 of Ancherythroculter nigrocauda. Lineage (NCBI taxonomy): Eukaryota > Metazoa > Chordata > Actinopteri > Cypriniformes > Xenocyprididae > Ancherythroculter > Ancherythroculter nigrocauda. The sequence goes on along the minus strand of VTFQ01000022.1, from coordinate 11,811,032 downwards.
GAGTCAATGATATCTTGCACTGATTCATATGATGCTATCGGAATCTTGTACTGCCGCACAAATGTCGGTGGCGCATTTGGGTGAGTTGGGATGCACACCATGTGGATATCAGTCAGGCCACAGTCCAGGGAATCCTTTGCAAAGGAGTCCTTGTATTTGCACAGAACTTCTTTAAATCCTTGGCGATCCATTTCACTGTGGAGGGCATATGTTGGACTTGTGCATTGAACCCGGCGTATGGTTCCTCTGAGTCATTTGAGGGACTGTGGTCCTTGACGGTCAGTTCTAGTTTTAGGCAAGTCCTGGAAGGTTGGAAGAAGCCTAGCTTACTGTTAAGGGTCTGGCCAGGTCGCATGTTGAGGCGGACACTGACACTCTTTCTGTAAGCGGGGATTGTGGCTTCTTGCTTGTTGATCATGGCGCATGCGTCTGGTATTGTTTGACCAGATCGCAGGTTCTTGAGGTTTACTGAAGATGTCAATTGGTGTGACAGGGGAGCTCATATGACGTCATTCACGGTGTCAACGCAGGCGTTAAGATGGACCATGATGTCTGCTCCTATGTAGATGTCATGAGGCAGGTTGGGGACAACCAGGAAGTAGTGACTCAAGAGTCTGTCGTTCCATCGTATGTCTGCAGCACAGACGATCTTGGAGGTAGCCATGGTTGTTGACCATGGATTGAGAGGGAAGCGGCTATGCTTCGAGATGTGTGGTATGCTCTGATTTGTCTGCTTCAATGTTCTGAAGAGCTTCAGGCTGATGGCTGAGTTTTCAGCCCACAGGGCTAATGCTGCATCAGGCACTGATGTGTCTTGGACATTTATGGCAGTCATGATTCGGAGGGAGTCTGACGCTTGCAATGAGCAGAGGAATGGGTCTTGGTTCTTGTTGCTTCAAGTGGAACTTGCTCTTGGCTTTGAACTTGCATTGTCAGTCAGTGAATGGGGGGTGGTGTCTGTGACTTGACACTGCGATTCGTTCGAGTTTACTGACTGGAGGGGCAGAGGCTCACGGACTTGCGTCCATATCTTCAGATGTTTGAAGTCTATTAAGGGTTCAAAGCGGTTAAGCAGGTCTTTCCCAATGAGGAGAGGATATGTGTTGAGTGGTGAGACGTATACTGGGTAAACAAGATTCATCGGTCCCACAGTTAGGTGAATTGGGGCCACATGTTTTAGTTGTAGGCCTGTGTGGGAATATGCTTGGAGGTTCAGCTCACACCTTTGAAGTTTAAAGGTTCCGTCAGACCTCTTTGTTCTGTTTTGGACTTCTTCAAGGAGTTCTGTTGACATTAGGGTGATATCTGCTCCAGTGTCGAGGAGGGCTTCGACCTTGATGTGTTGTTCGATGATAACAGAGAGGTAAAACTTTCTTGCTATACCTTTCTCGATGAGATCACCCAGGAGTTGGGGGACTGGAGTTTGGGATGAGAGAGGTAGAATGTCAGAATTTATTATTTTTCTTCAGAGGAGTGGCAGACGACCAAGACAGCACTTTCAGGAACTGGAGTGGTTTCAACAGCAGGTGTTTGTTGGATGCTGCTGTGATCTGACCCATCAGGTGTTGGATCAGTTTCTGACTGTTTTGCAGAATGTTCAGGTGGGACTTCTTGTCCATTTGAAGTTATGGTGCTTATGGGAGAGAGGTGAGGTGCTGTTCTCTGGGGTATGTTGAGTCAGGTGGTCACTGCCATCTCGTCCGGCCGCTAGTCAGGATGAATCTGGTTTCACTTTCTCTTCCCACTTCCGGTCATCCTCCTTTCGTTGGAAGAACTCTTTCATCATCATTTTCATCAGCTCTTGAGAGTCGAAACAAGATGAAGTCTTTTGTTCTGGTATGGATTCATTTTGAGCTCTGTCATCTTGTAATCTTTGTGAGTTTTTTCGTCGATTCCATTGGCTGGTTGCTCCAGGGTGTGTTTGTCATTTTCCCTTGGAGGGTCTATTGGATTCCCATGAGTTTTTCCCTCTGGGGTTTCCAAACGAGCTTGGCTGATTTCAGGTTTTCTCCCAATGACTCTCATGAGGTCTTGATCGGTTCCATGAATTTTCCCAGTGACGTCCAGGTGAGCGTTGTCGTCCTCGTGGTCCATCCCAGCGGTTGTCTCTCTGTTTAGGTCGAGTATCAGCGTGGGAGTCCCACTCTCTGTTGGACGAGGATGCATTCCACTTTTTGGGTGTCGCCTTGGCAAGGTCTTGACGCTGGGTGCCCTTGACTCTGTGTGTTGAAATCAAGAACTGTGGTGGTTTTGGTGCCCTTTTCTAAGGCCATCTTCTGTTTACAGTAGGCTTTGTGCGCCAAGTCTCTTAACTGTTGAGCACTCATTGTGCGTGGATAGGCAAGGATGCCAAGATGGTGGCTCACCCCAGGATGGAGGTTTCTTAGGAAGAGAGTTTTGAAGTTCAATTCCTCCTCCATATTCTGTTCATTGCGAGACCCGAAGTACGCTAGCCTGAGTCAGCTATAGAAGACTTGAGGGGATTCGTGACGACCTTGTTTTGTTTCCAGGGTGGTCACTAGTCCTTGTTCTGACTCAGGGTCGGCGAACTCTTTAATGAGAGCTTCTCGGAGCAGGTGGTAATCAGTCTTTGTGTGGGCAGGCTGCCGGTCCAGGAAGCTGCGCACTTCAGAGCTGGATGTGGCTCTGTGCAAATAAAGTCTATCTTTGTCAGTGACATTGGGTCTCATTTCCAGATGGAAGTCAATATCTTGCAGATAACTCTGGACATTTGGACTACCTGGCACATTTGGAGTGAATTTGCCAATGTTTCTGGTGAGCTTGTCAAGGTCTCTGAGGTCCAAGCCATGAGATGATCTGTGGCTGGCTGGAGCAAGTTCTTTTAGCTTAGTGGGGAGGTAGGATTCTTCAGAAGGAGCTGGTTTTAGCACTGCCCCCTTCTGATCATATGTCAGTCCAGGAACAGGGGAGCCGGTCCTGCTTGGAAAAGGTGAAGTCGGTGTCCGACGTGTTCTTGACGGCTCACAGCGCAATTCATATGTGTGCTTGAGTTCCTATTTAATACTGTCGGACTCTTCTTTGATGTAGTCGAGCTGTTGTTTTAGGCGGCTGACCTCATTTCTTGACTCATTCAGGTGAGTTTCGAGAGCTTTAATTCGGCTGTTCTTGTCTCTGAAGTCAGCCTTTGCTTTTTCCAGTAGCTGTTCTGTGTACTATAGCTTGTCGGAGAGATCAGTGTAGTCTGCTCTGCCTCGTTCCATTTCTTGCGTAGTAGCTGCTAGTGTCTCTTTTAGCCTGTTGATCTCCTCTTCGGTGCCTTGTTCCACTTCATCAGGCCCTTCTTGTCGTTCCTGAGCCTCCAGCTCCAGCTATTCGATGCATCGTTGTGCGCATGTCAGCTCCTGCTGGCGATGAGCGGCTAGCCTGTCGCTCAGTTTGAGGGTGGCGATGAGTGTGTGACTTAAGGAGCCGGTGATCTTGGCTAGTTATTTGTGACTGTAGCTCTGGCTTGGGTCTTGTTTCATGAGGCTTGTTATGTTGTCCTCCAGCTGGTCCTGTGTCTGATGCTTTAGTGTTGCAGCGGCCTTAGGTAGGAGGCTGTCTGTTACAACACTTAGCCAGGTCTCCAGATCCTCCCAGTTTCCAGCAGGGTCTGTTGTGCGAGACATGTTTGGCACCGTGAGGGAGATCTAAACCCGAAACTGACAAAGACCTGAAGAAAAGAACAAAACAAAACGAAACAAACAAGCAGGGCATATCAAAGGTGTAAGGGTGCAATGTCAAGTGTGGGCTAATGGGAATGAGTAATGAGTGTGTAAATGTGCAGGTAAGACTGGTTCTCCACTGTGGTCCTCTCGTGGGTGTGCTTCTAACTCGGAGTCTCTGTGGAAGGAATCAGTAAACACACACAGGTAGCACAGCTAGAGAAGAGCAGAAGAAAAGAAGAACACGAGACAACAGAATAGCATTTAGCAAAGAGCAGAATAATAATTGAGGTGCTTCCAGTTTCCCTATAAAATGAAGTTTCTGTCTTTAACACTATTTGCAGAATGAGTTTTGTAAAATTTAATTTAGAAGGATGGTTCTAGACAGGGGTTTGGAAAAAGATTTCAAAGCACCAGGACTGTGATTGTTATTAAAATTCCCTTCGGGGTGAAAGAAAAACAATAACAATGACAGTATTGGTTTCTCAGCTAGTAGGATTGACAACCATGCACCACTTAAAGCATTTCTAGACACGTGCTCGGCATTTATGGACGCCTACCTTGTCCTCTCCTTGTCGACCTGCGTGAGCCTAGGCTGGGTAGGATAACAGGATGAGGAGGGAAGGTAAAGTGAGTGTTATACTATTTTAAAAGAAGTGTTCCGTTTCCCAAATATTTGTTAAATATTTCTTAAAAACTATGCTTTTATGACTTTCACAGATACGAATCCAAAAACCAGCAGCAGTAGTCAAACCAGAAGAGGACAGCTGAGAGAGAGAGAGAGAGAGAGAGAGAGAGAGAAAGAAAGAGAGTGTTTTCTCCCAAAGTTTGGAAAAATGACAGGGTTGCCAGAGTGGTGGTGCTGGGGAGTCGCTACAACCAGAAGTTAACTGACCCAAGTATTGAGGAAGACCCCAAATTTCCTTAAATAAATGAGTTAAATCAAAGACTAAGGGAGTGACAGTCTGAGACTAACTTTATTTTAACCCTCTGGAGTCTGAGGCTGATTTGGGGCCTGGAGAAGTTTTGACACGCCCTGACATTTGTGCTTTTTTCAGTTGTTCATAAACATATTAATGGAAAAAGTGTCATTACACTGTATTCAGCACAAACTAGGCTACAATAATATGTGAGGAACATGTATGTACATGTTTGTGTTTTTGAAGGAATAACATTTATGCGTGGTTATTGAAAAAACAAAAAACTTAAGTCAATGAAATAAGGCCAAAAAAAGTATAGTAAATCTGTGTTTACAATACTTTAGGGTATTGGAGGTTGTAGACTAGTGTTTTTGCTTCAAAATTATGTAAAAATTATGCTGCCTACTCCTTCATATAAAACAATATATTGATTTAGTTTTTGTAAGACACTTTTTGCCAAGAAACACAGTATGCGTGGAGGCGTGAATCACCACTGAATAATGGGCCATTCTCACCTGAGAAGACAAAAGAATTGGATAGTAATGAGCTGAAATGACTTGCATATTAATGAGGCATTTCAGTCAGGTAGGCTGTGAAAAAAACCTTCTGTGATGTCTCAAGCTCATTATGATATATGAAACATACAGAAAAATATTATTACAATATAAAGTAATGGTTTTATATTATACTTTAAAATATAATGTATTTCTGTGATGCAAAGAGTCTGAATATAGGCTTTTAGCTTAAAAGCATGCACATTTGGAGAAATATTGGATTCTCATATGCTTATGTCAATTTTCTATACAGAGGAGTTATATTTATTTAATATTCATTGTCATTACTATGAGCGCTGGTGTTTTCAATTCATCCTTGAAGTCGGAGGGCGCTCTGTGCATTTTTAGTCCACAAATTCATCTAAAACAAGAAGAGGCTATTACATGAATGGAGTTTCCAATTCATACTGCAGCCGGAGGGCGCTAAAGAAACAAAAAATCATCTAAAATTCATCTATAGAAGAAAAGAAAACAGGAACTAACTGCATGTCTTCTAGAGCTCCCTAACCATGACTTTTACATCCAGATAAACACTTTTCAAGACAATAAATACACGATTGAGACGATGAATGCATGTATTGCCTCTGAATTTGCGTCTGAATAGCGCTGGCTCCGTGGGCGTGGCCGCATTAGCGGATAATGAGCTGAATCACGGACTTCTGACATGGCTCTCTTTTCATACAGATTACATAAACACAGAAGGTTTGTTTTCGATTTGACTTACATAATTTAAAACCTGACATCTTAACGTTTTTTTAGACATAAGTTTAATTTTTCTGTGATTAGTATTCACTAAGTTACAGTTCATTTTCTGATTGGACTTCGTTCAGAGGGAGAGGAGAGATCACGCATCATGTTTTCTTTATTTTACAAAAAGCACAACATTGTGTTTTTACTCTGAGTGTATACAAATAAAAGAAGATATTCTATAGTTTCAATTGATATATTACTTATGTCTCTATGACAAAAAATGACGGAGTATTTTAAGTCTGTTTTGCTGCAATGTGAAAAAAAACTGCAAAACGCGCCGGCACGTTTTCAGACCTCAGAGTGTTAAATAAAATTTGAATTAAAATTTGGAAATTATAGTTGTGAATTAAAATTGTAATGGGCTCAGCATTAAACATTGAGAGCAATTATAATCAAATTAATCAATCAAGTATCATCTGAATTAGGGAAGCCCAAACCTGATTACTGACTAATGAAATTAAAATTTCAAAGCAATAATGATTAGTTAATGATTAAAATTTACAAATGTTTGTAAGCAACTACCATTAAATTAATCCACAAATATCCATACCATATGAAAGCTAGACTGCAATTGATTATGAAATTGATTTACAATTAAAATTGAAATCGAATTAAAATTCCCAATCAAAAATTCATATTCCCAGATGTCATTAAAATCAATAAGAGCAGTTACAACTAACAGGAAATGTCATTAAAAGTAATCAGGACGATTGCTAATTACTAAAACAAAACAATGTTTAACTGACAAGAGTAAATGTAGGAGAGAGAACTCTTAAACAAATGATATTAAAAACCAGGTTTATTAATTTTAACATTCGTTACGTTCTTTCAAATAGGAGGACCAGGCTCTGGTCATTTCTAGGCTTGATTACTGCAATGCACTTCTGGCTGGATTGCCATCATGCACAATCAAGCCTCTACAAATGATTCAGAACGCAGCAGCACGTCTCGTCTTCAACGAGCCCAAAAGAGCCCACGTCACGCCTCTCTTCATCTCTCTTCACTGGCTACCACTTGCTTCTCGCATCAAATTCAAGGCGTTGACGCTTGCTTACAGATCTTCCACAGGCTCAGCACCCTCCTACTTCCACTCACTCTTACGAGTCTACACTCCTACCAGAAACCTGCGCTCATTAAAGGAGCGAAGGCTTGTGGTACCATCACAGAGAGGCACAAAATCACTTTCCAGAACATTCTCATTCACTGTCCCTTGCTGGTGGAATGATCTTCCTGCCTTCATCCGGAATGCGGAATCCCTGGCAATATTCAAAAGACAGCTGAAAACCCATCTCTTTCGTGAGCACTTAACCTCATCTTAAAAAAAAAAAAAAAAAAAAAAAAAAAACTTCTTATTCCTATCCTTTCACTTCCTCTAATCCCTCTCTATTGTAGCTTAGGATAATCTGAGCACTGCCTATAACTTGTATTATGAGCACTTCTTGTCTATTTGCCTCGTCATAATGACTCGCTTGTTGTATTCCTCACTTGTAAGTCGCTTTGGATAAAAGCGTCTGCCAAATGAATAAATGTAAATGTAAATGAGGAGATGAGAAAAGATAAGATGTGTAAGTTAGACAGAGAGAGGTGAAAGCACTAGCGTGAATTAAAGTTCAGTAAGAAAGAAGTCATTCCAACATTGCAACATTGCATTCAGACCACAAAATGCTATGCTAGCCACTAGCCCTTTAGCAATGCTACTAGCTTTACATAGACCGCAATGCAACTGCGCTAGTTTTAGCTAGCTCAGCTTATGCTAGGCTTTGTTTACACACAGTTAAATATGGCACTGGCAGACTGGTTTTTTAAAAAGGTTTCTTAGGGCTTCCGGGTTACAGCTGTCACTGTCGTGGTGACCATGACGCACAACAAAGAATACACTTGTTCTATACTCTTTGCACACAGATAACAAACAACAAAAGCACAATAATTATTGAACTGACAGCGCAGTTCACATTCACAATGAACCATTCAGCTTCTCATGTTTCAGAGCTGAACAACCCCCACACGTTAGAGTGAGGCACATTAATCCACAGATTTTTCTGTAATTAATAATAGTAATGTTACTGAGATGTTGGCGATCTGAATTATTCATGTCAGTTTCTGGACACGCAACAACATGCAGGATTTACTGCAACAACTTACTTGATCAAGAATTTTCAAAATAATCCCATTCAAGTCAAACTCGGACACGCACAGTGTTTACGAGTATTAATATCTCATCTCACGAATGAGCGGATATAGGCGGCACATTAGGTAGCTACTCTCTAATGTAACCATGCAAGGATTTTAGCTTAGTTGAAATAACATTGGAACACGCAATATTATCCACTATAGCTACAAGGCCTTAAAGGAACAAAAGCAAGGAACATGCTTACTCTGTCCTGGTGTGCTCTCAGGTGACTTTCTTTTCATCTTGACAGACAATCTTAGATTCATTTACTGCAGTTTTAACAACAACAACAAAACGTACAGACAAACAACTCGAGTTCAGGTTTCATTCATCCACCGCGCCTTATGTGCAATCATTGTTATGACAATCAAAAGCCTCGTTTCTGTCTCTAATCTATCTTCCGGATCAATAGAAAAGATACAATCACACAAGTCACTTGTTTTGTGTACAAATTAGATTAAACTGCCCGCATTCTCCACCAAATAATATATGTAGGACTTCGCCTATTTATTAGCTCAATTAATTGTAAAGACGGGTAATTAAGTTATAGGGAATAAGAATCGAATCGAATCCACTGTAATTGATTCACTGTAAATGATTCAGAATTAATATTTAAAACTTCATCAATTATTCGTCCAGCGAAAAATTGAGGTTAAAGTATTTTACCAATTCTGGATAAAATATTATTCTGTGGCCAACAGTAACAATATTTTATTATGATTATTATAAGCAAGAGGTAACTTGATCTTTTAAGTTTAAGACAGTAATCTGATACACAGCACAAGAAACTTGTATATGTGAAAATCCAAACAAGCTTTATTGACTACTTCTAATGATTACAAGAAACTAAGACTAAACACACACACACACACACACACACATACATGCACACACATTCGCGGAGTTGATATGAGCTATGAAAAGTCCCAAGTTTAGTGCTAACTGGAATCGTAACCTGAGAAAAATCACAAAAGCAGAGCTTTGGCTTAATTCTTTCGGTTTAAAGGAGTTTCACCAGTTTCCAGCAAGAGAGAGAGAGTAGTTTTGCTTGTACCTGCGTTCACTCTGACAGCTGAGGTAGGTGGGTGTTTCGTGGCTCTGGTTGAGCGGAGTCCCAACCTGGATTGGCTGTTTTGCGGTGACGTCTCTCGGGGAAGCCCTTCGTTGGGTTGCGCGGAAGCTTTGAAGGAAGTTGCTGGCTGGTGAAACGCGCTGTTCTGAGCAACTTTCTTCCTTAGAGACTTTGGTCAGATAGTTCACGGAGTGTTTCAGAGTTCTGGATGTGACGGCTTTTGGGTGAGAAATATCAAGCTGCGCAGCTCGTGGATGAAGATAGTCAGCGACTGTTAGATGGAAAATCAGCCATGGGACAAAGCAGCTGTGGCGCTTTAGATGTAAAGTTCAGCCATGGTCAAAGCTAGGTTCTTCAACTTCTTCTTTTCAGCATAACCCAAACAACTTTTCAGCCGTGGTCAAAGTATCGGTGCTTCAACGACTAGCTATTTTGGACATCATAGTTTTAAAGGAGCAAGTTGGCTCCATCCTTCAGATGCGATCCTCCAATGAGACGTTGCTACGGAGCTTAGACACGCCCTGTCTATTGTCTACTGATTACATCGCGTTTCTTAATATCTTCCTGATACTGAATTTCAATGTTTCATTCACACAGAAATACAGAGAATTGTAAATCCTGTATTTAGAATTCAAACATGACACACTTCTTACACACATATTACTAGACTGACCTAATTAAAACAATGATTACAAGAAAAAGAAAATGCATACGGGAATACAAACATATAATGCATTGACTCCAACATGTTAGTAATCACATCATAGCATGTGTTATTCTGGATATAGTTAATATTTTAAATGATCGACAATTGTCCTTTTGAGATTCAAGATTGAGTCCTTAAGCAGAGTTTAAACAGTGACCGGAGTCACAAGTGACTGGGTCAAAAGGGATTCCTAATCAGGGTATGTCTGTGAGGATCCATTGTGCTTTTAGGTCCATTAATTAATGTTTCCTGTTCCATCCGATAATACAAGAGGGTTGATTCCGAGAGAATCAATAAATTTAACATGATCAGACCCCACGTGACAGGTTTTGATTAGTTTACTTCTGATGAGCTCAAGACAGGCTTCTTTGTTCATCATTCCTGTTAAGGCTGGGGGTCTTGGGGTCAGGAAATGGACCTATTGGTCAAAATGAAGCTTTGTTTGGTCAGTTCCTGGTTGATGGAGTCATTTGGCAAGTCCTGTTGAATGATGCCCTACAAGAAGTACTCACAATGCCACATACAGCCCCCTCAAGGACTGAGCATGCATGCTCCATGCCCAGGCTAATAACGCACATATCGTGCACCAAATCAAAATGCTTGGTCGGTGGTCATCTCCTTCGACTCCTTCGAAACCTACATTAGATAAAATTTTTCCACATCAGACAAGCCCATTAAACTCTCACATCCACATAATCACAGACCATGTTCCCACCATTATAGAGCTCATTGCTTCCCTACCTCCACATGGCTTGTGTCCATCTGGATGCAGTGAACGTCCCCCATTCAAATATGTGTGAGCTACCATGCCTGGCATGGACTACCCCATTTGAATCACAGTAAGGGCTCTCTTGTTCAAATGCAATGTGGGTTATGCCATTTGATTGCAGAGTGAAAGTTTCCCATTCATAAACACTGTATTGCCAAAAGGTTTGGGATGTCTTCCTTTATGTGCACATGAACTTTAATGACATCCCATTCTTAATCCGTAGGGTTTAATATGGAGTTGGCACACCCTTTGCAGCTATAACAGCTTCAACTCTTCTGGGAAGGCTTTCCTCAAGGTTTAGGAGTGTGTTTATGGGAATTTTTTACCATTCTTCTAGAAGTGCATTTGTGAGGTCAGGCAGTGATGTTGGCAAGAAGGCCTGGCTCGCAGTCTCTGCCTAATTCTTTTTTTTTTTATTATTATTATTATTACTTATTCTTTATTATCTTTTTGTTGTTATTGAACATACAAGAACACAAAGGGAAAAATAAAAGAAAGTCTCTGCCTAATTCATCCCAAAGGTGTTCTGTTGGGTTGAAGTCAGGACTCTGTGCAGGCCAGTCAAGTTCCTCCACACCAAACTCGTTCATCCATGTCTTTATGGACCTTGCTTTGTGCACTGGTGCGCAGTCATGTTGGAACAGGAAGGGGCCATCCCCAAACTGTTCCCACAAAGTTGGGAGCATGAAATTGTCCAAAATGTCTTGGTATGCTGAAGCATTAAGAGTTCCTTTCACTGGAACTAAGGGGCTAAGCCCAACCCCTGAAAAACAAGCCCACACCATAATCCCCCCTCCATCAAACTTTACACTTGGCACAATGCAGTCAGGCAAGTACCACGGTACCACTCTTGAATTCCCTGAGCTCCTGAGAGTGACCCATTCTTTCACAAATGTTTGTAGAAGCAGTCTGCATGCCTAGGTGCTTGATTTTATACACATTTGGCCATGGAAGTGATTGGAACACCTAAATTCAATGATTTGGAGGGGTGTCCCAATACTTTTGGCAATATAGTGTATATTGGGAGCTCTCCCATTTGAATTGCAGTGTAAGCTATATGTTCAGACACAGAAAAGGCTTTCCCTTTCTGAATTGCAGCTTGATCCTCCATGTTCTTGACCATGTAGGCTCTCCCGTTCAGACCATAGTGTGGGCCCTCCTATCTGAACAGCGGATTCATTAAGTCACATCACACTTTAGCCATATTGGCTTCACAGACTCACTATTGTGCTGTAATTTGAATTAAAAAGTATTCATTAACTCCCTCGGGTCGGCGGTCACGCCGGCGTGATCACCGTGTTTTTTTTCTAACCAGTGACTCAAAATACTCCGTCAATGTTGCACATACAATTAAGAGCTATACACCATTTTAATCTGTGGAATATCTTCTTTTATTTGTGTACACTCAGAGTAAAAACAAAATGTTGTGCTTTTTGTAAAATAAAGAAAACTAACATGATGCGTGATCTCTCGTCTGCCTCTGAACGAAGTCCAATCTGATAGTTCTCAGAAAATGAACTATAACTTAGTGAATACTAATCACAAAAAAAATTAGACTTATGTCTAAAAAAACGTTGAAATGTCAGGTTTTAAATCGTGTAAGTCAAATCGAAAACAAACCTTCTGTGTTTATGTAATCTGTATGAAAAGAGAGCCATGTCAGAAGTCCTTGATTCAGCTCATTATCCGCTAATGCGGCCACGCCCACAGAGCCAGCGCTATTCAGACGCAAATTCAGTCAATACATGCATACATCGTCTCAATCGTGTATTTATTGTCTTGAAAAGTGTTTTGAATAGCCATAGTTAGCGATCTCTGGCCTCTGTTAGTTCAGTTATTTCCTGGATTGCCTATTCTTCTTTAGCATTGGCATTTGTGGACTAAAAGTGCACAGAGCGCCCTCCGGCTGCAAGTATGAATTGTAAACACAGTATCCAGCGTTCACAGTGACGACAATAAATAATGAATAAATACTCCTCTGTATAGAAAATTGACATAAACATGAGAATCCATCAATATTTCTCCAAATGTGCATTCTTTTAAGCTATGCTTTTAATGCCATAGAGGTAACATAACTGTTCAGACACTTTGTATCATAGAAATGCATTATATTTTAATAATAGAATACCATTAATTTAAATTGTAGCCTAATAATATTTCACAGTATTGCTGTTTTTTCTGTATGTTTGATTTACATTATGATGAGCTTGAGACATGATCAACAGAGGGTTTTTTCACAGCCTACCTGACTGAAAGGCCTCATTATTTATGCAGGTCATTAGAGCTCTTTTACGCGATTCTTTTGTCTTCTCAGGTGAGAATCACCCATTATACATGATTATTCACGCCTCCACGCATACTGTGTTTCTTGACCAAAGATGTTTTAGAAAATTTAAATCTCTCTATTGTTTTATATGAAGGAGTAGGAATGATAATTTTTACATAATTTTGAAGCAAAAACTCTAGTCTACAACCTCCAATACCCAGAAGTCTTGTGAACACAGATTTAATATATATTTTTTGGCTTTATTTCAGTGACTTAAGTTTTTTGTTTTTTCAATAACCATGCATAAACGTTATTCCTTCAAAAATACAAACATGTACATACATGTTTCTCACATATTATTGTAGCCTAGTTTGTGCTGATTACAGTGTAATGACACTTTTTCCATGTGTCCAATATGTTTATGAACAACTGAAAAAAGCACAAATGTCAGGGCATGTCAAAACTTCTCCAGGCCCCAAATCAGCCTCAGACCCCTGAGGGTTAAAAGTAATTTTGTTCTTGTTGGATAATCAGTCTAACAAACATTTGTTTAATTATTTGGTAAACTTTGTTATTCATTTAGGGTATTTAGTTTCAGGCACATTCCTAACAGTTTTCTGTATGTTTTACAAAAAAAAAACAACAACAACAACAACAACAACATCTTACGATCATGTATTTAAACAGATATTCAATGTGATAAAGCTTCAATGTATGGTTTATAGTTACAAGATGGTAGATGAACTGCTTTAAATTATGAATAAAGTCTTGGTCTTGTTTGACCATCTGAGTTGATTTCCACAGGAACATAAGAAGAAAACAAAGAGAGAAAAAATAAAATAATAATTTCACTGACAGACAAGCACATTATCAAGAACAAAATAAGCATTCCCTAGTGGCTGGTTTGTTCATTTTTATGGTCAGATGACTGGAGAATAGGTTTTGCTGGTTTGACAGGTTTGTTGCACAGAATGTGAGTCTAAAGGGAGAAATTACTCCAGTATGTTGGATCTCAATTGTACCAGCTCAGCACAGAGCAGATCTCCAGTTAATCCTGACAGGACAGGAAAGCTTCCATAGACAGCTCTATACCACACTGCTCACTACACCAGCGCTACACACACCAATACCCACACATATAAGTGCAATCGCCAACACACCTACAGACACACACAGGGCTTAAGGAGAAATCGCTGAGTCTGCCACCCTAGCCACTTGTCAGTGATGCTGGTGAAGTAGCAGTGACATATGTCTATGTTTGTTGTAGCCCTGTCATCCTTTACTAAAGAAGGGCAGTGGACCAGGCAGCAGCAGAAAGACACACTACATACATTAAAGCAAATACGTTCAATGAAACATGCAAATTTCACTACAAAATTAATATTTAACAGGGGATTAATATTTATATGGGCATATTTGTTGTTGGGATTTTCATTTTGGCATTACAGTGGTTGCAAGGAAGATCTGGTTGTGTATATTTTTATGTTACATTCTATTTTGTTTGAGTGTGTGTGGTTCAAGTATTCCCTAGACTGTGGAAACAAAATGTCCCCACAAGAATAGTAATACCAGAATTTTTTTTTTATCTTATGGGGACATTTTTGGTCCCCATGAGGAAAACAGCTTATAAATTATAAAAAAATTATGTAAAAATGCAGAATGTTTTTCTGTAATGGGTAGACTGGTAACACTTTACACTACTGGTGCACTAATATGCATTAATTCATGCTTAACTAATGTACAGATAATCATGTTTTAATGTATGACTCATGAAGAACTAAACCATTAATTACTGATTACTGCATCAGCAACTAATAACGATTATATATGTGTTACAAATCGCTCCCAGGAAGATGAAGATGAATGTAGAAATCCAACAAGGTTTATTAACAAGGCTTAAAGGTAATCCAACAACGTAACAGTGTGCTACAAAGCAGGTTCACACAAGCATTCACACAAACAATACCGGACAACTAAAGGGTGAAAAGGCAGGAACTTAAATACAAGGTTAATGAGGAAACTAATGATGAACACCTGTGATGATTAAATGAATTACCATGATAACTAAAAGGTGGCGGGAAAACAGAACAAAGGAAGACGTGACATATGAATACAAACTAAAAGTCCATGAAACTAAGAAGAACATAACATAACTGTAACAATATGATTAATAGATTAATAGAAAGTAATATATGAATTGTTATTAATTAAATGTGTCATAACGTATTAATTCCTTAATAACATATTTTATTAACTAAAAGTGTAAATTAATGTGTTTACTACCACAATGGGTTGAAGCCATATACTTCAACTTTCAGTTATCTGTTTTAATTAATCATTAACTAATGATTTGAAAATGTATCATTATGTTATGACTTTACTTGTTGAGGCACATGACTATTATTAATTAAATTGTTATTTAATTAAAAACAATTAATATATCACTTAATATATTAATCATTTAGAATCTTTATTAGTTGCTGATGCAGTAATCATTAATTAATGGTTTAGTTCTTCATGAGTCATACATTAAAACATGATTATCTGTACATTAGTTAAGCATGAATTAATGCATATTAGTGCACCAGTATTATAAAGTGTTAGATTTAGCAGTAAGGTTAGGGTTAGGGGACAGAATATTTAATTTGTACAGTATAAAAATCATTATGTCTATAGTGTGTGTGTGTGTGTGTGTGTGTGTGTGTTGAGCTTTCTAACATTTTAAAAATATTTTGGATTTGATTGCTGCTGTTTGTGGCTTGTGTAACTGAATGCTAAAAGAGCTTTTATGAGTTTTAGGGTGTTTTAACACCTATGGATCATTTGTTTTGTTCAGGGACTAAAATCGAAACAGGGACTAAATTTGTTACAATATTGCATTTTCTTCTTGGTTCCATTCGCTTTCACAATGCAACATTTCAAAGCGTACCAAAATGTGTTTATGCAAGTCACATGCGAGTACAACTGTCCTCTTTTTGTCCAGTTTTCTCAGCGTCATCCATCAAAATTACTGACAAGTTAGCTCCATGAGCTTATTGTGGAATTATTTGTAACTGTCGAGACATGCTGTTAAACTGTTGAATATACTACATTCGTGTTAATATTGTGGCAAATTCAAACACACTCTCTCTGGATCTCCCAGTGCTGTCTAATAGGCTAACTGTGTCAAGACCATATATGAATGTTATAATGCAGGTAGAGCCAGAATCAAGGCTTTGTCGGGACAGCATTCTTGCATGGAGAAGCGCAATAACACTACATTTTAAGATGAAGAGGTGCTCTTGGTTTTCAACTACGGTAACTGCACTGCTAGAAATTTCACATTCCCAGAACATTTTCAGAATGTCCCCGCTGGTGACAAGGACATCACTTGGTAACCTTCCCAGAACGGTCTGAGGCGGTCACAATGTGGAGTTCTTTTAAGGGTTGGGGGATGTTATTTGGTGGACATTCAGGGAACATTTAGGATGTTCTGGGAATGTTTAGGGGACCAATACTATAGGACGTTCCCTCTATACACTACATTCCCATAACGTGGCGGCATAGAGAGCTCAGTCAATTCAATTCAATTCAAATTGGCTTTATTGCCATGAAAATGTCAACAATAAAGCAAGAAAATCTGTCCAAAATGTGTCAGTGTGCATATGTGCACATGTATCAATCACTGTCTCCATCTTCAGGAGGTGCCACAAGTTCTTCTTCTGCTGCCTAAAAAAATCCTAAATGTAGTGAACAGCAGACGTGATGGCACCATAGCTTCACAACAGACATCCTTTTGTCCCACTTTGATTAATACAAAACTGTGTGATAGGACCCTCAACAACAACTAAATGACTATTGTAATCAGGACTGCCAAAGGTGGAGGACAGGAAAGACGACATCAATGGCCCATTAATCACAGGATAATCTCATCATGAGTTGCCTTTGTTCACCCTAGCCCTCCATGCCTGAGACCAATGTGTGAACGGTCATGGACTCTCAGGGCCACCAAACCGGTTCTGGCTAGAGCACAGCAAGAACAAAGAAAGGCCTCAAGAGAAAGATCATTTCTAAACATATTGGCTTAAAATCACCAAAAATAGACAGGAAAACTGCAAGGAACATGTCCTATATGTCTTTTTACTCATCCAGGAAACTGTGCACACACAGTGGAAACTGCACCTGGAATAAAAGCCAATATAATCTCACCCACTGACACAGAAATGTACATTTGGGTGATACCTCAACAACTCTACACTCTACATGTTTGGACTCTACAAGTTCAGAACACTGCCAAAATGACTTTGAGAAAGGTTTTGAAAAGAAATAAAACATTTCTAAGTTATTAAAGACATTGTTTTATTTAACTGTCTATTTTGGGACAGTGCAACAAGTTCCACTGTATGGAAATGTGGGATGTGATCAAGTCAAGTCATCATCATTTATATAGCGATTTTCACAATACACATTGTTTCAAAGCAGCTTCACAGTGACAATAGGGAAATTATTATAGAGCTAAAGTTGGTTTTTGATTGAATCACTTCCGTTGTAAAAATTGTTAATTATTACTTTAGGGGCCACTTAAACTACACCTTTCCTACTGAAAAAAAAAAAAAATATATATATATATATATATATATATACCTATACTATAATACCTTTAATGCATTCTTACCATTCATTTACGTGTTTAGTCAATAGGTTTGCGTGTTTGAGTGTGTATGTGCACTGAAGCTTGGTCTTTTTTTTTTTTTTCCCTTTTTTTTTTAAAGTGATATTTGCCAAATTACTTGTCTGGTCCACAAAATACAGAACATTTAGTTGTGTCCGTGGATCTATGTGAACTGCAATAATTTTGATAATGTTTTATCTATACATAGGGAAAGAAAAGGAAAAGAAAGGAGGCCTTTGCAGGAGATAGTTTAGCTGAAACGTCAGGTCTGCGTTATCATCATGTCTAGGCGCAGGTCCTTCATCTCATTTGGATACGGCCTGGATCTGGCAGGAATCGAAGAAATATAGAGCTGAGCATCATCAGCGTAACAGTGAAAACTAACGCCATGCTTCCTAATGATATCTCCCAAGGGTAGCATGTACAGAGTGAAAAGCAACAGTCCTAGTACTGAGCCTTGCTGTACTCCATATTTAACTTACATTTACATTACATTTATTCATTTGCCAGACGCTTTTATCCAAAGTGACTTACAAGTGAGGAATACAACAAGCGAGTCGATCAAACTTGTGATCGATATGACATCTCTTCGTTTACTACTACAAACTGATAACATTCAGATAAGTAAGATTTTAACCATGCCAATGCAATTCCACTAATGCCAACATAATTTTCAAGTCTATTCAAAAGAATATTGTGGTTAAAAGTGATGGGCGGACACCTGGAATGCTACGACCCAATCACATCACCACAGCAGGAAAGGCTGGGATTAATAATCCCCTCCCCAATGGGAATGCTTAAAGCAGGGGTCTCAAACTCAAATTGGCTGGGGGCCGTTTCTGTGATTGACACCTCATAGGAGGGCCATTTTAATATTCAAGCACAAGAAAGCACAAAATTTCTGAAAATGTACTTAATTATTTTTCATTTACTTCAAATTTAATTTCTAAAATTTAGATCCGCTCTGATGGATAGATCCGTTTAGATGCGCTCTGACAGACAACAAAAAACTCTCTGAAACTAACTCTTCCAGCCAGATAGCGGAATTCCCTGTTTTTACTGTTATTTCTATTTCTACCAGAAAGACTCGGGAAGCAAAGAAACGTTTGAATACAATTTATTCAACAGTATGAATGTAAATATCAAATAAATGATAAAGTTCTTTGGCGTAGGCCCCATCCACAGTACAATCCGGAGGGTAGCAGACGTTTGCAGATCCTGCCTAAAGATGAAGGCAGGGGCGGAGCCTACCCCCAAAAGAACTGTGAATGTGAATGAAATACGCACCAGTTGGAGGATTCTTTGAATACGTTCCTAAATATTACCAAAGAGAAAGAGATAATGAATGCACAGACATTAATGAATGTTTAATCATTAACAGAAAGAATCATTATGTCATAGTTTTAATGATGTCAAGAATGCCGCATAGCCCATAACATTGCTACATTAGGTCAAGCATGAAAGCCAAGTAGACCGATAGGCCAGCGTATAAACATGCCATGTAGATCATGTATGATGCCACGACAGACCACAGTGAGGGGAAGACAGAGTGGATGAATGAGATACCCCGATATGCCGAATAAAGCAAGCCATATAGATGTAAATAGTAGAAATGTCAGGAGTTTGGTTTGATTCCTCTTTTCCTTTCTCTTCTAACTGCTTTTACTCTCTCACAGCTGTTCGCTATCTTAATCAGCGGTTGCGCTCTGCACAGTCTCTCACCTGTTCCTCCTTTGCCCTGATTACCTTGCTATTTAGTTCTCAAGCTCTTCTCTCGTCTTTGTCGGGCTATTGTTTGTTCATTCATGTCAGCAACTTACGCCTTGTCATTGTTTGCTCATCTAGTCCTGTATCGCAGTGTGTGTGTGGCGGACGAGGATTTCACCCTGTTAGCTTCCGCCTTCAAGTCTGCCCTCCAGCACCGCCGTGTCTGCCAAGTGGACTGTGTGTTCGGCGTTTCCAGTGTGCACCCTCTGACAGCAGCTTCCTGTACCAGGCATCCCGCCTGTTTGATGTCTGGTTCCTTTAAGTTTCCTTCTCCTGATCTGCGTCCGCCTAGACAGCCGGTGACCGGCAGACAGCCTATTTTGTCCTTTTACTGCTGTTTAATAAATAACAAGAACCAGTTTTTGCTTCTGGGTCCTTTCTTCATTGTGACAGAATAACCCGACCCCTATGGACCCAGCGAATGAGACGGCCATCCGCTCAGCGGTCGAGCTCCAGGGAGCTATGCTGGGAAGACATGCCGAGGAGTTGTCAGCCGCCAAACACGCCGTGGATGCACTTACGGCTCAGGTGACAGATTTGACCAGCCAGCTACATCACTTACGTCAAGACCAGTCCTCATCTCCGGGGACGCGACAAGCGGCCGAGCCTCGTATTAACAATCCTCCCTGTTATTCCGGTGAGCCGACCGAGTGCCGGGCATTTCTCACCCAGTGTGAGGTGGTGTTTTCCCTTCAGCCCGTCACGTATGCAGCAGACCGCGCCAAGGTTGCGTATGTCGTGTCCCTTCTCACGAGCCGGGCTCGGGATTGGGGTGCGGCTGTCTGGGAGGCTGAGGCTGATTGCTGTAATCGGTACATTTCATTTAAGGAAGAGATGTTGAAAGTATTTGATCGTTCTGTTTTTGGTCGCGAGGCTTCTCGCCAGCTGGCGGCTCTTCGTCAAGGAAGGCGTTCCGCAGCTGATTATGCGATTGACTTTAAAACTTTATCCGCCACCTGTGAATGGAATGAGGCTGCACTCACGGCTCGCTTTTTGGAGGGATTAAATGATGAGCTGAAGGATGAAATTTTTGCCCGCGAGTTTCCCTCACACCTGGATGAGTTGGTGGAATTAGCCATTCGTTTGGACAAACGTTTTGATCTGCGCCGACGCGCTCGTGCTGACGTCACGGGATTCCGGGAATCCCCTTTCACATCATCGGCACCATCTGAGGCTCACCCAGAGCCTGAGCCCATGCAGCTGGGTAGAATACACCTTTCGTCCGCTGAACGTCAACGCCGCATCCGGGAGAGGTTGTGTCTTTACTGTGGTGGCACTGGACATTTTGCTGCCACATGTCCAGCAAAAGAGAGAGCTCGCCAGTAGATCGGGGAGTATTGGTGAGCGCAACTCCTCTATCCCCATCCTTCAAGTCTCGCACCATGATTTTGACCATTCTTCGCTGGGGCACCTCTTCAGTCGTCTGCTCTGCCCTGATTGACTCTGGGGCGGAGGGAAATTTTCTTGATGAAACCTGGGCTGTTGAACACGGTCTTCCCCTTCATGAATTAAAAGAGACTCCCACAGCTTTTGCCCTGGATGGTCGTGTTCTTTCTAACATTCGGTTGGCCACTGCCCCGGTGAGTCTCACCACATCGGGCAACCACCAAGAGACAATTTCTTTTCTAGTGTTTCATTCACCTATGGCCCCTATTGTCCTAGGACATCCATGGTTAATACAGCACAATCCCCAAATCAACTGGTCTGATAGTTCTATTGTATCATGGAGCTTGTCTTGTCACACTGATTGTCTTGTCTCTGCTGTTCCCTCTGTTTCATCTTTGTCTATTTTTCAGGAGGAGTCTATTGATTTATCTGGAGTCCCGGAGGAGTACCACGATCTGCGAGTGGTGTTTAGTCGTTCCCGGGCTGCTTCTCTCCCCCCACATCGTCCATATGATTGTAGTATCGATCTTCTCCCTGGTACCTCTCCTCCCCGTGGGCGTTTGTATTCCTTGTCCGCTCCCGAACGCAAGGCGCTTGAGAGATATCTAGACGAATCTCTCACGGCTGGTACCATTGTCCCTTCCTCCTCCCCCGCTGGTGCGGGATTTTTCTTCGTTAAAAAGAAGGACGGCTCCTTGCGCCCCTGCATTGATTATCGTGGGCTGAATGACATCACCATTAAGAACCGGTATCCTTTACCTCTGATGTCATCAGCCTTCGAGATCCTGCAGGGGGCAAGGATTTTTACGAAGTTAGATCTCCGTAACGCATACCACTTGGTGCGCATTAAAGAAGGGGACGAGTGGAAGACGGCGTTTAATACCCCATTAGGACATTTTGAATACCGGGTTCTACCGTTCGGGCTGGTAAACGCCCCAGCCGTTTTTCAAGCGCTCGTAAACGATGTGTTGAGAGATATGCTCAACATATTTGTCTTTGTGTATCTGGATGACATCCTCATTTTCTCCCCATCTCTCCAGGTACACACCCAACACGTACGTCGCGTATTACAGCGATTATTAGAGAATCGTCTCTATGTCAAAGCGGAGAAATGCGCGTTCCATGTCCAGTCGGTTACCTTCCTTGGTTCGGTCGTGTCTGCAAAGGGCATTAGCATGGACCCCTCCAAGGTTCAGGCAGTCACTGATTGGCCCGTTCCTGAGTCTCGCTCGGCACTTCAGCGGTTTTTGGGGTTCGCGAACTTTTATCTCCGCTTTATACGTAATTTCAGTCAGGTTGCCGCTCCCCTGACTGCTCTTACGTCTGCTAAGTCCCATTTTGTCTGGTCTAAGGAGGCTCAATGCGCTTTTGAACATCTTAAAGGATTGTTTACATCCGCTCCCATTCTGATTTCGCCTGATCCGGAGAGACAGTTTATTATTGAGGTTGACGCGTCGGATGTCGGGGTGGGAGCTGTGCTTTCGCAGCGCTCCGCTCTTGATCAAAAGGTTCACCCGTGCGCTTTTTTTTCACGCCGGCTCTCACCTGCTGAACGCAATTATGACGTGGGTAATCGGGAACTCCTAGCCATTCGGCTAGCCCTGGAGGAATGGCGCCATTGGCTGGAGGGAGCCTCCACTCCATTTATTGTCTGGACTGATCATCGTAATCTAGAGTACATCCGCTCTGCTAAGAGACTTAACTCTAGACAGGCTCGCTGGGCTCTCTTTTTCGGGCGTTTCAATTTCTCGATCTCTTTTAGACCTGGGTCCAAAAACGTTAAGCCTGACGCTCTTTCTCGCCAGTTCTCTTCCTCTGAGGGCGATTCCTCCACAGAGACCATCCTACCAGAAGGATGTGTGGTGGGGTCCGTCACATGGGGTGTGGAACGGTTGGTGAGAAGGGCGCTAGCTCACACTGTCGTTCCCCAGGGGTGTCCTGAGGGTAGGCTTTTTGTCGTCAAGTCGGTTCGTCCAGCTGTTCTTCGTTGGAGTCACGCCTCTAAATTTGTAGCGCATCCGGGGGTGGGACGCACACTGGCAGTCGTCCGCCAGCGATTTTGGTGGCCTGCCATGGAACGTGAGATACGTCGCTTTGTTGCGTCATGTTCTGTCTGTGCTCAGCAAAAGTCCGGTAATTCGCCTCCCGATGGTCTGCTTCGTCCCCTCTCTATTCCGTCCCGTCCTTGGTCCCATATTGCCCTGGACTTTGTCTCGGGGCTCCCTCCCTCCAGTGGCAATACGGTGATTCTTACGGTCGTTGACCGCTTTTCTAAGGCAGTTCATTTCGTCCCTCTCCCTAAGCTTCCGTCCGCTAAAGAGACTGCACGTGCGATCGTAGACCATGTCTTTAGGATTCACGGGCTTCCTACTAATGTGGTTTCGGACAGGGGACCCCAGTTTGTCTCTAATTTTTGGAGGGAATTCTGCCGACAGATTGGGGCTACTGCCAGTCTGTCGTCAGGGTTCCACCCTCAGACCAATGGCCAGGCCGAGCGCGCTAATCAGGACCTTAGTCGGATGCTTCGTTGTTTGGCAGCTCATAACCCCTCCTCCTGGTGCGAGCAATTGACTTGGGCGGAATACGCTCATAATTCGTTGCCGTCGTCGTCCACTGGCCTGTCTCCTTTTTCGTGCTGCTTGGGTTACCAGCCACCTCTGTTTCCTTCTCAGGAGACCGAGGCCGCTGTTCCCTCGGTCCAGGCTTTCATACAGCGCTGTCGTCGCACTTGGAGAAGAGTGAGATCGGTTCTTTGCCGGACAGGGGAACGCACCCGTCATGCCGCTAACCGTCGTCGGTCTAAAGCACCTAGGTATGTGTGTGGTCAGAGGGTTTGGCTCTCCACACGTAACTTACCCCTTCAGACGCCCGCTCGGAAATTGGCTCCCCGTTTCATTGGTCCCTATGCCGTCACTAAAGTTATCAGTCCTGTGGCAGTACGGCTCAGGTTGCCCCATTCCCTTAAGCGCGTCCACCCCGTTTTCCATGTCTCATGCATTAAGCCTGCGGTTCGCTCTCGTTCTCCTCCTTCTCCTCCCCCTGCTAACTCCCCCGTCTTTAGGGTTAAGAGGCTGCTTGATGTCCGACCCCGGGGTCGGGGCCATCAGTACCTTGTCGATTGGGAGGGATACGGTCCGGAGGAGAGAAGCTGGGTACCAGGAAGGGATGTGCTGGACCGCTCGCTTATCGAGGACTTCCTCCGCTCCCGTCAGTCTTCCTCGGGGGCGCCAGGGGGCGCCCATCAGGGA
The DNA here is from genome assembly GCA_036281575.1 of Ancherythroculter nigrocauda. NCBI lineage: Eukaryota > Metazoa > Chordata > Actinopteri > Cypriniformes > Xenocyprididae > Ancherythroculter > Ancherythroculter nigrocauda. Next base: position 11,787,108 of record VTFQ01000022.1, on the reverse strand, counting down.
GGGGGTACTGTCAGGAGTTTGGTTTGATTCCTCTTTTCCTTTCTCTTCTAACTGCTTTTACTCTCTCACAGCTGTTCGCTATCTTAATCAGCGGTTGCGCTCTGCACAGTCTCTCACCTGTTCCTCCTTTGCCCTGATTACCTTGCTATTTAGTTCTCATGCTCTTCTCTCGTCTTTGTCGGGTTATTGTTTGTTCATTCATGTCAGCAACTTACGCCTTGTCATTGTTTGCTCATCTAGTCCTGTATCGCAGTGTGTGTGTGGCGGACGAGGATTTCACCCTGTTAGCTTCCGCCTTCAAGTCTGCCCTCCAGCACCGCCGTGTCTGCCAAGTGGACTGTGTGTTCGGCGTTTCCAGTGTGCACCCTCTGACAGCAGCTTCCTGTACCAGGCATCCCGCCTGTTTGATGTCTGGTTCCTTTAAGTTTCCTTCTCCTGATCTGCGTCCGCCTAGACGGCCGGTGACCGGCAGACAGCCTATTTTGTCCTTTTACTGCTGTTTAATAAATAACAAGAACCAGTTTTCGCTTCTGGGTCCTTTCTTCATTGTGACAAGAAATAGAAACTGACGCCGTAACAGGTAGTTTGTCTCAATAGGATACTTACCACAGAAGATTTAAATATAGGATTTTATGATAAGCTATAACCTTACCTAATGCATGTTATAAACATAACCTTGGTAATCCTAGATTAACAAAAGAATACCAGTGATGTGAATAGTGATTTGATGCTATGGTCAGAAAGACAAGTTAGTCTGCGATACTAGAAGACTGCATATGAGGACCATGGTCCATAGAGTTAGCGTTCGCTTGACCCCGAGTGAGTATAGGGAAATCATAATGAGTGATATTAAATTGTATGAAAACACCACCACCAGTAGTTTGCATTAGTAACGTACTAGTATTAAATTATGACGAATAAATGGCATACATAATGAATAATATTGACTGATAAGGATATGGTCTTTACATGTAAAGACCGCAAAGGTCCTGTACCTTGAAAAGTCAATATAGGCCAATTCGAGAAGACCTTGGAGTTACATAAAACAGACTTACCTGGTGGCCATGACAGGTTTTAATTATATGACGAGCTAAGACAGGTCTTTGTGTAGAACCACGACATGCCATTTGATGCAAAAATGAAAACCATTTAATGTGAGGTAATAAGCCATTTGATGTGATGGCAACGATATGCCCGATGGCCGATGGCAACTATATGCCCGATGGCAACTATATGCCCGATGCAAACAATTTGCCCAATGGCAACGATATGCCCGATGGCCGATGGCAACGATTTGCCCGATGGCAATGATATGCCTGATGGCCGATGGCAACGATTTGCCCGATGGCAACGATATGCTCGATGGCAACGATATGCCCGATGGCAACGATTTGCCCAATGGCAACGATTTGCCAGATGGCCGATGGCAACGATATGCCTGATGACGATGACCTGTCATGATGGCCATTATATTAAACCTTTAATGTTATAGCAACAATATTCCATGTAGCTAAAAGTTATGATTGCCATCAAATGTGAATGCAATGAGAGGCCATACAATGTAAGGCAATGATAGGCGATTTTATGAGATGTCAACAGTAAGCCTGATAACGACAATATACCTATAATGCTAAGAGTCAAAGCAATAATAGGCAATTTAGTATGATACTGCGATATATTCTAGGTAACGCAAAAGTCATGGGACCATTCCAAGCAAAGCAACAATGTGCTATGTTACACGAAACCATGATTAGGCCGTTATAAGTGAAGGCCACGAAAGGCCCATAATGAATACTGAACAAATGTCACGATAAGCCAATGATATAAAAAGGTACACATTTGTGAAGACCGAAGCTGAAGATAAAGTAGAAAACAATGACACCACCGCTAATAACTAGCAACCAATAATCGACGTAATGTGATTACAATGAGTGAATGAGCATGAGTCATTTTAAGTAAATAATGAAAAAGGTATATATGTTTTCTATAGGAAAGACTCGTTCAATATGCTTAGGCGTGACTCCCGCTCACGGCTAGATAGAACTAAGCAGAGAGAAATTTGTCTAACTGTCAGAGCCTGCTAAGAGAACCCCCAAAGAAATTAAGTTTGACATGACATAAGTACAAGAATACTTAACGCATGGGGCAGATAAAGATTGAGAAACCTTGTTGTACGATGCCCTTGCAAAAGGGAAGCACTTTACTTGACAATGCTGAACCTGGCTGAAGCTAGCAAACCTTTGCAAAAGTATAACACCATGAGCATCGTTGTTCAATACCTTAGTAAAGAGAAAAGAGATATCGGGAGTGCCCTGCACGGAAGGGGCACAATGAGCACAAGTGGGTGCGGAGTAGCCTACGGAGCACAGTAACTCTGATGTCGATGTGTAGTAGGCAGCACAATATATAACTTTAGATATGTCGCGATGTGCGCATCCACAAGTCATGACGCAAGGATAGCATAGTTGCACATGTTTAGGTCCTGTCAGTTTACGCGCTATTCTGTGTGCGCACACGTTAAAGACGAATTGCTTTCACTATGCATCTATTTTTGCCTGGATAGACACGTACATGCAGATTTATGTCAAATGTCCTTGTACACACAGTGCATATGGCTTAGGTAACGTGAAGAAGAAACTGATGTGTATCATTATAGGGGTTCCACGCATCTGATCTTAACTTACAGCAGGCTTGCTACTGTCTGTATCATGCATGTTATCCAACAAAGTACAGAGAAATAACTTAGCAGCTTTAGAGATGATATGCAAGATAAAACCAATTGCTCTGATAATTTTTTGTTTATTTTTTTTTTTAAATATTTTTTATAATATATGGAACACTTTATGTAAATTGTGTGCGTACATATCCTAAATGTTACCAAGATTTGTAAATTCGGAGAAAGTCACAAATTTAAAATAATGCCCGTCAATGGCGTAAGAACTGCAATTCTGCATTATCCCTGGATTCTTATTGTACTGCGAAGTAATAAGTCCCTTTAAGACAATCATTTCACTCGGTGGCCATCTTTGAAACGCCTCTCGGGCCGTTTCTCAATTCCAAGAACGCAGAGTTGCGGACTTGCGTTCTTGTGGAGTCCGGTCTTGCCAGCGACCTTGAAAGAACGAACTCGGAAGGACACAAGGAGACAGAACGCATTGTTTAAGAATTGAGATATGCTGCGAACTTGTAGCTCAACTGACCGCGCCAGCATATTATAAGTGGCTAATGCACAATAAATCCAACATAACATCACAAACAAATGTCATAACCTATTAAAAGATTTCTTTCAAATTATTATAGACATTTACATATAATTTTATCTTTTTATTTCACCGCGTGTATTTATGAAAATTAGTAGCCTTAGTGTTACATGCTTTGTCAATGTTAAGATTTGTTTTTTTTGTTTTTTTTTGTTTTTTTATATTCCAAAATAACCTGAAGAAAGCCTGCAGTATTTATCACTTTATTAAAATTAAGCAAAACGAACGGTTTACTTTCACGAGCCATCAGGTATTTGCGAGCTTGTAGCGGTAATCTCAAAAGTGAGAACGAGACTTAAGCCGAGTTCAGACTGCACGATTTTATCCCCGATTTTGGCTCGCCGACAGGTTTTGAGAAATCGCCGACAAATGCCCAAAATCACAGGCAAATCGGTGCTCGTTCACGCGAGTGACAATCACGCAGTGTGAATGAGCAAAGACGCGATCTGAGAGAATCACCGACGAGTCGCTGAGCCCGTGAGATATTTGGCATGCTAAATATCTGGACCTGTCGGCGATTCAAAATCCTGCAGTGTGAAAAGTGTTCTGACTGAAAACTACATCGGCGATGACTGACAGCCAATGAGAGAGCAAGATACAGAGCAGCGTGGAGTTCGGGGAGGAGTTATAGACCACAACATCAGCAAGCATGGCTTCATTCACATAAACATTACAATTCTATCAAACAGAAACAAAGCACAAACATTTGCTTGACCATCCGCAACAGCAGCACATTGAAAAGTTATGTATTTAGCTCCAACTGTCATTGCAGAACACACAATCCTTGTACTTTGCGTCTCCCCAAACATTTCCTCCATATTCTTCTTTTCTTTGTATTGTTTTCGCTGCAAATCAGCGCACAGGCAATTTGTATTTCAAGCTTCATGCGGGCTACTATTTTTAATAATAATCCCACCGTGTGTCTCAATCAGCTCCCTAGTTCAGTAGTCAGGGCACTGATCAGGGTATCAGCCACATTCACTTTCATTATGTACTGATTCACTACCTAGGGAGCTAGGGAGCTGATTGAGACGCAGGGCCAGTCTCACGTGAGAACTCTGGTCTTGCGCGCGTTGTTTCCTTGTCAGGTCTCGCGTGTGTTTGGTTGTGAAACGTAGTTTGCGTGCCAGACAGAGTTGTCGGCGATTCTTCCTATTGTAAAGTCATGCAGTGTGAAACCTTCTGTCGCCGATCCATCGTGCAGTATGAACGCAGCAGCGACTGAATGCTGGCCAAGATAGTCATGCAGTGTGAAAAGAACAGTGACCCGACTACTTTGAAAATCGTGCAGTCTGAACTCGGCATTACAGCTTCCGTATGTCGACAGCCGCAGACCTAAATGCGCGTCTCGTGCCTCCTTTCTGAGGCGCGCGTTTGACCGTTTCTATAGAAACCGGTGCTTCTAAGAGGCGCTGCTGTGACGTGATGACTTTAGCAGTCAGCGATTGGACCTTATTTAGAAGGCGGGACATATTCCGCCATATTGCGCAATACACTTTCTCCCATTCAAAACAACACGAGTGACACGACTTGTGTTATTCTATAGTCTTTGATAGTAACCGTGGAAACAGGTATTGACAGCTGCGTGATGTCTAGTGGCACGCGGTTTCATCCAACACTATGGAACATGGCGAGCAAACTTGGAATAAGAATTGGAGCGAGGATCAACGTCAGCATGGCGTTTACGAAATGCAGCAGCTTTGCGACTAACTCGACTCAACAGATTCCGCTCAAGCACATTAATAGACAGGTGAGCAAAAGTACACAAGATGATTAATGTTATGTAGCTCAACACCATAGATGGCTCAACACGATGGAATGTTGGAATATCATGCTGTTGATCTTGCTTACGGTCAACAGACTAATAGAATAGCAGTCTACAACTTTAACACTCAAGTGCAATTTAATGTGATAGTGTAACGTTAGACCAAGTTAAACAGCGATGCGTCACCTCAGTTTTAATTCATAAAATAAACTTACCTGTATGAGTAGTATTTAAGCACTTGCAAGTAGGCAGGCTGGGACTCGCGTGTGGCACTGAAATCAGTCTCACGTTGCAATCGCACGCGCAATTCCGCGCCGAGATTGTGCCTTTAGCACAGGTAAATTAAATTCATTTAAAACAGTAAAGACTATGCAGTGTTATTTACATTAATCATTTCCTGAATCTGAATACTTACCTGAAATATGTCAAACACCCTTTATTTCATTTAAATCACCCTAAATGTTCTAGAATTAGGCTACTTCCGAAAAGGGGTTATTCAAATAATCTTAATTTGTCATATCACGATATATGACGTTAGTCGCAGAAAGATAACGCAATAACTATGGAATGAAATCGACTGTCCCTTTTTTGCACAAAGCACGTGCATGAAGCTAAACACACAGGACATAGACGGAGACTTTAACTGCAGAAAGTAACTGTAACACAGTTCGTAAATATGGGAAGAAGGAGGCGGGAACCGGCGAACGTTGAACACAACTTTAATCTCAAAATAAACAAACAAAACGAAAGTAATGCCGGCAGACCCTCGCGGACGTCTGCCGGCCACACAAACATAATAAAACATAACATAAAGTCCAGGCCTGGTCCTCTCTCGTCCGTCACGGTCGTCGCTCCTCCTTTTATGCTCCCGGAGCTCCTCCGTGAGAGACTCAAGGCCGGTGCGCCTCCCAGGTGATGCTCGTTATCACTCGCGCCACCGGCCTCGCGCCGTTCCCTCACGGCTCTCGCCCGCCCTGGTCGCCACAGTAACACGTACAGGTAATTTTTTATATATGTAAATGACATAGCCTTATTACCGCACAGGACATAAATAATGATGTTTCTGCCTCTAATGTTACAAGGGAAGTCACTCGACACTATGCGCCATGCATACCCAAGTTACGAAGCTTGTCGTTCTTTCTGCTGTTAGACAACGAGTCCAACTCCGCTTTCATGCGGATCATTACGACATGAATGTAACAAGGCGAACGAGCACCGTTCCGTCTCAAATAAATGCATGCTACTGCACTGTACGGCTCTGCTGATGTATGTAAAGAGCAAAAGAGTATGATTATACACCCAACGACATCAAAATGCATAAAACGATGAAAATACTTATCACTGAGATGAAGTGGCTGTTGTAGTGATGACGAGAGAATATTGAGGATTGGTTTGATGATAGCTAGGCCCTTTGATGATACTGCTGAAACGAAATTCGAAAATAGAATCCGCGGGTGGACCTGCACACTTCTGAAATTTGAGACGGTGAATACGATCACTCTCATAGTGCGACCGCTTCAATGAACGTTCAAAATAATAGGCTAACGTGAACTTAAATGACGCTGCAGCATTATATCCCATCTAAAATAAACATTTTCACATTGTAGTACATCGGACTACCGCTAACATTGTCCGTGTGAATATTTAGATAATCACAATTATAGGCCTGTACATGCGTCGTGAGGAACGTCAACTGCGAACTGAACGCCGGCGATGGTATCTGCGAACACGATAGTGGGTGGGAACAGAACTTATATACTCAGGTGACGTGTAATGATTGGTTAGAAAATGAGCAATGACGTGCATTAGAGTCTTCCGGGTAGAACTTACGCTAAACGCTACCATTTCTTATGCATTCCATTTTTATTATTATGTATTTGGTTCTTATTTATGTAAAGCGCTTTGAATTACCATTGTGTATGAAATGTGCTATACAAATAAAATTGCCTTGCCTAAAATATTTTTGCCATACTTAAAAAATGTAAACAGCAGTGTCTCTATCATTGTTACATACAGTTTTAACAGTTAGTGCAAATATTTTCCCTTACTTTATTTTGGCTTAAATAACATCAAAATCTTGCACTGAACCACAATGAACAAATGCAATCCCTGAATACATTTGTACACTATTATATTTCTTTCCAGACACCTAGCAACGCTTCCGCTCACAGCACTGAGCCACATTTGTCCAAGATGCCGTTTGACGCGCATCAGATGCGTTTTGGTGGTTTAAAATCGATGCTCGTGACTTGCGCGAGTGTTTTTACTGTAATTTAGGCAAACGCGCTCATAATAGAAGCGGCGCAGTCGCAACGTGCATGTGGTGCGACGTGCTTGTTTTTCCAGGTGCGCCTATGATGCTGCAAAATGAAAACATCTCAACTTTTCATGTGACAAGGACCAACCGATGAGCTTCGGCCTCTCCGTAACAACACCGATAGCTCAGCCAAAAAGCTGATCATAGCTGTACAGGGCGGGTTTTTATTTCTCATCCAATATTTTAATTTAATATTTTATTTCTCCATAAATATATCTAGTACTAGAGCTAATGCAAGGACAAGAAATCAGTCTCTCTTTTGCTGAAACTTCGTTATCGTGGAGAGCACAGCTCATGGTTCCATAGCAACGACAGACGCCACTGGAGCACAAGTGCTTTGGAAAGAAGGAGAAATCGGCGTGGCCGCTCATGTGATGCGATATCTGTGAATGGCCCCTTAGAACAGTGACTTTTTCTTTGCATGTGGAATATGGTATGAGACAACTAGACAACAATAATAAAATAATAATAATTTAGCGGGCCGGATTATGTTTTATTTTTGAGATCAGTTGCGGGCCGGGTGGAAGGCGGGCTGTAAATGGCCTGCGGGCCGGCAGTTTGAGACCACTGGCTTAAAGGCTTTCCCAAGTGAACAAACATTTGTTCTGAGTTTCTGATCTGACGAGGGAAGAACAACAGCACGACCAAGGTTATACTGGACCTTCAAGCAGCACAACTGCTACTGCAGTGGACTTTGGCTCCTGTCCTGCATAACTCAAGTACCTCCGACCTACAGAAGATCCTGTGGATCGACCACCATCTGACCTACAGTTCTCTGGATTACACAAAGGCCCCAGCACTCAGTGCAGCTCTGCAACTGTTGGAAAGCAATCCAGTCTCTCTTACTGTAAACGGAAGGATACCAGTGGAAGACGTCTCCTGTCGCTGGACTGATCACTCGACTGTGAAACATCACTTATATTAACGCCACTTATAGTAACGCCACTTATATTTATAAGCTAACCAAACCTTTTCCCAAAGGCCTATATATATATATATATATATATATAAATCAAACAGTTATGTTATTTTTGTTACGGTCTTGGTTGCTGCAGAGATGAGGCATACACGGACTTCCACAATATAGGGTATTTTAATCAATGAAGTAGAATAACACAACCAAAAACACATCTAGCTAACAATAAAATGAGACAAGGAGTGCAGGGAGGGAGTCCATTATAAAGGGTGTGCAGATGATGATGTCCAGGTGCAAGTGATGAATGATGATGGGGAGATGATGAGGAAGTGAGTGCAGGTGATGACACAAGGAGGATGATGGGAAGTGGAGTCCAGGAACAGAGAGAACTGTGACAGTACCTTCCCCTCCCGGTAGGTGCGGCCTCGCACCGTAGATGGAACAACCGGGGAGGGGGGTTGGGCGCCCTGGAGACCTTCACGCAGGTGCGGGGAGAGGTGCAGATGGGTACGGAGGTCTCCAGTGCGGGTCTAGGAGTTCAGGCGGCCATGGCGGGTCAGAGGCCTCGGAAGGCCCTGGTGGGTCTAGAGGCATCGGGAGGCCATGGCGGGTCTGGAGCCTCGGAAGGCCATGGTGGGTCTGGAGCCTCGGAAGGCCATGGCAACATCGAAGCCCCACCCATGAGTTCCCCACCCACGGGTACATGGCCCCCTCCAACATTTTTTGGGGGGATTCAATGGTGTGGGCTGGAAATTGTAGGTGGGCTCGAGCGGGCTCGTCGGCTGCTGGATCGGGCTCGTGGAAGGCTGGAGTGGGCCCTTGGAGAACTGGCGCGGGCTTGTGGAAGGCTGGAGCAGAGCCTTGGAGAACTGCCGCTTGCTCGTGGAGAAATAGAGCTGGCTCGTGGAGAATTAGAGCGGGCTCGTGGAAGGCTGGAGCGGGCTCGTGGAAGGCTGGAGCGGGCTCGTGGAAGGCTGGAGTGGGCCCTTGGAGAACTGGCGCTTGCTCGTGGAGAATAGGAGTTGGCTCGAGAAGAATTAGAGCGGGCTTGTGGAAGGCTGGAGCGGGCTCGTGAAAGGCCGGAGTGGGCTTGTGGAAGGCCGGAGCGGGCTAGTGGAAGGCTGGAAAGGGGTCTGGAGAAGGAGTCCAGGACATCCCCTTGTATTCTATTAAAAGCCCCAAGGGCACTGGAGTAGGTGCCGCTAGGAGCAGCGGTTCAGGCTTGGAGGCAGGCTTCACTGGAAGCTTGGGTTGCTCGGCGGCAGGCTCTGCTGGAGGCTCTGGTGAGGCAGCGGCGTCTCTCTTAGGCCATCTGGGCCTCGCGGTGGACTTCTTCTTAGGTGGCTTGGGCTTGGGGTCAGACAGGACCACACGGGGAATACATACTGGAGCGGTAGGTGGAGGAAATCGGCGGCTGGTGAGCTGGCCAGGCCGCATGTGTTTCTGAGGGTGCCGGTCGAGGAAAATACGATCTCTTATGAACCTTTTCAATTTCGAACTCGGAACCATTTAGAAAGAGAATCAGATTAATAGACTCTACTAGGGAAAAGAGGCATTCAGGTTCAATATACCAAATCGTATCCTCATCCAGACCCCTCAGAAAACAGGTGTTAAGAATCGCATCTGGCCAGCTCACCTTACAAGAAAGCTCAGCAAATTCCTCCACATACTTTTCCAGCGGAGGGCCATCCTCCGCTGAGAGCTTGCGTCGACGGCTCTTTGGGGGCAGAGGAACTAGGAAGATACCCATGTTTCTTGTGGAAGTCCAACAGTGCGGTCTGATCTTCTGTTACGGTCTTGGTTGCTGCAGAGATAAAATCAGACAAGGAGTGCAGGGAGGGAGTCCATTATAAAGGGTGTGCAGTAGGGACACGGACTTCCACAATATAGGGTATTTTAATCAACGGAGGAGAATAACACAACCAAAAACACATCTAGCTAACAATAAGATCAGACAAGGAGTGCAGGGAGTGAGTCCATTATAAAGGGTGTGCAGATGATAATGTCCAGGTGCAGGTGATGAGTGATGATGGGGAGATGACAAGGAAGTGAGTGCAGGTGATGACACAAGGAGGATGATGTGAAGTAGAGTCCAGGAACAGAGGGAACTGTGACAATTCTTGAGAATATATATGCACAGGACAATGGTGACACCAGAATAAAAATATTCGTGGATTCTAAAGCTGAAACACAGATTTATTTTAGATGAATATGTTTGCACTCTGTCACTGACTAGATACATTTAAAATAATGCAGTCCACTGGTAACATAAGACATTTGGCATTATCAGGATCCACAAATATTCCCCCATTGCATTATTATAGATTATTTTCAACATTATATATAATATTTTAATGTAGTACTGACACTAAAACTCTGTAAACTTGATTTTTTTCCTCACACAGTAGTTTTCATTTTGGGTGAACTATGCACAACACACATTGTCACTTTATTGACATTATTGTTGCATTTTTGTATTGCAATATATTGTGACACCCCTAATATATATATATATATATATATATATATATATATTGAAATGTTTAATCGCAATTAATCACACACTTGTCATTAATTTAAGCATACACCATTAATCTTGTTTAACATGTCAATTTTGCCATCATTGCCTATATCCAGCAAAGTAAACCATCAGATTGAAGTGTGATTTTCACAAAACTGTATTTTTCAGCTTTTTTCCCAAAAAAGGACACTTGCAGACTCCAAAAGGACACTAAATAATCAAATTATATGATTCCATATAATCCATAATTTATGTACATCAAAGCACCCATAAAAACACACAAAAAAAACCTTTCAGAATTCACAGTGTGTAGTATGTGCAACAGTAAATAGCTTGTTTAAAAAACAACGTGAATGTACTGAAATGTGTGTGTGCATAAATACAATGTACGATCAGTGCATTGAGAGAGCTCATACATGATTTGTTTGCACCTCAATATAACAGACTCATGCGTGCTTCTGTACGTCACAGCAATCGTCCTTACTTTGATAGCAACCCTCATCCATCAAAACTTCCATAGCAAGAAGCTGGTTTGCTTTATCCAGCCGAGAAACATAGTTTTCATATAATCTGGCTTTACAGCGGTGGGATGTTTGAACGTTCAGTTCAGACAGGAACAGTGTGAGGGCTCGTGCTCTTCAGATTCAATGACAGAGTTTGTGTTTTAAATCAAAACAGACATTGGAATGAATAATTCTCTCTGCCATCTCTGATATAATCAGCATGGACTTTTAAGATCATTTAAAGATGATCTTACATTTAGATCTGCCCTGTTAGCATAGACACACCACTAAGTGAGAAGCACAGAGTTTGTTTACTCTGTATCAGCTAGAGATATACAATGTCTGTGCCAAAAAAATTACAAATGTTCTGTTGTTGGATGTACCAACGAACATACAGAGCTTCATAGACTCCTGCCATCTGAGTCACTGAGGACACTGTGGTTGAAGTTATTACTCAAGGATGGATCAGTTCAAACTGTATGTGATCCTCTCTGGAGCGATACTGGTCATGGCAGAGAGAGAGCTTGCACACTTTATTACAGTCCATTGGAGTTGTTTTACGGATATAAAGTTTACCAGTCCGTATATATTTGTTTACTGTCAGTTGTAACAAGTGTCTTTGTGTAATTCGCTGTGTATGTTAATGATAATGCAAGGGAGAGTTTCTGACATTATTAGTGGTGAGACTGTTCTGTCACCAAAGCTTGGAGAATCAGCTCTTGAAGCCTCTTAGGCCATGAGCAGCAGCTCATTTGCATTTAAAGGGCACACACTAAAACTAAAGTTTTTGCTCAACCCCAAAAAGTGGCAAGTTTAACATGTTATAAAAACATTCTCTGTGGGGTATTTTGAGCTAAAACTTCACATACACACTCTGGGGACATCAGAGACTTATTTTACATCTCTTAAAAAGGGGCATAATAGGTCCCTTGTAAAGAACAGACATGATACACATGAACACTTGTTGTGTTTCCCTCAATCATTGTTATAAATTTGTGTAAAAGAACCATTCAATTTCCAACATTCAACAAGAGGAGTACTAAAGTAAGCTCACCCAGCAGCTTTTTATTATTAAGAAACAGAGTACTCTAAATAAATACCCTATCCAGGGATTACTGTCTATAAGTTCTAGGGAGCCGTAGTACTAACACATAAGTTATAAAAAAGTACTAAACTGCTCTCAATCTAAAAGTGCTTACTGCTAAGGAGGCCCAGAGAAGTCCAACAACTTAAAAGCACAACTAGACTCTAGTAAGAGATATAGAGGCAGAGTAGTCACACCAGCTGCCAGCCTGGCACAGCTATCTAGCCCCAGGAGCAATGTACTCAACATAACAACCCTGCAATAAATGGGAGTACTAAAGTATGCATTAGCATGACTACCAAGGAGGCTGTAGCTGACAGCCTTATACTTAATTAGTATGTCTTGGACATGTGCTCGGGGCTTATGCTTGAAGCTCTAGGGAGCAACATTCTCTACATAATAACCTTCTTAAGCGAGAGGAGTATCAGTCTAGCTCAACCTGAACATACCAGACATTTCCAAATTGCATATAAAATCTAAAAGGTAGTAGCTAAGCTTGGTTCTACCCAGAAACACAAAGCTCACAAGAGTGAGAGGCCTAAACAGGTGCTCTCTAGAATGAGAGGGCCTCCTCTTTTAAGTCTTTCCTACAAGGACAGAGACTGTCTGTATGGAGCTACAAAGGGTGGAGGCCTCAGCAAGATGACTCTCAAAGATGAGAGGAAGCCTACAACACTCAACATGAGTACCAGTTAACTTCCATTTCTAAATGTATTGGAGCTCTGGAGAGCAGAGGCCTCAAAAATGATTCTCTATAGTGAGAGACAGCCTAGCAATGCTCATAGAGTGTGACTGGGAACTATAAAAGTGGTGCCTAGAGAAAATGTCATCCATTTTGTCATCTGAAGGGACCATGCAGGTAGCCCGGAGGCATGGCCACAAGATGCAGTGTCTCGTTCCCTGTTCTCAGGAAACCAGGGTTATAGTCGTAACCCGAGACATTCACTTTCGAAAGGGAACTCACACTGCGTCCTGAGACTCTGTGGGGAATGATATACCCATGCTGCCATGCCAAGGGGATGCATTGTCAAATTGGTTGTGACAAGCACAAGATAATTTAACTCCATGGTCTGACATGGTCTGAGTTAAATTCCCCCATTGGTACACACCAGTCTTAGCTGTTGGTGACACTACTCCCTACGGCCACTGCCCGAGCGTCATAATGTGCACGGTCTGCCTTCACCTCTGCCACTCAAAGCGCATTCCATACGAAGTATGGCATCTTCTACAGCTCTGAGGTCTGGGGCTTCCCTCCAAGACATTTGTGATGCTGCGGGATGGTCCTCTCCACACACCTTCATCAGGTTCTATAGCACAGACTTGCCAGCCACACTGGGATCTCAGGTACTCATGTCTTGAGCTGTGCCTTAATTGCTTCACACCAGGACAGGCATTCCATCAGCATGGTGACATGGGTATATCGTTCCCCAAAGCATCGTTATGATGACAGCGCGAGGTCCCTCAAAAGGGAATGTCTCAGGTTATGTATGTAACCATGTGTGATGGCCCGAGTGGTGGCCGCACAAGAGTGGTAATGTGAACGTATCGTCACACACATATATACACACACACACACACATGCACTCATGCACACACGTTTACATGGAAGACATGTTTATTAATTTTTTAAGGTTAATCTTTGTTTATACTTTCCTTATTTGTCATTCACATTCATTTTGGTTTCAGTATGATTGCTTTTAATAACTACACGAAACATTTATTTATTTGGTTTGCATGTAATTACATTTATAACACATCTTTTATACACATTGTTACTGATTTGGAGTGCACACAAATTAGTTACATTGTATCTGTTCCTTATATTTGTTTCTATCTTTTGAGTTTAAGTTTACCGTTGACGTGTGGCGATCTTTCTACGTGGTCTGCTGCAGCCGCATCCTGGTGTCACGAAAATTGGTGTCCAGCCAGAACAGGGCCTTTAAGCGTTATTGGTTCCGCCCGGACATTCCACTTGCTGAGGTTGCCCAGGGGAGATGGAAAACTTGTTTTTATTAATTGATTTATATAGTTGTACATTTGCGGTATTTGATTGCATTTTGCTTTTCTTTATTTTGATTTGATATATTTCTTTGTATGATTCTATTTTGATTTATTTGATGTTATAAGTTAAATGTAAAGTTTAATTTGTTTCCCTCTTAATTTGTAATGGGCCCATCCTTTCCTTTATAAGTTGTTGCTTTGTTCATTAGATCAAGTCAGCTTTAGTTTGTTGCTTTCATTATCTGAGATTATTCGAGATCAGATATCTGACTTTATTTTATTTTATTTTATTTTTTTTTTATTATTTTGTTGTGTTGTAAAAGATTGAGTTTGTAAAGTTGATTTTTTTTCTTGGGTTCTAATAAAAACCCATGTTTATAGTAAAGAGCTGGTGTTCCTTGTCCTTGCCTTCTCAGTCCCTCGCATATGGTGGCAGCGGTGGGATGCATTCAGTCGGTCAAGGACACTAAGCTGTTTTTTTTTCTTTTGCCCATCGTGGCTGTGTTTTTTTCCCCTGTTATCTATCATGAGTCGTACCCTGAAGAAAAATATGCCTAAAGCTCCACCCTTTCAGCAAGAGGAAGAAATGGGTGAGGAGGATCAGGATGTGGCATAAGGAGCTGAAGGAGGCAAGGCAACAGATACAGAAGTTTCAGTGACTGAGTTGGCCAATTTGTTTCGAGCCCATATGGCCAGGACGGAAGGCTGAGAGACTGCAAGACAGCAGGAGCAGGTAGAGCAGGAGTGACGGTTTAAGGCTCTCCAGCACCAGTTCAGTCTTTTACAAATGGAGGTCCAAGCATGCACTTCATCTAATCTTCACTTATCTGATGTTGGCCGGGAGGCCCAGGAAAGGCCCGATGGGGATCCTTCAGATTCCGACGGACATTCAGTGGCTTCAGCTCATCAAAGGTTTAATCAGGTTGAGGACAATATAGGCCCGCCATTATCTCAGATACCTTGATTGGAGAAGCTGAGTGACACTGACGACGTAGAGCACTTCCTTGTTACTTTTGAAAGGATTGCAGTTGCTTGTAGGTGGATTAAAACTGATTGGGTTTGGCATTTAATCCCTTTGCTGACTGGTAAAGCAAGAGCAGCTTATGTCAACATGGATCTTAACGAGTCTACTGACTATGACAAAGTGAAGTATGCTATTTTAAAGAAATATGATGTTAATGCTGAAAGTTCTGTTCCAAAAAGTTCTGTTCCTTAACAGTAGAGCCAACTGAGGGTCCAAAGGAGCTTTACAACCGGCTCAAATAACTCTTTGGAAAGTGGATTCAGCCTAAGAGGAAAACAGTGGAGGAGGTGAGTGAAATTATCATTCTGGAGCAATTTCTTAAAATGCTGTCCCCTGAACTTCAGGTGTGGATTCGAGAAAGAGATCCCAAAACGGCAGCGGAAGCAGCGTCTTTGGCAGATGTATTTGTTGCAGCCAGAGGAAAGAATAAGCCGTGGGCTTGGAAGTCTGTTAAAGACTGCCATTTTCCAGATGTTCCTCACTTTCAGCAAAGGAAGGCGGAGGGGTCTGGCAAGCCCTACATGGGAAAACACACTTTAGCCAAATCAAATTTTGCTCCTAAACGACCTCCTATATGTTACCTGTGTGGTCAAGAAGAGCACACTAAGCCAAATTGTCCAAAGATCTCAGCTCAGCTTGCACAGCTATGTTTTGTACCAAGTAGGGATGTAACCAAATCTGCAAGCTCTTTGAAAACTACAAATGTAGAGATAAATGGTGAGAAATTGACGGCTTTGATTGACATCAGCAGTGACCAGACTCTGGTAAGAAGAAAGTTAGAATGGTAAAGCAAGGCCAAGTCCAAGAGGCCCTAAGACGGGCGACCCGGAGATGAATTGGACTGCTCTTCGGGAGTCGGTGACCGCACCGAGGGCCGGGTGGAGAATCCTTTGTTCCCTTTTGTTTGTGTTCAGCCACTGGTCCAACAGCCAGCGGTACCCAAATTTTCAATAAAAGAGCAGTTTCCTTCATCTCCGGGTCCGAAGAGGGCTCGGAGAGCAGTGGGAGGGCAAGAACCTCACCACTCTCATCCCCCTCTTCTGTCGCCAGTGGACAGCAGCACGCAGCGGGCAGTCAAAGCCTTGTCTACTCCCTCTGTCCATCCGTGGAACCAGGTAAGTGTTGCTCAGCACACTCTGACCCCGCTTCAGGCCGCCTCGCAAAGAGAGCCCCCCAAGCCGCGTCCCTGTGTTCCACCTCGCTGCCCCACTGCGGGTATGCCTGCGGTCCCTCTGGTCCTGCTTGTACGGTCTCTGCAAACCTGGTTAGAGCTCCCCAGTCCATCTTGCTGGCTCATTCGGACCATCAGGCTCGGCTATGCGATTCAGTTCACCCGGCGTCCCTCAAAGTTCAGGGGCGTCCACTTCACTGCAGTGTAAGATGTCGATGCCCATGCATTGCGTGCAGAGATCGCGGTCCTACTGGCGAAGGACGCGATAGAGCCGGTCCCTCTAGCCGATATGATTTCAGGGTTCTACAGTCCCTACTTCATTGTACCCAAGAAAAGCAGTGGGTTACGACCGATCTTGGACCTGCGAGTTTTGAATCGGAGCCTCCACAAGCTACCGTTCAAAATGCTCACGCAGAAGCGCATTTTCGAGTGCATCCGTTGCCGAGATTGGTTTGCAGTGATCGACCTGAAGGACGCGTACTTTCATGTCTCGATTCTTCTGTGACACAGGCCATTCCTGCGTTTTGTGTTCGAAGGTCGAGCATATCAGTACAGAGTCCTACCCATCGGGCTGGCCCTGTCTCCCTGCGTCTTCACGAAGGTTGTGGAGGGAGCCCTTGTTCCCATGAGAGAACAGGGTGTTCGCACGACTCGACGACTGGCTCATCCTAGCTCAGTCGCGGGATCAGTTGTGTGAACACAGGGATTTGGTGCTCAGACACCACAGCCAGTTGGGTCTTCAGGTGAAGTGGGAAAAGAGCAAACTCTCCCCTGTGCAGAGGATCTCTTTTCTCGGTATGATGTTGGATTTGGTCGAGCAGACAACATGCCTCACAGAGGAACGTGTTCAGTCGGTGTTGAACTGCTTGAATACATTCAAAGGCAGGACAGCGGTCCCACTGAAATTCTTTCAGAGGCTCCTGGGGCATATGGCAGACGCAGCGGCGGTAACCCCGCTCAGTTTGCTTCATATGAGACCACTTCAACACTGGCTTCACGGCCAAGTCCCGAGATGGGCGTGGCAACGCGGGTGGCAATTACTCCGGAGTGCCGCCAAGCCTTCAGCCCGTGGTCGGAGCCCATGGTCTGAGTTTCTTCAGGCTGGAGTGCCCCTAGAGCAGGTGTCCTGGCATGCTGTGGTCTTCACGGATGCCTCTGCCTCTGCCTCTGTTGGGGTGCCATGTACAATGGGCATGCAGTGTCAGGGGTGTGGACGGTGTGCCCAAGGTTCCTACCACTCCCTTCAGGGATCAGGGAGACACACAGACCCAGCCCTGGCTTTGCTCTGTCCAGTCCGCGCTTTGTGACTGTACATAGACAGAACCCAAAGCTTCAGGACCTCAGACCAGCTCTTTGTCTGTTACGGAGGCCAGCAGAAGGGAAAGGCTGTCTCCAAGCAGCGAAAACCTGAAGATGCAACGCACCTGCTTGCTCATTATATACCCGCGCTGCGAGGCGAGCAGCTGATGCATATGATTGCATGCCAATGTGCAATGGCTCGTTTAGTTACACTCAAAGTAGATTGGCCTCTCTTGCGAGATTCCTATTTGTCGGTCTGTCCGACATACATCTCCGTTCCCTCCTTCAGGGAACGAGGGTTACCTTTGTAACCGAGACGTTACCTACCGCCAATGTTTATGTCAAGATAGAAGATCAGGCTTACCTGGTGGAGGTGGGCGTGGCTGATTACTTGTTTTTCCCTGTGATTCTGGGTCGAGATATACCAGTGCTGCTGGAGTTGTTGTACCCTATGCGACAGTGCCGCATGGTAGTGACCAGAGCAAAAGTGAATCAGTCAAAGGAGACTGAATGAACACTAAGTACTTTACCTTTCTTCAGTGCAGAGATTGAGGCTGGGGTGCCGAAGAGGAGAAAGACTAGAATAAACACTGCTCATACAGTGTCTGAAAATATGACTTCTGACTTACCTGTGAACTTCCAGATGCCCACCAACATCATTCAGATGCAGCAGGAAGATGCTAGTCTAACAGAGTGCTTTGCTAGAGCTGCAGAGATAAAGGAGAAGCCTTTAAATGACAATACAGCGAGATATGTGATAACCAAGGGTCTACTCTATCGAGAGATCGGGCCCAGAAACAACTGGTGGTTCCACAGTGTGTTCGAGAGATGGTGTAACGTTTGTACAAGAATCAGTCTTAGCCAACCAACTTTGGAATCTTCAGAATGCTTTTAGCCTCCTGAACTGTGCGTGTAAATCACGGATCGGCTCCGGCCGGTCTAAGAAAGACAAGCACTGTGGCACTTTTGTGGACCCGCTGAGGTTAAACAGAGAACCCCATTTCCTAGCTCTTGGGACATCAAAGGGCCCCTCATGTGGATTAAGTGCCAGACCAGCCAAATTCCAACACACAGAAACCCAACACACACACACACACACACACAAACATGCTTAGAGATTGTATGTACAGTTATTCTCAAAATATGACTGTACCAAAATGTACCCGTCATGTATGTCAAGTGCATGTATGTATCCCAAGTGTTTAAACTTAGTTTAAATGACTGTAGTTGTGCTAGTGTCATTTCTAATGATTACATTTGACTGTAAACTATAACTTCTTTTATATGCTTTTCTTACATGGCAAGTTTAGGTTCATTTCAAAGCTCTCTGTAAGCCTCATTCAACCATGTATGTCACATTACTCTAAAATGCATTGTTCTATTTTTAATGGTACTAGGAAGAAAGTACACTCTGATTTGATACCTCATAAATTATGCAAATCAAGCCGCAAGAAAAGACAAAGGAAGTTCTGCCCGCCAAATAAGACACCCTGACCATTGGTTGCTTCAACCAAGGAGGCGTGTTGACTTGCTTGTCCATAAAAGACAAGCACAAACATTTTTTCTGTGTCTCCTGATTGTCTCTTGATTACCTCTGCATTGTCCATCGCCTCTGTGCACGGACGTCTCAGGTGACCGCACTCCCATCACGCGCACACCCTTTCTTTCAGGACCACCATCTCCGGTGAAACTAACTTTTAAGTCCTCAGTCCTCAGTTCAAACCTTCCCGCGGAATCGGAAGAAGCCAATGAACTGCAGCTGCACTTCTCCGAAACTCAGCACGCAACTGATGCAAGTACCGTTTCTCAATCTTAGATAATGAAACTGATTTCTGTGCTGGCTCTCAAGGACTGTTAGTAAGTTTTGCTACTTGCCTTCTCTCTTTTCCTGCCTTTACTTTCGCTCTTGTATATATGTGTGTATCCTCTGTGTATATTTAGACGTATAACCTCTGTAGTAGTAGTTTTCATATATTAAACACATTATATCCATGCTTCACTAAAACCCAGGTCACTTTAAAGTTTTTTTTTCGATCCGGCACCATTGCTTTACACTTTGATGCTAGAATAGGAGTTTATTCTCTTGGCCAGAGAATAACCTTCCTTTTATAATAGTCTGTGAAAACTAACAGTTTGCTGGACAAACTTGGATAGTTTCTCTAAACAACTATTAAGCTAGAACTGATCATATACGTAATTGATTATAATTCGTTGTAATTGATTCACATATATGTGCATAATTCCCTCTTGGGTCAATATATGCATCATAATTAATCATAAGGCTTTATGATTTATTATATTCATATAACTCACCCATAAATTGAACGAATTCTTTACAGATGGTGTTACATCGGAGTCACTCGATTCCTTTGGCTGGCCACCTGGGGAAAAATAAGACCATGGACCATCCGTGGAAAGGAAGTTCTGAGAGAAAAGAGCCCACCAGTGTTGTCTCCTATGTTCTACAAATGAGGGAACGTGTGCAGAAAATGACTACTTTGGCTCAGAATCATTTGGCAGAAGCCAGGGAACGGCAGAAGACCTGGTATTACCCTCTGGCTCGAGAAAGGAATTTTGAGGTTGGGAAGAAGGTACTTGTCATGTTGCCCAGTCAGGAGAGTAAACTGCTAGCCAAATAGCAGGGTCCTTATGAAATTAAGAAACGTCTGGGTCCTACGACCTATGAAATCAGTCTGCCTGGTCAAGATCGTTCCAGTTGAGTTTTGCATGTTAAACTGTTGAAGGAGTGGGTTCCCCGTCCTAAAAAATCCCAGTCACTGATGATTCGCTGTGTTGACGAGGAAGAATCAGATGAGCAGTATCTGCCACAGCCAGTTCCTGGAGACATCGGGCTTGATCATCTAGCAGAATCCCAGTGGTCACAGGTACAAGCTCTCTTTACTTCAAATGTATTTTCCGAATATCCTGGATTTACCAACTTGATTGAGCATGATGTAGTACTGAAACCTGATGCTGTTGTGAAACCCCAGAGCTATAGAATACCTGAGTGATTCCAGGTGACCTTGCAAGAAGAGGTTGACCTTATGCTCCGCTTGGGCATTATTGAGCCTTCGAATAGTGAGTGGTGTCATCCCATAGTCCTTGTGCCAAAGAAGGATGGGAGTATTAGGTTCTTCCTTGATTTTTGATACCTGAACTCCTACCCTATCCCTCGCATAAGTGACTTAATTGATTGTTTGGGCCAATCCAAATATCTGACAACCATGGACCTTTCTAAAGGGTATTGGCAAATTCCACTGACTCCATCCTCACGGCCCTTGACTGCATTCAGAACACCAGGGGGCCTCTTCCATTTTAAGGTTTTACCGTTTGGCCTTCATGGGGCTGTGGCAACATTTCAGAGGTTAATAGATCAAGTATTACATGGTATACCTTTTGCTGCTGCCTATCTTGATGATATTGTTATTTACAGCAATACCTCGGAGGAACATGTGCAGCATCTCCGGGAAGTCTTGCAGCGCCTTCAGAGGGCTGGCCTCACTGTCAACCCTAATAAATGTGCTGTTGCCAAACAAGAGACTGAATACCTGGGCTATGTCATTGGTCAGGGTGTTGTGCGACCACAAGTGAAGAAAGTTCAAGCCTTGGAAAAGTGTGTGGTGCCTCAGACACGTAAATATCTGCAATCTTTTTTTGGGTATGGCTGGATTTTACCATCGCTTTGTCCCTAACTTTTCCAGGAGGGCTGGTCCACTAATGGATATGGTGGGGGCACGTTGCCCAAATCAACTGCAGTGGACTGAGGAGAGATTGGAAGCCTTCCGAGACATCCAGGGAGCTTTGACCACTGACAATGTGCTGCACAATCCTGACTTTAGTCGACCATTCATTGTACAGACTGATGCCTCTGAGAGGGGAGTAGGCGCCATCCTATTGCAAGGACCACCAGAGAGCCGATGGCCAGTGGCGTATATCAGTCGTAAGTTGTTTCCGAGAGAGGTACACTATTTGATGGTAGAAAAGGAATGTTTAGCCATAAAGTGGGCCTTGGATTCCTAACGATACTATCTACAAGGCCGTGAGTTTACCCTGGAGACCGATCATAAAGCGTTGCAGTGGTTGGAGAAAATGAAGGATTCTAATGGAAGAATTACAAGATGGTATCTCACCATGCAGCCCTTCAGATTCAAGATTCAACATGTGTCTGGTAAAGTCAACATTACTGCTGACTATCTCTCCCGCTCTACTGGCGAGATTCCTGAAGAGGGGGGAAATGTGAAGGCCCGAGTGGTGGCCGCACAAGAGTGGTAATGTGAACGTATCGTCACACACATACAGCGGGTATGGAAAGTATTCAGACCCCCTTAAATTTTTCACTCTTTGTTATATTGCAGCCATTTGCTAAAAGCATTTAAGTGAATTTTTTTTCCCTCATTAATGTACACACAGCACCCCATATTGACAGAAAAACACAGAATTGTTGAAATTTTTGCAGATTTATTAAAAAAGAAAAACTGAAATATCACATGGTCCTAAGTATTCAGACCCTTTGCTGTGACACTCATATATTTAACTCAGGTGCTGTCCATTTCTTCTGATCATCCATGAGATGGTTCTACACCTTCATTTGAGTCCAGCTGTGTTTGATTATACTGATTGGACTTGATTAGGAAAGCCACAAAACTGTCTATATAAGACCTTACAGCTCACAGTGCATGTCAGAGCAAATGAGAATCATGAGGTCAAAGGAACTGCCTGAAGAGCTCAGAGACAGAATTGTGGCAAGGCACAGATCTGGCCAAGGTTACAAAAAAAAATTCTGCTGCACTTAAGGTTCCTAAGAGCACAGTGGCCTCCATAATCCTTAAATGGAAGACATTTGGTACGACCAGAACCCTTCCTAGAGCTGGCCATCCGGCCAAACTGAGCTATCGGGGGAGAAGAGCTTTGGTGAGAGAGGTAAAGAAGAACCCAAAGATCACTGTGGCTGAGCTCCAGAGATGCAGTCAGGAGATGGGAGAAAGTTGTAGAAAGTCAACCATCACTGCAGCCCTCCACCAGTCGGGGCCAGTGGCCCGACGGAAGCCTCTCCTCAGTGCAAGACACATGAAAGCCCGCATGGAGTTTGCCAAGATGGTGAGAAATAAGATTCTCTGGTCTGATGAGACCAAGATAGAACTTTTTGACCTTAATTCTAAGCGGTATGTGTGGAGAAAACCAGGCACTGCTCATCACCTGTCCAATACAGTCCCAACAGTGAAGCATGGTGGTGGCAGCATCATGCTGTGGGGGTGTTTTTCAGCTGCAGGGAAAGGACGACTGGTTGCAGTCGAGGGAAAGATGAATGCGGCCAAGTACAGGGATATCCTGGACAAAAAAACTTTTCCAGAGTGCTCAGGACCTCAGACTGGGCCGAAGGTTTACCTTCCAACAAGACAATGACCCTAAGCACACAGCTAAAATAACGAAGGAGTGGCTTCACAACAACTCTGTGACTGTTCTTGAATGGCCCAGCCAAAGCCCTGACTTAAACCCAATTGAGCATCTCTGGAGAGACCTAAAAATGGCTGTCCACCAACGTTTACCATCCAACCTGACAGAACTGGAGAGGATCTGCAAGGAGGAATGGCAGAGGATCCCCAAATCCAGGTGTGAAAAACTTGTTGTATCTTTCCCAAAAAGACTCATGGCTGTATTAGATCAAAAGGGTGCTTCTACTAAATACTGAGCAAAGGGTCTGAATACTTAGGACCATGTGATATTTTAGTTTTTCTTTTTTAATAAATCTGTAAAAATGTCAACAATTCTGTGTTTTTCTGTCAATATGGGGTGCTGCGTGTACATTAATGAGGAAAAAAACTTGAACTTAAATGATTTTAGCAAATGGCTGCAATATAACAAAGAGTGAAAAATTTAAGGGGGTCTGAATACTTTCCGTACCCACTGTATATATACACACACACGCACACATTCACATGCAAGCACTCATGCACACACTTTTACATGGAAGACATGTTTATTCATTTAAGGTTAATCTTTGTTTAAACTTTCCTTATTTGTCATTCATATTCATTTTGGTTTCAGTATGATTGCTTTTAATAACTACACAAAACAAACAATATTCATTCATTCTTTATTTGGTTTGCATATAATTACATTTATAACACATCTTTTATATACATTGTTACTGATTTGGAGTGCACACAAATTAGTTACATTGTATCGGTTCCTTATATTTGTTTCTATCTTTTGAGTTTAAGTTTACCGTTGACGTGTGGCGATCTTTCTACGTGGTCTGCTGCAGCCGCATCCTGGTGTCACGAAAATTGGTGTCCAGCCAGAACAGGGCCTTTAAGCGTTATTGGTTCCACCCGGACATTCCACTCGCTGAGGTTGCCCGGGGGAGATGGAAAACTTGTTGTTTTTATTCATTGATTTATGTAGTTGTACATTTGCGGTATTTGATTGCACTTTGCTTTTCTTTATTTTGATTTGATATATTTCTTTTTATGATTCTATTTTGATTTATTTGATGTTATATGTTAAATGCAAATTTTCATTTGTTTCCCTCTTTATTTGTAATGGGCCCATCCTTTCCTTTATAAGTTGTTGCTTTGTTCATTAGATCAAGTCAGCTTTAGTTTGTTGCTTTCATTCTCTGAATAGTTTGACTTTATTTTCTTTTTGTTTTGTTGTTTTTATTATTATTATTATTATTATTATTATTTTGTTGTGTTGTAAAAGATTGAGTTTGTAAAGTTGATTTTTTTTTTTTTTTTTTTTTTTTTTTTCTTGGGTTCTAATAAAAACCCATGTTTATAGTAAATAGCTGGTGTTCCTTGTCCTTAGCTTCTCAGTCTCTCACACCATGGTTCCCTGAGAAGGGAGCGGCTTGCTTCAGATCAGAAAGATGAAACAGCTGTGTTGCCGGCTCCCTTTATAGCTTCCACGTTCCGCCGGCACATGTCATGGGATGACATTGCACCAATCAGAACTGGACTGAGTTGCACATGCCTTCAGGAGAGCTTACACTGAAGGGATTCCCCAAAGTGTCGCTATGACGACGCAGCATCTCGTTCACTTCCCCCATGGTTACATATGTAACCTGAGACATTTTGCTATCACAGGAACAAATTACATTTGAAAAAAATATTCAAATAGAAAACAATTGTAATAATATTTTACAATATTAATTTAATTATTTTAGTGTAAATAAGTATTTAAATTATATATTTTCATATATGTAAATGTAAATTATATATTAAATATATAATATCAATAAATAATATAGGTTCCTGATTTGATGACTAACTGCAATGGAATAGAAGAGTTAAAAGACAGAAAATTAGATTTTAATACAGAGAGAATCATACCTCTGCAATTGATGAATGATATTTCAGTGTTTCTCAGCAAATTAGGCACATCTGTGAATGAATTATTCTTAATGTCTTTATCTTACAATACCGAATGTATGCAATCATAAATCTGATGTGAACTGAACATG
The DNA here is from genome assembly GCA_036281575.1 of Ancherythroculter nigrocauda. Classification (NCBI taxonomy): domain Eukaryota; kingdom Metazoa; phylum Chordata; class Actinopteri; order Cypriniformes; family Xenocyprididae; genus Ancherythroculter; species Ancherythroculter nigrocauda. Next base: position 11,761,782 of record VTFQ01000022.1, on the reverse strand, counting down.
GCCCACTAATCACAATCTGTCTTTGAGACTTCACTTCATTTGAATATGACTGTTATATACTTTGTCAACAGTACTTTTGGCAGGAAAAAATGCTAGTCACTTGTCTGTAAATTGCTGCTCTGAAAGTAATTAAAATAATTGCATCATCAAACACTTTGTTTCCCATCTTTCTCAATGTTCTGAAACTTAAATGAAGACATCTAACATAATGAAATCCTTTAATGATTTCTTTTCAACAGCTTTTCAACAGTTTCTTTAACTAAAACATCATCATATTTTCCCCAAAAATTATCATTGTATCATGTTAGGAAGGAATGCTCTGGTTCAAAACAAGTTAAGCTCTATGGACAGCATCTGTTACAGAAAATAATTTTGATTCATACCTGAGTTTGCAAAAACAAACACAAATAATATTTACAGAGATTCTATGGCACAACATATTTTGCAGGTTTAAAAGCAAAAACTTTTTTATAAACTTTAAAATTGTCTAAATCATCCTTTTAGGGTTAAAAAAAATTGGTTACAACTTTGCACAGATATGTATTTTTACTTTTACATTTAGATTAAATTTTCCATCATCTAAAACTCACCTAAAGTTAGTATTTTGAAACACTAATAATATAGCAACACGTTTATTAAATGTAATCTTTAGCAAAAAATCAATATCCATTTTTCATACTGTACATTGCAATGATGACTAAATTCACCTGATGTTTTATTTTGTTTTTTATTTCCATAAATTTCCCATTTTTGCCAAAGACGCATACTATAATGTTAGTGTTACATGTTCTCTGTCTGATTGGACTTGGGTATGGGTAAATTCCATTTTCCTCTGCATAAGTTTTGTAGTCCCCCTTGTAGTCTTTTTGTTTCATTGGTTCCCTTGATTGTATCCTAAGATGTTTCTTGTTTCCTTGTTATCTTGTTAGCTTCCCTGTGTATATATGTCCCTGTGTTTTAGTCAGTCTCGTTCAGTCATTGTTTTTGCATATTTTGTTAAGATGTTGTGTTCTCATTCCCTGTTTGGATTATATTGTTCCCATTACTTGCTTGGATTATCTTTGTTTGTGTGTTTTTTTTTTTTTGTAAACTACGCTGTATTTGGGTCCTCTCATTTTTCTTATTTCTATGTAAAGACAACAACTGACCAAGACTGAATAAAATACAGGGTCTTGTATCATAGATGAGAATGAAGACAGAGAACGTGTAACAATTAGAAAAATTTGTTATATTTTGATAAATTCAGTAAGTGTTCTGTTGAAAAATCATTGCTCACTTTGGACATCTCCCTCTTGTCCCCCATCATGTCAAGATCAAGATCCAAACAGATAAAAATGCAAAAAGAAGTCCATGCATTCTAATAATGAAAAAGAAAGACACTAAATGTGAGATAAAAGCCACTCCTTTACTGAAAGATGACAAACGTTTTGGTCACATGTGACATATCAGATATTGAGAAAGGTATTTGAGATACCAAAGATATTTGCTGTCTTTCAGTAAAACAGTGTCTTTTATCTCTTATTTAATGTCTTTCTTTATGTTAGAAACCCAACCTTGACTCTGCACCTGGCTTTCTGAGAATGAGTGTATAGGGCTGCATTCCCCACACCCTTGAGCCCTAACTGCAAGGCTCTGTGGCACATTCCTGCATGCTATCTGCATGCCTTCTACAACACATCACAGTAGCACCAAACTGCTAGGAAAAAGATTCTCTTGTGTTTTGCCCCACAACAACTCCTCCTAGCCCCCTTATTTCAGTTCTAACCATGCTTCCCCCACACACATTCACTGAGGGAGTCATTTATTTATTTTCATTACATCTCCAGTGACGGCATCACTTTGATCGGCCAACACTGCTTGGGCCGGTGTGCCTGTGGTGCTCAGGTGCTGAGTGAAGCCATTTCCTTTGGGCTTAATTTCTTACCCCACAGCCCCATTTTTGTTGAGACTGGACATCCAAGCCCGACTCCATGTGGAGTGTCCAAATGTCCCAAGCTGGATTGCTGAGGATAATTGATGGTTAAATTAAAGTGTTCGTCTGAGATGGAGAAGACATTTCCTCAGTTGATTCATATTTGACTCCCATTAGAAATGATCAATTTTTCGGGGATTCAGATAAGTGCTCATAAAAAGTTATGATTTGAACTGAATTCAACAGCATACAATTGCATATATATATATATATATATATATATATATATATATATATATATATATATATTTGGCATGTATGATCTACTGGAATGGCTTTTAAAACCACTTAAAAAGTACTGTCTTCAATACAAAGAGTCATATAAAAGAAGTCACCTAAAGCCATATAGCAGGAAACGTGACCCCTGTCAAGAGGAACTGCAACAGTAAATCAGACCAAACTCTTGTGGTTGTCTAAGTGGCTTATTTCAGAGTAAAACCTGACAGGGTGCCATGACTTCATTCACATCTATGATGTTCTGAGTTGGAGGTCTCCATGTATCCAAAGATTATAGTCAAGGTCTCTCAATTCATCTGGTCTCGCTTTTAAGGCAAACTTTCTTCACACATCTGTCCTCGGCTTTAAAAGCAAGGTCAGATGTATTCTTCGCCATACAGAGTCAATGTTTTAGAATGAGAACACTGCACCATTTGACCCAGTTCTTCAAACAGGCAACCTGATAAGCAGTCAGAAACTCATTCACAATTAGTTTCACAAGGAATGCAGCAGTAGGAAAGAAATACTTATGACTCATTGGAACATGCCATATTCAATCATCCTTAACTGCATTTGTAATCTGGGAATGAGCCTTCTTGCTTTTACAATAGCTCAAGAGAGGTCTTTTATTCAAAATTATTGAGGGCTCTACAGGGAAGGTGAAAGCCAAGCTTAGGAAGACGGCGGCGACTTGAACACCCAGGTTGGGTTCCCTCAGAGGGGACGCTCTTGTTGGGACCACCACTGCGAATCTTGCCAGCCTGTTTCGTCCATTAGCTCTGCTGGGCCTCCACCACAGGAAACTTGTATTGCATTTACTGCCGTTCTCACCACATGTATCCCACAGGACCCTTCTACCCTGGCTACAGTTACTGACTCTCTTTTTGTTTTGGGGAGGGGGTGGATCAGCGTTCTTCTGTAGATGTTATCTTTTCATCCGAGTTTTTTCCTTTGACCCCTCTCTCTCCATTCCAGCTGCGAAAGTGTTTATATTAAAGCATGCAGAGAGCTCTCCCAGAGGTGTTGTAATAACTCAATGTTACAGTGGGAAAAGGGGATATTTAATGTTTAGAGAATAATTAAAGACAGAAGAAGAAAAACATGAAGATAAAGCTGTGTGATCAAGTGATACAGAGGAGCAGAGTTTGGTTTTTCTTAGGTTAGGCTTAATGAAGCAGCAGTACAGGTAGTTAAAACAGCAGTTTGATTGTTTTGTCGAGCAAAAGTTTTCTTTTAGGTATGTTTAAGATGAAGTGAGCAAAGTTGTTTCTCAATTGACTATTTTTTCCTAGGTTACTGAAGTTAATATGGTGTACAAGGGTCACAATACAGAACATAATGTAGAAATAATCCAATATTTTGTGATCTTGTACATAAAAATGCAAAGTTTGGCTGTGTAATCGCTATGTTATCGCCATGCTAGAAAACGTCTCGGGTTACGAGTGTAACCCTTGTTCCCTGAGTAAGGGAACGAGACGCTACGTCGGATGACGTGATGGGAACCCTCTGTATTTTGTGTTCGTGAAGCACCTCTGTATCCAACCAATGAAAAGACGCGACGTCAGAGGCGGGTGACGTCACGGATCAGGAAGCTATAAAGCACACCTGAACACAAAGCACGCCAGCTTCTGTAGGTTGTCTGAAGCAAGCGCACCAGGTATGCAGGAGATACGGCCACGTGACGTAGCGTCTCGTTCCCTTACTCAGGGAACAAGGGTTACACTCGTAACCCGAGACATTCCCTTTCGTGGGAACTATCGACGCTACGTCGGATGACGTGATGGGAACGCAATCCCAACTACGCCGTCTCTCCAAGTGCCTGGCTGCTATCTTGTAGCACCCTGGCCCCCGGAGTGATATTAAGGTGAAGATTGTAAAATCTGATAAAGGTGTGCTGGGATGACCATCCAGCCGCACCACAAATGTCGTCCATAGAGACACCAGATAGAAGAGCTCTGGACGCGGCCATACCTCTCGTGGAGTGAGCCCGCACCATCAAAGGACACGGGCGCCCCACCGTCTCATACGCAAGTGAGATGGCCTCGACCACCCACTTGCTCATCCGCTGTTTAGATGCTGGGCCCCCCTTCTTAGGGGACCCATAACACACAAACAATTGTTCTGTTTTTCTCCACAGGGCAGCTCTGTGGACATACGCATCTAATGCTCTTACAGGGCAAAGCAGATTCTTCCTTTCCTGATCCAAGTTTGCAAAAGGAGGCGGGCAGAAAGCCTCAAGTACAATGGGGCCTGGGACCCTCGTCGGAACCTTTGGAACATAGCCCGGCCTGGTATGCAGAAAGGCTTTCACCATACCAGGCGCAAACTCAAGACAAGATGGAGCGACTGACAACGCTTGTAAATCACCAATTCTCTTCAAAGAAGAGACGGCCAAGAGAAAGATAGTTTTAAGTGTCAAGAACTTGTCTGACACCTCCTCTATTGGCTCGAAGGGAGCCTCAGCCAGCCCTTGGAGCACAATAGTGAGGTCCCAGGTCGGGGTCTTTGTGCGCACCACAGGCCTCAACCTGAGTGCACCACGGAGGAAGCGTACTACTAGGGGGTCTCGACCCAGCGAGGAGCCCCCTACAGGAATATGATGAGCCGAAATAGCGGCCACATATACTTTCAGCGTGGAAGGGGTTAAACCTTCCGAGAACTTTTCCTGAAGGAACCGAAGCACGTCTGAGACTGAAGAATGGACCGGGTCCAAATTATGCTGTTCACACCACACAGAGAACAATTTCCATTTGTATAAGTACAACTTCCTCGTGGAGGGAGCTCTGGAATGAAGGATGGTCTCCACAACCTCGGTTGGGAGACCAGATCCTATGAGCCTTGCCCCCTCAGGGGCCAGGCCCACAGTTTCCACATTTCTGGGCGGGGATGGAGAATCGTGCCGCCCACTTGAGACAGGAGATCCTGCCTGAGGGGAAGCTCTAAGGGAGAGCCGTGCAGAAGAGACATTATGTCCGAAAACCATATTCTGGTCGGCCAGTAAGGGGCCACCAATATTAGGTCGACCTTCTCCTGGCGAACCTTTTCCAGAACTCCCGGGAGCATTGAGACTGGGGGAAATGCATACAGACGTAGCCTCGGCCACGTCTGTAACATGGCATCCAGCCCTAGAGGTGCTGGGTGCTGAAGTGAGTACCACAGAGGGCACTGAGCTGACTCCTCTGTGGCAAAAAGATCGACTTGAGCTCGACCGAAGGTTTTCCATATCAACTCCACCACCTCGGTGTGGAGTTTCCATTCCCCCGGTCTCGCGCCCTGCCTCGACAGGGCGTCCGCTCCCACATTCAACCGCCCGGGGATGTAAGCTGCTCTCAGCGAGAGGAGCTTTCCCTGGGACCAGAGGAGGATGCGACTGGCCAACTTTGATAATGGGCGAGACCGCAAACCCCCCTGATGGTTGATATACGAGACCACCGTAGTGTTGTCCGTACGGACCAGCACATGATGGTCTTTCAGGTCGGGGAGGAAGTGTTTCAGTGCAAGAAACACCGCCATCATCTCCAGCCGATTTATGTGCCAGGAGAGCTGATGGTCCTCCCAAAGACCCTGAGCCGAGCGACCACTCATGATCGCCCCCCAGCCCGTGAGGGAAGCATCTGTCGTAAGCATTACACGACGACCAGAAGTCCCCAGCACGGGTCCCTGGGTTAGGAACCAAGGCTTCTTCCACATGACCAGAGCACGAAGGCATCGCCGCGTGACTTTGATCATGCGAAAAGGATTTCCCCTCGGGGAAAACCCCTTGGTCCTGAGCCACCACTGTAAGGGTCTCATGTGCAGGAGGCCAAAAGTAATGACGTTGGACGCAGCTGCCATCAGACCCAACAGTCTCTGAAACTGTTTTACAGTGAGTGACTGGCCTAATTTCACCCCTTTCACGGCCCCGAGAATGGAACTCACACGAGCAGGGGACAACTGCGCCTGCATCGTGGTGGAATCCCAGATTACACCTAAGTAGTTTGCAACCTGACTTGGGACCAGCACACTCTTTTTGGCGTTGAGCCTCAGCCCAAGCCTTTTCATGTGCGACAGAACAACATCTCGATGTTGAACTGCCAATTGTTCTGTTTGAGCTAGTATCAACCAATCGTCAATATAGTTCAGCACGCGGATGCCCTGGAGTCTCAGCGGAGCCAGCGCTGCATCCACGCACTTCGTGAACGTGCGGGGTGAGAGGGATAGGCCGAACGGAAGAACCCTGTATTTGTAAGCTTCGCCCCCGAAAGCAAACCTGAGGAACTTCCTGTGTGAAGGATGGATGGATACATGAAAGTATGCGTCTTTCAAATCTATCACTACAAACCAGTCCTCGGACCTGATCTGAGGGGTGATCTGTCTGAGTGTAAGCATTTTGAACTTCAACTTCCTTACTGATCGATTTAACACCCGTAAATCTATGATCGGACGCAACCCTCCATCCTTCTTCGGAACAATGAAGTAGCGGCTGTAAAAGCCCGACATTTTGCTGGGAGGGGAAACCCTTTCTATAGCCCCTTTTTGCAAAAGCGTCGTTACTTCTTGCTCCATCACCAGAGACTGCTCTGGGGTTACCACCGTAGGAAGCACCCCATTGAACTTGGGCAGTCGTGAACCGAACTGAATTCTGTAGCCCTGTTCTACCATGAGCAGCACCCACTTCGAAACATTCGGGAGATTTTTCCACTCTTCCAAATATTCTACTAAGGGAACCAGTCTCTCGAGACTGGTCTCTGGTGTTTTTTGAGCACTTGGCTCGTCCATCTGACGCGGCGCACCGGCAGACAGGCGAATCACGTGCTGGCCAACCCTCCTCAGAGGATCGGCGGAGACCGCTGTGCCCTGACGCACGCTGGGTGGCAGGGTTGACAGGATGGTCCCCTGAGGGCACCGGGAGGGACCCGATATCCGAATCCCCCCGGAGGGGGCTGCCCTCGAGAGATCCTGCACTATAAAGGTCAGGACCTCTTCTTTGAAGCCTTCCGGGAGATAATGACGGTCCTCAGATCTGTCCTACCTCCGGAAGGCTTCGCCTGTGCCACCCGCCCCGGCCCCCCAAATCTTTGTGGGGGAGCGCGGGAGGCGACACTGGCTTTTTGTTGCACCCTGTGTGCTGAGGAGCTGGCTGTCGGCCGAGGCTGCTCCCGCCCAGCAGCCTCGGGGGGATGAGAGCGGCGGGGAATAATTTTAGAAAATGCCGCTGTCTGCTTTCGTGTCTCCTGAAACCTGTCGACGACAGTTGACACTGCGTCGTCGAACAGGCCATCAGGAGACAGCGGCGCGTCCATGAGAACATTTTTATCTCTCTCCTTGATGTCTGAGAGGTTGAGCCAGAGATGCCTCTCCGTGGCCACCAGGGCTGCCATAGAGCGGCCGATGGATTTGGCCGTCTCCTTGGTGGCCCGGAGAGCTAAATCTGTTGCCTTTCTGAGCTCGTGAATAGCCTCAAAGGACGCTTCCCCAGTGTCATCAATTTCCCCCAGCAGGTCGGCTTGGTATGCCTGTAAGATAGACATGGTATGAAGGCATGCCGCCACCTGACCTGCCGCCGAATAAGCCTTGCCCACCAAGCTGGAAGTTGTCTTTAGGGGCTTGGTGGGCAGCGTCGGGGTCTTAAGGGACGATGTGGGCTCGGGTGAGAGATGGCTCGCAAGCGTCTCCTCGACCCGAGGCATCGCCCCATAGCCGTGACGTTTCAGCCCAACTATATTGCTATATAGTGACGTCTGCGGGCTGTACAGTCTGTATTGTACTGGCCGCTTCCACGACCTCGACACCTCGGTGTGGAGGTCGGGAAAAAACGGCAGACCCCGGCGCTGAGGTAGTGACCGCGCGGGAAGAAACCTTTCATCAAGCTTACTTTTTGGTTTATTTTCAGCTTTTTCCGCGGGCCAGTCGATTTTTAACTTTTCTACTGCCCTGGTCACTACCTCTAATAGCTCCTCATAAGCAGGGGATGAGGATGGCGGTTCCTCATCGACGCTCTCCACATCAACCTCCTCGGAGGAAGATATGTTAAGCATCGGTGCCTCTCTTCGGGGGGAAGAAACCGCTACGCGTGCTTCCGCCACCAAAGAAGAGACACTGGGTCTAGCAGGTAAGGGAAGCGATAGGGCAGCGCCCGTCTCTTCCCCCTCTGCTAGATCCATCTGTGAACCCCACGAGTGCAGCCTTCGCTGTGCCTCGGCAGCAGCGGGACCAGACCCGCGGGGAACACTCGCCTCGGCGCCCTCCTCAAAGAGCGCCCGGCGAGATCGCAGCACTCTGAGGGTGAGCTGATCGCAGTGTACACAGACGGCTCCCTCGAGAGCCGCCTGTGCATGCTCAACCCCCAGGCATTTCACACACATGTCGTGTGAATCTCCTGTCACTATGTAGCGTGGACAAGGAGGAGTACACTTTTTAAACTGTTGCTGCTTTTCCGCCATAATGCTTTTTGTCTTATTTTTGTGCTTTGAAACTCTTGTCCTCGGACGAAGAGATCACTGTGTGAATATATATATATATATATATCAGACAGACAACAATAAATAAGACAGACAAGATACAGAGAACGCTTGCTGAAGACAACAGAAGCTGGCGTGCTTTGTGTTCAGGTGTGCTTTATAGCTTCCTGATCCGTGACGTCACCCGCCTCTGACGTCGCGTCTTTTCATTGGTTGGATACAGAGGTGCTTCACGAACACAAAATACAGAGGGTTCCCATCACGTCATCCGACGTAGCGTCGATAGTTCCCACGAAAGGGAACTGCATATATTGAATAATGTATTTAAAAAAAAAATAGCATGCAAAACTGTAAATGATTATTATGAAACAATAAATGTTTTGCATGACCTAAAAACAATTCAGAGAGTGGTGTCCAGTTATTTCAGAAATAAATCGGCAGAGCTGAAGAAAGTGACTTTTAAAAGTAATGCATTACAATATTGCGTTACTCACTAAAAAACTAACTGCATTAGTTACTTTTTATGAAAAGTAATGCGTTACATTACTTTTGCATTACATTTTCTCACCTGGGCTGGGCTTGCTTGTTTGTTTTTTAATAACAACAAAAAATATTATATTTTTGGCAAATGTTAAGGCCCTTTCACACCAAAAGTGAAATGAATAAGTCTCAGGCTTAAGGAAATGTATATTTACACCTGTACAGTAGAGGGCGCAGCTCAAACAAACCTTTCAGCTGTGCTGCCATTCTGGATTAAAGAAGAATAGGATACAGGAGAAGTTCAATACTCTTATTTCTAAATCTAATCTAAAGTAATTTTGTTTATTTGTATGGTTGAATTAGATCATTGAAGGTCAGCAGCAAAGACACTGGTTAATAAAGTGAGATTAAATACATAAAGTATATTTGTGTAATTTAATATTGTTAGCCTAATTATTACAGGTTTGCGTAAAATTCTGAGATTGCATTTCACTGTTTTTATTCATTTTGAGGAATACTGAATGTTTTTGTGCAAGTGAGATGAGTAAATGCATGTTCACATTTAGTCTAGAACTGCAATAACCATCGTTTACACAGCGCACACAACGCCTCTGCACTTTATTTCTCTCAACATGAGGACAGGAGAGGTGTCAGTCAATAAATGGGAAAAAGTAAATTGAGTTAGTTATTTGAAAAAGTAACTTAGATATTTTGTTGTAAATTGAAAACGTAATGCGTTACTTTACTAGTTACTTAAAAAAAAAACTGATTACGTAACTTTGTAATCTGATTACATAACTCAAGTTACTTGTAATGCGTTACCCCCAACACTGTAAATCGGCTACTTTTTATTCACATTTTCTGTAAAAAATGTCTTCACTTGTGGTGTCTTAACAACAACAAAAATGAGTCTATAAGGTATTGTTAAAAATGATTTGACCAGTGCAGTAGATTATCCCAGGGGGTCAAGTTTTGGCTCTATAGCGTGGGCAGTTACTGTATCCCCTGCTGATACTGTATGTCAGAGTTCTGTCACTCCAGTTGGTCTTATTCTTAGTTTGGTGACAGAACCCTTAAATTCATGTATTATGTTGTCCTTGTGTGAGCGTGTGACTTCAACTGTCCTTGGCCATACGTTCTCTCTTTTGCAATATGCATTGTGTGCACAGATCATGGTGTCCGGATCCTGGCCCTCCTCTCTAGTTCAGTTTCAACTTTGGGATCCAGACATTCATGCTCCATGTTTTATCTTTTGTTGTTAACACACATTTGAGTGTTCATTACCTCACCCTGTGCTCTTATCAGGTCTTGTGTATTTTTGTTAAAGTCACACCTGACTTTTGATCTGTTTCATTGGCTGAGTGCTCTCTGTGTTGTTGTGTTTGGTGTAGCATGCAGCTTGTGATGGTTTAATTGGCCATGTGTTCTTGTATTGTGATGTTCTGTGTGCACATGTGGCTTTGTAATGTTTCTTTCTATGTGCTATGTGCTCCTCTTTCTATTTGTCTTGCCTTCTTGTTATCTCATTATTAGTTCATTTGCCCCACCTGCTCTCCCTCATTACCCTCCTCATTTCATTCTCTTTATACACTGATGAGCTGAAACATTATGACCACCTGCCTAATATGCATGCTGCCAAATCAGCGCCAACCCACCGAGGAATGGACTCTATAAGACCCCTGAAGATGTCCTGTATCTGGCACCAAAACATTAGCAGCAGATTGTTCAAGTCCTGTAGGTTGCGAGCCACCATGGATCGAACTTGTTGGTCCAGCATATTCCACAGATGCTCAGGTGCCATCACTTCCCCAGGTAAATGGTGAACAAGTACACGGCCGTCCACATGATGTAAAGGAAAACGGAATTTATCAGACCAGATGACCGTCTTCCAATGATCCAAGGTCCAGTTCTGACGCTTGCATGTACGTTGTAGCCGCTTTTGATGGTGGACAGTGGTCATCATAGGCACTCTGACTGGTCTGTGGCTATGCAGCCTTATATGCAGAGTGTGATGCACGTTGTGTGGTGTGACACATTCCTCCCAAAACCATCATTAAAATTTAGTGTGACTTGTGCCACAGTAGACCTTCTGTTGGCTCGGTCCAGACGGGATAGCCTTCATTGCCTTCGTGCATCAATGAGCCTTGGGGGTCACCGGTTTGGGTTTTTTCCCTCCTTAGACCACTGTTGGTCATTTTTTTCAGTGCAACTCCATTGCCTGAGAACTTTTAGCCTACTATATTCAAGTTATTAAAATCTAATGTGATAGTATAACTGAAGTTACAGTGAAGAATAATAGTTCCCTTCCAGATGGTTACGTTTGACGATGAATTGGGGATCGCTTTGAGAGACCAATCTACTTTGAATGTAAGAAAAACAAGCCAATACACATTGGCATGCGATAACTGCAACAGTTGCAGAGAGTGCGCCTTCAACAAGGGTGCTGTTTATAGAGCGTGAGTGCTCACAACAGGCTTGCACTATTGTACTGTTTGTGTAACCACTGCCAGAGAGTGCAAATTCCTAAAAGAGCACACACATTTTGATCCTGCATCTTTTTCAAGATGTCATTCAGACTGTGTGCTTCTGGATGTGGTCGCTACCTGGCTCCAGATGACGGACATGATTACTGCCTCACGTGTTTGGGCCTCACGCGCTGAGGTGGCACTCATGGATGGATCACTTTCTCACTGTGGGAACATAACCATCTCAGTATTATGGTCGAAAATCCAGTACCTTGAAAGAACTGAAGCCCCTTTGTATATTCCCTGATCTAGTCCTTCTTCCGGGCCATCTCAGAAGTCAACCCACTGAGTCAACTTCCTCGGGCTCCTCACTCCTCCACAACACTGCAACCAGCTATGGCTGAACCTGGCAGATATGCATGAACCCGACAAAGTTCAGTTCCTCAACACCCCTGTCTGTCAGGCCGCCCTCTTCAGCAATGCCATTGAAAACTTCACCCAGCAGTTTTCAGCGGCACAGAAGCAGACGGAGGCACACATCCTGCCCCAACGACCAGCTGCTGCCTCCACCCAGTTGTCAGCTGCAGTGCCTCCAACTGCACATCGCTGAGGGTGCCCCCCTGTGACCCACCTAGGCAGCAGGCAGCCGGCTGCAAGAGGAACACCCAGCCCATCCAGGCCCCTACCAAACCAGGTGGCAAGCATAAGGACAAGTGGCCCTGAGACGGGCGACCCAGAGATGGGAGGATCTGCTCTCCGGGAGATAGTGTGTCCCCCTGAAGAAGGTGAGGAATCTTTTGTTTCCTTTTGTTTTTATTTTGTACCCAAAAAGAGCAATTTCCTCTATCTCTGGGTCACAAGAGGGTGTGGTTGGCAGTGTGCGACTTGTTAGAAACACATGTCCACTCATTCTCCATCTCTCTTCACCAGCGGGCAGCAGTGTGCGGTTTGAGGATGCCACCAGGCCTTCTCACACACCCTCTGCCCCACCCTGGAACCAGGTAAGTGTTGCACAGCACACCCAGACTCCACTTCGGGCCACCTCAGTGCCTCCTCAGTCGAGTCCCTGTGTTCCACCTCACTGCCTCAGCCCGGGTATGTCTGTGGTTCTGTTGGTCCCACTTGCACGGTGTCTGTGAGCCTGGTTAGCGCCCCCCAGCCCGTCACACTGGCTCAACCGTACCATCAGACTCGGCTATGCAATTCAGTTCACCCAGCGTCACCCCAAGTTCAAGGGCATCTACTTCACCTCTGTGCAGAGCTGTGATACCCCTGTCTTATGGACGGAGATTGATGAACCTTGAAACTTAGGTCAGAAGCATCGGAGGTTGCTTCAAGCCATTCACATCCCTGGCGTGCTCAATCGTGCAGCTGATGAACTCTCAAGACAGCCTGCACTTCCGGGAGAGTGGTGGCTGCGCTTTCATCTCCAGGTGGTCCAGCTGATATGTGACCTCTTCGGAGCCGCACAGATAGACCTGTTTGCCTCTCCAGACTCAACCCATTGCCAGTTGTTTTATTCCCTGACCGAGGGCACCCTTGGCATGGATGCACTGGCACACAGCTGGCCCTGGGACCTTCACAAGTATGCGTTTCCCCCAGTGAGCCTTCTTGCACAGACACTGTGCAAAGTCAGGGAGGACGAGCAGCAGGTCTTGTTAGTTCACCATACTGGCCCAATCTGACCTGGTTCTTGGAACTCACACTCCTTGTGACAGCCACTCCTTGGCCCATTCCTCTGAGGAAGGACCTGGGCACCCTGTGACGGGGCACCCTGTGGCACCTGTATCCAGACCTCTGGAAACTTCATGTCTGGTCCCTGGACGGTACGCAGAGGTTCTAGTTGACCTACCCCAATCAGTGGTAGACACCATCACACCCACTAGAGCCCCCTCTACAAGGCGCTTTTATGCTTTGAAATGGAACCTGTTCTTTGAATGGTGTTCTTCCCACCGGTCAGATGTACAGTCAGAATCGTGCTTTCCTTCCTGCAAGAGGGGTTGGAGCAAAAGCTTTCTCCCTCCACCCTGAAAGTGAATGTTGCCTCAGTTGCCACAGATCATGATTAATTTGATGGTAAGTCTCTTGTAAGCACGAACTGGTCATCATGAACCCTCCTTGTCCTACCTCAGTACCCTCTTGGGACCTGTCTCTGGTGCTCACGGCACTGCATAGACCTCCCTTTGAACCTTTTCAGTCAGCTGAGTTGAAATTTCTGTTATTAAAGACAGTTCTCCTGCCTGCATTGGCTTCCATCAAGAGGGTAGAGGACCTGCAAGCATTTTCGGTCACCGAATCATGCCTAGATTTTGGGCCGGCAAACTCTCACGTTGTCCTGAGACCCCGGCTTGGATATGTGCCCAAGGTTCCTACCACTCCCTTCAGGGACCAGGTAGTGAACCTGCAATCACTGCCCTCAGAGGAGGCAGACCCAGCCCTGGCTTTTATCTGTCCCATCCACGCTCTGTGGCTGTACATGGGCTTTTCAGGACCAATCTTTTTTCTTATCTGAAAATAACTTGCATATGTTTTTAATAATTGGCTTCTATACCAATGTTTATCAATTATTTTGTTTACTTCATTTATTTGCCTTTTTATTTATTTTTTTATTTCTGTTGTCTTTCAGGGTGCAAGTACATTTTGATTTTCATCTTTGCGGTAAAAGGTATTTCTTGTGTGTACATGCTCCTGTTTGTTTAATACAGTTGTAGACTGTAGGTGGAAGATTAGGGGAATGAGCTGCCTGTCTAAGTGACTTTTTTGTTGTTTGTTTGTTTGTTTGTTTGTTTGTTTGTTTTTTGTTGTTGTTGGTTTCATATGTGTTGTATTTTGTATTGTGTTTTGTATGTGTTTTGGGACCCCCTCGAAAAAAATTTCAGGGGGCTATCCTTTCAATAAATTCAAATTCAAAATACAAAACAAGCACTACATGTAATGAAGCGGGACTGAGGCAGAGATCCATTTGCAAGCTTTTATTCAAAGTGAGCATAGTCGTACAGGCTGGGTCGATCAGGGGCAAACAGGAACAGCAAGGAACAGGCAGAGTCGTAGTCAGAGTACAGGCGGAAGGTCGAGGCAGGCGGATATCATTCACAGGTCGGTATACAAGGCAAGAGTCAGGACAGGCAGCAACGGGTCAATAAACAGGAACAGGCAAGATCAAACACGGGCAGACAGGAAACACAGAAACGCTCAGAAATGACACACTGGGACAATCAAGACTTCGCGGTGAGGTGGTGTGTGTGACAGTCCTTTATAGTCCTGGTAATGAGTGGCAGCTGGGTGTGGTGATTAGTGTGGAGTGATTGTGAAGTGAGTGCAGGTGATGAGCAATGGAGGATCATGGGAAATGTAGTCCGGGATGTGACAGGAACAGACGTGATCGTGACATAACGCCCCCCTCCCGGAAGGCGCGTCCTCGCGGCGTAGATGACACCAATAGGGAGGGGGGGTGGGTGCATTGGAGCTCTAGTGGCGGACAGGAATGGAGTCTCCAATGCAGGTTCCCGGGCCGCCATGGCGGGTCAGGCGCTACGGGCAGCCATGGCGGGTCAGGTGCTACGGGCAGCCATGGCGGGTCAGGTGCCACGGGCAGCCATGGTGAGTCAGGTGCCACGGGCAGCCATGGTGAGTCCGGAGTGTCAGAAGGCCATAGGGGATCAGGTGGCTTGGGTAACCTCGGCAGGTCAGGTGACTTGAGCAACCACGGCAGGTCAGGTGGTTTGGGTAACCACGGTAGGTCAGGTGGTTTGGGTAACCACGGCAGGTTAGGGTCCATAAACGGCCATAATAGTTCAAAGGCCAATGACGGCAGTGGCCAGGCAGAGTGCCCACCCACAAGCTCCCCACCCTCAGGTATACTGCCCCCCCCCAAAAAGTTCTTGGGGATTTCAACGGGGTCTGTTGCGGCCTCGTGGGCAAGGAGTACAGGTGGTTCCGGCAGGGCGAGACGCCTGGGTTGCGTTGGCAGGGCTAGGAGCTTGGATGGCGCCGGCAGGGCCAGGAGCTCGGGTGGTGCTGGCAAGGCAGGGAGTTCAGGTGGCGCCGGCAGAGCGAGAAGCGCAGGTGGCGCCGGCAGGGCGAGGAGCGCAGGTGGCGCCGGCAGGGCGAGGAGCGCAGGTGGCGCCGGCAGGGCGAGGAGCGCAGGTGGCGCCGGCAGGGCGAGGAGCGCAGGTGGCGCCGGCAGGGCGAGGAGCGCAGGTGGCGCCGGCAGGGCGAGGAGCGCAGGTGGCGCCGGCAGAGCAAGACGCTTAAGCGGTGCTGGTAGAGCATGACGCTTGGGCGGAGCAGGAGAGACCTCTGGAGTGGTCTCCAGGCCCACAGCGGCCTCTTGAACGGCGTCTGCGTCTTGAGGAGAGGAGGACGCCTTCTTCCTCCTCCTCCTCTTCCTCCGGGAGTGAGGCGATGGTTCACCGACTGGAGCGGTCTCTGGAGCAAACTCACTGGCTGAAGCGGGTTCTGGAGCGGACTCAATGGCTGGAACGCCCCTTACCTCCGTGAGCACTGAAGGGACGGCCATCTTGCCCGTAGGCACTGGCAAAGCAGCCATCTTGTCCATCGCGTCCAGGGCGCTTGAGAGCGTTGCAACAGGCGAGCTTGAGAGCATTGCACCAGGCGAGCTTGAGGGCGTTGCACCAGGCGAGCTTGAGAGCGTTGCACCAGGCGAGCTTGAGAGCGTTGCACCCGGTTGGCTTGAGTGCGAAGCGGCCGGCGGGCTTGAGTGCGAAGCGGCCGGCGGGCTTGAGTGCGAAGCGGCCGGCGGGCTTGAGTGCGAAGCGGCCGGCGGGCTTGAGTGCGAAGCGGCCGGCGGGCTTGAGTGCGAAGCGGCCGGCGGGCTTGAGTGCGAAGCGGCCGGCGGGCTTGAGTGCGAAGCGGCCGGCGGGCTTGAGAGCGAAGCGTCCGGCGGGCTTGAGAGCGAAGCGCCCGTGGGTTTCGGAATGCCAGCTGCTCGTGCTGTAGTCAGTGGAGGATCATTCATGCTGGCACGCAATCCTCTCCGCTCTCTGACAGGACCAGCGACGTGACGTGACTCTGGGCGATCAGCGGAGACGTGACGTTGCTCTGGGCGATCAGCGGAGACGTGACGTTGCTCTGGGCGATCAGCGGAGACGTGACGTGGCTCTGGGCGATCAGCGGAGACGTGACGTGGCTCTGGGCGATCAGCGGAGACGTGACGTGGCTCTGGGCGATCAGCGGAGACGTGACGTGGCTCTGGGCGATCAGCGGAGACGTGACGTGGCTCTGGGCGATCAGCGGAGACGTGACGTTGCTCTGGGCGATCAGCGGAGACGTGACGTGGCTCTGGGCGATCAGCGGAGACGTGACGTGGCTCTGGGCGATCAGCGGAGACGTGACGTGGCTCTGGGCGATCAGCGGAGACGTGACGTGGCTCTGGGCGATCAGCGGAGACGTGGACTGGTGTTGCTGTTATGGAAGCCGCCATCTTGTGAGTGTCCTTAGGTGCGGCGGCCATTACACAGCCAGCCGAGGAATCGCATTCCTCCGCGACACCCACAGTAAATGGAGAACCAACTAACAACAGAGCATAGTCCATAAAACCGCAGAGTGATGAACGCGGTCCCTCTCGTCTTAATCTACTCTGGAGAGGTTGGTTGACGCCATCACAAAAGAAGTCAATCAGAGCACAGTCCGGTAGATCAGAGAGGTAAGCAATGTTCAAATATTCCTGCACATATTCCTCTAGCGATCGTGTACCCTGTGTACTCCACAACAATAATTGAGCAATGTCCATACCGTTTATATGCTCTCCGGGAAAGCTGCTGGATCGTGGTGGCGGCGAAGTCTTCTGTAATGAAGCGGGACTGAGGCAGAGATCCATTTGCAAGCTTTTATTCAAAGTGAGCAAAGTCGTACAGGCTGGGTCGATCAGGGGCAAACAGGAACAGCAAGGAACAGGCAGAGTCGTAGTCAGAGTACAGGCGGAAGGTCGAGGCAGGCGGATATCATTCACAGGTCGGTATACAAGGCAAGAGTCAGGACAGGCAGCAACGGGTCAATAAACAGGAACAGGCAAGATCAAACACGGGCAGACAGGAAACACAGAAACGCTCAGAAATGACACACTGGGACAATCAAGACTTCGCGGTGAGGTGGTGTGTGTGACAGTCCTTTATAGTCCTGGTAATGAGTGGCAGCTGGGTGTGGTGATTAGTGTGGAGTGATTGTGAAGTGAGTGCAGGTGATGAGCAATGGAGGATCATGGGAAATGTAGTCCGGGATGTGACAGGAACAGACGTGATCGTGACACTACACCTGAATAAAAGAACAAAACAAAACCCACATATTTAATGGTATTTGATTTTTTTTTTTTTCGATTATATAATACGGTCCCACTTTCATAAAAACATTTGCAATTGGTTGTAAAAGGTGTAATTATACAAGTTTGGGCTGAGTTTTGAGCAGCAGGTGCCGCCAGCCTTTGAACGCTTCAAAAGAGAGAGTGAATCTTTTTGCGAAGCAATAGATTCAATTGATTCAGAGTTTTGAAAGGCTTTGTTTTTCCCATCACTAACACAAATTTTAAATGCTAGATTTTGTTTGATCAGGCATTACAAACAAACCTAAGTACTGTACTGTCAGACACCAAAATTTTAGTGAAAGAAAAAAAATTCCATTGATGTCAAAATTTAAAAGAAAAATAACATAAACAAAATAATACAGTATAGTAAAATATGAAATAAATAAATGGTATAGTTCTAAAAAAAAATTACTGATTACCTTAGTCGGCAAGCTGACACTGTTTTACTAAACAATAGTAACACATACACAATTTGCAATACTATTGCAATATATATATTTTAACACTATTGACACAAATGGGAATGCTAACACATACTGTACACCTTTCACTGGGTATTATAAACTAAGTGCCCATGAGGTAAACATTTGCATGCAGGTTGCATACTTTCAGGGGTGTAGATGCTAGTTTGGGGAATCTTGGCATATAGAAAATTTGCAGAATATACATATACATTGCACAATATACTGTATACTGAGAGTAGTATGGTTCTATGCTATTCCAGAAATTACCAATGAATCTATATGATTCTCTTGTTAAGCAAGGAGTTTGTGTTTGTAAACAACACAAGCACACACAGCACTGCACATAAATGTGTGTGGCGATTTTCTTTTTAAATACAAGTCTGCTCACTGCTGGTCCTTCAAACAGTACTGTTGCTGCTTGTTCAGGTGAACAGTGGCTTGGCTTCTGCCAGCTGAATATTAGATCCTCAGGCATTGTGAAGTGATCCTATTAAAACAGGCTGTGGAATGTGCCAGTTCTCCACTGCTGTCTCTCCCCCAAATTTGACTGACAGCTGGTAGGGCCCTTTCGCTCTCAGATACTTCGAGCTGTCAATCATCTGTCTGTTTTGCCCCACAGGTCGCTTCCTGTCTCCTAGGATTTGTGTGTAGTGCTAATGTTAATGCTAATGTTAAAACAAAGGCAGCCTATTGCCTTCTTATTTTCAGCACAGTATAGCCAACAAAGAATCTGGATGTGTCAATATTTTTGTGTCCTCTCTGAAAGCATAAGGACTGTCCGATGACAAGTGCACATATTTATTCAATTAAAAATGAATACAATTCATCCTATCTTTTTTCAAAGCTTTCAAAAGTGAAATCCAGGGTTAAAAAACAAACACAAAAAATTAACAACAGCTATACTTCATAAAATGATTTCATAAAACTATTTGTATTGTTTCTATACTGTATTATCAGAAGTGAACATAAATAGTTGCTCAAGGTAAATAAAATAGATTTATTTTTACTTGAGCTCAGATTTTGTGAATTGATGGAAAGTTTGTTCCCTTAGGACAGCAATAGTACACCAAAGTCCCTTTCAGACAAGTAATTTCACTCAACGGCCATCTTTGAAACGCCTCTCGGGCATGCAAGTGCAGCTCCTATCTCTTTGAATGGGGAAACATCAAATTATCCAAAGTTGTTTGCCAAGCTTTTGATTAAATTTCATATTTGAAATCACCAATGAAATCTGACAACAACTGTCTCATAAATTTTGTTTCTAAACGCACAAATAAAAAAAACTGTATTTTTCAGGCTGGATCAATCACATGCGCAGTCCTAAGTGCGCGTCTCTATAGGAAGCATGTGTCTGACTGTTTCTATAGGAACTGGAGCTTCTAACGGACACTGCAGTGACGCAATGACTTTACCAATCGGCGATTGGCTCTTATTTAGAAGGTGGAACTTGTTCTGCCATTTTGCACGTTACACTTTCTCCCATTCAAAACAATAAGAGTGACGGATCTTGTGTTATTCTATAGTCTTTGTAATACGCACACACACAGGAAGTATAGAAATCTCTAAGTGATTGACAGGAAAGCTTTTCCTGTTCTACTTGAGTCATTTTAACGCATTGAGAGCCATATGCCAACAGTGTGAGAACACTCTATAAGTTGTCCTTGTGAGTTGCACGTATATGCATCACCCAGTGTAGTCAGCTTCATTAACAAATGGCTCTTATGAACCCATTCTTGGAGAATCAAAAACACACAGTGCAACCAGTGTGGCAAAATTCACAAGCAAATGGACAAATAAACACGTTTTGTTAATTAATTGGAAAATGAATGCTTCTCCGCTAACTCAGTGGTCCTCTAAGAAATCTAATCCTGTCCGGATAATATTTGTCTATGATTTTGTATTGTATTGTCTATGATTTGTCTATGATTGTAAACTTTTTTGCCATCCAATGAAAAAAATAAAATAAAATCAATAAGAAGATCTTGATCACAGAAACAGATAGCAGAGTAAGTTAAAGGGTTAGTTCACCAAAAAATGAAAATTCTGTCATTTATTACTTACCACCATGCCGTTCCACACCCGTAAGACCTTCATTAATCTTCGGAACACAAATTAAGATATTTTAGTTGAAATCTGATGGCTCCGTGAGGCCTGCATAGGGAGCAATGACATTTCCTGATTTAAATATGTTTTTAGTACATTAATGGATCTTGAGAGAGAATTGTTAAATCTTCCAAGTCATAGAGACCTGAAACTTTGTGTCACAGAAACGCCAGGCTCCACCGTCACCCAATCACAGCGCACCCCATCACTAGAATACTAATCACGCACACCTGCACGTCATTAGCGCATTCATCACCAGCAGTATAAAGGACTCTCTTTCACACACGCTCATTTTCCGGTCTCATTAGCATCTTACCTGTATGCTCACCTTAAGGACTCTGTTGGATTACTTACCTGTCTCCAGTCTGTCTCCAGTCAAGCAGCAAAGCGCTCCGATGGGCTGAAACGCTCTGGACACAGAAGAATGTGGTAACCCAGTCACTCACCAGTTTCATCTCCCATTTCAAGGAGGTTTTCGGAAAGCCTGCATGGGATTCATCAATTGGTGAGCAACTTTATTATTTAAAACAAGGATCTATGACTGTGAATGAATATGCTATTCACTTTAGGACGCTTGCAGCTGCCAGTGGATGAAGCGAACAATCTCTACTCACCAGCTATCATCAAGGATTGAATCCATGCGTGTAGTTGCATCTCGCTGCATACGAGGACACCATTGGGCTCGAACACTTCATCCAGCTATCTATACGCTTCGCCACTCATATGCAGTTGTGTCTCGAAGAGCACCAGGGCCAGCTTGAGCTTCCAACATCCCTCCGCCGACCTGAATCCGTCAGCCCTCCAGAACCAGTCAACGAACCCATGCAACTTGATAATAATCGTCTGACACCAACTGAGCGGCAGAGGTGGCTGACCCTGAGACTATGTTTATATTGTGGAGCTTCTGGGCATTTACTCTCGTCATGCCCCATCTGTCCTCCTCGTCCCATGGTGAGTGCCATTCTTTCTCCTATGAATTCCATGAAGCCACTCACCATTGTTGTAAGCCTTACTGCTGCTGATGTTTCTATTCCAGTCAGTGCCCTCCTCGACTCAGGGTCAGCTGGAAATTTCATCTCCGGCGCCCTCTGCCACCAGCTCAAGCTCAAGACAGCTAACAAGCCGTCCACCTACCAGATCCACTCAATAACTGGAAGGCCTCTCAGTCGAAGAAATGTCAATCATATTGTCGGACCCATTCAACTGCAAGTTGGTATCCTTCACTTTGAACAACTCCATCTGCTGGTTCTGGAGGGGTCCACCGCTGACATGATTCTAGGGCTCCCTTGGTTGAAGCAGCACAATCCTGTTATATCATGGAAAACCAGTGAGATGCTGAAGTGGGGTGACAACTGTTTCCCGACCTACTTCTCGACCCTAACTCAACCATCTTCCCCACGCTCCAGGCATCTCTTGCTCTGTACCACTTCCATCGAGAGCCCTGTCGAGAAACGGTCTGTGGACATTCCACCATGCTACGCCCACTTCGGTGACGTCTTCTGCCCGAAAAGAGCCTCTAAGCTGCCTCCACACCAGCCATGGGACTGTGCCATCGATCTGCTTCCGGGTGAGCCAGTGCCTCAAGGAAAGATCTACCCTCTGTCACTACCGGAGGAGAAGACCATGGATGAATACATCAAGGAGGCTTTGGAGCAAGGTTACATCCGCCCGTCTACTTCCCCTGCTGCTTCGAGCTTTTTCTTCGTGGCTAAGAAGGACGGAGGCTTGCGGCCTTGCATCGATTACCGGTCACTCGACAAGATTACAGTCAAGTTCCGTTATCCCCTTCCTCTCGTCCCATCACCAGCACGTTGCGGAGGTCCTGTAATGCCTGAGGGAGTACCATCTGTTCCTCAAGGCAGAGAAATGCTCCTTCCACCAACCCTCAGTGCAGTTCCTTGGCTATAACAGCAGTATAATAGCAGTGGCATCCAGATGGACGAGGGGAAGGTGGAAGCCATCAAGAACTGGCTAGTATACCATCCACAATTAAAGAACATGCCATTGTGCAGCCAGTATTAAAGAGAATTGGTTTGGACCCCACAGACCTGGGCAATTTTAGACCTATTTCAAAACTGCCTTTTCTTTCTAAGGTCTTGGAGAAAATAGTCTTTACTCAACTATAATCATTTTTAGAAAAAAAAATCAGTTTTTGAAGTCTTTCAATCAGGTTTTAGGGTAAAACACAGTACGGAATCAGCCCTTTTGAGGGTTCAAAATGATATATTACTAAGCGCTGATACTGGAGCCTCATCTATCTTAATGTTACTAGACCTGAGCGCAGCATTCGATACGGTCGATCACAATATTATGGTTTCCCGGTTAGAAAACCATGTTGGAATATGTGGAATAGCTCTTAAATGGTTTAAGTCATATTTAGCCGACAGGAGCTTTGCTGTGAAGTTGGGTGAATGTATGTCAACTTTGGCTCCACTAAAGTGCGGGGTCCCACAAGGGTCCATTCTTGCCCCCCTTTTGTTTTCTTTGTACTTGCTCCCTTTGGGAGCTATATTTAAGAAGCATGGTGTCTCGTTTCATTTGTATGCTGATGACGTGCAGATTTATCTGCCACTTAAAAAAAGATGGTGGTTCTGATATTTCCCCTCTCTTGAATTGTTTAACGGACATCAGGGACTGGATGGCGTTAATTTTTTTGAAATTTAATGAAAATAAAACTGAGATCATGTTCTTTGGCTTAGATGGAAAACAGGGTACCACAAATTCTATTCTTGGACCGTTGTTAAATATAGTAAACCAGTGGTGTAAAATTTAGGAGTACTATTTGACCCAGAATTTAAATTTGATAAACAAATTAACTCTGTGGTCAAATCTTGTTTTTTCAACTTGAGACTCGTGGCGAAGATGAAGCCTTTTCTTTCTTTTAGAGATTTAGAATTAGTTATCCATGCTCTTGTGTTCTCACGTTTAGACTATTGTAATTCTCTTTACATAGGAGTTAGCCAGAAGGACCTGTCGCGCCTACAGATGGTTAAAAATTCGGCAGCGAGATTGCTAACAGGTACCCGAAAGCATGACCATATTACTCCTATTTTATTTTCTCTTAAATGGTTGCTGGTACATTTTCGAATTGAATATAAACTTTTATTATTTGTTTTTAAATCTTTGAATGGGCTGGCACCAAAGTATTTGGAGACCGTAGTGAACCGCTATTCTTCTGTAAGGCCTCTGAGATCTTCTGACCAGCTTCTTTTAGCGGTCCCCAGATCTAAACTAAAACTGAGAGGAGACCAGGCTTTCTCAGTAGCTGCTCCGAAGTTATGGAACTCACTGCCTCTTTCTATTAGATCTGCTCAGACAATTTCTAAATTTAAATCTTTGCTAAAAGCTCATCGATTTAATATGGCTTTCAACTTATCGGGTGATTGATCCCTAGGTGTGTATGTGTTTTATGTTTTGTATGTTTTATATTAATTGTGTCTTGTATTTTCCCAATTTCTAATGTACAGCACTTTGGACCACTTTGGTTGTATTGAAATGTGCTTTATAAATAATAAATACACCAAAATACACCAAACTTCAAAGCTTTCTAGGATTTGCCCATTTCTATCGTCGCTTTATTCAGAACTACAGTGTCATCTCCAGTCCACTCTCCAACCTCCTCTGCAATAGGCCCAAGTCTCTGTCCTGGAACTCAGCTGCCACCAATGCCTTCAAGACCTTGAAGAAAGCCTTCACCACTGCTCCTCTCCTCATTCATCCCGATCCAGACAAACCATTCTTTGTGGAAATGGACACCTTTACCACCAGAGTTGGAGCGGTTCTGTCTCAGCAGCAGGGGAACCTAAGTAGACTCCATCCATGTGCCTTCTCCCGCAAACTCAACCCGGCGGAAGTTAATTATGACATCAGCAACAGGGAACTTCTTGCCATCAAGTTGGCCCTGGAAGAGTGGAGGCATTGGTTGGAGGGTGCTCAACATCCATTCCTCGTGTTGACTGATCACAAGAACCTAGAAGATCAATCCTGTCACTTATCAACTCCAGCTCCCCCCTGAGTACAGGATTCACCCTACCTTCCATGTTTCACTCCTCAAGCCTCACCACCCCTCTGTTTCTGTTTCCACAGAGCCTGGCGATGACACGGAACCCCCCCTTCCTCTCATCCTTGAAGACGGCACTGCCTACTAAGTGCAAGATATCTTGGACTCCCGGCGTCGTGGTGGTCTTCTGGAGTATCTGGTGGACTGGGAAGGTTACAGCCCTGAGGCACGTTCATGGGTTCCTAGAAACGACATACTCGACCCCAACCTGCTCTACACATTCCACGCTAACCATCCTAACAGACCTGCACTGCGTGGAAGAGGCCGACCACCATGACGTCGGGGTCCTCGGCCCTCAGGAGCGGGCCATGGAGAGGGGGGAGGGTACTGTCACAGAAACGCCAGGCTCCACCACCACCCAATCACAGCGCACCCCGTCACCAGAATACTAATCACGCACACCTGCACGTCATTAGCGCACTCATCACCAGCAGTATAAAGGACTCTCTTTCACACACGGTCATTGTCCGGTCTCGTTACCATCTTACCTGTATGCTCACCTTAGGGACTCCATTGGATTACTTACCTGTCTCCAGTCTGTCTCCTGTTCTCCTCCTGTGTGCTTCATCTACGTGTGTGAAGTCCAGCTCCTTAGTTGTGTCTGCAAACCTGCATTCAGCCATCCTCCTTCACATACAAAACAAAGGACAGTATTACCACTCCATTTATCACCATTTACCTGAAGATTTGCCATTTACTCACCTGCTTAAGTGTTGTTCATCTGGTTGTGAAAATAAACACCTTGTTTTATACATCCAGTGTCTCTGCCCTTCTGTGATTGTAACACTTTGAGGACTGGTAGTACACACACCGCCTGCAACGTCACCAAGGCTCACCTGGATTGGCCTGACGGGGGTGCTACAGAGGTCAAAAGTACAAAATAGCTCATAACTCCTGAACTGTTAGACATAGGCTCAAGTGTTTTATATCGTTGGCTTCCTATCATGGAATCCTTGGTTCAAGATGGACAAAATGCATGCCTCGGATTCACTCGTCGTTTTGCCGAAATTTTGAGGTATTTTGGATTTTTTGAAAAACCTACTTTTGCAGGGCTAGTCCTAGGTTTTTGGCCCGATCTGAACCAAACCAGTGCAACCTCTATTCACGGCCGCTAAGGGCCCCAAAATGTTAGAAGTGTCCAGAGCCACTTTTATGAAAATGGCTATAACTCCTGAATGGAATGAAAAATATTCACCAAACTCAGCACACCTATGTAAGAGCTTATTCTGTGGTCACATGAAAAAGCACACGGCGACTGGCCATTTGGTGGCCTTTATAACAGCAAAAAAAAAAACATGAAAATGGCTATGACTACTTCATCATCAGTCCGGTTGACTTGAAAATGTGCATGCAGTGTCTTTGTCTGAGGTGCCATGATTGTCTATGAGGACATTGACATATCTTGAAAAACATGTCTGTCATCGACCAATGAAGTTTGAGCAGCTATCAGACAGGGTTAACGGAGGCCGATCGGAACATAACTCGCTGGGCCTGTATGACTCAAGGCCCTAGAGTCCAGTGAGAACTTCAAAAGAAATCAGAAATCAGAAGGGGGTGCCTTCGCGTTTTTCAATTTTTTGCATGCCCATGAAATTCATACCACATGGTAGAACTCCTCGTTATGAGCAAATTTGCCTCTAGGACCACCTCTGTCCATCAAATCATTTGTTAAATTTTGGAGATTATTTCAAAAACCAACTTTGGTGAATGAGTCCTAGGTTTTTGGTTCAACCTTGACAACTGTTAAAAAGCCTTAAAAAAAACATATATTTCCTATGGTAAATTGCATGTATTGGCTGTAAATGGTCTTTTCCATGTATGATCGAGATGGTTACAGGCTTGCTAAATTAAACAATATTTTTACGCATGGGCTTAAAGGCCTTAAAACACTTGAACCCTGTTAATTGCTGTTTGCTGCTACATTAAAATGTATAACTGCCTTTATATTTCAGGAAGGGGCCTTTTGCAAGGGTCCTTGGTGTGTACTAAAAAAAATCCCGGATGTGTACTATATAGTGTTCCCTTTCGATACTTCACTCGTACTGCGTATGGGGAAAGGTCTCCTTTTTCCCCGTTACTGAAGCCTTTTTCAATAACGCAGTGTAACTGCATCGTCATTGGTTCACTCATAGACTAGTTGTTGAACCAATGACGGCGCGGCATAGCTGCGCGGCCTATGGCGACAGAGCGCGTGAATATTCCCGCCGAAATGGGCGGGGTTTAGGGCTATATAAGCGGGCGTTTCGCCATAGGATTTCAGTTCTCTCTCCTTCAGCGACGACTTCACATCGCTCCTCGCTGATCTCCGGCTGAAGCCTTCGCCGCCTGGAAAGAAGCTCTCGCCGCCGTCGAAGAGGCTCCCGCAGCGGACTGCTGAGCTCGCCGACGAAGAAGCGCCGGCGCCCTCGTCGACTGCCGCCTCGAGCACCGTCTCGAGCCGCCCGCTTCCCGCTTCCGGCCGCCTGCCAGCCCGTCTCCTGCCGCCATCCGGCGCGCCTAAAAGAGCGATTTTTCCCGCGGTTTATTGCCGCTCTAAAAGAGCTTTCCAACAGCGGTTTTCACCGCTCTAGCGGCCCTCACCGCTCTAAAAGAGCCCCTCAAACGCCGTTTTCACGGCACATGCAGAGCCCCTCTGCATGACGACGACGGACACGGTAAGTGTGTCGGCTGCCTGGGCAGACCCCATGCAGAGGCCGCGCTCACCGGGACCTCGTGTTCTCACTGTGAGAACATGAGTCTCGCCTCTCTGCGCTCGCGGATCGCCGCCTTCAGTGAAGGCGATCTCGCCGCTCGCGCCCTCCCGTCTCCCGTTCCCCGCGTGCCTCACCCTCTCCCCCGAGAGAGCAGTTCCCTGTTCTGTTCTCCCGCCCTGAGCTGCGTCCCTCGGCAGATGCGAGCAACCTCATCTC
Source organism: Ancherythroculter nigrocauda (assembly GCA_036281575.1). Lineage (NCBI taxonomy): Eukaryota > Metazoa > Chordata > Actinopteri > Cypriniformes > Xenocyprididae > Ancherythroculter > Ancherythroculter nigrocauda. Next base: position 11,734,354 of record VTFQ01000022.1, on the reverse strand, counting down.
TTTTGGCGGTTCTGAGGACGAGCCGCTTGATGACTCCATGTCTCTCGCGGCTTCTGAAACCGAAGGTTGGGCCGATGATTCTGACCCCGCCCGCCTTCCCTCGCTGGAGCCCATTGACTGCAAGCCGGGTATGGATGCCGAGCTCTTCCGCATCCTCTCGAAAGCAGTAGAGGTTTTGGACCTCGAATGGGCTCCGCCAGAGGAGCCATCACGGAGCAGGCTCGAAGAGTGGTTCCTGCCGGGTTCCCGCCAGGCCCCTCGTCAACGCGCCGCACCGTTTTTCCCAGAGGTTCACGACGAGGTGACGAAGTCATTGGACGATCCATGGCCAGCCTGGTAGTGCTTGAGCGCCATTTGTGGCTCAACCTGACCGAGATTAAGGAGATGGACAAGACGGCCTTTTTGGATGCCCCTGTCTCTCCTTCTGGTCTCTTCGGGCCAGCAGTAGAGGGCTTTACGGAGCGTTTTACTGCAGCACAAAAGGCGTCCCAGGCTATGCGACACTTTCTGCCTAAACGCTCTAGCTCCACGTCTGCTTCCAGCTGCCCCAAGTCTGCACCGGCTCAGCAGAACAAACCTGCCCCCTCTACCTCTCAGGCAGCACCACCCAAGGAACAGCACCATCGTAAGCGCTCCTCCTTCCCGAGGCAACGTCAGGGACCCCGGCCTAAGATTACGCTGGACCTGACGCCTCCTAAGCCCTCCTGATTTTCAGGAAGGAAGAGGATGGGGCAAAGTCTCGCCACGGCCGAACCACCCCAAAAGCTCTTTCGTTCCACCCCCCCTCCGCCTCGTTCAGCTCCGGGCGTGGGAGATATGTTCAGTGTTGTGCTAACTGGGCCCAGTGCTGCGTCCATGCAAAACGTCATTCTTATGGCGAACACTATGAATATTCTACCTTCTCTAAGAAAGAGCTAAGTTCCTCTTCCACTCTCTCCGGTGCACGGGCCCCCGATTGGCGGCCCGTCACCCGATACCATTCAGCCCCTTGTCACACGGGCCGAGGCCTGGCGGGCCATCCCCGGAGTGTCAAGCTGGGTTCTGGGAACCATAAGTCGAGGCTACTCGCTTCAGTTCGCCCGAAGGCCCCCGTGCTTCAGCGGGGTGCTTCAGACTTCAGTCAACACGGGCGACGTTCATGTCCTCCGAGCCGAAGTCACGTCTCTTCTGAGGAAAGGAGCTATAGAAATAGTCTCCCCCTCAGAGAGCAATTCGGGGTTCTACAGCCGTTATTTTCTAGTTCCCAAAAAAGATGGCGGTCTCAGACCCATCTTAGATCTTAGGCTCTTGAACCTCTCCCTCATGAGACGGAAGTTCAAGATGCTAACGCTGAAGCAGATCCTCGCGCAGGTTTGCCCCGGGGACTGGTTCTGCTCGCTGGACCTGAAAGATGCATACTTTCACATCCAGATAGCCCCCCATCACAGGCGATTCTTGAGATTCGCGTTCGAGGGTGTGGCTTACCAATATACGGTCCTTCCATTCGGACTGTCCCTAGCTCCTCGCACTTTTACCAAGTGCATGAACGTGGCGCTTTCCCCACTGAGACAGATGGGAATCCGGGTTCTCAATTACCTCGACGACTGGCTCATCCTAGCCCAGTCACGAGCCGAGCTGGAGCATCACAGATCCGTGTTACTCAGCCACTTGGAGTGCCTGGGTCTCAGGGTCAACTTTGCCAAGAGCTCACTGCTCCCCAGCCAGCGTATAACGCTCCTGACGGCTGTAGTCTCTCCAGAGCGCGCTCTGGCCATTCAGCAGCTCGTGGCATCGGTCAGGAACAGAGCCTATTTCCCTCTGAAGTTTTTCCAGAGGATGCTAGGACTGATGGCTTCCGCCTCCCCGGTTCTGCAGCTCGGCCTTCTTCGGATGCAGCCTCTGCAGTACTGGTTGAAGTTCCGGGTCCCTCCTCACGCCTGGCGGCACGGTCGCCTGCGTCTCAGGGTCAATCAGGCCTGTTTGGCAGCTCTGAAACCCTGGATGAACCCTGTATGGTTCAGCCAAGGGGTACCCCTACAAGCGGTGTCCAGAAGGACGGTGCTCTCAACGGATGCGTCCAACACAGGTTGGGGCGCTCTTTGCGAGGGCAGACCGGCCTTCGGCTCATGGTCTCACGAGGAATGCCATCTGCACATCAACTGCCTCGAGATGTTGGCAGTGATTCAAGCCCTTCATGAGTTCCAGGCACACCTGACAGGGCGCCACGTCTTAGTCCAGTCGGACAGCATGACAGTGGTGTCATACATAAATCACCAGGGCGGTCTTTCGTCCAGCCGCTTATGCGCTCTGGCGAAGCGTCTTCTCGAATGGGCATCACCGAGGGTTCAGTCGCTCAGGGCGACTCACATACCCAGGAGAACAAACTTGGGAGCAGACATGCTATCTCGGAGCAATGTCCCGCTCCACCCCCAGACATTTCTCATGATCTGGGAGTTCTTCGGAAAGGCAGAGGTAGACCTCTTCGCTTCAGAAGGCAACTCTCACTGCCCAATTTATTTCTCGAAGGAGGAAGATGCGCTGGCCCATGTCTGGCCCAGCACCCTCCTTTACGCTTTTCCCCCGATCGCTCTGATCCCACAGGTCATCAGACGAATCAGGGAAGACAAGCACAGAGTCCTCCTGGTGGCCCCGCTCTGGAGGAGCCAAGTTTGGTCCTCAGAGCTGTTCAGACTTTCCACAAAGGCTCCATGGCCGATCCCCCTGAGACGGGACCTCCTCTCTCAGGCGAACAAGACGATTTGGCATCCCCAGCCAGAACTCTGGGCTCTGCACCTCTGGTCCCTCGACGGGAGCTTGCTAACCTCCCCGGGGACGTGCTGAATACCATTTCTCAGGCGAGAGCTCCGTCCACGAGACGCCTCTACGCCCAGAAATGGTCGGTCTTTGTTGACTGGTGTTCTACACGCAGCATAGACCCAGTGGAGTGTGACGTATCTCCGATACTGTCTTTTCTCCAGGAGCGTTTGGATCTGGGTCGCTCCCCTTCAACGCTCAAAGTTTACGTAGCAGCCATTGCAGCGTTTCACGCTCCTATCGCTGGCCAGTCAGTGGGACGAAACAACCTCGTGGTGCATTTCTTGAGAGGTTCTAGGCGATTAAATCCTCCTCGTCCTCTCACTGTTCCCACCTGGGACCTCTCTTTGGTCCTCAGAGCTCTTAAAGGGCCTCCCTTTGAGCCACTGCGTTCAGCTGACCTCAGGCCCCTGACGCTCAAAACCGCTCTGCTACTTGCACTAGCATCGGTTAAGCGAGTTGGTGACTTGCAGGCCCTCTCCATGAGCCCTGCATGCCTTGAGTTCGGGCCCAATGACTCCAAAGTTGTTTTGAAACCTAGGCATGGCTACGTCCCTAAGGTGCTCTCGACTCCATTCAGAGCACTGGTTATTTCCCTCTCAGCGCTTCCTCCCTCGTCGGACGAGCGAGAGCTGGAACTACTCTGCCCTGTCAGGGCATTAAGGACCCACGTTGATCGATCACAGCCTTTTCGGCAATCTGATCAGCTCTTTATCTGCTTTGGTGGCCGCACCAAAGGGTCTTCGGTCTCAAAGCAACGTCTTTCGCGTTGGATAGTCGACGCTATTGCTCTTTGTTACTCCTCTATGGGCCTCGACTGCCCCATAGGAGTTAGAGCTCACTCTACTAGAGGAATGGCTTCCTCTTGGGCCTGGTCTAGTGGAGTTTCGATTAAAGACATCTGTGAGGCGGCCGGCTGGTCCTCGCCATCTACTTTTGTCAGATTTTATCATTTGGACGTCCCGACCTTACAAGCTCGGGTCCTCTCGGTATGATCCAGCGGCTTCTATCGAGCTCTGCTTCATGCCACTCTGGGAGTTAACTCCCTTTTTGTAGTGTAACGAGGGTTCAACGGCTCCGGCCTTCTCACCTCTGGTTCCCTCACGGTGCCCAAGACAAGTCCAGTCGTTCCCTGCCGTGGCATGGCGCGGTTGAATTCGTTCCCCATACGCAGTACGAGTGAAGTATCGAAAGGGAACATACTCGGTTACCTGAGATACGGAACGAGTACTGCGTTACATGCCGTGCCACGAGGCTGCGGCTTCAGTGTCGTCGCTTCAGTCGAATGACCTGAAATCCTATGGCGAGACGCTCGCTTATATAGCCCTAAACCCCACCCATTTTGGCGGGAATATTCACGCACTCTGTCGCCATAGGCCGCGCAGCTATACCGCGCCGTCATTGGTTCAACAACTTGTCTATGAGTGAACCAATGACGATGCAGTTACACTGCGTTATTGAAAAAGGCTTCAGTAACGGGGAAAAAGGAGACCTTTCCCCATACGCAGTACTCGTTCCGTATCTCAGGGAACCGAGGTTACGTTAGTAACCGAGTACGATCCTGTGCTGCACTGCATTTTTCTTTTGGGAAGTTTCAAGTTTATTCTTCCCTATAACTTTAAAATCCAAAAAGTACCTAGACACTTCATATGAATTCAGACATTTTGAATATATGCAGCTGCACCCAAATGCAATAAAACTAACAAAAGTTAGAAGAAAAGCTATTTTGTTTTCTAATTTTATCATCTTGACATGTCAGTAGAGAGAATCTGAAGAAAACTGAAGAAAACTGGTTCCAAGGCCTTTTACTTTTAGTCAGCTCACATCATCCTGGGTTTAAGATGCTGCTCAACACTTGCTCAACAGATAGAACATCTTTCGAGACATCCTTCAAGATTCAGGCTCAAGCAGTTCAAACTAAACAACAACTGAAGGAAGAAAAAGGAGGCAGTGATGATAAGTAGCTAGGTAAGCTTGAGGGAGGCAGGTGGATTTTAGAAACTTCCTCAAGTTTAGTTCGACCAGCACATTGGTTTCTTTTGGAGAGGGTAATGCTGCAGAGAGAATGGTCGATGTCGTGCTCGTAGAGTGTGAAGACATGAAAAGCAGGAGGAGGAATACTGCATTCCAATAATGACACACATGGCTGCCTCCACCTCATGCGATCAATGGCTGCTGAGCGGTCCGCTGCTCCCCAGAGCCGTCCAAGGGCTTCCATTGTTGAGGAGAAAGTAGAGAGGTGACAGGGGCCAAGAGAAGCGCCGGGATCAGGCCTCACACCTGCCTGACAGACCGCAGATGCCAGGCCAGCCTTTATTGCTTCACGATCTGCTTTATTTAAACCAAATCTGGGCTCTTTGTTAATGCATCCTAATGAGAGGTGAGACTGGGTGTAATTGGAAGCCTCTGGAGTGTCCCGCCGAGGTAAAGTTATCTGTGTGTGTGTGTGTGTGTGCGTGCGTGCGTGCATGCGTGCGTGTGTGTGTGTGATAACAATTTCAGAGAGATTTCCTTACGCACTCCAAATTAGTTATTTTTCTGGAGCTGTATGAAAAGAGAACAGCGATTGACAGTGGTGGTTTAATGCTCTTGAAGAGAATAATATTAGAATTATGTTCATCTATATCGTAGATATAGAATACGCTGCATTAGCAACTGTTGCTAATTACTGCAATACGTCAGCATGTATGCAGTGTTGAAAAGGTTCCATACTAGCGAAATGACAGATGCGGCCTGCAACGTGTCATGCCTACTTTAGCATTCTTAACTGTGAAAAGTGTCTAAGGCTCTGTTTCAAAATCTAGTGAACTGCATCAATGGCTATGACATCCTATAGTCAGTGACTGATTAGGAACACTATATGGTTAGCATCACACAAATAGGTCTAAAATTATTATCTGGAAATATTTATTTACCCTCTATTACATTATATATTATTACATTTTTATTTCAGTTTAATGATCAAGTTTGATGACTAAATGAAAATGAAAATAAATGAAAATGACAAAGTGTCTAAATAAGTTTAACGTTTTTATATTTATTTCAGTAAACTCAAAATGTAGTGCACTTTATCATAACATATTACATATTACATACTAGTGACAAGCCAGCACTACACTTCTAGGACTAGACAGTTTACTGATGTTAACAAAAAATCACATGTGAAATATTACATACAGTTCTGGACATTTATCCAAAGAACACACCTGCAAACCTGTTTCACAAAACTCAACAAACAATTGGACCTAAACCTGATCAGAACTCACCCAGCTGCAAAGCATAGTGTGTAAAAATGACAATATATACAAAACAACAACAACAACTACAACAATCTATAATACTATACAGTACAGTCCAAAAGTTTGGAACCACTAAGATTTTTAATGTTTTTAAAAGAAGTTTCGTCTGCTCACCAAGGCTACATTTATTTAATTAAAAATACAGTAAAAAACAGTAATATTGTGAAATATTATTACAATTTAAAATAACTGTGTACTATTTAAATATATTTGACAAAGTAATTTATTCCTGTGATGCAAAGCTGAATTTTCAGCATCGTTACTCCAGTCTTCAGTGTCACATGATCCTTCAGAAATCATTCCAATATGCTGATTTGCTGCTCAATAAACATTTATGATTATTTTCAATGTTGAAAACAGTTGTGTACTTTTTTTTTCAGGATTCCTTGATGAATAGAAAGTTCAAAAGAACAGCATTTATCTGAAATACAAAGCTTCTGTAGCATTATACACTACCGTTCAAAAGTTTGGGGTCAGTAAGAATTTTTATTTGTATTTTTTTTGAAAAGAAATTAAAGAAATGAATACTTTTATTCAGCAAGGATGCATTAAATCAATCAAAAGTGGCAGTAAAGACATTTATAATGTTACAAAAGATTAGATTTTAGATAAACACTGTTCTTTTGAACTTTCTATTCATCAAATAATCCTGAAAAAAAATATTGTACACAAATATTTTGTACAATTGTACACATTAAATGTTTCTTGAGCAGCAGATAAGCATATTAGAATGATTTCTGAAGGATCATGTGACACTGAAGACTGGAGTAATGATGCTGAAAATTCAGCTTTGCCATCACAGGAATAAATTACTTTGTGAAATATATTAAAGAAAGGAAACAGTTATTTTAAATTGTAATAATTTTTCACAATATTACTGTTTTTACTGTATTTTTAATTAAATAAATGTAGCCTTGGTGAGCAGAAACTACATATACAAAAATATACAAAAAAACCCTATAATATATATAGTTTGGGATATATATATATATATATATATATATATATATATATATATATATATATATATATATATATATATATATATATATATCCCAAACTATATATATTATAGGTTTTTTTTTTTTTGTATATTTTTTGTATATGTAGTTTTTATATATATAAACACATTAAAAAATACAATTCTAATGAAGGAATCATTTATATTATGACCCAACTCTTCAGTAAATATCATATTGTGGGATTCCTTCATTAAAAAAAAGTACTGTGACAGTATTAGATAGTAATACTAAAAACTTTTCAAAAAGTTTAAAAGCAAGTGTGTTTGTGCTTCTTTGTATCTCTTAGTGTATATGTGTGCTCATGTTCCAAACCTGCCTGAATTTTCCTGCTGGTGCTGTTGTCTGATACCCCATAAACCCTGTCAGCAGAGGCAGCAACCGCCGACCCCCCTCCAATATGGTATTTTTTAAGACTAACTCTGCCTTAACCCAGGTGCCAACTGCCATGGCCTGCTGCAATGCACAGTTACAGCACAAACCTACTAATGATTCCTTTTTTTCCCACCAGAGCGTTTCCTCCCTCCATTAACCTGTCAATTAGAGCTCAGCTACAGGGCAGCCTAAATATCAGTGCTGGTAAACGCACACGTGGGAGAGGTGGGGGGGGCTCTTTCTGCCCTGGGGGGAACTGACTGTGATTGAAACCCACTCATCCCCCTTGGTCTTTGGACCCGTCCCTCTCTGCTCTCTGGGCTTCGGCTGCCCTAACAAGCTCTGACACGCGGCACTGAGCACAGGAGCAGGCCTGCAGGGCAGAGGAGGAGTAGCACTATGCTCATTGATAATCAGGTCTTGTCCCCTGAGCAGCGGTCAAACAGAACAGTCCGCATCTCGGCCTGCATCACTAATCCCACCCACATGGCTCTGCATAGGTGTCAAGTTGCTGACACACCTGCCTCCATAATGTGTGTCAGAAATGCAGAGTGAAGCGCATGTGCTCGCAAATGTGTCTGTTTTGTATCCCGTTATGTCTGCTGCTCTGTTTAATTGGTTTATCTGTTTGTGGAGGTGCATTAGCGTTTTGGAGTATAGGCTATGTGCACTCTTGCGGATGGCAAGGTTTTTGTTTGTTTTCGCCATTATAATGGACTCACATTTGATCCCATCGCACTGAGCCTTTTTCTTCTGTTTTCTTTGTTTGTCTGCTAATTGGGAAAAGATCTGATTTATGTAGGCCTACTTCCAGATAGGAGCTTTTATTATGGCATTGCTTATTATTAAAATGCATGACTCACAGAAGGCAAACTGAGCACGACACCTTCTAGAATAATAAAACCCAAGACGACACTCACAAAATTCACTCCACTTGATTCCTCTTCCATCTTGTGAGCTTGCTGAGGTTCTGGGTAATGCGTTTGAGGGTTATTTTAGTATCAATTAAATACTATTAAAATGTGGATTAATATTTTGATTTAAATTTTCATTTTATATTTTCAGTTTTCTTTTTAATTTTAGTTTTAAGTTTTAGTAATTTTGTTATGTGTTCATTTGTCATTTTTATTTTTTATTTTTTTTTTAGAATATTTTCTATTTAACTTTAGCTTTATGTTTTTTATTATATATTTATATGTTATTTTATTTCAGCTTATTTTTATTTTATGAATTAGTAGTTCATAAATAACATTACATTTTTGGGGAGTTACACTATGTGGCATTTTACAACCTAAACTAACCTTGCCTTGCCATAAAAAGGTCAAATTATCTGATATTTGATGGGACTTATTGACCTTGACACTGACCTTGACATTGACCTTTTTCCTGTTTCTGCATATTCGTAGCACCAAATGATTTCGATTTGATAATTGGTCACACCAAATTATTTCGATTCGATTTTGATGATAATGATAAAAGATTATAGCAAATTACTTAATGTAGTTTTATTTTCAAGAAATACATTTTTTTCATGAGCCATTTTTGTTCATTATTATATCAAGGCAGCTGTACCACATTTTGTACTTTAAACCCTTTAATAAATTGTAATTCAGAAATTAAAAACATGCTCATTAAAGATATGTATTCAAGTCATTTGTATGAATTGCATTTTAATGTACTTTTGAATAAATTAATACATTGAATAAATTAAAAGACAAAAAAGCATCACAGTTTTATGCGATAAAGTCCACTGGTGGCACACTTCAGGAACTAATCAGACCCAGTAGGTCATCCTATATTGTTCATCATGAATATTAATTTTAGAGTTTTCAGACATCCTCTTCATTTGATGTTAACGTTGTTGACGGTGTGCATATTTGGACACAGGGATTGTAAAAGGCGTTTTGAGCCAAACCTGCATAGACAATGACACACTGACACATACATGTTGACAGACAGCTCACACACACACACATACACACACACACATGTTTGTTTTTGTGAATTGTGGGGACTTTCCATAGACTTCAATGCATTTTACACTGAACAAACTGTACATTCTATCCCCCTACCCTGCCCCTACCCCTAAACCTAACCCTCACAGGAAACTGTGCAAACTTTTACTTTTTCACAAAAACTCATTCTATATGATTTATAAACCCATTTACATTGTGGGGACCGCTGGCTGGTCCCCACGATGTAGGTGAACTCAGGTTTATATTACATCATGGGGACATTTGGTCCCCACAATGTAATATAAACAAAGTACACACACAAATACACACACACACACACACACACACACACACACACACACACACACATGTTTGTTTTTGTGAATTGTGGGGACTTTCCATAGACTTCAATGCATTTTACACTGAACAAACTGTACATTCTATCCCCCTACCCTGCCCCTACCCCTAAACCTAACCCTCACAGGAAACTGTGCAAACTTTTACTTTTTCACAAAAACTCATTCTATATGATTTATAAACCCATTTACATTGTGGGGACCGCTGGCTGGTCCCCACGATGTAGGTGAACTCAGGTTTATATTACATCATGGGGACATTTGGTCCCCACAATGTAATATAAACAAAAGCACACACACACACACACACACACACACACACACACAGTGAAGGTGTGATCAAGGTTCAGCCTTGGATGTTCAGACAGGTATGGAAGCAGGAGCTCTGGTCCCCAAGGCTTGAGGAAATCTGGATGTACTTTTTGAATTATTGATGCAATGTAGACTATGCATAATGCAAAATACATGTGCTGGGGAGACCTGGGGCAATGCTTTGGAGGCAGGCAGGCAGGCTGTTTTCAGCGCAGCCAAAATGGGCACTAGATCCCAGTTTAGAAGCCTCACCTGACAAGACCCGTAGCACTAAAGTGAGTACAGCTCATTGTGCTGTAGAGAGGTTTTATGCCCACTATATAGCTTTACACTCCAGCCATTAGTTATAGTACACACATAGAAATATTCTGCCCATCAGATCATTTCTATAGCTGCCTTTATTGTTTCTGTAAGAGCTTAGGTTTTGTGAACTAAATCTGAACAAATGAATATTTCAACACAAGACTTAGTGCTTCTCTAGACAGCAATAATTTACCAGGCAATTCTATTCCATTTGTTCCATTCAAATCATTTTGTTTGTTGTCCTTGGCAGCTTTATTATCATAGAGTCTGTTGGGTAAATCTCAACTAAAATGCATCCAAACTCCAAAATGAATCAATCAAGCTTTTGCTTGATGTTGCTCTACTTGATGTAGTATTTTTCATTGTTAGTCTATGTTTCACTTTTAGAAACCAGAATATTATAGAGATTTACACATGGCATCCTTTGACTTTGATTGGCGACCAAATAGAGCACATAAAGCAAACGCATAGCAACACGGTATAAAACAGTCAGAAAATCCAGCTATTTGCTGTTTTTGAGATCTGTAACACTGAGAATTTTGTACTGAGTTTGTTACCTTTGCAAGTTAAATTTAAAATGTAAATTCAAAGTATTTTGTAAAATGTTGTTATTGCTCAGAATTTCCTTGTTATGTGTTTCAGCATATTTTATACTTCACTCTCAGAAAAAAAGGTACAAAAGTTGTCACTGGGGCGGAACACTTTCAAAAGGTACATCTTTGTACTTAGGGAGTGCATAATAGTACTTCAAAGGTACATACTGGTACCAAAAGTGTACATATTAGTACCTAAATGGTACAATACATATTAGGACCTTTTTAAAGGGTACTATCCCAGTGACAGCTTTTGTACCATTTTTTTTTTTTTTTTTTATGAGATCATTAATGCTTCTGTTAAAATATGAATTTATGAATCATCATTTGCAATGGTAAGAAACAGAAACAACATGTGTTCTGAATATGACTGTGTAAGGAAACATCGGAAAGCAAAAGGCAAATGATATTCAAACACTAATAATTCATGTCAAATGCATAGGGAGCAGACACACATGAAGACAGTATTAATTCCAACCCAGAACTGTCTATGACCTTTTTTTGACCCTCTCCATTTAAATGCACACAAACCCAGACAGACAACGAGACAGCCCCTCTCCCCTCCCATCCACCAGAAGCCAGCTCTTTGATTATGTAGCATGAAAGCAAATATGTATACCTAATAAAGACATGCCCAAGGTCAGAATAACAGCGCATAAGGGTCTGATTTCCATATATCCAATATATTATCTTACAATGGGGCATTTCCACTTCAAACTTAAGATATACATATATTGAAGATGCCATGATATATTAGGCTCATACTTTTTTCTAAAGACAGTTGTCTAAGATGCACATATGTGAGATGTGTTAAGAGTAGGAAATGTCCCATGATCATACATAAAAAAGTTTTTTCTATAGGGATATATTGATTTATATGTTTTCATTAAAAAGCACTGAATCCTTCCAATGCAGCTACATTGATTTTCAAATGTGATAAATTATTTCTTGTTTGTGTTGAAGTTAAAATTGTTTATTGACAATTTCACTTCTGAATAAGGTTACTGATTAATACACAAAATATCAGGTCCAAAAAAGAGGGTTTCATGGCAGAAGATCCATTTTTGGTTCTCCAAAGAACCTTTCAGTGAACAATAAGAATCATGTGTGTGTGTGTGTGTGTGTGTGTGAGAAGAAAGTTTTAATAATCTAAAAAAAAAAAAATCCATCATAAAGAACCTTTGTGAAATAGAAAGGTTGCATGGATGTTAAACGTTCTTCATGGAATTATAGATGCCAAAAAATAATCTTTATTTTTAAAGGTACATCTGTAAGCATTTCAAGAATTAAGCATTCTTTATTAAAAAAAAAAAATATTATTTTTACTGCAATACATTTTTAAAGTAACATCTTAGGTCACTTAAGTACACATTGGTTGTTTTTGTTTGTTTGTTTATTTTGTTTATTTATTTATTTATTTTTTTGCACTACAAGTCGTCATTTGGGAAAGTCAAACAAACCTTTCATTTCAATAAAGTCTTTAAGATTCATATAAATGCATATTAAAACATAACTGAATCGAACTGCTGTTTAGAATATCAAATTGAATTGTTCTGAATTTACCAATATTGCTTTTGAATCAAACTAAGAACAGTTAATTGAATCAGTTTGCTGTTGACTCAAAAATACACACCTCAAATTGTTGTTCTCGATACAATTGAGAACCATATAATAAAAATACAATGATAAGATGCTTTGACAATCTTTTCAGAAAATATTACCATGTTAACATTCAGTTCTGAATGTATACTGTAAATACTATAGTTTTTATTACAATTTTAAAGTTAAACATTTCAAATTTCATTCAGTATAAGATCAAAGAATCATATCTCTCCCATAGACATGATTTTATTAATTATTATTCTAAAATTATAAAATGTAATACCACTTTTTTTGTGAATCATGTTACCCAATACTGAGGAATATGAATATGAAAGTTTTTTTCAGCTTTAGCTAAAGAAAAATGAAGAAAAGTTCCTTCATTTGTCTCCCCACTAAGACCTGAACAACCATACAGCCATATTGAATTGTGGGACAGGAATGGCACATGGCAGCAGAGAGCAATGCTCTCATTAGGGACGGAATGTAATAAAAAGATGATGTCTGCGGGGGGAAAACAAGCCCTCCTGGTCGATATGTTGCAGCGAGCGAGTGTCCCGTTTCAGTTGATGGAATGTATTACAATGGAATACAATTTTAGCCCCTGCATTTTATGAGCATCCCTGGACGCAGTGGTAGAAGAGAATGCCAAAGCCTGTGGAACAACTGAAGTTCTGGAATCTTTAGAGTTCTGACAGAATACCTGAGCAGATGACATCCTGTTTGCCGGGTTCAGTGTTCTCCTGGCTTTGCTAGAATGGGTGGAACAATCATTTAACAATCACCTGTTAACCTCCTGTGCAGCATGACCTCTAGGTCAGATGTTCTCAACTGGAGAACTGCAGGTCTGTCACGGACAACAGAGAACAACAATGCTAAATACAAAGAATAAAATGTAACTCATAAATAAAATAAAAGCAAAAATAAACAGGTTTGACAGATTTTATAAGAGAGAAAACACTCAAACCTTTGAGTGTTAAGATATTTTCTGTTGTTGATGTGTAATACTGTGTCCAATAATACTCTTTTTGCAATAGAGTGTTGATGCGAAATACCTCAGTCAGGCCAAGAGGAGAGTTTGCTGTGCATATGTTGCATACAGCATTATATTATAATTTGAAAAATATTTTATTTATTATTTAACAACATTTTTAAACATTAATTTAAAAAGTTTAAAATATGAAAAACCACTTGAGAACCACTGCACTAGGTCACAGTTAACATCTTCCCAGCCTCTGAAAAACAGGTTGTGAACATGGAAAAAACTGAAAGAAAAGGATGCACCTTTATATATTTTGAGGTAAAGCTTTTAATCTGTAGTATGTTGTTATTGGAGGAGTATATCAAATGGATGGCAGAAGATAGAACAGAGGTGAAAAAGTTATTTAACCCTCAGGTGCTCCTCATTTGGGAGTCACACTGGTGCTTCTTCACGGTCAAAAGTGACCGGAGCCCTAAATTTTATTTTTTTTCTCCCTCAGCAAAACCAATGTAATTTATTTTTGTTCAACAATATTTTTACTTTTTTATTTTGTATTTTGAGAGAATTTCATGATACTAATTAATATTTATGCAATAATTATGATCAATTTTTCCCATTGAAAATAATACAATTTTTTTTTTCTATTATTTTTTCACTATTTTTCAATTAATGCAGTATTTCAGGCTAAAATAGAGTCTAGGCCTTTAAAATTATTATTATTATTATTTTATTTTATTTTTTTAGCGCCCCCTGTTGAGAGTATAAAGCATTAAAGTGTAATATCATGGTGTAACCACTAGATGCTCGTATAGCTCTCTATGGAGAGGCTTGTGAATTCCCTGGTTGTTTTTGGACATATTTACCTAATTTTTTAGGTTGAGGATATAAATATATATTAAGACAATCTCAAAGACTATTTCTTATAAAGTTTTAGATATATTTTTGTAAGAAATATTGAATCAAAGTGTTAGTTTTTGATTTATCATTGCAGTCAAACCTAAACATTGTGTTAGAAAGAGAATGCAAAGAAGCATTCTGTTACCCATTTTTTGATTTAGAATTCATAAAAAAATGCCATGTGCAAAAAAAAAAAAAAAAAAAAAATTCTCAGAACGATGCAAAGGAACAAGCCTGTACTTCCAAGTGCACACCCACACAAGAGTGGGTGTGTCTATATAACACTCTTGATATTTTAGAGTGTCATCCCTTTACTCCTGTGTACTTTTTTTCAGAATTGTGGCTGATTAGTAGATTGTACACACCAAAATTCTTTGAATTTTTGTGTTTTTGGCAATTTCCTATTCATTTCCTATGGTCGGTCATTTTTGACCGAAGAACGCAAGTGTTTTTATGACCACTTAGACTTTTCCAATCATGCCCTTAATTTTTTTCTGTGTTCGCATGCCAATTGACATAAAAGTCACCAAGTTTCAACCCATTTTGTTGAAGCTACAGTTTTTGAAATATTCAAAACGAAGATTTTTTTATTATTTTACATTGTGCCAAAGGGGTATCATGTGTGCGTTTGTGTGTGTGTGTATGAGAATGGGTGTGTTTATTCCACTCTTGATGTTTTAGAGTGTCACTCCTTCAATGCTGTGAGCTTTTCCTGCATTATTACTGAATTATTGAATGGATTTCACATATTATTAAAACTTTTCTCTGTGTTACAGACAGTGGTTTACAGGGGGCGTGTGTGTGTGTAAGTGTGTGTGTGTGTGTGTGTGTGTGTGCTCGTGTGCTCGTGTGTGTGTCTAAATCACACTCTTGATGTTTTAGAGTGTCACCCCTTTACTGCTGTGTACTTTTTTTCAGAATTGTGGCCGATTTGTAGATTGTGTTTTTGTCAATTTCCCATTCATTTCCTATGGTCGGCCATTTCTGACCGAAGAACACCAGTGTGACTATTTTTTTTTACAACCACTTAGCATGCTCAAATCATGTCCTCAGTTTTTTTTGTGTGTGTTCACAGTCCAAATTCCATAAAAGTCACCAAGTTTCGTACCATTCCGATAAAGCATCGATTTTTAAAAATTCAAAACGGTCATAAAAAAGAGCACCTGAGAGCACCTGAGGGTTAAACAAAAGCAGAAACTTATAAATGTGTCATCTGCCTGGCAGCAAAGTTCAGATAAATTATGAGTCATTTTTTCTCATACAACCCATAAATCATTGCAGATGCAGAGATTGCCTGTAATGTTACGTGCAGCAGACACTGGTTAACAGCAGGAGGATAAACAATAACACTCAAATACAACAAAATTTGTGGTTCAAGTTGTCAGGAGGTACAGTTGTGCACTTTAGCAGTTGGTGGAATGTTCTTGCAATCAAAACCTCTGCTTTGTTTAACAATCACCTTGATGTAGCACCTTTGCCACTTATCTCAAATAAGCTCAGGCTCAGAACTGTGTGGAAGATCCCACCTCATCTTACCAAAATTTATACATGGTTATGTTAATTTATTTATTGATTTATTTTATATTTTATTTACTTTTTGGAAAATGGGTAAATGCAGAAATGTGCTACTTGATGTGTACCTGTTCAGACATATTCATGCCAGTAAGCTGTTCAGTTTAACATTACTGGCTAAAAAAACAGCTTGATCCCGCCTTATGTCAGTTATGGCACCTGTGATTGGACAGTGCTCATGTCAGTCAGAGAGTGTACGAGGTAGTGAGAGGAGTTGGAAAAGAAGTGCATAGTTGATGTTATCGGCATGATGACAGAGAGCACGCTAATTTATTTGTGTGAAAATAGTCTGAATTGTAATGTTTGAGTGTTAAGCAGCACAGTATTCTGTTGTGAAGTCAACACGACAACACAATAAAGTCAAATTGACGCAATTCGGAATTGCAGTAAATTAAATTAACGTTATTCATGGTCCCCTTGAGAAACTAATGTAAGAACACCAAAGGTAGTCTAAACGATTGCCAAGAGCTTTTATTGCATCGACTGAGATTGACAGAGTCGCTGTGGAGGAATCCAGATAGCGCTCCTAATCGCCGAGTAATTAGGAGTTCCTCTGGTGTCACGGTAATGGATCTGACTGGTGACAGAAACCGTCAACTCTTGACAAGCTCACTCAGGTACACTTTGTTTAATTTTATTTGTGCTCTTAGAGTGAAGCGGTCAGTTTGCACATTTAGAAGTTGATTGGACAGATTTTATTCATATTCAGTTGGTTCATTTTTGTTAATTACTTTTTATTGTTTTTTTAATAAATTAATTGTGTATTTCAACTATATAGTGTGATTGCTTAAATAGACAAATAGTTATAATTGTGACAAGTACTTTGCAGAGAGCAAACTTGCATTTAGTAAGAAGCAGTTGTATAAATCATGGGTCAAAGATCAAAAGATCATGTCAAGAGACACAAGTAAAAGAATCAGTTTTTTAGCGCCAATAGCTCCAAAAGGGTAGATACCTAGGATAGCAGAGGGTGCTAAATAAAGTGGGGGCTCGTCTGGGATGATCCTTGTTAGTACACTGCTTGAAAATCTGCACATGTGGAGGTAGCACATTGAGGAAACTACTGAAACAGCCAAAGCTTTGGGAAGAGTGAGAGTCAGGGATTATAAAGAAGGGATTCAAGGGTTTCTACTTGTGCTATGTGAGTGCAAAGAAGTGGTTGATTATTAGAATTCGTAGAAGTGAAACCTGGGGGGTGTGAGCAGCCTTGGAAGATGATTGTAGTCAAAAGTGCTGAGTCACCACCTGCTGGGATTGCTGAGAAACTGTCAAAGCTGTTATTAGAAGAAGGAAAGTCTTTCACTGATCTTCAAGCTAAGTTTTCTACACCCAGTTCCAATGCAGGGTCTTCAGAAGAAATAATCCTTGCAGTGGGTGAACTGCTGGAAAAGATCTCAAAATCTGTCAGTGATGGAAGTGCATACTGTAGTACAGGGGTACTGCAACGTCCCTTCACTATCTTGAGGCTTTGGAGGGTGCTTTTGGAACTCCTGAATCAGAAGAAGAAATACATTTCGCTTTCAGATTATTGAGGCAGAATCCTGGTGAAGCTCTTTCTGATTTCTTGAAGAGAATGGAGAAATCTCTGACCAAAGTAATGCAAAATGTGGGTTACCCTGGGAAAATGTGGACCGAACAAGAGTTGCGCAGCTAATTCGGGGAGCTGTTGAATCAGACTTGCTGTTGCTCCAGCTGAGATTGAGAGAGAGACAAGAAAATCCACCTACTTTTCTAGCTCTCCTAAATGAGATAAGGGAGGCTGAAGAAAGCTAAGCTGCCAGACATTTTCTGGGTGTCACTGAAAAGCCTGGCCATGACAGAAACAGACTGGTTTAGCTGTGGTGAGAGAATTGAAAGCTGAGATTCAAGAGCTGCGGACAAAAGTAACGGAGGGACCTTCTAAAGTACCCGTGTCAGAGGTGATGGTGGAGTTGAGAGAGAGACAAGAAAATCCACCTACTTTTGTACAATGGTGATAAAGCCAGCTTCTCCCTGGAAAAACCAGACAGATGCGGTTGAGAAGAGTAGTCTTCCTGTAGGGTTGGTGGGTCCAGCTCTGACAATCACTATGAAGATCAATGGCCAGCCCTGTGAAGCCTTTCTAGAGGCCACTATCATCTTTGAGTCATGGTACCAAGCACCTGTCTTCAGCCTCTCTCCGGTCTGTCCATTTGGTGCCTTAGCACAGCCAGTTATCCCTTCAAGGGATATGTCTTGGTAAATGTTTCCTTTCCTGCTTCTGTCATGGGTGTGGAAGAGACTGTTTCCATCCTTGCGTTGGTTTGTCCTTGGGACTAATGCAAGTTTTTTCCAACGTTTGATTGGACTTAGCACAGCTGGTCATGAGGCAGATGTAGCACATGCACTAAGAATTCAACTTCACAATTAGGGGTGGGCGATATGACCAAAATCTTATATCATGATATGAGTAAATTTATATCATGATAACGATATATATCACTATATAATTATTATTGCTTTAAATAAGATTTTTATGATATCAAAATTTCATAATTCTTTTTTTTTAATTAATTAAAAAAAAATAATACTAGCCTAAAAAACTCTCAAGCTTACTTAAGACAAATAAACAGTGATAAAGAAAGAGCAAGGAAAACAAACTCTAATGGAACAAAGACAGACGAAATAGACCTACCTGAAAACAGAGACAGAGACGATAGTCCAAAATCTCTACCGGTTGCCAAATTTCTACCGGCTAATCGTGTCTACCAGTTTATCGCCCACCCCTACTTATTGTGCTTAATAACACTTTAACATCGAGCCCGTCCTTAATTCGCGATCGCCTTGCCTTCTGAGAGAGGCAGGTTTCTGTGCGCGCACTTTGGCAGTGTGCCAGTTAGCAGGGGTGCTGCACCGAGTTCCTTTTCAGGATATATTGCGCTTATAACTCTTTTTAACATCAAGCATGTCCCACTCTTTATATTCTCATTCATGCATTTCATCACTCTGAAATGTCAGTAGTGCAATATATTTACATACTGCAATATATATGATATAGCAAAGTCTCTAACGATAGACATTATATTTCATGGTAAAGATATATATCATCATATCGCCCAGCCCTATTCACAATGCAGAATTAAAGTCACCTACAAAACTTGTGTAGGAGAAGGCTGTTGACATACCTGCTGGAGAAGTGAAGTGGGCAGTGATGGGAATAACGGCGTTATAAATAAACGGCGTTACTAACGCCGTTACTTTTTTCAGTAACGAGTAATCAAATGAATTACTTTTTCTCCCGTTACAACGCCGTTACCGTTACTGACAAAAAAAAAAATGCCGCGTTACTATAATTGAGCTCACTGAAGCGGTTTTCATCCGAGTAGGCTCTCTCTCAGCCATATGACCTGCAAAGTTTTTTTTTCTCTGGTGTGTGCTGCGGTTAGTCATACACAAATATAATTTTAAACTGATAATAATGTATGATGCGCTGTGTGTGTGTCTGTCAGAGCATGCGCGCGAAGCGCGAGCTCAAACCAGAATACCCTTTTTTAAGCTTGATCGAAAATATGTGAAGTGAGTTTTTTTCTAGTCGACTAGTAGTTGTTCATTTAAGCTATTAGTTGACTAATCACATTTATATTAATTTAATTTCTTAAATACTGGAGAGAATAAACCATAATAAGGAGCGTTTACATAATATAGGCTATACACTCAAGGGCACGCATAATTGCCATAAAGAACCGGCAAAAGTAATGATTATGAGTGTGACAAAAACAGCAAGGAGACATTTTAATTGTTTATTAATAAAGTAATGTTTTCTGAATCAGTGTCGGCTGCAAAGATGAAGTTGACATTGCTGATTCTCATTGCTGATCATCTGCTCATATAGACGCGCCTAGAGAGATAATGCACATTTCATTCGGATTAGGCTACATAATCAGAGTAGCCTCTTTCTTTTCGTTTTTAATTACTTCATTTTCGTTAAAGTAGATATTTCAAGCATTCTATAGATATATTTCTCATGTCTGCGAGGCAAGCAGCCTCTGAGTTTCGGTTCATTTAGCCTATAAGACGCGCTTCAGTTCACGCGCCAGTGATCGCGCCCGCGCCTCCATGTCATGATTTTACTGTCTGCTATATTTGCTTGTTATATATTAAATCCAAGCAATTGGTTGAGGAAACATTGATTAAAATTAAGATACAATTTTTACAAAACGAAATTCACTTTAAAGAAAGGCTTTCTACAAAGCAAAACTTAATGAATTGGTCAAAATCATATCTGACCCACTCCATGTCTCCCGATATATTTGCGCATCTTATGATGCATTTTACTCATGCTGTTCAGTTTTCATAATCGAATAAATGGATTTAAAACATAACATGGGACTATTTAAACATACGTTTTCTTTAATGGCTACCAACACAGTACAGAGAAATTTCATGTCGTGAGCAAGAGCGGATCATGAGTCAGGAGTCGCATCAAGAATAATTTATTCTTAGACTTATATGTAATATTGGGGGCATTCAATTTATTTGGCTTTTTTTTTTTTTTAAGTAACGCAATAGTTACTTTCCCTGGTAATTAGTTACTTTTATAATGATGTAACACAGTTACTAACTCCGTTACTATTTGTGAGAAGTATCTGCCGGAGAACCTGCCTGTTGGACTGTTCATTCTACCGGTTATACTGCCCTCTTCTGCTGTGGAGAAGAACAAAGGCAAATTGCTGATGAGACGTGCAAAGATAACCATGATCCCAGCTGGAACAATCAAAGCACATGTGTTTCCTACAGTTACAGTGACTGTAGCATATGATGCCCCAACAAAATTCAAGAGCATCCAAAGCTGTTTGGTTTCAGCAAGTTCACCATTCCAAAAGAGTGGGAAGATCGACTCCACCAGAAATTGTCTGAGAGAGGTAATGTCTTTTCTCTGGAAGAATGGGATGTAGGACTAGAAAAGGACGTTAAGCATCATATCCGTCTGAGTGACTCTAGACCAGTGGTTCCAAACTTTTTAGAGTGGAGTACCCCTGAGGCATTTACCATCTTTCTGCGTACCCCCTCTCTTCCACTTAGAATGTAAATTTTCCATGAAGAGACAATATTTGCCCACAAAATTGACTTTCTGGTGCATTTTTTTTTTTTTACTTTATGAAAACCTTTACAACATTAATAATGTTTAAAAAAAAAAAAAAATTCAATAGAGGAATATGCAATGTTCTGTCACTATCTTAATGCTTGAGTCATCGAGTCATTCGTTCGACAGTATGTATGAATTAATCACTGAATCATGACTTTCACGAACGATGCGTTCAAAGCCACAAATTCATTCTCAAAACACCACTGTGTTGTAATTCTGCTGTTGCTTTCATTGCAAAATAGAGCAAATACTGACAATACTGTGAATAACATCACTTAATATTACCCTTTTGTTTGTTGAACTGTTCTGTGGTTATTTTGGATTTGCATTCTTTGTATATCAACATTAAAAACAAGAACTCACAAAAGGGAGGCTATGTTTTGTATCAAGTGTTTGAATCTTAAATTGATCTTTATGCACCTTTTGTGCCAGGATATTTGTTCTTCATGCTAGTAAATGCTAAATCTGCAGGTAGGTAACATTGTCTAGAACACCAGTAATGTAGTGCGATTTTCTAAGACAGCAGACACTGCACGCAACCTTTATGCACCCATATGCACTCTGCTTATGTGGAAATGGACGCTGTCAGATTTGACCGCAAAAGATGTGGTATTTTGATTGGATGTCATGTAGTTACGGCATTGTGCCTGTTAGAAAATACATGATCAGTTTTAATGTTATTTTAAGGTAGGGAAGAATGAAATGAAAGGCAAAATTCGGCATTTTGTTCGCGTGCCCCCTCTGTCACCTCACATACCCCCAGGGGTACACATACCCCCAGTTTGGGAACCACTGATGTAGAGGAAAGAAACCTGGAACTTGAATGTTTTGAAGTCTGTGCAGAAGATTCAGATAACCTGGAACAAGCAGATGAGGATACCTGAAGAGAGGCTTCTGAAGTTGGTGCAGAAGTTCTTGGAAAATGGGGGGGGCACATCCTTGGTCATTGTTGCTGTTGCTTTTCCAAACTCCCCAAAAATTTCCTTTTTCAGAATTTCCTTGTTTTACTTTTTAGTGCTTCAACAACTTAGTTCCTTGATAGAATTTTTACAACAACTACTTACAACAACCAATTTTTCGATGACTTTCAGCAACAAATTTTACAATGACAATTTACAACTAATTTCTTACTCTCAAAGAGAACCTTTTAACCCTTCCTGAGAAAGAGGGATTTGCAAAGTGGCGCCTTTCTGATCCAGCATTGTGACTGGCTGGTGTTGTCACAAAAAAGTTTCTTTAAGGTTTTTCCTATGCATAATTCACTTTTCAAACCAATTTCATATTAACCTATAGGCATTGTGCTGAGGAGTCCAAACATGACTGTGCAATTTTGAACTTTCACCCATGCATTCATGTATACCTTAATAGGTAAGTTTGTACACCACAAAGAGCAAAAGGTGATCACTCTGGGCCGGTTTACACCTGGCATTTTTGAAGCATTTTTGTCAATCCAATCACAATTGAACAATGCTAAATACAGGTGTAAACTGGGTCTAAAAAGTTTTGAGCTTGTCCACTTTCAACCACTTCCAGAGGTAGTTGAAAACACATTTGACCAGATTCGTAGTGTAGACGCTCATGTGGTCAAATGTGTTTGAACAACCACAAAAGACTGTCTACTCTCTGTCTGCTGATCTAATGCGTAAACATTATGGGAAGCACTGTAGCCAGATGGGATTTAAACTTTGTCGACTGAAGATCTAAGTTTGGTATGAAGATGAAAATTGTACCAAGCACAATGTTCTTTCACCATTCCTGATTTTACTCACTGTGTTTGGCGTGGTCTTGTGGCTGTCAGAGCAGAAACGAAAGCTGCTGCTCTCCATATGTTTTTCTGTCATCACCTTTCACATTCATATGTTAATTGTGCAAGCTTATTTCCAAGCTTACCCACCCATAGACCCTTTTCCTCAAAGAAATCAGGACAGAAGTGGACAAAAGTGAACAAAAGAGATGCATTAAAACACCAGGAGTAAACAGGGCCTCCGTGCTGATAATGTTTTTTGAAAGTTCTAATTTATTTCAGTTTCTCTAAAGCAATATTAGGGGAAAAATATTAGACAAAGTTGATACTAATTAAACATCTGAGCAATGAAAAAGCAACTTCTGAACAATAAAATCCTCCTATGGGTCAGTAATGATCTATACTGATATTGTAAGACAAAGAAACTCAGTTGACATTTAAAAATGCTTTCAAAAAACAGAGAATCCATTGTCACCATGTAATCCTTTCATTGATCCTCAAAGTATGTGTCCTAGTGACCTGCTGCGCTCTCAGTCTGACAGCAGATTCCCTCTGTGCGTAACATCTATCTGCTCTTGTTCTAAGTCACCTTACCCTCACCATAACAGATTCGACGTTCCACTTTTCTTTTATTCACTTGGCTCAGATCATCCCGGGATGGCAGACTGTCTAATGAATGCATAAGACCCCTTCAAAGGCATTAAGAGGAAGCGGTGCCTTTACAATAAATTTTACTGCCAAGCCTATTTGGAGATTTTCCAGAAGCCATTTTCCCACAATAGCTAAAGTCACAGCCAAATAGTTTTTTTTTTTTTTTTTTTTTTTCTCCTCTTTTAGCACCATTTGTCCTGATTATTAAGGTGATGATAATGTCCTGGCTGCAGCTCAGGTAATTAGAGGTAATTTAGCTGAGACACTGCCCGGCAACAATGCAGAGATTTTTCCAAGAAAACACATTTACAACAGATGTTGTAAATAAAGTTTGGGGAAGAAAAAGAACAACAGAACAAAAGTGAATGTCCATCCTGACTGGTGATGAGATCATTTCGTCATTACATATTCACCATCTTTGCCAGGCCCACATGGAATTCCAAAAAAATTAAATTTGTAACTGGATTTTACAAAAGGTTTATTTTCCTTGTGGTCCTTGCATATTTGGTTATTAAATATGTTTGGGTCATTTTCTAAGGTTTATGCCAGGCTATTATTTGATATCATTTGTTCCTGTAGCTTTAACTGTAGCTAAAATCAACACTAATGTTATGGGTTAAATTCCTGCTAAATTTCCTCTTAAATGTATGGTTAAAAAAAAAACAAACAAACAAACAAAAAAACTGGCAGCTGTGGTTAATAGCTATGGGATAACTGAAAGTCCAAAACACAGTGATAAGAACAATATTCTGCCCTCACAATGGCGTCTCTCTTCCCAAAGTTACACAGATCTGTAAACTCTTTCCAACATGTAGGCTTGTGGGAGAATGCTGCTTTATTCCACACCACGATGAATATGTTGAAACAGAGTGAAACTACAGAGAGATGTAAATATAATAGAACAACTACGTTATCTCCAACAACATAACATTAATATGAATTTGTTGTATATAGTTCTTAAAATGACTAACATTACACATTACACAGCTTTATAAATAGTAAATTTAACAAACTGAATACAAACTAATCACAAAACTTACAGACAATGCTTTCTACAGAGGATCATAAAATGAATGGCTTGCTTCAAGTTCCTTCTGTGTTGTACTAACTAAGGTAATGCTATTTCATGCATTCTGACTTATTAACACTGTTAAAGAATTGCATTCTTATGCTAAACATGGCCAAAGTTTCAAAACACGAGTTGGTCGTATTTCTGTGTCAAATACACTACGCTGCAAAAGTTGCTGCAAAAGTCGCTGCAAAAGTCCACAACACATACAAATAGAGAAATGCGCTGCAAAAGTCCACAACACATGCAAATAGTGAAACACGCTGCAAATAGAACATATCAGGCCCGGCGATCTCAAGCACCTTCTGCAGTGATCTGTTGTTTCTTTCCCAAAACCTTCTTAACTCTACGTCGTTCTTAAATTATACCTTAAGCTGTACCTTAACGTTAATACGTGTTTCCCGAAACGTTCTTAGATAAAGGGATAGTTCACCCAAAAATGAAAATTTGATGTTTATCTGCTTAACCCCAGGGCATCCAGGATGTAGGTGACTTTGTTTCTTCAGTAGAATACAAATGGTGATTTTTAACTCCAACCGTTGCCATCTGTCTGCCGTATAATGCGTGGTATAATGGTAACACAATCTATAAGAGTCAAATAAACATGCATAGAAAAATCCAAATTAAACCCTGCGGCTCGTGATGACACATTGATGTCCTAAGATCACGCTCTGACAATGGATCGCGGATCGTTCTGACAACAGAAATGATGTCTTGCGCTTATACTTCAATGAGTGCGAGACATCACTGCCGTTGTCAGAGCGCAATCAGACCACACTAACCGAGTGCTGAACTCAGTTGGACATAGTTGTGTATTAGAGGTAAAAAATTATATAAATACTGTTCGGTTTCTCACAAAAACCAATCGTTTCGTGTCTTAGGACATCAATGTGTCATCATGAGCCGCAGGATTTAATTTGGATTTGTCTATGCATGTTTTTTTGACTCTTATAGATGGAGTTCCCATTGACATGCATTATACGGCAGACAGACGGCAACGGTTGGAGTTAAAAATCATCATTTGTGTTCTACTGAAGAAACAAAGTCACCTACATCTTGGATGCCCTGGGGGTAAGCAGATAAACATCAAATTTTCATTTTTGGGTGAACTATCCCTTTAAGTATATATATTAAGTATTAAGTATATTCTGTAAGTCATACTTTCGTAAGGTTGGTCTGGACCACTCTTAACTATACCTTATCACTGACAGTCTATACGAATATACAGTGAGTACGGAAAGTATTCAGACCCCCTTAAATTTTTTCACTCTTTGTTATATTGCAGCCATTTGCTAAAATCATTTAAGTTCATTTTTTTCCTCATTAATGTACACACAGCACCCCATATTGACAGAAAAACACAGAATTGTTGACATTTTTGCAGATTTATTAAAAAAGAAAAACTGAAATATCACATGGTCCTAAGTATTCAGACCCTTTGCTGTGACACTCATATATTTAACTCAGGTGCTGTCCATTTCTTCTGATCATCCTTGAGATGGTTCTACACCTTCATTTGAGTCCAGCTGTGTTTGATTATACTGATTGGACTTGACTAGGAAAGCCACACACCTGTCTATATAAGACCTTACAGTTCACAGTGCATGTCAGAGCAAATGAGAATCATGAGTTCAAAGGAACTGCCTGAAGAGCTCAGAGACAGAATTGTGGCAAGGCACAGATCTGGCCAAGGTTACAAAAAAATTCTGCTGCACTTAAGGTTCCTAAGAGCACGGTGGCCTCCATAATCCTTAAATGGAAGACGTTTGGGATGACCAGAACCCTTCCTAGAGCTGGTCGTCCAGCCAAACTGAGCTATCGGGGGAGAAGAGCCTTAGTGAGAGAGGTAAAGAAGAACCCAAAGATCACTGTGGCTGAGCTCCAGAGATGCAGTCGGGAGATGGGAGAAAGTTGTAGAAAGTCAACCATCACTGCAGCCCTCCACCAATCGGGGCTTTATGGCAGAGTGGCCCAACTGAAGCCTCTCCTCAGTGCAAGACACATGAAAGCCCGCATGGAGTTTGCCAAGATGGTGAGAAATAAGATTCTCTGGTCTGATGAGACCAAGATAGAACTTTTTGGCCTTAATTCTAAGCGGTATATGTGGAGAAAACCAGGCACTGCTCATCACCTGTCCAATACAGTCCCAACAGTGAAGCATGGTGGTGGCAGCATCATGCTGTGGGGGTGTTTTTCAGCTGCAGGGACAGGACGACTGGTTGCAATCAAGGGAAAGATGAATGCGGCCAAGTACAGGGATATCCTGGATGAAAACCTTCTCCAGAGTGCTCAGGAACTCAGACTGGGCCGAAGGTTTACCTTCCAACAAGACAATGACCCTAAGCACACAGCTAAAATAACGAAGGAGTGGCTTCACAACAACTCCATGACTGTTCTTGAATGGCACAGCCAGAGCCCTGACTTAAACCCAATTGAGCATCTCTGGAGAGACCTAAAACTGGCTGTCCACCAACATTTACCATCCAACCTGACAGAACTGGAGAGGATCTGCAAGGAGGAATGGCAGAGGATCCCCAAATCCAGGTGTGAAAAACTTGTTGCATCTTTCCCAAAAAGACTCATGGCTGTATTAGATCAAAAGGGTGCTTCTACTAAATACTCAGCAAAGGGTCTAAATACTTAGGACCATGTGATATTTCAGTTTTTCTTTTTTAATAAGTCATTTAAATACACATTTGAATTAAGTAGGCTACTGCATAAAAAAGACATTTATAGTTTGTTAAATTCCATACACTAATGTCTATGGAAGCTGTAATAATAACCCTTTCAATTATATAATTGACGAAGTGTTTTATTCATATCAGATACACATTGTGTATGAAACAAAGTTCACTCTATTCTACTCCCAGTTCACCAGCCACATACTTTTATGTATTTCGGGGAAGATTTTGTAAATCACACAGTTCTGAATTGCCGTACAAACTCATCGCGCAACAAAACATATATTCCGATTGTAAAATTTGTGGAAATGAATATTATAAAATTCATGATAGGCTATAGTTAACAAGTTTGTGAATATTTTGAATAAAAAAATTAAAAAACGATATAAACACAATACCTACATGTCTGCCAGCTGCATGACACGTCTCCAAGGAATTAAAACTTTGTTCTAAAATAACGGTCGCTTTAAACTCACGCTGATGGGGGCTTCGCGGCCCCAGAATATAAATAAATTACAATATAGATTAAGGCCCAATCCCAATTCTACCCCTTACCCCTTCCCCTTTCCCCTTCCCCTTTGTTTCGCACGTTCACGTGAAGGGGTAGGGGTGTCCCAATTCTCATTTGGTTGGAGGTGAAGGGGTAGGGGGAAGGGCCAGGTAGCCCTTCAAACGAAGATTTTTCGGGACCACACTTCAGACGAAGGGGTATGATAAATTTCCAACATGGCCGACCGAGCGAGCAGAGAGACCCATAAATGTAAGTATTTTTTTTACGGTAAACAGTATTTTAGTAATAAATAATCACTTGTTTTATGTTGCCTTTAATCTTGTGTTCATGTATACGGTTATGTTCTCCGAAAAAAGATTTGTTAAAATCGCTATGAAAAAAGTTTGCTAATGTTTTTTACTTTATGATAGTTCCACAACATATTTTTTTATATTTTATTGAAACCCGCGTTGATTTGACAACATAAATTCAAATCCGGTGGCAGCTAACTTGTCTTTTTGCCGCATGCCTGATTAATGTATTGTTTTGTTGTGGTTACGTCCATGAATACGTGTACGTTACATGATATAAACAAAAAGTGCATTCAGTTTGCATGCTTATTCATCAGTATTGTATGTTCTGCATCAACCAGGGACTCCTGAGGAAACACGCAGACTCGTCTCTTTTGTCTTATGTGAAGACAAATCATACATATTTTCATTGTATTAAAGTATTGAGGCAAAACAAAAATACCTGAAATCCGAAGCGCTGCAGCCATCGATCTGATCGTAACCTATTGGTTGGTATACACCGGTTTTTAAACTTTTTTTTTTTAGCGCGACCCTTTTTATTAACGAGACCCATAAGCATATACAACCATGTAGCTAAACAAGCCAAAACGAATTATTAAAAACGAAACTGAAGGTAAACCTGCGTTGCTCTGGTTAACGTTACCTCTCTCTTTCGGTGAAGTGGAGCAGCTGCTCTTGCTGAATGGCACGGATTGCACTATGGACTATTGTACCTTTTGTATATTTTATTTTTTTTAACAGTATTTTATTTTTTATAACGAACAAGCTGCGATGTCAGGTTTCCACTGCTTTGTTGTGTGTGCGTGAGGCGCGGGCGCGATCAAACAGCTGTCTTTGCAGGGGACTTGCCTCATCGTCATGGCAACGGTTCTTGGCCAGGTCAGATTACGTCAGAGTTTGTTGCCGTCTGTTGGAAAACTGTTCACACCGTGCAGACATTCCACGATCCGACAAACGTCGATTAAACATGTTCAGTCGGGTGAAAACCAACTCCGACCGACGCCAACAGGGGTATCACACCGATCCAACAGACGAGTTTGTTGGCTGTTGTCGGTGCGGTGTGAATTGGCTTTAGAAGTGTGTGATAAACATCGGCGCATCTATGACGTAGGAGCTAGCGACGACTTATGATGACGTGTAACGGTCTAGTAGTGGTGTCCCATTTCTTAGGGGAATATTTTCAGCCCTACCCCTTGACACTCTGTTTCAAGGGGCAAGGGGAAGGGGTAGGCGTAGGGGTAAGGGGAAGGGGAAGGGGTATAAAATAGAATTGGGATTGGGCCTTAGTTTGCAATTTGAATTACTTTTATAACATTCCATGAGTCCTGATAAATGCAATTTCTACTTCTGAAGTGCTTCTTTTTATAAAGAACACTGATTTCTCACATAACGCAGTGAAGCAGCCCCTGTATAGAGTAAATTATCGATCCTCGAGCCATCGATATCAACCAATTCAGCACCACCACCATGGACAGCACCTGGTAACGTCGCACTTAAGAAGATATACCTTAAGCAACCTCCTATGGGATAGTTCGGGGAACACGCCTAGAAACGGTATATCTTCAGTTAAGGTCTACCTTTAGAGTCTTCGTAGCGTGCTAAGATACAACGTTATTAGGAAATCCAGCTCTGAATGATGATGATGATGATGATGATGATGATTAGGCTACTTTTAGAATTAAATTAATATTTTAATTTGCCCCGCAATAATTTATAGCTCATCACGCATAACTGACGCACTGTAATAAGATTAGCTAACGTACTCGGTTACTAACGTAACCTCGGTTCCCTGAGATACGGAACAAGTACTGCGTATGGGGAAAGGTCTCCTTTTTCCCCCGTTACTGAAGCCTTTTTCAATAACGCAGTGTAACTGCATCGTCATTAGTTCACTCATAAACAAGTTGTTGAACCAATGACGGTGCGGCATAGCTGCGCGAGCCTATGGCGACAAGCACGCGAAGAAGCCCGCCAAAACAGGCGTGGCTTATAGCTATATAAGCGGGCATTCGCCATGGGATTTCAGGTCAATCGACTGAAGCGACGACACTGAAGCCACAGCCTCGTGGCACGGCAAGTAACGCAGTACTCGTTCCGTATCTCAGGGAACCGAGGTTACGTTAGTCACCGAGTACATTCCCTTTCGATACTTCACTCGTACTGCGTATGGGGAACGAATTCAACCGCGCTGTGCCATGGCAGGGAATGACTGGACTTGTCTTGGACACCACAGGGAACCAGCGGACAAGTGAGAAGGCCGAAGCCGTCGAACCCGAGCGTTACACTTGCAAGGGGAGCATGAGGCGGAGCTCGACAGAGGCCGCCGTATCATACTGAGAGGACCCGAGCTTGTAAGGTCGGGATGTCCAAGTTATAAAATCTGACAAAAGTGGATGGCGAGGACCAGCCGGCCGCCTCACAGATGTCTTTAATAGAGACTCCACTGGACCAAGCCCACGAGGAAGCCATTCCTCTAGTGGAGTGTGCTCTGACTCTTATGGGGCAGTCAAGGCCCATAGAGGAGTAGCAGAGAGCAATAGCATCGACTATCCAACACGAAAGACGTTGCTTTGACACTGAAGACCCCTTGGTGCAGCCGTCAAAGCAGATAAAGAGCTGATCGGATTGCCGGAACGGCCGTGATCGCTCGATGTAGGTCCTCAATGCCCTGACAGGGCAGAGTAATTCCAGCTCTTGCTCATCCGACGAGGGAGGCAGCACTGAGAGGGAAATGACCTGTGCTCTGAACGGGGTCGAGAGCACTTTAGGGGGATGTAGCCATGCCTGGGTTTTAAAATGACTTTGGAGTTGTTGGGCCCGAACTTGAGGCATGCAGGGCTCATGGAGAGGGCCTGCAAGTCGCCGACACGCTTGCACGCTTGGCTAATGCAAGTAGCAGAGCGGTTTTGAGTGTCAGGGGCCTGAGGTCAGCTGAATGCAGTGGCTCAAAGGGGGGCACTTTGAGAGCTCTAGGGGATTCAATCGCCTAGAGCCTCTCAGGAAACATGAAAATGGCGGAGAAATTTGCTCTTTTAAGCGGTTAAAACCGCTGGAATAGCTCTTTAAATTGTTCGCCGGATGGCGGCAGGAGACTCGCTGAGAAGGCGGCCGGAAGCGGGAGGCGGGCGGCTCGAGAGCGGCACTTGAGGCGGTAGTCTGAGAGGTAATGTAAACCGCACGAAAGTTTTTTGATCCTTATTTATTTATTATGATAAATTATAAAGCTGCGTGCGCTCATGACTCTTTAGCTCTGGCCATGACAGGCACGCCTCCAGGTTTTTAATTTTTAAAAACATTTTTAGTGTACGCTGAATGCAATGTTAGTCATTTGAAATAAAAGCGTCTGCTAAATGCATAAATATAAATGGAAATTAAGTCAATTTCAGATAGCTAAATGACACAAAATAACAACTGTGGTTGGTCTGCCAGACAGTTTTTGTTTTGTCTAAATAAGTGGTTCATGGTGACAAAGACTGCAAAGAGGACCACATTTTAAGTTAGATTAATTTTGCTACAATTTGATCAAATAGGCTATTCCTTTAAACAAAAGGAAATAATTTAGGTCAAGAAACTAGAACTGAAATCCCATGGCGAAATGCCTGCTTATATAGCTATAAGCCACGCCCGTTTTGGCAGGCTTCTTTGCGCGCTTGTCGCCATAGGCTCGCGCAGCTACACCGCGCCGTCTTTGGTTCAACAACTTGTCTATGAGTGAACCAATGACGATGCAGTTACACTGTGTTATTGAAAAAGGCTTCAGTAATGGGGAAAAAGGAGACCTTTCCCCATACTCAGTACGAATGAAGTATCAAAAGGGAACTCCTCATTTTTTTTAAAAAACATCTTGTTTAACACCTACACCTCTTCTTATTTTTTTCAATACGAATGGGCCACAAGAGAAATATTAAGAAATAAATTGTAAAATAGTGTTAAATAGTGTTATCAGAACATGTTGAAGTAGAGCTCTCATCACTGAGTTTTTGGTTTCACTTTCTACAGTGAATAATTGACTGGGATTTGAGACATAAAATCAAGTAAATTATAATATATATATATATATATATATATATATATGTATATATTATTTATTATTAATAATTTATTAATAACATTTTTTAATGCAAAATAATACCCCCCAAATCGTTTGTCCTGGCGCTGGGACTGGCAGAGACCACAACGAAAATATTATAAGGGAACACCAACAAGTGACGTACCTGGCTGGGACCGCTGGCTGGGATTGTTCAATGTTTGCTCTTCTGGTGAGTTTTTTGTTTATCTCAACATTCTGATCGTATGTGCATTATGAGCAGGCCTATTTGCAGCACGTTTCTCTATTTGCATGTGTTGTGGACTTTTGCAGCGCGTTTCACTATTTGCATGTGTTGTGGACTTTTGCAGCGCATTTCTCTATTTGTATGTGTTGTGGATTTTTGCAGCGCGTTTCACTATTTGCATGTGTTGTGGACTTTTGGCGTTAAATTATAAATGGCATGGCAGGCACGCCTCCAGGTTTTTAATTTTTACAAACATTTTTAGTGTACGCTGAATGCAATGTCATTTGAAATAAAAGCATCTGCTAAATGCATAAATATAAATGGAAATTAAGTCAATTTCAGATAGCTAAATGACACAAAATAACAACTGTGGTTGGTCTGCCAGACAGTTTTTTTCATGGTGACAAAGACTGCAAAGAGGACCACATTTTAAGTTAGATTAATTTTGCTACAATTTGATCAAATAGGCTATTCCTTTAAACAAAAGGAAATAATTTAGGTCA
Source organism: Ancherythroculter nigrocauda (assembly GCA_036281575.1). Taxonomy (NCBI): domain Eukaryota; kingdom Metazoa; phylum Chordata; class Actinopteri; order Cypriniformes; family Xenocyprididae; genus Ancherythroculter; species Ancherythroculter nigrocauda. The sequence goes on along the minus strand of VTFQ01000022.1, from coordinate 11,701,472 downwards.
CTCACATTGAGTAAACGCACAGAAGCCGCTTCATTTCCAGTTAATCAATTCAGTAGGGAAAGGATTCTTCTAGTCAAAATGCTCCTACCATTATTAGTGTTCTTTAAGAATGGGTATGCCTGTAAATACAGATGGATGTGGTAGCAATGAGTGTGACGTGTTTGGAAGAGTAAAGCATCTCTTGGGCCTCAGGGTTGGAGTGATTTTAAAAGCATGCTAAAACTCAGATAAATGCAGCAATCAATACAACACTATACATGGAGAGAGAGAGGGAGTGTGCAGAAAAGAGGGACGTGACCCAGCTGCTCTATAGTCCAGTGCTCTTCCTTTGATTCACTGTTTTCCCAAAAGTGCTCATGTGGAGCAGGAATGATTATATGTCTACTGATTGCATTACAAAGGCACATCTGACTTAATGTGTACAAAAACAATCTTCTCACTGCTCCTCGTAAATTCTTCAGCTGGAGAGGTAAACAACCTCCAACCTTTTCTGTTGAAAATATCACTTTTTTTTCCACTTTTTTCCTTTTTGCTCAACAGTTGGTGAGAATCAGTATGGACAGAGGAAGAGAACATTTTTATTTGAATGAAAGATGTGCAAGATGGGGAAAAGTACAATCTTTTACCATTTTCAACAAAAAAGGTAAACAAACATTTATTAATTTAACGTCTGCTAAATTAATACATGTAGATGTAAATGTACATTTACTTTTTAAATGTTCATTATTGTGACTTTTTCATCTTGGATATCATGTTAAGGTTAAAATATAAGTATTAATTATATTTATAAAAATTGTATAATATTAGTACTAAGTATTGATTTAAAATTATTTTGTAGATGTGCAAGATTTGTGCAGTTTAACGCTTTAAAAATATTTAACGCAACTAACGCAGATCACGCTGTCATACATTCAAATGCTTTTAAACTATTCAAGCACACAGAATGCCTCATTGAGTTCTTTCGTGCTTGAACAGTGTCACAGTTCCCTTTCAAGGGAACTCGCGCTGCGTCAAGTGCTTTGGGAACGCCTCTGTGTGATTGCGTCGTGAAGCACGTCATGTGAAATCTGTCCAATGGCGTGACGGAACGTCATAGGCGGGTGACGTCATGACCAGGAAACTATAAAGCACACCCGAACCAAACAGTGTTAGCTTCTATGTCTTCTGTGTCTTTACCTGCAGGACCCAGCTTTATTTCAGGAGGTAGAAGCATGCTCCGCGGTTTCTTCTGCCCCTGGTGAAGCGCTGATGCTGCAACGATCTAGTTCTGAGGAACTGGACATTATCAGCATCAACCCTGGTGAAGTTGAGGAGTCGCCACCTCACATACAAGCATATGTGGAGCTCATGGAGGTTGTTACTAGAGTGGTGGCCAGATAAACATAAGCTGGCCAGCCGAGAAACAGGAAGCCCATCAGTCCAGTCTATTAGACGAGCGCTTCCTTCCATCTCACGCACAACATCCATGCCGGGGCTTGCCTTTTTTTTTGGAATAGACCTGCGTCCTATCGGGTCTATAGTCCACAGATTTCTAACTATAGTAACATTATGGGACTGAAAAGGCATGGTGATGGGGAGATGCCTCGGGTGGAAGAGACGCTTGCGAGCCATCTCTCCCCCAAATCGGCAGCCTCCCTCAAAGCCCCGAAAGCGCTACGTACATCATCTGCTTTAGTGGGTAAAACATACTCGGCAGCAGGTCAGGCAGCGGCTTGTTCACATACTATGGCCATCCTTCAAGCATATCAGGCTGACCTGCTGACATCGATGAGGGTGGGGAAGTCAGCCGCGAGGTGTTTGTTGAGCTCAGGAAATCTACAGATCTCTCTCTCCATGCTACCAAGGAGACCGCCAGATCTATTGGGCGGTCAATGGCTATGGCCCTGGTGGCCACGGAGAGGCACCTATGGCTCGCCCTCGCTGACATGAAAGACAAAGATAGATCTTTTCTTCTCAATGCCCCGCTTACGCCACCTGGCCTCTTCGGCGACTCAGTTAATACAGTTGTCGAGAGGTTCCAGGAAGCCAAGAAGCAGGCGGCGGCATTCTAGAAGTTTCTTCCCCACCGCTCTTAGGTCTCAGGGACTGCTGGGCAAAGGGAGCAGTCCCAACTGAGTATGAGCTCCTCTTACAGGGCGCAACAGAAAGTGAGCATTGCTTCCCGTGCCCCCCCACAAAAAGACTGTGGGTCGGGTGAGCGTTCATAACCGAAGTCGGCTAAGGGTAAGACGGATCTGAGGACCGTCATTATCCAGCGGAAGGCTTCGGGAAAGAAGTCCTGACGCCAGTGGTGTCAGGCTTCTGATGGCAGTCCCCTCCGGGGTGAGTCGGTGTTCACCTCAGTGCATGGTGCCCGTCTCCCCTCGGTGCCCTCAGGGGGCCATTCTGCCAACCCTGCCACCTCGCGTACTTCAGGGTGCAGCGGCTCTCAGTGAACGTAGGCGGCACTGGGGTGTTCGCTCCCTCAGAGGAGGGATCAAAAATGGCCAGTTTGGTTGCTTCCTGCCAGTTTGCCGCTTCAGGACACCGAGCTGGTCATACATCAAACACCAGAGGTCAGTCATGAGAGACTGATTCCCTTAGTAGATTCTTTGGCAGTGTGGAAACATCTGTCAAGCGTATTTCAATGGGTCCTGCACACAGTAGAATTTGGGTACAGAATTAATTTCGGGTTGCGACCGCCCAGGTTCAACGGGGTGCTGTTCACAGAGGTGAGCCCCGAGCAGGCTCTGTTTATGGAACAGGAAGTACAGACTCTCTTGTGAAAAGAAGCTATAGAAAGGGTTCCTTCTCCCAGCAGGGAGTCAGGGTTTTACAGCCGGTACTTCATAGTTCCGAAGAAGGATGGAGGGTTGTGTCCCATTCTAGATCTGCGCCTATTGAATCGCTCTGTCAAGAAGATCAAGTTCAGAATGTTAACTCTGAAGCAAATCATGTCACAAGTCAAGTCCGAGGACTGGTTTGTCACGATAGATCTGAAAGACGCATACTTTCATATATCCATCCTTCCTCAACACAGGAAGTTCCTGATGTTCGCTTTCGGGGGCAAAGCGTACCAATATCGGGTTCTTCCTTTCGGCCTAGCTTTATCTCCCTGCACCTTCACAAAATGCGTGGATGCAGCTCTGGCTCCTCTGCGACTCCAGGGCATCTGCGTGTTGAATTACATAGACGACTGGTTGATTCTAGCACAGTCAGAAGAATTGGTGGTTCAGCATCGAGATGCTGTTCTCGCCCATATAAAGTGTCTGGAGTTACGGATAAACGCAAAGAAGAGTGTGCTTTCTCCAGCTCAGAGAAACTCTTTTCTAGGCGTAGTTTGGGATTCGGTTTTGATGCAAGCACGTCTGTCGCCAGCTTGCATAAAGGCCATTCTCACAGCCGTAAACAAGCCCGGTGTTTGGGGCTCTTTGTCATCACGTAACACTAGCGACAGATGCATCCCTCACCAGCTGGGGGGTGATCATGAGTGGTTGCTCGGCTCAGGGTCTGTGGATGGGTCATTATCTTTCCTGGCACACAAACCAGATGGAGATGATAGCCGTGTTCCTGGCACTCAAACACTTCCTCCCAGATCTCAGGGGCCATCATGTGTTGGTCTGCACAGACAACACAGTGGTGGTCTCCTATATAAAACATCAGGGGGGTCTGCGGTCGTGCCCCTTATGCAAGTTGGCACACCAGATCCTCTTGTGGGCCCGGGGGAAGTTACTGTCAGTCAGGGCAGTATACATCCCAGGGCGTCTTAATCAGGAAGCAGACATCCTGTCAAGGCAGGAGCTAAGGCCCGGGGAGTGGAGACTTCACCCCGAGGTGGTGGAGCGCTCCTTTGGGAGCACTTCGGGAAAGCGGATGTGGACTTATTTGCGTCTCTGGAAATGACTCACTGTCCTCTATATTTCTCCCTCACACATCCAGCCCCCCTGGGGTTGGACGCTATGGTGCAGACGTGGCTGAGGCTGCTCAAAACTCTATTCCTCCTCGCTATCTCGTCTCTTAAGATAATTGGAGACCTACAAGACCTTTCGGTCTCTCCCTCTTGCCTGGACTTTGTGCCAGGCATGGTTAAAGCTTTCCTCTTCCCGCGGAAAGGATATGTTCCTAAGGTCCCCACTAATGTGGCGGGCCCGATTATGCTGCAGGCCTTCTGTCCTCCTCCATTTCTGGATCCAGACCAGGAGAAACTTAATTTGCTGTGCCCTGTCAGGGCTTTGGATGCTTACGTCCACAGAGCTACCCTGTGGTGTAAGACGGATCAGTTGTTCGTTTGTTTTGGGGCCCCACATAAGGGGCACCCTGCATCCAAGCAAACCTTGAGCAAGTGGGTAGTTGAGGCTATCTCACTTGCATGTGAGTTGGTCGGTCATCCTTCTCCTCTTAAGGTCCATGCTCACTCAACTCAGAGTATGGCTGCCTCTTTGGCTTTGTCCCTCCAGGAAGTTTGTTATGCAGCAGGGTGGTCCTCGCCTCACGCTTTTGTTAGGTTTGTAAGGGTGGAAATCCTACAGCGGTTCAGACTGTAAGGTTTGCCGAGCGACTAAAGAAACTTTATCAGTAAGATGGTAGAAAACTGTACATTTCTTGTCTATTACCACCCACTGCAACTTATACCAACGACGGAAATAAGCGCAGTTATAATAGCAAAATATGTGGGAGAGCGTTGCTATAGTGTGACAATATTGTATTGCAATAGGAGCACATTAATGTTAATACTAAATCAAAACTAGTTAGCACATCATTTGTAATTGAAAGGGTTTAATGACAATATCTGATTATGGTTACACTTAAAATAATTACAAAATAGATGTATGAGATGATACAATCATATACCATTAATTGTACACAGCATGTATGTAAAAAGTTACCTGAGAGAGAGAAAGAAAGAGAGAGCAAGAGATAGAGAGAGAGAGAGAGCAAGAGAGTGCCCAAGATCCAAGAAAGAAGAACAGAGTATAAAAGAGACCAGAGCAACAGTTACGATCTTCTTTTAATGTGAGACATTCAAACTGACCAATCAGAAGATTAAAACTTCCCCCACTGTACTAAAGTTGTGACCATTTGTAGACCCCCCATGTACACACATCTTGGCCCCTCAGGGCTTGATCAATATCAGCACCTTTGTGCCTTCCAAATGGCCCTTGTAGCAAGAGGGGGTTGAAACAGTAAAGCAAATGTCTTTGTTCATTTTAAAATATCTTTAGATATTTTCAATTCTTACAGGTTCTATAACCTAGATGTGGCCTTGACCCAGGGGTTACAAGTGCTGGTGTCTTAGTGTGCGCTTAACAGTTTCACACGGACAGGCACTTGGTTTTATGGCGGTGTGGATATCTCGTTCCCAAAGTGCTTGACGCAGCACGAGTTCCCTTGAAAGGGAACGTCTCAGGTTATGTATGTAACCATGGTTTCCTGAGAGGGAACAAGACACTGCGTCACGTTGCCATACTCCCAGCATGCCTGTGACCGACTTATTTCCACTTTTCAGAAGCTAACACTGTTTGGTTCGGGTGTGCTTTATAGTTTCCTGGTCATGACGTCACCCGCCTATGACGTTCCGTCACGCCATTGGACAGATTTCACATGTGCTTCACGACGCAATCACGCAGAGGCATTCCCAAAGCGCTTGACGCAGCGTCTCATTCCCTCTCAGGGAACTATGGTTACATAAGTAACCTGACATGTTTTGAGTTTTCATGGATATTCAGTTGTTTTCTTTAGTTACATGTCTTCCTTTGTTCAGTTTTCCCACCACGCTTTTAGTTGCTATGGTTATTCATTAATCATCACAGGTGTTTGTTGTCATTACACTCATTTGCCTTTCTATTTAAGTTGCTGTGTTTATGCACTCATTGTCTGGTCAGGTTTGGTCACGTCTGGTCACATAGAGGTTAGTTTCTTCTACTTATCTTGTTTGTATTGCCTTCTAAGTGGATTATTAAAAACATTATACCTGATCTTCATCTTCATCGTGTGTTCCTTGCAACCGTTGGTGACAAACACACCAAAAACACACCAAATTATGTCAAAATTCACATTTTGTTGAGTATCCTTGTAATCAAAAATAATAATAATAATAATTATTATAATAATAATCAAATGAACGTAAAGAGTTGTGAGAAAATAGGATGTGCCAGATCGTAAAGTGACAGCAGTCAATAAACTGGCTGCTGTCAGTGTCATTAATGTTAATCAAAGAACAAAAGACAAAGAGAAAATCACTCACTGCTCTTGACTGAATAACTTTTGTAGCTTTAATAAGGATTAATCTATATTCAATTTATAATTTATGCAGTGAAGACTGTGCGGTGTTTATTAACTGCACAGATACAGAAATTATTCAATTTCTGTATACAGGTGCTGGTCATATAATTAGAACATCATCAAAAAGTTGTTTTATTTCACTAATTCCATTCAAAAAGTGAAACTTGTATATTATATTCATTCATTACACACAGACTGATATATTTCAAATGTTTATTTCTTTTAATTTTGATGATTATAACTGACAACTAAGGAAAATCACAAATTCTGTATCTCAGAAAATTAGAATATTTCTTAAGACCAATACAAAGAAAGGATTTTTAGAAATCTTGGCCAACTGAAAAGTATGAGCATGTACAGCACTCAATACTTAGTTGGGGCTCCTTTTGCCTGAATTACTGCAGCAATTCGGCATGGCATGGAGTCGATCAGTCTGTGGCACTGCTCAGGTGTTATGAGAGCCCAGGTTGCTCTGATAGTGGCCTTCAGCTCTTCTGCATTGTTGGGTCTGGCATATTGCATCTTCCTCTTCACAATACCCCATAGATTTTCTATGGGGTTAAGGTCAGGCGAGTTTGCTGGCCAATTAAGAACAGGGATACCATGGTCCTTAAACTGGGTACTGGTAGCTTTGGCACTGTGTGCAGGTGCAAAGTCCTGTTGGAAAATGAAATCTGCATCTCCATAAAGTTGGTCAGCAGCAGGAAGCATGAAGTGCTCTTCCTGGTATACAGCTGTGTTAACCTTGGACCTCAGAAAACACAGTGGACCAACACCAGCAGATGACATGGCACCCCAAACCATCACTGACTGTGGAAACTTTACACTGGACCTCGAGCAACGTGGATTGCGTGCCTCCAGACTCTGGGACCCTGATTTCCAAAGGAAATGCAAAATTTACTTTCATCAGAGAACATAACTTTGGACCACTCAGCAGCAGTCCAGTCCTTTTTGTCTTTAGCCGCTTCTGACGTTGTCTGTTGTTCAAGAGTGGCTTGACACAAGGAATGCAACAGCTGAAACCCATGTCTTGTATACGTCTGTGCATTGTGGTTCTTGAAGCACTGACTCCAGCTGCAGTCCACTCTTTGTGAATCTCCCCCACATTTTTGAATGGGCTTTGTTTCACAATCCTCTCCAGGGTGTGGTTATCCCTATTGCTTGTACATTTTTTTCTACCACATCTTTTCCTTCCCTTCGCCTCTCTATTAATGTGCATGGACACAGAGCTCTGTGAACAGCCAGCTTCTTTTGCAATGACCTTTTGTGTCTTGCCCTCCTTGTGCAAGGTGTCAATGGTCATTTTTTGGACAACTGTCAAGTCAGCAGTCTTCCCCATGATTGTGTAGCCTACAGAACTAGACTGAGAGACCATTTAAAGGCCTTTGCAGGTGTTTTGAGTTAATTAGCTGATTAGAGTGTGGCACCAGGTGTCTTCAATATTGAACCTTTTCACAATATTCTAATTTTCTGAGATACTGAATTTGTGATTTTCCTTAGTTGTCAGTTATAATCATCAAAATTAAAAGAAATAAACATTTGAAATATATCGGTCTGTATGTAATGAATGAATATAATATACAAGTTTCACTTTTTGACTGAGATCAGACAGGTTGTTGGCCTTTTTGAATTAGTGAAATAAATCAACTTTTTGATGATATTCTAATTATATGACCAGCACCTGTATTTACCTGTTTTACATACCTGAAAACTGTTTACAGGGTTGCATGGGTCAAAAACAACCTAAAACGATAACTTTTGTTGTGCATTTTAGCAGGGCAGGTAAAAATCTGAACTGTAGAAGAAAAAAAAAAAACCTTAGCATTGAGCCCTGATATTTTAAAGGCACAGTTATATGAGACATTTATTACAATGGGTTTATGAATTATGTGATTGTTTTAATTTCAGTTAAATTTTAAATTAAGTTCAGTTAATTTTTTTAAGCCTAATGTTAAAAATTATCTTTGTTGTTTCACAATGAAACACATATTTCATGACAAAAACAAGACAATGTTCCTGCCCAAATTGCAATGACAACCAAGAAGTGGCTTGAGAACAATCCATCAGGCTCATTGTGGTGAGGGGGGCATGGTTCAGCGAGGTCTGCAACCGGAGAGAATAGCGGGAGACGCTTGGTAAGTGAGTGGGTTGAATACAAATCACGAACACCTGTTTCTCATTCCAGTGGGCCCATCTCGTTTAGGGGCAGGTGGACAGGCACAGCGGGCTGCTCGGTGGGCTCCCGGGGAACCTCCCGGTCAATCCAGCTCCGGAACGCCTCGCGGTCCTCCTGCTGGGTCTGTAGGATGGCTTGAAAACACCGCTCCTGATCGCCTCTTAGCTCCAGCAGGGCCTGTTGTTGTTCGCGGTGCAGGACCGCGAGGGACGCAATGATGTCCGCAAATGTGGTGGAGGACGAAGATTGCATGGCGACGTGCTCCCGTCTTCCTTCCCGGGTTTCGGCACCAGTGTAGTACACTTAAGTTCGTAGTTGGGGGAAGGAAGAGGTCAGGGTCGACGAACAAGTGCTGACTGAGACTTTATTAACTTTCAAAAAGGTTCAACAGAAAGACTGTGCAACGCACAACAACAAAAATAAACAATCCACAAAGAGCTTCACTCCAGGTTCGGTATACACCATCCACAAGGGCTTCTCTCCAAGTTTGGTATACACAATCCACAAGGGCTTCACTCCAAGCACCTCGACTCGACTCAGTCAGCAGTTCCCCTCTCTCTCACACACTCCTGCTTCTCACGGCGTTTTGTCCTGTCTCCGCGCCAATCACTGGAATGAGAAACAGGTGTTCGTGATTTGTATTCAACCCACTCACTTACCAAGCGTCTCCCGCTATTCTCTCCGGTTGCAGACCTCGCTGAACCACGCCCCCCTCGCCACACTCATGTTTTGGCCTAGTCAGAATCAAATTAGAACCCTATAGTGAATATTTGGTCCCACATTAAACTCAAATACATTGGGAGACATTTTTCAACTATTGTGATTAAAATGGTTAAAAAGAGCACTAAATATTGCCATTGCCATTTTTGGCTTGGTCCCCCTTTTTTTCCCCAGGAGTATATATACTGTATAGGGCCACATGTTGCCGGTTCTCTGACCACCAATATAAAGCTTAATTTGTATGAACAAAAAAATACATTAAAACAGTAATGTTTTGAAAAATTATTTTAATTTTAAAAATTCTAGTTTTATATATTTTAAAATGTAAGCCAATTATTCCTAATTTATATGCAAGTTAATTTATTTTATGTTAATTGTGGTGAGGGGGGCGTGGTTCAGCGAGGTCTGCAACCGGAGAGAATAGCGGGAGACGCTTGGTAAGTGAGTGAGTTGGATACAAATCACGAACACCTGTTTCTCATTCCAGTGATTGGCGCGGAGACAGGTTAAAACGCCGTGAGAAGCAGGAGCGTGTGAGAGAGAGGGGAACTGTTGACTGAGTCGAGTCGAGGTTCGTGGAGTGAAGCCCTTGTGGATGGTGTAAACCAAACTTGGAGAGAAGCCCTTGTGGATAGCGTATGCCGAACCTGGAGTGAAGCCCTTTGTGGATTGTTTATTTTCGTTGTTGTGCGTTGCACAGTCCTTCTGTTGATATTCAATAAAGACTCAGTCAGCAGTTGTTCGTCGTCCCTGACCACTTCCTTCCCCACTACGAACTTAAGTCTACTACACTGGTGCCGAAACCCGGGAAGGAAGTTGGTGAGCACGTCGCCATGCAATCTTCGTCCTCCGCCACATTTGCGGACATCATCGCGTCCCTCGCGGTCCTGCACCGCGAACAACAACAGGCCCTGCTGGAGTTAAGAGGCGACCAGGAGCGGTGTTTCCAAGCCATTCTACGGACCCAGCAGGAGGACCGCGAGGCGTTCCGGAGCTGGATTGACCGGGAGGTTCCCCGGGAGCCCACCGAACCGCCCGCTGTGCCTGTCCACCTGCCCTTAAATAAGATGGGCCCACTGGATGATCCAGAGGTGTTCTTAGACCTCTTCGAGAGATCCGCGGAGGCGTGTAAATGGCCGCGGGACCAGTGGTCGATGAGGCTGGTCCCGCTCCTCTCAGGAGAAGCACAGGTGGCGGCACAGCAGCTCCCCGTCCCGAACCTCCTGGTCTATGAAGACCTACGGCGGGCCATCGTCCAGCGGGTCGGTCGGACCCCGGAGCAGCACCAACAGTGCTTCCGCTCCCTCGACCTGGGTGAGTCCGGCCGGCCCTTCACGTTGGCCCAGCAGCTCCGGGACTCGTGCCGCAAATGGTTGCTGGCTGAGGGAAGCGACGTGGACCTGGTCGTCGATCGCGTGGTGCTGGAGCAATTCATCACTCGGCTCCCGAAGAAGACGGCCGAGTGGGTCCAGTGCCACCGCCCCACGTCGCTGGACTCAGCCATCCAACTGGCGGAGGATCATCTGGTGGCGTGCCAAGGGGGCGGCGAACCCCTTCCAGCTGCCTCTCTCTCTCCCTCTCTTTTGTCCCCCTCTCTCTCTAGACCTGTCCCTCTCCCTAGGTCTCGATTCCAAAAGAAATCCTCACTGATCAAGGCACGGCGTTTATGTCACGCACGTTACGCGAACTGTACGAATTATTGGGCATTAAATCGGTTCGTACCAGCGTCTTTCACCCACAAACGGACGGGCTGGTTGAACGTTTTAATCGCACGCTTAAATCCATGATTCGTAAGTTCGTGCAAGAGGACGCCAAAAATTGGGATAAGTGGTTAGAACCTCTGTTATTCGCAGTGCGAGAGGTCCCGCAAGCCTCCACGGGGTTTTCCCCCTTCGAGCTTCTCTTTGGGCGCCAGCCCCGTGGGGTGCTGGATGTCCTCAGGGAAACTTGGGAGGATGGACCATCTCAGGCCAAAAATGAAATTCAGTATGTGCTGGACTTGCGATCAAAACTCCACACTTTGGGGCGGCTATCAATGGAGAATTTATTACAGGCCCAGCACAGACAGAGCCAACTGTATAACAGACGGTCTAACCTACGTAAATTCGCACCGGAGGAAAAAGTGCTTGTATTGCTCCCTACTTCCAGTTCGAAATTACTTGCAAAGTGGCAAGGACCCTTTGAGGTCACACGGCAAGTCGGCGAGCTCGATTACGAGGTGGTACGGTCCGACAGGAGGGGGGCACGTCAAATCTATCACCTCAACCTGCTAAAAAAATGGAATGAGGCAGAATCAGTGATGCTGGCGACGGTGATTAGTGGGGAGGATGATCTCGGACCAGAGGCGAATGTAAAAACTCAATCTCTCGCTCTGGTCCCGGGGGGAGATCACCTCTCGCCCTCCCAGCTCACTGATTTATCCAAATTGCAAAAGGAATTTGCAGACGTGTTCTCTCCCCTGCCGTGACGTACCAACCTCATTCAGCACCATGTCGAGACGGAGCCGGGCGTGGTTGTTCGCAGCCGGCCGTATAGGTTACCTGAACACAAAAAAAAGGTAGTTCAGGACGAATTAGAGGCAATGCTGAAAATGGGAGTAATAGAAGAGTCCAGCAGTAACTGGGCGAGCCCGATAGTTTTGGTTCCTAAGACCGACGGCTCGGTTCGTTTCTGCGTGGACTATCGCAGGGTGAATGCAGTGTCGAAATTCGACGCGTATCCAATGCCGCGGGTGGACGAATTGCTTGACCGGCTAGGTGCGGCTCGATTTTATTCGACACTGGACTTAACGAAAGGGTACTGGCAGATCCCCTTGTCGCCTTTATCCAAAGAAAAGACAGCTTTCACGACGCCGTTCGGATTACACCAATTTGTTACGCTTCCGTTCGGGCTGTTCGGGGCACCGGCCACCTTTCAGCGACTCATGGATAAAATTCTCCGGCCCCATGCTGCATATGCGGCTGCCTATCTAGATGATATTATTATCTATAGTAATGATTGGCAGCGGCATATGCAGCATGTGAGAGCCGTCCTGAGATCGCTGAGAGCGGCTGGGCTCACGGCCAACCCGAAGAAGTGTGCAATTGGGCGCGTGGAAGTAAGGTATCTGGGCTTCCACTTGGGGCATGGGCAGGTGCGTCCCCAAATTGACAAGACGGCAGCGATTGCGACCTGTCCGCGCCCCAAGACCAAAAAGGAGGTTAGACAGTTCCTCGGGCTGGCGGGATATTATAGAAGGTTTGTACCTAATTATTCGGCCCTCACCAGCTCGTTGACTGATCTAACTAGAAAGGATGCTCCAGATACGGTCCAGTGGACGGAGCTGTGCCAGCAGGCTTTCACCCAGGTGAATTCACTCTCTGGGACGGGAATTCACTCTCTGTTCGGACCACGCTCCCCTGCAGTGGCTCCACCGCATGAAGGATACCAACGCGCGGATCACTCGTTGGTATCTGGCTTTACAGCCTTTTAAGTTCAAGGTGGTCCACAGGCCGGGTGTTCGAATGGCTGTGGCCGATCTCCTCTCCAGAAATGGGGGGGGGGGGCCGCAGGCCGGACGGCTCCCCGGCCTGAGTCGGGCGGTGGGGGTATGTGGCGAGGGGGGCGTGGTTCAGCGAGGTCTGCAACCGGAGAGAATAGCGGGAGACGCTTGGTAAGTGAGTGAGTTGGATACAAATCACGAACACCTGTTTCTCATTCCAGTGATTGGCGCGGAGACAGGTTAAAACGCCGTGAGAAGCAGGAGCGTGTGAGAGAGAGGGGAACTGTTGACTGAGTCGAGTCGAGGTTCGTGGAGTGAAGCCCTTGTGGATGGTGTAAACCAAACTTGGAGAGAAGCCCTTGTGGATAGCGTATGCCGAACCTGGAGTGAAGCCCTTTGTGGATATTCTGTTGATATTCAATAAAGACTCAGTCAGCAGTTGTTCGTCGTCCCTGACCACTTCCTTCCCCACTACGAACTTAAGTCTACTACATTAATAAATCAGATTTTCCATTAGTCTTCTGTTTTGAATGATTTATAAGAAATTACTCTAATTTGCAGATTATTAATATTTAAAAAATAATATTTTTGTGGAAACCATAATATTTTTCAGGATATTCTAATGAATAGAAAGTTCAAAACATCTCAGGTTATGTATGTAACCATGGTTCCCTGAGAACAGGGAACAAGACACTGGGTTCGAAAATGCTTATGGGGAACACCATCATGTGAACCGGTGTCTGAAAGCAATTGTCAAATCTCACCAATCCTATTGGCCGGCAACAGCCTATGACGTCATCATAGCGTGACCTGGAAGTATATAAGGAGCGCCTAGAGAACCAGTCAGTACCTTATTGTCTGAAGGGACTGTTCAACAGGCAGCCCCGATGCATGGCTAGGAAACGCAGTGTCTCGTTCCCTATTCTCAGGGAACCATGGTTACATACGTAACCTGAGACATTCCCTTTCAAAAGGGAACTCAACACTGCGTTTGAAAATGCTTATAAGGAACGATATACCCACGCCGCCATGCTTGAGGGGAGTGCATGCCAAAAATGGCTAGACAGACATCAGAACTAGCAGCTTCAACTGAAATGCCAGAACCACTCCCTCTACGGGTCATACATAGGCCGTCAGTGACAGCATTCCCTATGGTCAACAGCCCAAGCTATAAGCCTCAAAGAGGCCTTCCGCAGAAGGATGCTCAAAGGCTTCTGGAACCAAGCTTCTTTCCAAAGAAAAGAGGGTACCTTTAAGGGAATGTGGCCAGGGGGCCTGAGGGAACCCTAGCCAGTCACTTGTTCGACCCTGATTGCCACCAGGGAGGCAGACCTGGTCTACTTTTACAGAAACCTAGTCTTGGCCAACAACCTGTCTGATCTCAGTCTGAGAAGGGCGGCCTGTGAAGGCCACACACCTAGAACAGCTTGCTTGCTGATGAGCAGGATCCCACAAACATGGAACTCGCTCAGAATACACCGAGTTTAACTAGCAGATAAGACTGTAGAGTGCCCACATATTACAGTCTACCTCAACACATTCCAACAAGCAGTGTACTCAGTAAAAAACACTTTTTACTCTTTAAGCAAGAGGAGTACAAACTTACGCCATCATGCTCTGAAGGAGGTCCAAACAGGACCTGCGACCTCAGAATGACATGGGCGTCAGCCAGTGGCAGTCTAAACTCTAAGGGAGCCAAATCTTAGAAACAAACTATCCAGTGATGTTAACTAGTTTAACTCAACCTGAGCAAATCTTCCACACAATCATTCCACAATCATTCCAAAAAGCAGTGTACTCAGTAAAAACACTTTACTCTATAAGCAAGAGGAGTACAAACTTACGCCATCATGCTCTGAGGGAGGCCCAAACAGGGCCTGCGACTCCAGAAAGACACGTGGCGTCAGCTAGTGTCAGTGTCTAAGCTCTAAGGGAGCCAAATCTGAGAACCAAACCATCCTGTGAGGTTAACTAGTTTAACTTAACCTGAGCTAATCTTATCCACACATTCCAACAAGCGGTGTATTCAGTAAAAACACTTTTTACTCTTTAAGCAAGAGGAGTACAAACTTACGCCATCATGCTCTAAAGGAGGCCCAAACAGGGCCTGCAACTTCAGAAAGACACGTGGTGTCAGCTAGTGGCAGTGTCTAAGCTCTAAGGGAGCCATATCTGAGAACCAAACCATCCAGTGAGGTTAACTAGTTTAGCTCAAAATGAGCTTAATTTTATCCACACATTCCATCAGGCAATGTACTCAGCAAAAACACTTTTATTCTTTAACACTCTGAGGTCTGCGGTATTGCCGGCGATACCACCGCGTTTTTTTCTTACCAGTGTGAAAGAGACTCAAAATACTCTGTCAATGTTGCACATACAATTAAGAGTTATACACCATTTTAAATCTGTTGAATATCTTCTTTTATTTGTGTACACTCAGAGTAAAAACAAAATGTTGTGCTTTTTGCAAAATAAAGAAAACTAACATGATGCGTGATCTCTCGTTTCCTTCTGAACGAAGTCCAATCTGATAGTTCTCAGAAAATGAACTGTAACTTAGTGAATACTAATGACACAAAAATTAGACTTATGTCTAAAAAAACATTGAAATGTCAGGTTTTAAATCGTGTAAGTCAAATCGAAAACAAATATTCTCTGTATATGTAATCTGTATGAAAAGAGAGCTATGTCAGAAGTCCGTGATTCAGCTCATTATTTGCTAATGCAGCCACGCCCACAGAGCCAGCGCTATTCAGACTCAAATTCAGTCAATACATGCATACATCGTCGCAATCGTGTATTTATTGTCTTGAAAAGTGTTTTGAATAGCCATAGTTAGCAATCTCTGGCCTCTGTTAGTTCAGTTCCTGGAGAGTCACATGACCTGTTCTTCTTTAGATAAATTTGTGCACTAAAAGTGTACAGAGCGCCCTCTGGCTGCAAGTATGAATTGAAAACACAGTATCAAGCGCTCACAGTGATGACAATAAATATTGAATAAATATTACTCCTCTGTATAGAAAATTGACAAACATATGAGAATCCATCCATATTTCTCCAAATATGCATGCTTTTAAGCTAAAAGCCTATATGAAATGCCACAGAGGTAACATAATTATTCAGACACTTTGCATCACAGAAATACATTATATTTTAAAGAATATAATAGAATACCATTATTTTAAATTGTAATAATATTTCACGGTATTGCTGTTTTTTTCTGTATGTTTGATATACACCATATGATGAGCTTGAGATATGATCACAGAGGGTTTTTTCACAGCCTACCTGACTGAAAGGCCTCATTATTATGCAAGTCATTTCAGGTCATTATTATGTGATTCTTTTGTCTTCTCAGGTGTAAATGACCCATTATTCATGATGATTCACGCCTCCACGCATACTGTGTTTCTTGACAAAAAGTGTCTTGCAAAATTTAAATCTCTCTATTGTTTTATATGAACGAGCAGGCAGCATAATTTTTACATCATTCTGAAGCAAAAACTCTAGTCTACAACCTCCAATACCCAGAAGTCTTGTGAAAACAGATTTAATATACTTTTTTGGCCTTATTTCAGTGACTTAAGTTTTTTGTTTTTTCAATAACCACGCATAAACGTTATTCCTTCAAAAATACAAACATCTACATACATGTTTCTCACATATTATTGTAGCCTAGTTTGTGCTGAATACAGTGTAATGACACTTTTTCCATTAATATGTTTATGAACAACTGAAAAAAGCACAAATGTCAGGGCATGTCAAAACTTCTCCAGGGCCCCGAAAATCCTCAGACCCCAGAGGGTTAAGAAAAGGGAGTACAAACTTACGCCATCATGCTCTGAGGGAGGTCCAAACAGGACCTGCGACTTAAGAATGACACAGGCGTCAACCTGTGGCAGTGCTAGTTTCCATGTGAGCACACTCTAGCTGAAACATCTACCAACCTTGTAATAAAACAAGCTATTGTGCTCTGAAGGAGGCCCAAACAGAGCCTTCTACTTCACGCAACACGAGTGTCATTTTGTGGCAGTGTTCAAGCACTAAGGGAGCCATATATAAAAACCAAACTATGTAGTGAGGTTAGCTTTATTAAACTCAATCTGAGCTCATACAGTGCAACAGGCAATATACTCAGTAAAAACACTTTTTACCCTTACAGCAAGGGGAGTACAAACTACGTCACCATACTATAAAGGAGGCCAAAGTCAGGCCTACTACTCCAGAACACATGGGTGCTAGCCTGTGGCAGTATTAGAGTTACTGAGCTCACAAAGTGTAGGGCAGGAATCAGAACTAACAAATTAAAGTACAAAAACCTTGAACAACAAGGGAGTACTATTAATCCAACCCTGAAAAATACAGGGTGGGTACTTCACATCAGAAATTCTCACCAAAAACAGATACAATCTGTACTGAACCCAAGGTAACAGGAGCTTTCCTAAAAAGCTACAACCATATCACTCAAGCTTGAACATAGTTCAAGGGATTCAGGGGAAAACTGAAGTCAAAGTACCACTAGATAGTTCTGGGGGAGCGGGGCCACAGCAACAAAGTTTCTATTCACATAGTGAAAAGGGGCCTACACCGCCTGAGACAACGGCACCAGGGAGACTTAGCAATAGTCTGCTACCTTAGCTGCTATCTATTCTGCACCTACACCGAAGGGACAATGGGCCTTGGCCTGACAACTCTGATAAGAGGAGGCCAGAACTAGGAAAGGCTACACTCACATAACAGGGGTAGTATAAAAAGGGCATAAAATGCTACTAGCAGACCGCCTAAACCCTAGTTCTAGCCTAGGCCAGCTATAGCTGTGGGCCTATAAGGCCAACACATAAGCATAGATCTGCCTGGGGCTAAGAAACAACAGCCTCTACCAAGGACTCTCCACTGAGAGGAGGCAAACTCTGAGAATACTAAATTTTTACAGTAAAGCTCAGAGGAGCAAAGCTCAACCCAAGCACACAATGTCAGGTGGCCGACGCTAAACATAGATCTATCTGAAGTTAGTGAAAGCTAATCTCAAAACTCTAGCATTTACCAGAGGAGAAAGCTAATTAACCAAAAGGTGGCTAACAGTGCAGCTTAGTTAAAGCCGACATCTGAATACATATGAACAGTGGCTTCATTATCTGAAGCCAACACATCCAAAAAAGGGGACAAACAAAGTACTAGCCTAATAAAATATTGTTCCAGCCAACCTAATGGAACTTCAGGGCCCTTAGTACGCATCCTATACAGGAAACTGATTAAAAATATAAAGACAATTTCGGCAGGTCTAACTGATATGCTTACAAACAGACATTGGGTCTCATTCATGAAACATTCGTAAATATACGAGTAAATATGTGAGTGATTTGCGCGTAAAGAGACCTTCCCGAAAACTCTTCTCCTGATTCACAAATACTTCGTAAACCTCAGAAGTGATAGTGAAATGTGTGTGTGTGTTAATGAATTCCAATCAGTCGTAAATGGGACGCGCGTGCACGCTCATTCTCAATTACCATAAATCCCACCCATTAAATCCGACTGACAACTACATGGGCATCATATTATGACACCAAACGAAGGATTTTGTCCATTTTAGGAAACAATTTCCATAACAAATAAGGGGGCCATTAGTTTGCCCAACCGTATTGAAATCTATCCATTATTTGATTAAAGTGCTCCGTTTGCAGATGCTATTCATTTTATACCTAATCTTAAAAAAAAAAAAACAAAAAAAAAAAACCTTCTTATTCCTATCCTTTCACTTCCTCTAATCCCTCTCTATTGTATCTTAGGATAATCTGAGCACTGCCTATAACTTGTATTATGAGCACTTCTTGTCTATTTGCCTCGTCATGATGACTCGCTTGTTGTATTCCTCACTTGTAAGTCGCTTTGGATAAAAGCGTCTGCCAAATGAATAAATGTAAATGTAAATGTATTACTGGCTCTTACAATAAAAGTAAAAAGAAAAAACGTATGTAATTACTATATATAATATTTTTTCAAAATGCTGTGTAAATATGTACCTTATTAAGGTGAATTAAAATGCAGCCTTATTAATGAGCAAAACGTTCGCATGTTAAACGCACTATTTACGCGTGGCTGGGAGCAGGTGTAGATTTCTTTCGTACCAACTAACATTTGGAAAATACGAACATTTTAATGAATCCGAAAATTTACGCCAGAACCACTTTACACACGATTTACACAAAAATTCGTTCTGCTCGTGTTTCATGAATGAGACCCATTGTGTGTAAAGCAACAACCGCCTGACCTGCTGCCGTGTATAGAGTGTTGGAGCCTACCTAAATCATGAGATAGTTGCACCCATCTCGTCAGTACACTGTAAAAAATGATTTTATGGCTAAGTAAATAAAACAGGAAAAATCATGCATCTTTTGCTTAGAATAATCTTGTAAAAGAGAAAACTCTAGAATATTAAGTAAAATCTAAGCAAAGAAACCCCAAAGAAAACCCACGATCATCAAAGACTTCTCCAATCTGCACTGCACTCCATCTGCACTCGAGTCTTGACAGGTAAGCAATAAACTGCATTATATTGTCGATTTTTAGATTTAATTTATTCAGTGAATGTAATTTCATTCAATGGTTGTTTTGGTTGTTTTGTCATCACCTAATTCTGTACATTTGAAAAGTTTTGAGTGTTCTTAATGATGAGCGCGCTTCGTAAAATGTTAGCAATATAACATTAGCTTTTGTTAAGTTTTAAAGTTTAAGTTAAATAAATATGCCTAAAAAACTTGAATATGTCACCTAACTGTGATCTTTTTGTTTAAAGGGGTGGTTCAGTGGTTTTTTTCTAGGCTTGATTGTGTTTTTGGGGCGCAGTTTAACATGTCTTAATGCTTCATTTTTTTGAAAACGCTGTATTTTTCATATATTTTATCTTTACTTTACACCTCTGTTTCCACTGTCATATGAATGGCTCGTTTGACTTCCTGGTTCTATGAAGCCACTCCCTCTAAAATACGCAATGTGCTCAGATTGGTTAGCAGGTTGGTAGCTGGCCCAGTGTATCGTGATTCACTGAAGCGTCTGGAAACGCCACGCCCCTTACCATTCATTATTACTACCGCTTCAGGGAAAATGTAAATAATAGGGCTGTTGTGAACAACAGTCAAGATGGCATTCCAGGGGCCAGTTTACGACAGGGCCCCTCTCTAACTGCTGGTGTGTAAGAAGATGTGCCACACCGTGATTGGATCTTTGGTGAATGAACATAAACAAATGTTCAGCAACATCAGATAAGATGTTGGGACAACTACCAGATACCTCTTCCAGAGCAGGAAGGGGGACCTTCTGCACCCACCAAAACCAAGGAGAGGACTTCTCATTGGATGACACATTGACTCTAACCACTAAACTCATTCCTAAGGTTTAGGCAAGGACTGCCATAAAAATTCCTTCAGGACCTCCTGGTTGGAGCAGCAGTGACTGAAATAAAGAAAGGCCACAGAGATCTATCTAAATCCATTCATACCTATGTTTGGAGGCCTTAATTTGATCTAAACTGCTTCACATCCACTCCATCTTCATGCAAAGCACAGTTTATGTTAATGGTTACTGACTGCTAAACCAACAGGTCATGGGACAGACCTGTTAACCCTCTGGAGTCTGAGGCTGATTTGGGGCTTGGAGAAGTTTTGACATGCCCTGACATTTGTGCTTTTTTCAGTTGTTCATAAACATATAAATGACAAAAGTGTCATTACACTGTATTCAGCACAAACTAGGCTACAATAATATGTGAGGAACATGTGTAGCGTTGCCACATAAGGGGAAGCCAATTATAGCCACTAATAATAATACAATGACTATTATATGTAAATAGCTATCCCCTGTATGTTGTTTTCTCCCTTATATGTTGTCTGTGTTTGACCCAGATTTATATTCCCGCGAGAATCTGCTCCCGCGAGATTGAGCTCGCGCTCCGTCGTCACGTGACGTTACGTCAACTCAGCGGGATGTTTTCCTATGTTTTTTCTATATAAGGAACCGGCACGCCGGTGTTTGGCAGCGCGTCTTTTCTACATATAAATCTTTTTCCTCTTGCCTCGTTTTCCGACTGTTTTTGTGCTGTGCTGTTTTCTCGCCATCTCTTGTGGAGTATATTGTTTTTTTTTTTCCCGGATTACTCGTCCAAGAGGACTCAAAACAGTTGGATTATACCTGTAGGATCCTGCTCACGAATTGGTTGTTTCCCCGGTGAGACTGCTCCTATATAAACTTTGCAACGCGCTGGACTCTAGAGACTTTTCAGACACACACGCACACATACACACATACATTTTTTTTATCTTGGATGTTTAACCTGGTTTTGTGCTGGTGTACACGGATTGAATTGTAAATACACTTGGGTTTATTGTTGACATCGGTCTCCTGTTGTATTTCTTTTATTTGTTTCCTGCTGTTTAAGAGGCGTAAACGTTCCCTTTATTTAGTGTAACTTCCTGGCCTATTAACTGGAGTGTTACATATTGGTGGCCCGTACAGGGACGTTCTTTTTTGTGTGTAATTTTGGTTTCTATATTAAAAAAAAAATTAAAAAAATGGAGAACACAGGTGTAAATACACAGGAACAAGATGCAATTGTGAATACTGTTAATGTAACTGAGGCTAAGAGTAGTTCTGAAACACCCAATGCAGATTTCACTGCAGGCCCATTTGTTACCAGACGCAATCCAACTGCAGAAATAACATCTATGCTGAGCTCATTGTATATTTCTGATGATGATGAAGAAACCGATGATGATGATGATGCTAATGGTGAAAGCTGTGTATTGAATGTGAATGTGGTACAAAATATGCAAACTGACATAGCTCAAGTCAAGGTGGATTTATTGGCCCTTAATACTAAAGTGCAAACATTAGAACATGACTTTAAACAGTCTGTAGAAAGCACCCTTAATCGGGAGTCCAGTTTTAGGGATGCTGTGGACGCTAGCTTAGCAGACTTAGAGGATTACTTCCGTAACTCCTTGGAGAAGTTGGAGAGGGCGGTGACTGACTGTTTTCTGAGGAGAGATGCAAAGTGGGAAAGTCAAATGAAGAAGTTACGACTAACTAGTACCCCTTCTCTCTCCAGATTACGCTCCTATACTCCAGCTCACTCTATATCCTCGGTTAATGTTCCCATAACCCCAGTGCCAGCCCCTAGAGTTCAAGTACCACTACCAAAATCTGCCAATACAACATATGAGGTTTCCCCCGTGTCTACACCACTAACCAATGTGCTTAATCCTCCAGTTGCTCCGAGTACATCCTCTTTCTGCACTCAGCCCCCTATTCGGTTGGAGTTTCCCACTTTCGGGGACTCCTGTGAGACATCAGATGTGCTCAACTTCATCGAGCAGTGTGAGAATTACCTGGACATCAGGCCCCTTCCCAGTGGAGAGCTCTACGGAACCCTCAGCACGGTCCTGAGAGGGCCTGCTCTCAGCTGGTGGAAAGCAGAGAAGAATAAGGTAACCGATTGGCAGTCTTTCAAAAAGGCATTTATGGCGGCTTTTCTTCCAGATGACTACCTCACGGAGGTGGAGGATAAGCTGAGGTCTTTGGTCCAGCAGCCGCGTCAACGCCTGAGAGATTTTGCCTTTGATTACCGGGCCCTCTGCCTCAAATGGAAGCCTGATATGGCGGAGGACGAGATGGTGAGCCGCATCCTTAACAACATTAACCCCAGGGTCGCAGGCTGTTTGAGGGGGACGGTGAAGACCGTGGAACAGCTGGTGAAAGTTGGATCTATGGTGGAGAAAGACTGTATGGGGGCAAAAGATTATTGGCAGAAGGTTGGTGGTCAAAACGGCAAAGATAGGGCCAATAAAAAATTTGTGGAACGCAGTAACTCCAAAAACCTGGCTGGATTATCTATCGCACAACCTCACTCACTGACATCACTCCTCTTGGTTCCTGTAATGGTAAAAGGCAAAGAAGTTAAGGCTGTAGTGGACACAGGAAGCACCTACACCCTCATGCAGGAAAACCTGTGGAGACAGTTGGGTGGCGCTGCTTCATCACTCACTCCAAACACCCCACAAAGGTTCATCATGGCTGATGGGAAGGTTCACCAGGCTGCTAACCAAAGCTCAATCAGTTACCAGTGGCATGATAAAGTCTGCAGTGTGGACACTTATATAATGAAGGGAGCCCACCTTGCGTTTCCCCTGATTGCCGGCTTGGACTTCCTGAGAGCCGCTGAAGCCCTCCTGGATGTGGGCGAAGGAAGATATGGTCTAAAAACAGAAAAAGGCTATACATACTACCCATTCTTGACATCTTCCATCACTCCGGGGCTGACAACAACCATGTCTGGTGAAAACACTCTCCACCCTGTTGCTGTGACCCTTTACTGTGCCTTACCTCCAACCTGGCAACCACCACTCACTACCCTGAACTTGGAGGTTGTTCCGTGCTGGGATTCTGACAATCAGGAGGAGTTGCGGAAGCTAATGGCTACCTGGCCGCGCACCACCTCAGAAGTCCTGGGGAAGACATCGGTAGAACAACATAAAATCGTCTTGTCTGATGAGGTACCGATTAAGTCCAGAGCATACAGAGTCTCACCCTTCAAAAGGAAGATCATTGAAGACCAGGTAGATCAGATGCTCCGAGACCACATCATTGAACCATCTTTTTCTCCATGGTCCTCACCGGTGGTGCTAGTTCCCAAACCTGATGGCAGTTACAGGTTTTGTGTGGACTATAGAAGGCTGAATAGTAAGACCATACCTGATGCTTACCCAATGCCGTTAATACATGACATCTTGGAATCCATGGATGGCGCCACCTGGTTCAGCACATTGGACTTACAGTCAGGATATTGGCAGGTGGAAATGGAGGAAGGTAGCAAGGAGAAGACTGCTTTCATCACTACTAAAGGGCTATACCAATTCTGCTCCATGCCGTATGGGCTCAGGAATGCCGCTGCTACATTCCAGAGGTTAATGGAAAAAGTCCTGGCAGAGTTAAGGAGAGAATTCTGCTTTGTATACATCGACGATATCATCATCTATTCACGATCATTAGAAGAACATATACACCATCTGAACATCATACTACAAAGACTCACCCAGGCAAATCTCACTCTTAATATGAAAAAGTGTCACTTCTTCAAACAGCAGCTGAAGTTCCTTGGACACATCGTTTCAGTGAGAGGAGTTGAGGTTGACCCAGAGAAAACGCAGGCTGTTACTCTGTATCCTCCACCCAAAGACCTTAAAGCCCTCCAACGCTTCTTGGGATTGGCAGGATGGTACCATAAATTTATTCCCCATTTTGCAGACCTCACAGTACCCTTAAACCACCTGAAAAAGAAGGGAGTGAAATGGGAGTGGACCCCTGAGTGCCAGGTCAGCTTTGAAGCTGTCAAACAAGCATTACAAAACCCACCTGTGTTGATGCAACCCGACCTCAGCCAAAGTTTTCAGGTGCATACGGATGCTAGTGAGGTTGGGTTGGGAGCTATTCTGACGCAGCAAACACCTGAGGGGGAAAGAGTGATTGCATATGGTTCAAGAACCTTACGTGGAGCTGAGCTGAACTACTCTACTTCGGAAAAAGAGTGTCTGGCTGTCGTGTGGGCAGTCGAAAAATGGAGACATTACCTTGAAGGGAGGCTGTTCGACGTCTACATGGACCATGCAGCTCTGGCTTGGGCCTTCAATAGCCCCAAAACCTCCTCTCGTCTGACCCGCTGGACTCTTAGGCTGCAACAATTCCACTTCCAGGTCCATCACAGGAAGGGTTACCTCAACCTAGGTCCAGACGCATTATCTCGTGCCTGTGAGCCAGATCATGTGCACTGCTTGGCCATAACAACATCTAGACATTCATCAGACATTCCTAATACACTGGATGAAATATCTCAAGCCCAGAACAATGACACTACCATATCTCACCTGCAATCAGATCAAAAAACCAGGAAAGTTCAAGGACAGCACATTACCTTCGAGGACCACCAGGGGGTATTGTATCGCAGAGTACCTGTAAGAAACAATGGAGACAAGTTTCAAGTGGTCGTACCTCAGGCATTAATACCAACTTTCCTCCATTACTTCCACGATAACCCTCTGGGGGGACATCTTGGCCGGTTAAAAACACTGCTGAGGCTTTTGGAGGTTGCATGGTGGCCTAGTGTCCGTAAAGATGTCTGGCAATACGTCAAGGGCTGCAACACCTGTCAAAAATACAAGCACGATAACACAAAACCAAGTGGTTTCCTACAAAGCACACAGGTGACAGAACCAGGGCACACTTTGGGAATGGATTTGATGGGGCCATTTTCTCTTAGTAAAAAACAAACTGCTTACCTCCTTGTGGTAGTTGACTACTACACAAAATGGGTGGAAATGTTCCCTCTCAGAGATGGCAAGACACAGAAAATCGTCAAAATTCTCAAGGATGAGATCTTCACCCGCTAGGGCGTACCAAAATATATCATATCTGACCGTGGAGCACAATTTACCTCCAATGTTCTGGCCGAGCTCTGCAAGACCTGGGGCATTTCCCAAAAACTCACGACCAGTTATCACCCTCAAACAAACCTGACCGAAAGGATTAACAAGACAGTTAAAACTATGATTGCATCATATGTGGGACAGAACCATCAAACGTGGGACCAGTGGTTATCCGAATTTCGTTTTGCCATCAATACAGCTTACCAGGAAACCACTGGCAAAACTCCAGCAGAGTTGATGCTGGGCAGGCAGCTTCATGGGCCGTTGGAGAGGTTGATCTTCAGACCACCTGCACCAGATCAAGCCTCATATCATCTGCTGGAAAGACAGAACATCATGGCAGAAGAGGTAAAGTCTAGAATGAAAGTGCAGCAATCCAGACAAGCTAGATACTACAATACCCGTAGGAAAGATGCGCAGTTTCACTCGGGAAATCTAGTCTGGACTAGAACACATCCACTTTCATCAGCCTCAAACAAATACTCTGCTAAGCTAGCGCCCAAGTGGGAGGGACCAGCTGAAATAATCAAAAAAATGGGGCCAATAAATTACACAGTTCGTTGGGGAGACCCACTTAAAACTGAAAATGTAAATGTGGTTAACCTGAAGCGCTGGTATGGACGCTCTCCTCCGACGCCGCAGGCTGGGGGGAGGGATTTATGTAGCGTTGCCACATAAGGGGAAGCCAATTATAGCCACTAATAATAATACAATGACTATTATATGTAAATAGCTATCCCCTGTATGTTGTTTTCTCTCTTATATGTTGTCTGTGTTTGACCCAGATTTATATTCCCGCGAGAATCTGCTCCCGCGAGATTCTGCTCGCGCTCCGTCGTCACGTGACGTTACGTCAACTCAGCAGGATGTTTTCCTATGTTTTTTCTATATAAGGAACCGGCACGCCGGTGTTTGGCAGTGCGTCTTTTCTACATATAAATCTTTTTCCTCTTGCCTCGTTTTCCGACTGTTTTTGTGCTGTGCTGTTTTCTCGCCATCTCTTGTGGAGTATGTGTTTTTTTTTTTCCCGGATTACTCGTCCAAGAGGACTCAAAACAGTTGGATTATACCTGTAGGATCCTGCTCACTAATTGGTTGTTTCCCCGGTGAGACTGCTCCTATATAAACTTTGCAACGCGCTGGACTCTAGAGACTTTTCAGACACACACGCACACATACACACATACATTTTTTTTATCTTGGATGTTTAACCTGGTTTTGTGCTGGTGTACACGGATTGAATTGTAAATACACTTGGGTTTATTGTTGACATCGGCCTCCTGTTGTATTTCTTTTATTTGTTTCCTGCTGTTTAAGAGGCGTAAACGTTCCCTTTATTTAGTGTAACTTCCTGGCCTATTAACTGGAGTGTTACACATGTATGTACATGTTTGTGTTTTTGAAGGAATAATGTTTATGCGTGGTTACTGAAAAAACAAAAAACTTAAGTCACTGAAATAAGGCCAAAAAAAGTATAGTAAATCTGTGTTTACAATACTTTAGGGTATTGGAGGTTGTAAACTAGAGTTTTTGCTTCAAAATTATGTAAAAATTATGCTGCCTACTCCTTCATATAAAACAATATATTGATTTAGTTTTTGTAAGACACTTTTTGCCAAGAAACACAGTATGCGTGGAGGCGTGAATCACCACTGAATAATGGGCCATTCTCACCTGAGAAGACAAAAGAATTGGATAGTAATGAGCTGAAATGACTTGCATATTAATGAGGCATTTCAGTCAGGTAGGCTGTGAAAAAAAACTTCTGTGATGTCTCAAGCTCATCATGATATATGAAACATACAGAAAAATATTATTACAATATAAAGTAATGGTTTTATATTATACTTTAAAATATAATGTGTTTCTGTGATGCAAAGAGTCTGAATATAGGCTTTTAGTTTAAAAGCATGCACATTTGGAGAAATATTGGATTCTCATATGCTTATGTCAATTTTCTATTTTTATATTTAATATTCATTGTCATTACTATGAGCGCTGGTGTTTTCAATTCATCCTTTAAGTCGGAGGGCGCTCTCTGTGCATTTTTAGTCCACAAATTCATCTAAAAGAAGAAGAGGCTATTCCATGAATGGAGTTTCCAATTCATACTGCAGCCGGAGGGCGCTAAAGAAACAAAAACTCATCTAAAATTCATCTATAGAAGAAAAGAAAACAGGAACTAACTGCATGTCTTCTAGGGCTCCCTAACCATGACTTTTACATCCAGATAAACACTTTTCAAGACAATAAATACACGATTGAGACGATGAATGCATGTATTGCCTCTGAATTTGCGTCTGAATAGCGCTGGCTCCGTGGGCGTGGCCGCATTAGCAGATAATGAGCTGAATCACGGACTTCTGACATGGCTCTCTTTTCATACAGATTACATAAACACAGAAGGTTTGTTTTCGATTTGACTTACATGATTTAAAACCTGACATCTTAACGTTTTTTCTAGACATAAGTTTAATTTTTCTGTGATTAGTATTCACTAAGTTACAGTTAATTTTCTGAGAACTATCAGATTGGACTTCGTTCAGAGGGAGAGGAGAAATCACGCATCATGTTAGTTTTCTTTATTTTACAAAAAGCACAACATTGTGTTTTTACTCTGAGTGTATACAAATAAAAGAAGATATACTATAGTTTCAATTGATATATTACTTATGTCTCTGTGACAAAAAATGACGGAGTATTTTAAGTCTGTTTTGCTGCAATGTGAAAAAAAACCTGCAAAACGCGCCGGCGCGTTTTCAGACCTCAGAGTGTTGGTGTCTATCTGTTCCCTATGATGCCTTTAATAATTTAAAAGAGGTTTGGTAAAGAAATAATGCATAGGTAAAATGTTAAAGACACTATTTTAACACTGCACTTTATGCTATGCAAATGAGTTCCACACTAGGGTGGGCAACACCGGGGCTGCTTCAGATAACAGTAGCCAATCACACTCCAGGATCGGCAAGGTGCCACATTTCAATCTCCTCCTCATCAGAAAGGGATAAATATGTCCCCCGGGTAGACACACCCTTGTTCTCGACGGGGAAGGAGACATTAACAGACACTCCACGTCCTGAGTTTCTGACCTGACGAGGAAAGAGACTACAAGACGGTTAAGGTGAAGCTTTCGTGAGCAAAACCTTCTACATTGCTTTCAGCTGCACTCTAGCTGCAAAAAGGGCCCCAGCATTGAGGGACTTCATCTGACCCTTACGGCTCCTACAGCAGCGCAGCCCAGTCCGCAAAGGACCTCTGCATCGGCAGACATTGTCTGTACCACACGGCTCCTCAGCGACGCAACCAGCCTGCAAAGGAACCTGTGAAGATTCATCTGACCCAGCTGCCCAGTCCATCCTAAAGGACCCTCTTGGCGCAACCGAAGTTCAGCATCCTACAGCCCAGCGTGGCACGACTACTGGATCGCAACTCCGCGCCCTCCCACTGCACGCAGCCTGCATCATCAGTGGAAGACGTCTCTGCTACCGGAATGATCACCCGACTGTGTGGAACGTAAATATAAACTTACCAAACCTCTTTTCTAGAGACCTTGGCATTAGTTTATACATGCAGCATATGTTTTTCTAACCTGTTTAGATAACAGTAACTTGAGGTCAGCTTGTACAAATAATAGGGATATTATTTGTTGAATGATAAATAAGCACACTGTAAAACCCAATAAGTTCAGAATACTCAAAACATTTGAGGAAACGTATTACCTCAAAACATTGAAGTAATCTAACTCATTTTTTAAAGTTGGTAGAACTTAAAATTTTTGTGACAAGTGGGGCGGGGCTGAGAGCCATGGAAGCAGATCAAGGCCAGTGTGGTGCACAGGTGTCTCTCACTAACAATCCCGTCACCAGCATCCCTTGCCCAACTCATCATAATGTTAATTACATACAGTTAATTTACATAAACATCACATTCAGATCTTGGTTAAATGTTACATAGCAAATAACACATGCTATTGTAACTATCAGAGAGACTGTCATTACATACTTGCATATATGTAATCAAACAACATATGTGGTCTTAAATGTTTTGCAGCTCATCCTCAACCTAACCACAGGCTCTACTCTTCACCACAGTGGTAACCCTACAAAACTAACATAACAGAACCCCCCTGAATCCCAACATAACACAACATTAAACATTAACTTATATCTCCATATGTTAATCTTGTGCAAAAACACACAAAATAACACTTAATTTCAACATTTATTTTTATGGTCTGACACAAAGCATGCTTGGAATTAGAAATCTCTGCAGCTCAACTCAATCATATTAAGTTCAGCTTACTACAATGAAATTTTGAGTTTGTGCAACTTTTTTCTATTAAGTACAATGAACTTTCATTATTATTTGAGTGAAACAAACTCATTTCATTTAATTTATTTCACTGTTCGGTTTTACAGTGCAATTATTTATCACCATTTTACCAGAGCCATTAGGTGGCTTCCATAAGAAGCATTCCCATACGATTCTCTTCCATCCTACATTCAGTTCAACAGCATTGCATTTATCCATTCTGTGTTCACTTCATTTATTTGTTTCTTTGATTTAATTCAGTATTCTCCTTTGATTATTATTTTACTATCTTTTAGAAGTGCATATTCATTATTTCGTTATTAATCGTTGTGGTATTTACTCTTGCATGTCTATTGTTAATAAATTTCATTGATTTTATTATAACTGTGTCTTCCTTGTGTTGATGACCAAAGACTAGTTGACCGTACTCTCACAAATCCTTCAGATAAATCAGTTGACTGACTCCCTCCATTTGAATTCTGAATTATTGAACAGCTCTTTTGGAGTGTTCTTAAATTGTTAAGATAGTATTCTTAACTGGTGCCCCGTATTACAAAAGGAGGAAGGGGTCATCTGATACACTTATAACCACACCTTAAGTGACACGTGATCAAAAATCACTACGTCACCGGTGAATGGAGTAAAAATCACTACATTGTGGTGCCCCGTGTGAGGCCAGCTAAGATTGAAATGAGTCTTTGATTAATCAACACAACAAATTCACCTAAAAGGTTGCAAGAGTAATTACTTTAACGGTAAGCTAAAATTCTCAGTTTGGTCAGTTACCGTTTGCTTAGCAGGTGGTCCCTCCCAAGCCTGATTCATAGTTTCCTCACTTAGCTCTGTGGTGCTATTTATGAATGGGATTTGTTGCAGTTGAATTGTTTGCAGTAAATAGAATTGTTGTTTGAGCTTTGGACCATTGTACAGTGGCATAGTTCTGGTAAAGCGTTTCCTCATTCAGGAAACTATAGTGTTAGCAGAGGTTGTAATCACTAATTATAACTAATTGCTACTACTAAGCATAGCAAAGGGCTCAGATACCTTGTAAGTCTATCAAAAAGTTCTGTGTGAACTTAGATAAGTGTCAGATAAGGGCAGTTCCCTCTGACCACTCATAGCCAAGGGCTAAAATCCTCATCACTAGTCAGTGTGAGACAGTGTCCCAGTGACACCAATCTATCAACACTTTTGTGTTAAGTACTGAGATTAGCTAGTTGCTAGGTGCAGTACAGTATCAGTCAAAAATGGCAGAGTTGACCCTACCTGAACAGCTGGTTGTAGACCTGACCAGTGCTGTGAATCCAGGTTACATAGATACGATTAAGGGCTTAAATTATGATGAAATCAGCCTCAAAACAACACAGCTAACAGCTGAAGCAGCAGGCCAGGCCTTAAAGGGTGCCTCACTAATCAAACTCCTCTCTAGCTTAGCACTAAATTGGGCTGCTCAGTTAACCCAAGCAATAGACAGAGTATCCCTTGCTAATGAACAGATAAAAGATAGGGATATGACGATCCAACAGCTAAAGAGTGAGCTGGCTGATCTGCGTCATGCAAATGACCATGTGAAAGTTGAAACCAATAGGTTGTCTGCAGAGAAAGAAGACTTGCAGTATATTACAGACAGCCAAGGAGCAAAAATCAATAGGCTAAAAGATGAAAATCTAGACCTAGAAACTGAGCTTGAACAGCTCAGGAAAGAACACTCAAGTTCAGTCACTGTACCTAGTAGCCAGGATACAGCTGCTCTGCAAACAGAGCTTGCTCAGGCTCAAAATGATTTGTCAGCACAGGCAGACAAATTAAGGATAGTGAGTATCAGTGAGAAACAGGCCAAAGATGACTTAAAGTCAGCCTTGTCTAAAATTTCTAGTTTGAAAATGGACTTAGAAATGGAACATAAACTGTGTATTGATGCCAGCGAGCAGTCAGAGTTGTTTAAACGACAACTGTATGATTCAAAACAGGCTCAGGTTCAACTCAGGGAGGACTTGGCTAGGGCAGACAATAAATTATTGGAAGTACAAAACAGTCATGACAAAATTGCTTCCAGAGCCCGAGAGTGGGCAGATAAAGCTGATATGGCAGAGCAGAGGCTAGAGGAAATAGGGAAGAGAATGGAGCAGTTAGACATAAATATCGACACACCCCATGAACCTGAACCACCAAGTGTGCGCTTCAGCTCATTTGGCCCACAGGTGAAAAATCCCCTACTTGATAGCCCCTCACAGAGACAGCGCTATCAGACCCATGGTGATGCTGTAGCTGCCAGTGGCCCAACCCCCACTGCTAGTCCCAGCCATCCTTATGGAGTAGATTCTGATTCACCTGTGTGGGGAAAAACTAGTCGCTCCATCCCGGATTTCCCTAGTATAACACAGTCCAGAGACAGTAG
Organism: Ancherythroculter nigrocauda; assembly: GCA_036281575.1. NCBI lineage: Eukaryota > Metazoa > Chordata > Actinopteri > Cypriniformes > Xenocyprididae > Ancherythroculter > Ancherythroculter nigrocauda. The sequence goes on along the minus strand of VTFQ01000022.1, from coordinate 11,669,655 downwards.
GCTGCGTCAGCTAAGAGAATTAGCACATGACATTGTGATGGTAGTTGTGGGCTAATTGCAGGTACTGTGTGTATATGTATGTATTGTAATGCTTGTATGTATGTATTAAGTTATTTATTTAAGCAGTCACTGGTTTGGCTTGTGTCCAAGACAAATTTCCTTCGGGATAATAAAGTTTATCTAATCTAAAACATTGAAGTGTTTAACCCTGACACCCCTGGAAGCAACATAGAGTTATATCTTAAGGATGTAAACTATGCATTGTCATACATCCCTGAGGCCACTATGGCAGATAAGCTACTCCTTCTGAGGAAAACAACCGTGCGAACTGTCCATGGTTTCATGGAGAGACAAAGTCCTGCCATTGCTGGTAATTACAATGAACTGTGTAAGGCCCTGAGAGCAGAATACACAATATATCAAAATCCGTCGGTCTCCAGGCTTTCTGCCTTGCAGACCAAGCAAAATCGCTACGAATCACCCAGAGAATATTATGAACGCTTACGCAGAGTATATTTTGCTGGTGCTGATTCTCCTAGGGCAGAAGAGGATGTGATGTTTAAAAGTCTGTTTGTGAGTAATTTGCATCCGACAATTAGGAAGTCTCTTTCACTACTGGTAGATGTTGATCACATGACTGCAGCAGAGTTAAGACAGCTGGCAATGCAAGCCTGGGAGAGTGAGAAGATACACCCAGACAAGAAGGATAGGGACCCAGACACTCATGTGTTTGAACTCCGACATGACAGGGAGCCTCTCCTTGAACTAGAAGGTTCAGAGCTTCCCCAAAGCGGACCAGCTCGTCCTAGTCGCCCCTCGCAGCCAAAGTCCAGTGAGTTCCAACAGGACACGCAGGGCCATAAATCCTCAAGAAATGGAGGATACAAGAGTGGCAGACATACACACAGAGAGGAAAGGCACAGGAGGTTCAGAGATAAATCAAATGACAATCACAAACAGAGCAGTCCGAAGTAAAAGGAGTCCAAAGGGACTGAAGGAAGGGATCGTAATAATTTGAAGCAAATTCAGAAAATACTTGCGAAAGCTCTCAAAGACCTTAAGTCAGAGGAGCACACATCCCCAAAAGAGAAAGACCCTCCTTCAAAGCAATGACTAGGCCGGCACCCCTCCCCTCCCCACCTAAAGTGTATTTGATAGGGTGGGGGGAAGAGCCGGGGGAAGGGGGAACCATGCAACAGATTGTAAGGCCTAACCAATCAGATGTCAGTAGACCAAATCCCGGTCTCTGTCAGTTCCTTGGTGATTTGACACAGAGAGGTAGAGCCAGAAGGATTTACATTTCTGTGTCCATTGAAGGTGTATTAACATGTGACGCACTGCTAGACACTGGCTCAGAAATCTCTTTGGTATCACATGGGTTGTTTAAAAAACTCACCCAAGTAACCAACTCACTTGGTAAGTGGCTCAAGATTGAGAGTTGTCAGATCAAGATAACGAGCTACACACAGGATCAGGCCCCGATTAACCAGCGGGTGTGGGTGGAGTTAACCTTTGGTGAAATGAAGATAGTTTATCCTCTCTATGTTGTTGGTTTTGACACAGAACAACTACTTATTGGCCAGGATTTGTTGAATAGGCTCACACCATTAATTGACTATCACAGCTGTCAATTGTGGGTACAAGCTAGAATCCCACGACCCGTTGAGGAGACTAGCTTTGGTCAGAAGCTATGCAATGCAGTGGAGGTAGAAAGGACATGTGACTCTAGACAGCTGACAGAGAAGGATGCCCACCTTAATGAAGAGGCACCCGCTGTGAGGGTAATGCAAATCATCAGCCCCCAGTCAGCAGACATGGCTCATGAGACCAAGATCCCCCTAGAGCTGTTAAGTCAAGTCAAGTCAAGTCACCTTCATTTATATAGCGCTTTTTACAATGCAGATTGTGTCAAAGCAGCTTTACATTGATAATTGGTATATAATTTTTCCTTTTAAAGAATAGTGTCAATGCAGGCAGATCAAAAGCACTGTTGAATAAATGTCAAGGATACTGTTGAATATCAAATGTCAAGTCAAATTAAATTAAATTAGGGCTGCACGATTAATCGTATTTTATCACGATAACGATATCTATTAGAGAAGAAACATGCATTTCTGTGTGCCCTGGAACCTCTTAACACCCAGGTGTATAATCCACAGGTGGTGGGGGGGCATACATGTTAATGAAGTACTTGTTAAGGATGCTGTAATCGCACTCTGGTCAGAGAAGTCAGCCATAAGTCAGGAACTTTATCAACTGTTACAGGAAAAGCCTTGCAAAATTCCCATGGTTGAAAAGAAGCAAAAATTTTGGCTTGCTGGTGGCTCCCAGAAAACAGTTAAAAGTGTTGGAGTTTGCTCTGTCTCCCTTGAGATTGGCCATAAAAATTTCAAGCACTACATGCTTGTGTTACCTGACCTGACACACTCAATATACATTGGTTCTGATGTGTTAGTGAGACTAGGGGTGCAGTTAGATACAGTCAACAATGTGCTGTGGTCCAGAGCAGATATTGGCATATTAACATATTATCTTGTGATGCTAATAACATGCGTTCTGGCCAGACAGTTCCCCAAGCATGTCAGGTTATGAATGAGTTTGACACAGTGGTCCCAGCCCAAACTGCAGAGGTCCCGGTCAGACTAGTCATAAAAAGGGGTCAAGAAACGAACCAGACAGTACTAGCCTTTTTCCAGCCCTCTGCTCAGTTTTGCAGTTTGGGACTTACAATATGCGGTAACCCACAGCTTGAATTGTACAACCACTCAACTTACCTACTTGTACAAAATTTCACCAGAGGAAGTATTCACATTCCTCCACATACTCCTCTAGGATACCTGATTGATAGCTCCTTTCATGATTTTGAACTAACTATTCCTGTCATAGGAGAGCTTCCTGACTTGCCTATAGAGAGAGACAACTGTGAGCAAGTGTATCTCACCTACCCAACCAAGATGATTTCCATCATAACCCTCCCAGGTGTGTCTGAGGAAGTCATCTGTAGAATAGACTTTGAAAGTGACAGTGAGATAGTGGTACATACTGTGATGGCCCAAGAGTTGCATGCACCAGTGAACTGTGAGAAAGATACAGAAAATTGCGCTGAACCATACCCTGGTTTTGAGGCAGAAATGCAGCAGCAGTTAGACCAAGCAGACGCTCTTGACACAGAGATTCAGCATCAGGAATTAAGATAGATGTTTTATGAGCACAAGGAAATCTTTTCTAAGGATTCCTATGATTGTGGAGTTACAGATGTCCATACTGTCCGTATTCCCACAGATCCAAATACACCGCCTACCTTTGTGCAGCAATACAGAATTCCACTCTCAGTGCGTTTGGTAAAATGGTCTCAGTTTCACAGCAATCACTAGAATTATGAAGAAGATGGAAAATTAAGGAAAATTCTGTCCTCTTTTTGGGTGGTGTCTCTTCTCCTCTCCCCCAAAACAGGTGTTGGTGTAATAAACATTTACGATCCTTTTGTTCTGGTCCTGGTATAAAAGGTAAAGAGCAAAGCAGTCATGTGGGATCATCTGCAGCCAGAGGCCCCCACAGGGATGGGTGAATGTCTGAAGACATTCACGTATCACTGTGTGTATATATGCATTTCTTTGAGTAATCGATGTTATGCATTTATCATTTCTGAATTGGCTTCTAATTGTCTAATTGTAATGTAATTGGCATGATCCATTTTTACTTGACAAATAAAATGTTATATTTTATTTACTCTGGATTCTTCTGAAATCATTATGACCGGTAGATTATTGGAGTCCGTTATTTCCGTAAATCTGCGTCAGCGCAGGTCAAACTAAAGAGCACCATGAAAGGAGCATGTAGGCACATCATGGGACTTTTTGAGTTTGTCTGTTATTGACTTAGCAAGTTGCAGTATTGTGACTAAGAAAACTGTATTTTTGTATGAACAAGCATGTGGCGGTTCGACTCAAATGCATTAGTAAACTCTGCACCCTCTGACTAAGAATCATAAACTGGCGAATTTATGCGAAATTCTCTAAGCGATAATGGGTCCGTAATGACAGAATAATTGAAAATAAGAGATACCCAGAATAATCAAATATTAAATTAGTACATAACAAATGATTAATTTCTAATTGGAAACACAACCTAAAAATAAGAATCATTTGAAATTGGAGTCAGATTAAACGAGTGAAATTAAGTGAGCTTCACAGCGACGCATACACGCGTTAACCTTCGCCCAACGCCGTCGGATTCCGTTTTTGGGCCGATGGGGGTTCCTTACAAGGCTGATTTTTCAGAGCACTGCCTCAATGCAGCACTCTCCCAAAAGCACGACCAGGATAAATGGGTTGTAGCCTATGCTAGTAGGGCACTAAGTAGTGTAGAGATTAAGTTCTCAGACTGTGAGAAAGCCTTACTTGCTACAGTGTGGGCAATTGAACATTTTCGTAGCTATATTGGGGGTCAGAAAGTCATTGTTGAGACATGTCATCAACCTGTCCAGTTCCTCAATAGCCAAAGACTCAGGGAAGGTAGAGTTTCAAACAGTCGCATTGCCACATGGATGATGGCCTTGCAGGGTTATGAGGTGGAGGTGAGATATGCACAGAACAATAAAATGGCATTAGGCCATGGACTAGCTATGTGCCAGCATTGCGTCGATTGAGAATACACTCAAGAAGCCAACACAGTAATCACCACACCCTCACTGACATCAAGCCATCACTACTATGATGAAAATGTCTGTGCAGGCCTTCCTAAGGCCTACATTGATGGGTGCTCCTATCACCATGAACAACACATACAGGCTGGAGTAGGATTAGTCTGGGAGGCTGACACCCCCTGTGGTGCACAACAGTTCTGTTTAGGCCCTAAGTCTAGTCAGTATGCAGAAATCGCCGCCGCACTCATAACTTTGCAACAGGCAGCAAAGTATGAGATCAGAGATTTTGTAATCTGTTCTGATTCAAACTATGCCAGGCACAGTTTTGTTTCTCACCTCCCTCATTGGAAACAGAATAGCATGAAAAATGCCAGAGGAAAGGAGGTTAAGACTGTTTCTTGCCTGTGACAAACTTGTATATCAGAATGGCATGACTGTGTATTGGAAGAAGGTAAAAGGGCATTCACAAGCACCTGGGCCAGACAAAACAGGCAACGATGAAGCTGATAGGCTAGCCAAAGCAGGCGCACATTTATAACATTTATAACATTTCCCTGGTCCAACATTCAGATGGATTGGATCGGTCCTGTAGTTACGTCCTCCAGAGGTAACAAATACCTCCTTAATGTGACATGTGCATTTACAAAGTGGGTGGAATGTCTCCCAGCCTGAAATGACACGGCAGAGACAACGGCTATCTTGCTGATTAATCATGTGTTTAGCCAGTGGGGGCTACCCCTCTCTGTAGATTCAGATCGAGGTACTCATTTTACAGCCACTGTAATGACTGAACTGTGGAAAATGTTGAGAGTTCAGGCAAAACTTCACATTTCATTTCACCCTCGGGCATCAGGACAGGTTGAGAGGTCAAACCGCCATATTGTAGGGATGTTGAGGAAGTACATTTCAGCTAATGGAAAAGACGGGGGATGAAGACAGGGGATGTAAAACTACCCCTGGTCTTAATGGCAATTAGGTCCACACTTCATAACTCTACAGGTGTCACGCCTTTTGAAATGATGACAGGGCGGCAGATGACACTCCCCCTGCATCTTCTCTACCAACCTGAAGATGTCAGTGTAGCCAGCGCATATACTGCCCACCAGTATGTGGCAGACCTGAGGGCTCACCTCAGGCAGACATTCGCATTGGACACAAGAGCATCTGGAGCAAAGTGCTGAGGGCAGGAAAGCATACTACGATCAAAAGGCTAGCTCTACAGAATATCAGGTGGGAGACAAGGTGATATATTTTAACTTCACAAAACCAGTGGGTGTTCCAAAAAAGTTTCTCCCAAACTGGTCTGGTCCTCATGAAATTGTAGGAAAACTATCACCAGTAGCATACCGCATCAAAATCTCAAAAGGGAAAAGATCCCCTGTGTACAAGTGGGTCCACTTCAACCAGATTAAGCCTTACAAACCCCAGATGGGAATAAAGGGGGTAGACACCGCTCAGGAGTAACTCCAGTTAAGTTCTAAGGCAGTGTAGAGAAGTCTATACTGTGTCAGGCACTGTGGCCAGTGCATCTGTGACTAGTTGTTGTGGCTAGTTATAGTGGTATTTGTTAGTTGTACTCTGCTTATAAAGTATTGAAGTGACACCCCATATTTGTGCAATTTCAGAATGAACCTGCTGAGCCTAATCATAGTGATCTGCGTACTCAATGCAGTACAGCCCTTGGAAATAGTGGAATCAGGTCCTCCTACTGGCATTATACTTCAGGATGCACCTGGAATTTTAGTGACTGACTGTTACGTGCACACTCAGAGAGTCTTTATTCGGCTTGACCCTGCTGACGTGTACAAAAAGCATGTGGCTGGTCCCCTGGCATGTCGTCCAATGGAGCAAGGACATCATAGGACATGCCCAGTTAGACACAATTCATATGCTTAAACAGCTACAAAAAGTCACCATAACACAGGAAGAATTAAGAGGAGTTAGACGCCCAAAGCACTTCCTTGGTACACTACTGACAGCAGCATCAGCAGCACTGGGCATGTCCTATGATGTCCTTGCTCCATTGGACGACATGCCAGGGGACCAGCCACATGCTTTTTGTACACGTCAGCAGGGTCAAGCCGAATAAAGACTCTCTGGGCCCTATTTTAACGATCTAAACGCAAAGTGTAAAGCGCACGGCGCAGGTGCACTCAGGGCGTGTCCAAATCCACTTTTGCTATTTTAACGACGGAAAAACGGTCCGTGCGCCGGGGCGCATTTTTGAAATAGGTTGTCCCTATTCTCTTAATGAGTAATGGGCATAACGTACAATAAACCAATCAGAGTGTCATCTCCCATTCCCTTTAAGAGCGAGATGCGCTCGCGCCATGGCGGATTGCTATTTACATGGCGGAATTTGTTGGCGGAAAAGCTGAAGGCTTTTCAAGCAAAGAAACCGATCTGCTCGTGCGTGAAGTTAAAGCGGGCTTGCAAATGCAGGCTTTCAAATAGCTCTGCGCGATGAGTCAGTTAATATATATGTGTGTGTATTGGCACGATTGTTCAATTAATTAGCCAATTTCGTTCATCATTATAAGTAGTAATAGGCTGAATTGAAAATAGGTAGCCTAATTCTAATACACGCAATGACTATTCATCATTACATTTTTATATTTATGTAGCCTACACAATAATATTCTTTTACACTGTAATCCTTTTGTTTTTAATATTTGGCATGTTTGTGTGATGCGCATCCCTGTGTGTAATAAGCAAAGTCATCGCGCACTGTGGACGCGCCCAGAGGCGCAGTTTCTACCAACGTGCTCTAACAAAAAAATATTGCGCCATTGACTTTAGACTTTAGACCAGGTTTGAGTTGGTCTATGGTGCAGTCTATTTTCAGCTCCTTAAAATAGCAATGCGCCGGCAATGCGCCTGAACACACCTCTTTTTTAGACCAGCACGCCCATGGGCGCACTAACTGGCGCAAATGCATTTACTAATTTAAGGACGTGGCGCTGAACGGGAAAACGCGAACGGCGCCGGACGCAAACTAGCAAACACACTTGCGCTGCGCCTTGCGTCGCATTGCGCGGGGTGTATTATAGGGCCCTCTGAGTGTGCACGTAACAGTCAGTCACTAAAATTCCAGGTGCATCCTGAAGTATAATGCCAGTAGGAGGACCTGATTCCAGGCTCACTCTTCTCAGTGGGTACTTCAACAGTTAACAGCATTAGCATATCCACATTGGAAAAAAATGTGGAAGGGTTAAAAAGAGAAATGCCTGAGATACAAGAGAAAATGTATGTTCAGCAGAAGCAGCTGCAGCAGTTAGACAGAACTTTGGAGGGCACAATCCTCACTGTAAACCTACACACAGCCCTTTTGAATTATACAATCCACAGTATAGGCAAGATAGTGGATGTTATAAAACATGATTATGCCCATGTACAAAAGGTTCAAGTACTAATGCAAGATTTGCTGAGAGAGGTCAGCTCTGTTATTGACAGTTTGGCATTGAATAGGATCTCTTCATACTTGGTACCGGTTGAGCTAGTGAAGAATATCTTGAATCCGGTGTTGCAGGGAACCACGCAAACATTGCAGGTACATTTAGCTTACAGCCTGGGAAGTGCTATACCATTCCATGTTAACCCAGAGGCTCAAGAAATTGGCTTCCTGTTAAACCTTGCAATAATCAACACTAAAAACATATATAGGTTGAAATCAGTGCTAAATGTAGGCTTTTGGTCTCAAGATATACATATAAAAATTGAGACACCCTCACTCATAGCTTACCAAGATGAAAATCCTGACATGTATCTGACACCTAACCTGCATATGTGTACAGTGGTTAAAGACATTCACTGGCTGTGTCCCAGTAAACCTTTTGTAAGAGACCCCATTGAAGGCCTATGTGGCATTAAAAGGTTAACCATGGAAGACAAATGCAATGCTGTTGCTACATACAGAGATGATGTGACTACCACCCGAATTGAGAGAGCAGGAAATAAGTGGTTAGTGAATACACCTGTTAGTGAAGCTATAATGACATATAACAGACATGATACAGCTACTCCAATACACACCTACCTAATGAAACTATGCTTATTCAAATCCCAGTAGGAGCAATTCTCCACATCAAACACTTAGCTCTATACCATCTTGATGGTGATGTGCATAGTGTTGAGTTTGAAATAGCTGATGCCTTTAAAGGACACACTCTGGTAGTAGATAATTCACTCAGGAATCAAGTTCTGTTTGAGGGACCTAAATTAGCAGAGATCAGCCTCCAGTTAGGTAGCCTCCAAGCTACACCTGTGGAGCCAAAACCTAAGAGGGTGCCATTCACTTGGGGTTGGGATATCAGTGACAGCCTATTACTTATCTTCACACTATGTGGGTGGGCTACAATGGGCCTCCTGGGGTGGACACTGTACCAGCGAATCCACAAACTGCAGGTTAGCCTGTCAGAGCAGGAAAGGGTGAGACCTGGCGATGCTCTTGAGCTCAAATCTAACATGTGTAGACCACTCCCTGAGCTCACTCCCGTTATAACATGCAATTCTGACTAGATAGAAATAGAGACTGCTCTATTCCCTATACCCCTCTCACTGAGTAGTCTTTATAGTTCTCTTTTTTGATCTATAGTTTTCTTTTCTTAACACGTAGATTCATGTGTAACCTTTTTAGTAGTCCTGAAAGAGGATACTATTATTATACTCACTAAAGAAGTTACTTAGTTGTAACTGTTGAATTATAGTGTACCCAAAATGCCAATGGTCGAAGGATGAGGTAAGGTTTGTGTTTTGTTCCTGCTGTTCCCCTCTTAGTACACCGCCCAGATCAACGACTTCAGGTCCTCGATCAGTATGTGCAGGGGGGAGATGTTGTGAACAACAGTCAAGATGGCATTGCAGGGGCCAGTTTACGACAGGGCCCCTCTCTAACTGCTGGTGTGTAAGAAGATGTGCCACACCGTGATTGGATCTTTGGTAAATGAACATAAACAAATGTTCAGCAACATCAGATAAGATGTTGGGACAACTACCAGATACCTCTTCCAGAGCAGGAAGGGGGACCATCTGCACCCACCAAAACCAAGGAAAAGACTTCTCATTGGACGACACATTGACTCTAACCACCATCGTGTTTGGTGTCTATCTGTTCTCTACGATGCCTTTAATAATTTGAAAGAGGTTTGGTAAAGAAATAATGCATAGGTAAAATGTTAAAGACACTATTTTAACACTGCACTTTATGCTATGCAAATGAGTTCCACACTAGGGTGGGCAACACCGGGGCTGCTTCAGATAACAGTAGCCAATCACACTCCAGGATCGGCAAGGTGCCACATTTCAATCTCCTCCTCATCAGAAAGGGATAAATATGTCCCCCGGGTAGACACACCCTTGTTCTCGATGGGGAAGGAGACATTAACAGACACTCCACGTCCTGAGTTTCTGACCTGACGAGGAAAGAGACTACAAGACGGTTAAGGTGAAGCTTTCGTGAGCAAAACCTTCTACATTGCTTTCAGCTGCACTCTAGCTGCAAAAAGGGCCCCAGCATTGAGGGACTTCATCTGACCCTTACGGCTCCTACAGCAGCACAGCCCAGTCCACAAAGGACCTCTGCATTGGCAGACATTGCCTGTACCACACGGCTCCTCAGCGACGCAGCCAGCCTGCAAAGGAACCTGTGAAGATTCATCTGACCCAGCTGCCCAGTCCATCCTAAAGGACCCTCTTGGCGCAACCGAAGTTCAGCATCCTCCAGCCCAGCGTGGCACGACTACTGGATCGCAACTCCGCACCCTCCCACTGCACGCAGCCTGCATCATCAGTGGAAGATGTCTCTGCTACCGGACTGATCACCCGACTGTGTGGAACGTAAATATAAACTTACCAAACCTCTTTTCTAGAGACCTTGGCATTAGTTTATACATGCAGCATATGTTTTTCTAACCTGTTTAGATAACAGTAACTTGAGGTCAGCTTGTACAAATAATAGGGAGATTATTTGTTGAATGATAAATAAGCAATTATTTATCACCATTTTACCAGAGCCATTAGGTGGCTTCCATAAGAAGCATTCCCATATGATTCTCTTCCATCCTACATTCAGTTCAACAGCATTGCATTTATCCATTCTGTGTTCACTTCATTTATTTGTTTCTTTGATTTAATTCAGTATTCTCCTTTGATTATTATTTTACTATCTTTTAGAAGTGCATATTCATTATTCCGTTATTAATCGTTGTGGTATTTACTCTTGCATGTCTATTGTTAATAAATTTAATTGATTTTATTATAACTGTGTCTTCCTTGTGTTGATGACCAAAGACTCTACTAGTTGACCGTACTCTCACAAATCCTTCAGATAAATCAGTTGACTGACTCCCTTCATTTTATATTAATTCTGAATTATTGAACAGCTCTTTTGGAGTGTTCTTAAATTGTTAAGATAGTATTCTTAACTGGTGCCCTGGATTACAAAAGGAGGAAGGGGTCATCTGATACACTTATAACCACACCTTAAGTCAAAAATCACTACGTCACCGGTGAATGGAGTAAAAATCAGGGGTAAAAACAGAACCTCTGCAATCACGGCTTTTAAAGGACGTTTATGAATGGTATTGTAGCGATTCTGTACAGTTATTAATTAATTTATGGGTGACATATATGAATATAATAAATCATAAAGCTTTATGATTAATTATGATGCATATACCGACCCAAGGGGGAATTAAACATATATTGTGAATTAATTACAACGAATTGTAATCAATTGCATATATGATTAGTTCTGGTTTAATAATTATTTAGAGAAACTATTAGTTTGTCCAGCAAACCGTTAGCTCCTCACAGAATATTATCAAAAGGAAGGTTTTTCTCTGGCCACGAGAAAGACTTCCTATTCTAGCATCCAAATGTAAAGCAAGGATAGGATCGAAATGTTAAAATGACCTGTTTTTTGTTGAATGAGCAAAAGAACAATCGAGCATGGATACAATGTGTTTAATATATGAAAACTACTACTACAGAGGTTATACGGCTATACACAGGGCAGATACATATATACAGAAGTAAAAGTAAAGAAAGGGAAAGAGAGAAGAGAGGTGGCAAACTTACTAACAGTCCTTTGCTAACAGTCCTTGAGAGCCAGCACAGAAATTAGTTTCATTATCTAAGATTCAGAAACGGTACTTGCATCAGTTTTGCGCATTGAGTTTAAGTTCAGTGCTGCTGCAGTTCATTGGCTTCTTCCGTTTCCGCTGGAGGATTTGAACTGCGGACGTGAAGTTAGTTTCGCTGGAGAGATGGTGGTCCCGAAAGATGAGCGCGAAGGAAGCGCGTCACTGTGACGTCCAGGAGAGACGTGTGTGAGTGGGCGAGGGATGATTCAGGGCAATCGGGAGAACACACAGAAAAGTTGTGTGTTGGTGCTTTTATGGAAAACCACGCTAACACACCTCCTTGGTTGGAATAGCCAATGACATAGGTTCAAAGTTGGCGGGCAAACTTTTCCTTTGTCTTGTCTTGTGGCTTGATTTGCATAATTTATGGAGGTATCAGATAGGAGTGTATTTTCTTCAAAGTACCATTACGCATAGAACAGTGCATTTTGTAGTTATGTGACATACATGGGTGAATGAGACGTGGAAAGAGCTTTAAAACGAATCCAAACTTAACAGATAAGAAAAGCATGTAAAAGAAGTTATGGTTTACAGACAAATTCCATCATTAAAACTAATACTAGCACAACTACAGTCATTTAAACTAAGTCTAAACACTAGGAAACATACATGCACTTGACATACATGACGGGTACATTTTGGCACAGTCATATTTTGAGAATAACTGTACATACACTGTGTGTTGGAATGTGACTAGTCTGGCCCTTAATCTGCATGAGGGCCCCTTTGATGTCCCAAGAGCTGGAAGCATGAGATGCTCTGTTTAAGCTCAGCGGGTCTACAAAGATGCCAAAGTCACAATCACTCTGAGACCAGCCGGAGCCGATTCGTGATTTACATGCAGAGTTCAGGAGGCTAAAAGCGTTCTGAAAATTCCAAAGTTGATTGACTACGCCTGATCTATCCAGACGCTACAATATTTCATTTTTGTATTTGTGTCAAAGTGTTTAGATGCTGTCACTGCTGTTTGTTAGCTTTCAATATACCGTTTTATCCTGATTAAAACTTTACTGTAGCCGAATACATGACTGAGTAGTCGTATTTTTGTAAAGGTAGCGTTTAATTTATAGCATGAACAACTGTTTGTCTATGAAAATAGACGTTTTTTGGAGAAGTAACAGTTATTCAATAGAATTTAGCTAACTGGCTAGCAAAGCAAAAACGAGTTGCTCTATGTATATGTCCTTGATCCACTAAAAATAGCAACAGAACTATACGTTTAAAAGACATGTACAAACAATAAAACGTACTTACAGTTTGAAGCCAATAAACAGCAGCTTCTGCTTTTAAAGTGGGAACTGCTTCTTTCAGTAAAAGCCTTTGTGCAAATCCAGCATTGAACTCATGTAGATTCTGGAAGTTGTCTTCAGCGCCGCATCCAGTGTAGAAAATATCACAGATTATAATGGGTTCTATTATCTTTTGACGCGTCGCGTCGCTCGCGTCCGGTGTACACAACTCTTCTGCACCACATGGCCTCGCCCACTTTATTGCGTGTTCCCGGGGGCGTGTTTTGCAGGGTTTATGATGTCACCAACCCGGGAAGAAGCTCGTTGTAGTCCAAACCGGTTGTTTTTGTAGGCCATAACTTTAAAAGACAATATCTCTGTTTGCATTGAACTTTCAGCGCTGTAACTTTGCAGATACTGTTTATGCTCAAGCAGCAACATTACACACTAACTAAAGTTAAAAAAGTGAAATCACATTAAACCACCCCTTTAATATGTGTTATTTTGTGTGCATTGGTTCTTTATGGAGGGTAAACATATCGTGGTCACGAGTTAACAATATGTGAGCACGTTTCCGTTCCCTCATTTTAAGTAAATGCACGATATGATTCATTCCCCCATCCCCTAATTAATGTACTAAATCGTGCATACTGTTTAATAAATAGTTCTCTTCTTTCACTAAATCGTGACCACGTTGTAAATTACAATAATTCTTATTTAAATCAAAACGTGTGAACTAATTAGTACAATATGAAACTGATTTAGTAAATCGAGGGAACAAATTCTTAATTCGTGGTCAGGATATATTCTTATGTTGTGCGTCACATGGAAATGTGAGGAAATGGTGACAAGAACTTCGTACGGTCATGCAGGATATTTTTATGTGCCTTATCTGATTTGTGATGTTAGATAGTTATGACATTTCGTTGTTGAGTTCTTTTGATCACTTTTTTAACACATGCTTTGCGTGATCTCATTCTGGGCGACAGGCTAAACAGCACAAAAAAAAAAAAAAAGTAAAACTCACAGATGCTCTCCAGGGGATGTTTTTATGTTAGAGAAGTTTCAGCAGTGTTTCAAAATTACTTTTTCATCATCAAATTAGTGAAATTAATGATGTGAATGTAAATATTAAGTTTTAATGTAAAAAATATTTGCTGTTTACTGATTGTTTGGTAACACTTTAGAATACTGATCCTTCATTCATGAATAACTACACAGGAACAAATGAATAATGCATTATTAACACTCTAGTAACTACTATTAACTAACAATAAACTCTGATTAATGAATTAGTAAGTAATAGTGCTCAGTTGAAGGTGGTAGTTCACTATTAACTAATAAGTAACTACTGTTTTTTCATACCTCTAAGAGAACTACTAAGAACTACTATATACAGGTTCATAATTAACATGAATGATGCATAATGTATAATTAATTCTAAAGTAAAGGCGTTGGTAAACCACTAGTAATGAGTGAAGTATTACTAAATACTTAAGAAAGAATTACTAATTATTTGGATCAGTATTCTAAAGTGAAAAACATGATAACTCTCTAGTAACTACTGTAGTCATTGTAAACGTTTGATGTTTTTGTATGTTTTTGTACAGTAATTCCTTATGATATATTTGGTAACACTTAAGTAATTACTAATGGGTTACCATGATCTTCACTTTAGAATACTGACCCAAATAATTAGTAGTTCCTTTAGAAGGATGTAGTAACACTTGAGTAATTACTAGTGGGTTACTATGATCTTCACTTTAGAATACTGATCCAAAAAAGAAGTAGTTACTTTAGAGTTATATAGTAACTCTTGAGTTATTACTATCCAATACTTTACAAAAACCTCAAAAGTTTACAGTGACTTCAGTAGTTACTAGAGAGTTATCATGCTTTTCACTTTAGAATACTGATCCAAATAATTAGTAATTCCTTCTTAGGTATTTGGTAATACTTCACTCATTACTAGTGGTTTACCAAAGCCTTTACTCTAGAATTAATTATACATTATTCATTATTCACATTAATTACGAACCTGTATATAGTAGTTCTTAGTAGTTCTCTGGGAGGTATGAAAAAAACAGTAGTTACTGATTTAATAGTGAGTTAATAGTGAACTACCACCTTTAACTGAGCACTATTACTTACTAATTCATTCATCAGAGTTACTTGTTAGTTAATAGTAGTTACTAGAGTGTTAATAATGCATTACTCATTTGTTCCTGTGTAGTTATTCATTAATGAAGGATCAGTATTCTAAAGTGTTACCGATTGTTTTTTTTTTTTTTTTTTTTTTTTTTTGTCTTTTTTCTTAATTTCAGAATATTTCGCATGTGCATACAGTCCTTTGTGCATCTGATGTAAACTAGTTGAGGAGGACAGAAGAGAGAGACCAATTAATTGTTGCCCTGAAGTCGACTCAGTGGTACAGTTGATTTTTAAAAAAAAAAATTCTGTCATTGATTACTCTCCCTCATGTCGTTCCACACCCGTAAGACCTTTCTTTATTTTCAGAACACAAATTAAGATCTTTTTGATGACAGAATGCTGTCAGATTTCCTTCCACAGTCTGCCTTCGCAACTGAAACTTTGACGTTTCAAAAAGTTCATAAAGAGATTGGAAAACTAATCCATATGTATTGAGCAGTTTAGTCCAAATTTCTGAACAGACTTGATTGCTTTAAATGATGAACAGATTTAATTTAGGCTTTTAATCACATTGATCAGCGAACATAAACTGAAGCTCAACCAAACCTGAAAGACGCACAAGAACAAACCTCTTCTGGAAGCTCAAATATGCTGCGTAATACACAAGAATGAACCTCATTGGTTACGCAGCATGTTTGAGCTTCCAAGAAAACCAATGCTTGCATCTGAAAAGAAAGGTGACAGAGCAAGATCAGTGACATCTTTAAGAGTCATTATCAACTGCCATGCCTTTTCATCCGCTGGTATTTTATCTCCAACCATAAGTGACAGCAACCTCAATAAACACCAGTTTTCATGGGCGTTGCCACCAATGCTGGTTTTAGACACAAAGTTTGGTGCAACAACTTGAGGTGAGTTTGTTTTGTCACTCCATTTGTATGGGAATGTTTTAATTTGATGTTTGAGCTCAGCAAGAGTAAAATACTTTTTCCTTATCAACACATCCAAACACAGGGCCAGCTCAACTGGTACAATTCCTTCAAGCAAGTCATGAAGCACATCAGGAGGATACCCTTATACTACATGAAAGTGAATCAGTTGGTCAGTAATTGGACATTTGTCTTTCACCCCAAAGCAATGGGTTGCAGTCCTCAAAGCTGATTGAACATGTGCTTCATGTTCTTGTTTTTTTTCTTGGTGAAAATGCACCAGATCTGACCTCTAACTGTTGGAATTGGGACCGTGCCCTAGTACAAAATCTGCAGATGTGTGATCCGATAAAGTTTTCAAGAAATCCTCCAACTGCATGAGCTCCAAGATTGTCAGCAATCACACAGAACACTGTGCCCAGCATACTTTCTGTTGAAAATGAGTACACATATTTGCTGAAGACGCCAACGCAATCACGCAGGGGGTAATCAACATCATTCATGCACAGAATGGCGACTATCGGGCATTTTGATGCTTTTGACGAGGCCATCAAGCAGTGGACAACATATATTGAACGGTGTGATCACTTCACAAAGGCGAATGATATTGACGAGGAAAAACGAGTACCAGTGTTGTTAAGTGTTATGGGCACTAAAACGTACGGTCTTCTACATACCTTGGTTGCACCTGCTAAACCAGGGGAAAAGACGTATCAGGAGATTATTACGACGTTAATGGAACATTTTTCGCCGAAGCCCATCATAATTGCGGAACGATTACGTTTTCACAAACGCAATCAACAGCAAGAAGAGACCATTTCACAGTACGTAGCAGTTTTATAACAACTCTCTGAACATTGTGACTTCGTTACACACTTGGAAGATGCCCTAAGAGATAGATTTGTTTGTGGATTAAACAACGAGGCAATACAAAAACGACTTCTCATGGAGGCTGCACTTACTTTTCACAAAGTGGTGGAGATCACTGTTGCCACAGAAACCATCGCCCGCGAAGAGCAGCAGCTCAGCAGTTCCCTTAAGGTGAATGCAATGCATGTTTCCTCGCCCAGACAGCGATGCAACTGTAAGAGATGCGGGAAAACAAATCACATGGAAGAGGACTGCTGGTACAAGGACCAAGCCTGCCATTCATGTGTAAAGAAAGGCCATATCGGACGAGTGTGCAGAAATAAATGGAACTTTGAGAGAGAAAGAAAGTGCGAGACTAAGTTTAAACCATGTAAACGACGTGGTAAAGACGATAAGAGACGAGTGCATCATCTGGACACTGGAGGAAAACATAGTGGTGAGTCCAGTACAGACACCGAGAAGAAAATGTCACTGTATATGGTAACTAGAAGTGAGCAACTGGAACACATCTGTATAACTCCAGATATTAAAGGGAAAATGATTGAGATGGAATTGGATACAGGCGCTGCAGTATCGTTAATTTCAAAAGAAAAATATGACAGTAACTTGCAGCATATTCCACTGCAGCCAACTGACATAATCTTAAAGACATACACCGGTGAAGCACTAGTGCCAGTAGGGGTCATCAGTGTAGTGGTGAAGTTGAACAATCAGTTGACACAATTGCCACTGTATGTTGTCAACAGTGCTGCACCAGCATTATTTGGTAGAGAATGGCTGAGAGCTATAAAACTAAATTGGCAAGACATAAAAACAGTCAGGCATGGAGTTACAGACACAATTGATACTGTGTTAAAACGGCACTCCCAAGTCATGGTGCCAAAGAACTAGGCACCATGAAAGGAATTGAGGCTAAAATTACACTAAAGTCAGACCATACTCCAAAATTCTACCAGCCACGGGTCGTACCTTACGCTATTCAACCAAAAGTAGAGACAGAATTGACTCGTTTAACAGAGTTGGGAGTGATTTCACCAATAAAGTATAGTGAGTGGGCCACACCCGTGGTACCAGTTATTAAAAAAGATGGCTCAGTGAGACTGTGTGGTGATTTTAAAGTGACACTCAACCCAGCCATTTGTGTGGATCACTACCCAATCCCACGCATCGAAGATCTCTTTGCATCTCTGGCTGGTGGTAAATTATTCAGTAAGCTGGACTTGTCAAGTGCTTACTTGCAGATGCCAGTGGCACAGGAGTCAAGAAAATTACTCACAATATCCACTCAAAAAGGGCTATTTTGCTATACCCGTTTGCCCTTCGGGATTGCCCCAGCCCCTGCATTATTTTGGAAAGCAATGGATCAAGTTCTCCTGGAGATTCCAAACACTCACTGCTATCTAGATGACATACTGATAACAGGACGAGATGACGTGGAAAACCTCAAGACACTAGACCAAGTACTCACTAGACTGGAGAAATATGGTCTAAAATTGCAGCATGAAAAATGTGAATTTTTCAGACAGTCACTGGAGTATCTAGGTCACTACATTGACGCAGCTGGATTACACAAATCACCAGAAAAGATCAAAGCAATTAAGGAAGCACCTGCACCAACCAATGTAAGTCAATTACACTCTTTTCTTGGGATGATCAACTACTATGGCCGTTTCATTCCAAATTTGGCATCTGTCCTGAACCCACTTAATAATGTTTTATGTAAAGACAAGAAATGGTACTGGAGCGCAGCTTGTGAAAAATCTTTTCAGAAAGCGAAAGATCATCTTACCTCACCAGCTGTACTCACACTGATCCAGAGCTACCAATTCATCTAGCTTGTGATGCTTCCCCATATGGGATGGGGGCGGTGATACCATATGTCTTTCAAGATGGGGAGGAAAAGCCAATTGTTTTTGCATCCCGGACACTCAGTAAGGTGGAACAAAATTACGCTCAAATTGAACGGGAAACCCTGAGTATAATTTTTGGAATTCACAAATTCCATCAGTACTTATACGGAAGACGGTTTACCCTCCTTACAGATCATCAACCTCTAACTGCTATTCTTAGTCCCAACAAGAGCATTCCACCCATGGCAGCAGCCAGAATGCAGTGATGGGCTTTGCTATTAGCCGCCCATGATTATGTCCTTGAGTATAAGAAGGCAGCTTTACATGCCATTGCAGACGGACTGTCGCAGCTGCCATTACCAGTGACACACACTGAGAAAATGGACACTGTGGATGTGTTCTATGCTGCCCGGGTAGCCACCCTGCCTGTCAGTAGTGCTGAAATTAGACGTGACACCCTAACGGACCCCACTTTGTCACCTGTGCTGGACATGGTTTCAACTGGACGGTTCCCAAAATCTAAAGAGGTACCCACAGACTTGCTACCCTTTGTGACACGTCACCATGAGCTCACAGTCATTCAAGAACGTTTAAGGTGGGGGAATCGTGTTGTTGTACCTACAAAACTCCACTACCGAGTGTTAGCTGATCTGCATATGAGCCATCCTGGGGTGGTAAGGATGAAACATCTGGCCCGCAGCTACGTTTGGTGGTCAGGTATTGATGGACAGATCGAGTCTAAGTCCAAATCATGCCAGTCTTGTCAGCATATCCAAAATGCCCCCTGTCCTGCACCATTTTTGCACGGATTTTGCTGGTCCCTTTGAAGGCCATATGTACTTGACTGTAGTTAATGCGCACTCCAAATGGCCTGAAGTTTCCATTATGGACAGTACTACCACAGGCAAAACCATTCAGGTCTTACGAGGCCTTTTCAGTCATTATGGTGTCCCTATTATCATTGTCAGTGACAACAGTTTTGTGCTGAGGAGTTTTCACTTTTCCTGAAGGCAAATGGGGTGCAACATATCCGCTCTGCACCCTATCCCCCATCTAGTAATGGGCAAGCTGAGTGTTTTGTCCAAACACTCAAACATGCTCTAAAAGCTTCCAGAGGATCAGTTCCAATCCAACAGAGACTTGATGGATTCCTGTTAACATACAGAAACACTACACATGCTACTACAAAAGAGCCACCTGCAATGCTATTTCTCAATCGCAAGCTGAAAACCCGGCTGGATCTTCTAAAACCTAATCTCGCCAAAATCGTGAGACAGTCCCAGGATCAGAGGTGGAAGTAACGAATTACAACTACTCATTTTACTGTAATTAAGTAGTTTTTTCGGGGTTTTGTACTTTTTTGAGTACATTTTTAATTCTGTAATTTTACTTGTACTTAAGTACAAATTAAGCTAAGTAATCTACTTCGCTACTTGTAAAATCACACACACACCTGCCTCCTCCTCCTGTCACTTGTTTCAGTTACAGCGCAGGATTGCAGGTATTGAGCATAATTTTAATCATACCCACAGGTTTGTGGAGAGCGCATTATTGTAACGCGACAGCACGTTCATGTAATGGCAGAAAACGACGCAAGCTCTCAAATATACAAGTGAACTGCCTCTCCTCTCACTCAGATTGAGTGCATGCTCTGTGTAGTGTGCAATCGCGAATCTCTCTGTGCTCTTAAATTAAACGTTGTCAAAAGTTATCAATCAGAATAGACTTCCATGCCTGTCCGATGAAAATGCTTCAGGAAATCTTATTGTACGGTGGCCGAGAGAGCTCAACGCGCTGCAAATGAAGAAAACACATGCAAATAGAAAAAACACCAGCAAATAAAGAAAACATTTTCATCAGTTTGACAACACATGTGCTGCAAAAGCCCACAACACTTACAAATAGACAAACGCGCTGCAAAAGCCCACAACACTTACAAATAGACAAACACGCTGCAAAAGTCCACAACACTTACAAATAGTGAAACGCGCTGCAAAAGCCCACAATGCTTACAAATAGACAAACGTGCTGCAAAAGCCCACAACACTTACAAATAGACAAACGCGCTGCAAAAGTCCACAACACTTACAAATAGTGAAACGCGTTGCAAATAGGCCTGCTCATAATGCACATACAATCAGAATGTTAACACAAAAAAGTATAAACAAAAAAACTCACCTTTCAGGTGCACACCACGAGTAAACATTGAACAATCCCAGCGGTCCCAGACAGGTACATCAATGTGTTCCCTATAACATTTTCGTTGTGGTCTTAACGTTAGCCAATTCTCCAATCATGTCACCTGCCTCTGCATTTTTGGATACTTTTGAACCCATCAATCTCCAGGAATTGAAGGAGGTGATTGACAATCTTAAACCCTCATTTTGTCCTAGTGATATTATTCACCCCAAATTTTTTAATTTAATTATTGATTCGATTGGGCCTGGTCTGTTATCTCTTGTTAATAAGTGTCTCCAAACTGGCTCTGTTCCTGCTGACCTTAAAGTCGCTACAGTCACTCCTCTGCTCAAGAAGCCTTCACTGGACCCCACTGTCCTAAACATTTTTTGTCCAATTTCTGTTTTGCCTTTTATTTCAAAAGTTTTAGAGAAAATTGTGCTGAATCAACTTCAACACTTTATGACTAGCAATTCGATTTATGAGGTTTTTCAGTCTGGTTTTAAGTCCGCTCTTCTGAGAGTGTTAAATGACATCTACCTTTCCACTGACACTGGGGACTCTGTGGTTCTTATTCTTTTAGATTTATCGGCTGCTTTTGATACCATAGACCACTCCTTGCTATTATCTAGACTAGAGTCTTGGGTAGGTCTAAAAGCAAACGCTCTGAAATGGTTTCATTCATACCTATCTGACAGAAAATTTTTAGTGAAACTGGGTAATTTTTCCTCTTCCCCTGCTCCTCTGACCTGTGGCCTTCCTCAAGGCTCTATTTTAGCTCCCTCTCTATTCTCTCTGTACATGCTCCCTCTGGGCTCTATCCTACGAAAGCATGGAGTGTCTTTTCATTTTTACGCGGATGACACTCAAATATATCTTCCAGTCAAGAAAAACAATTCCACTGCGATCTCCTCTCTTCTCCAATGTTTAGAGGAGGTTAAATTATGGCTAGCCCAAAACTTCCTCTTCTTAAACGAGGACAAGACTGAGGTAATTGTGTTCGGTCCTAATGAGAACTCTCAGTGTTTAAGCCCTGAGCTAGAAAGTTTATCCGCTTTTAGATCGACACGGGTGCAGAACCTAGGTATTATTTTTGACCAGCATTTAAAATTTGACAGACATATCTCCTCTGTTATTGGATCCAGTTTTTATCAGCTTCGTTTACTGTCTAAAATTAAAAACTTTCTCACGCCAAAAACTCTCGAAATGGCTGTTCATGCATTTGTTACGTCGCGTCTAGATTACTGTAATTCCTTATATTGTGGTATATCTAAATCTCAAATTGCGCGACTTCAGCTAGTCCAAAATGCTGCCGCCAGACTTCTTTTAAAGTGTCGTAAACACAAACACATCACTCCTATTCTTAGAACCCTTCACTGGCTGCCGATTTGTCAGAGAATAGATTTTAAAATTCTCCTCTTCGTTTACAAATCCCTACATAACAAAGCTCCTGTTTATTTATCTGAACTCCTTCACTCCTATACTCCACTCAGAAGCCTCCGTTCTTGTGATCAGGCTTTGCTGGTCGTTCCACGCGCTAGACTGAAGCGCAGAGGTGAGCGTGCATTTGCGGTGGCAGGGCCACGACTCTGGAATACCCTGCCTTTAGAGATTAGGCTTGCCCCTTCCTTGTCTATTTTTAAGTCCTTGCTAAAAACTTTTTTATTTTCCTTAGTGTACTGATTACCGTGATATGTTAAATTTTTAAATAGGTGGTTTTATACTTTCTTCTGGTTTATTTTATGTATGTGTGATATTCTTGCTCTTCTGTAAAGCACTTTGGTCAGCCTGGGGGCTGTTGGAAATGTGCTATACAAATAAAATTGAACTTGAACTTGAACTTGGTCTGTGCCAGTCCCGGCGCCAGGACAAACGATTTGGGGGATATTATTTTGCTTTAAAAAAATATTATTAATAAATTATTAATAATAAATAATATTTTTAAATTATTCACTGCAGAAAGTGAAAGTAAAAACAAAAGCGAAGAGAGCTCTACATGAAGCTTCAACATGTTCTGATAACACTATTTAACCTTAATTTATTTCTTAATATTTCCCTTGTGGCCCATACGTATTGAAAAAAAATGAGGAGAGATGTAGGTGTTACAAGTTGTTTTTAAAAATGAGGAGTTAGCTAATCTTATTACAGCACGTACGCGTGATGCGCTATAAATTATTGTGGGGCAAATTAAATTATTAATTTAATTCTAAAAGTAGCCTAATCATCATCCTCATCATCATTCAGATCATCGCAAAAGGGGGGCTTGAGATCACTGGGCCTGGTATGTGCTATTTGCAGCGCGTTTGTCTATTTGTAAGTGCTGTGGGCTTTTGCAGTGCGTTTGTCTATTTGTAAGTTGTGGGCTTTTGCAACGCGTTTGTCTATTTGTAAGTGTTGTGGGCTTTTGCAGCGCGTTTGTCTATTTGTAAGTGTTGTGGGCTTTTGCAGCGCGTTTCACTATTTGTAAGTGTTGTGGGCTTTTGCAGGGCGTTTGTCTATTTGTAAGTGTTGTGGGCTTTTGCAGCACGTTTGTCTATTTGTAAGTGTTGTGGAGTTTTGCAGCGCGTTTGTCTATTTGTAAGTGTTGTGGGCTTTTGCAGCTCGTTTGTCTATTTGTAAGTGTTGTGGAGTTTTGTAGCGCATGTGTTGTCAAACTGATGAAGATGTTTTCTTTATTTGCTGGTGTTTTTTCTATTTGCATGTGTTTTCTTCATTTGCAGCGCGTTGAGCTCTCTCGGCCACCGTATTATTGGCTATAAGTGAAATGCACTAGAAAGTCACAACAAACAAAGGTGGATCTTTAATTTCTTTACAATGTAGATGTATGTTTCAGAATGGGGCATTTGTATGATTTTTACATATAAATAACCTAGTCTGTCTAACTGCATCACTGCATACAGACAGTTCAAACCCCTCTGATGTTCTTTTTTATCTAAATAAACAACATATTATATGGCTCTTAAAAGGTTAGTTCAACCAAAAAATTTTTATTTTTGTCATTAATTACTCATCCTCATGTTGTTCCAAACCCGTAAGACCTTCGTTTATCATCAGAACACAAATGAAGATATTTTTGATGAAATCTGAAAGCTTTCTGACCCCAGACTGCAACGTAATTGCAACCTTTGCAGGCCCAGAAAGATAGTAAAGACATTGTTAAAATAGCCCATGTGACTACAGTGGTTCAACCTTAATGTTATAAAGCTACCAGAATACTTTTTTGTGTGCAAAAAAAAAAAAAAATAACGACTTTATTAAACAATTTCCTCTCTCTGTGTCACTCTAATGCTGTTCATGTGAGCACCACAATGCATGCAT
Source organism: Ancherythroculter nigrocauda (assembly GCA_036281575.1). Lineage (NCBI taxonomy): Eukaryota > Metazoa > Chordata > Actinopteri > Cypriniformes > Xenocyprididae > Ancherythroculter > Ancherythroculter nigrocauda. The sequence goes on along the minus strand of VTFQ01000022.1, from coordinate 11,645,343 downwards.
GTGATGCTGACGCAGAATCCGGCCAATAATGAGCCGACGTTCTGACATAGAACCTGAAAGTGCTGCACTGTGTTTACTACGTCAACAGTGTCAGAGACTGACATGGAAGAGAAGAAATTTTTGAATAAAGTGGGTTTTTTGTTTATTTTGTGCACAAAAAGTATTCCGGTCGCTTCATAACATTAAGGTTGAACCACTGTTGTCACATGACTGTTTTAACTATGTCTTTACTACCTTTCTGTGCCATAAAAAGTGGTAATAACGTTGCAGTCTATGGAGGGTCAGAAAGTACTCAGATTTCATCAAAAAGATCTGAATTTGTGTTCTGAAGATGAAAGAAGGTCTTATGAGTTTGAAACAACATGAGAGTGAGTAATCAATGACAGAATTTTCATTTTTGGGTGAAACTAACTTTTAAGATACAGGGCATATAAAAATTCAGTGTTGTTATATTTCATATACCGCAACTGAATTGAGGTAATTTGTTTTTGTTCTTATTTTATTACTGACTGTTTACTTGACTTTTTTGTAAATTCAATTCAGTTTGAAATCAAGCTTTCTTGTGCTGCATGTGAGCTACTGCAACAAAGTTACCCTATTGTAAAGACAGAAATACACAGAGTGAGCAAATATTTAAGTGAGATTATTGTAATGGTAATTGATCAATGTTATTGGTATTTAAAATGATACTGAATATTGATCATTTGTATTGTATTGAAGTTAGAAATTTGAAAGTAGCTATTTTCTACTGATTGATTGAATATTGTTTGGCAATTCATTAAATATTGCCAGCTAAAAAGTAACTAGTAATTTTAGTACTTTGAGTAGTTTTTGAGAAGAGTAATTTGTACTTTTACTTGAGTACTTTTATGACACCAGTACTTTTACTTGTAATTGAGTATTATTTCAGCAATGTAACAGTACTTGTACTTGAGTACAAATTTTCAGTACTCTTTCCACCACTGCCCAGGATGTTCAGCAGTTATGATGCCAAGAACACTCTAAGTTAAGAGAATTTTGTGCTGGAGACTCCATACTGGTTCGTGACTACAGAAAAAGCGACAAATGGATACCTGGAGTGGTGATGTCTAGAACGGGACCTGTCTCCTACATCGTCAACGTGGGTGGGGCTGGAACCTGGAAACATAGCGCAGATGGAACCAGAAGTTCCTGTCTGTTCTGATAATTCCCAGGCACATCCGCTTCAGGAGAATGCGGGGGAAAAGACCGACAATCAAGTGGATGTGACAACTGACAAAGTAGGGACTGGCAACATTGACAAATCACTTTCCGGGACTGTACAAACAAGAGAGGATATTAAGTGTTATCCTACCCGTCTTACTAAGCCACCTGACCATTATCAAGCATCTTAATGTAGTAGTTTGAGTAAAGCATGCTTGCTATTCTGTGGTTAAAGTTGAAATCAAGAAAAGAAATACCCCCTTGTTGTGTATGATCACTTTTGATTTAAGTTGGGAGGAAATGTTATGTATTTAGTGTTAGAAACTGGGTTATCCAGCAATTGTTGTCTTATGCTTTAGATGGCTGTGTGATGCCGTAGATCTCTCTGATAAAAAGTAAAATGTTGAGTTGTAAGTGCACTCGGCCTCCATCAAGTTATTTCTATCTAGCTTCATAAAATATAATGATTTTCAGATAGACACAACAATTAGAACATGCAGAATGTAAAGAAATAACCATATCTGATCTTCCATCACTCACAAAAAAAAAAAAAAAATCAAACAAAATCTTTTTAAGAATTTGATGATTAAAACAACTCTCACTGCTTGGTGGAAAACTAATACATTGATAAATCACGAGCTCGTACCACACATCAACTCACCTATATGGAATAACCTAGATTTTACTATCAATTATACTCCACTTAACAATACCAACTGGAAAGACAAATGCATCACACATATACATCACCTCTTTCCTGGTTATACCTTCATTAATTTTACAGAACCTAATGCAGAAATTTAATTTAGGAAAAGAACACTATTATTACTACCTACAAATCAGGAATTCTATTAAAACCACAACTGGAATCAAAGATATTGCACAACCTTCCCTGATTATTAAACATATCAATACAATTAGTAATTCAGTAAAGACGCTCACGAAACTATACACTTTAATATTTTCTATAGATACCAATACAGCAGCACCAGTTAAACAATGGGAGAAAGACCTCAATATCAACACAGATGAGGAATGCTGGAAAACAGTTTGTAAAAAAAAAAACCTTTTTCAAAAATACAAACACAAATATCCAATTAATTCAGTATAAAATTGCACATAGAACACACATTACACAATGTGAGATGTTTAAAATGGGCCTAGGAACTTCTGACATGTACTAACTGCAACCTAAACACACAAGACTCTTACATTCATGCACTTTGGTTATGCCCTCCCGTTCATCAGTTCTGGACAGATATCACAAACAAATTAACAGAATTTTTCAAAACCACAAAGTGGATGTGTTAGAGGCAGGAAAATTGGGCAAATGTAAGGATTTGAGCGAGTTTCACAAGGCCCAAATTGTGATGACTAGACAAATGGATCAGAGCATCTCCAAAACTGCAGCTCTTGTGGGGTGTTCCCGGTCTGCAGTGGTCAGTATCTATCAAAAGTGGTCCAAGGAAGGAACAGTGGTGAACCGGCGACAGGGTCATACCATACCATACCATACCATACCAACTTTATTTGTTAAGCACTTTACAACAACCAAAGTTGCCCAAAGTGCTGTACAGAAAAAAATAAACATATGTACAATTAATAACCACACAATAAAAACATTCAAATAACAGATTAAACCAAATACATAAAGTCGACATCTTACTAGGTGTCATAAGCCAAGGAGAAGAGATGGGTTTTAAGAGTTTTAAAAACAGATAAAGAAAGGTCATGGCTCGTTGATGCACGTGGGGAGCGAAGGCTGGCCCGTGTGGTCCGATCCAACAGACGAGCTACTGTAGCTGAAATTGCTCAAGAAGTTAATGCTGGTTCTGATAGAAAGGTGTCAGAATACACAGTGCATCGCAGTTTGTTGCGTATGGGGCTGCATAGCCGCAGACCAGTCAGGGTACCCATGCTGACCCCTGTCCACCGCCAAAAGTGCCAACAGTGGGCACGTGAGCATCAGAACCACAGAGCAATGGAAGAAGGTGGCCTGGTCTGATGAATCACGTTTTCTTTTACATCCCGTGGAGGTGTGTGTGTGTGTGTGTGTCGGGGAACACATGGCACCAGGATACACTATGGGGAGAAGGGAAACCGGCGGAGGGAGTGTGATGCTTTGGGCAATGTTCTGCTGGGAATCCTTGGGTCCTGCCATCCATGTGGATGTTACTTTGACACGTACCACCTACCTAAGCATTGTTGCAGACCATGTGTACCCTTTCATGGAAACAGTATTCCCTGGTGGCTGTGGCCTCTTTCAGCTGGATTCTGTGCCCTGCCACAAAGCAAAAATGGTTCAGGAATGGTTTTAGGAGCACAACAACGAGTTTGAGGTGTTGACTTGGCCTCCAAATTCCACAGATCTCAATCCAATCAAGCATCTATGGGATGTGCTGAACAAACAAGTTCGGTCCATGGAGGCCCCACCTCACAAGAGGACTTAAAGGATCTGCTGCTAACATCTTGGTGCCAGATACCACAGCACACCTTCAGGGGTCATATTTGGAAGGTGGTCATAATGTCTTGCCTGATCGGTGTACAATATACAGACAAACCAAAAATTATTCAGATATTTCTGATATTTTTGATATATTTTTACTAGTAGGTGCAGGACACTATAGTTCATTTATGCAAGTGAGGATAGCAAAATAAAGTAAACTGTGATGACATATACCCAAAAATTCTTCACACAGTGGACTACCAGTAAAATGGATAAAAAATTTGGATCCAAAAATTATTCAGACACTTTGACCTGACCATGTTTTGCTTAAGTGTTATTTGACATGAGTAAGATATTTTTTTTTTCTTACACAGTTTAACCCTCAGGGGTCTGAGGATTTTTGGGGCCCTGGAGAAGTTTTGACATGCCCTGACATTTGTGATTTTTTCCAGTTGTTCATAAACATATTAACCCTCAGGGGTCTGAGGATTTTTGGGGCCCTGGAGAAGTTTTGACATGCCCTGACATTTGTGCTTTTTTCAGTTATTCATAAACATATTAATGGAAAAAGTGTCATTACACTGTATTCAGCACAAACTAGGCTACAATAATATGTGAGGAACATGTATGTACATGTTTGTGTTTTTGAAGGAATAACATTTATGCGTGGTTATTGAAAAAACAAAAAACTTAAGTCACTGAAATAAGGCCAAAAAATATATATTAAATCTTTGTTCACAAGACTTCTGCGTATTTGAGGTTGTAGACAAGAGTTTTTGCTTCAAAATGAGGTAAAAATTATGCTGCCTGCTTGTTCATATAAAACAATAGAGAGATTTAAATTTTCTAAAACATCTTTGGTCAAGAAACACAGTATGCATGGAGGCGTGAATCCTCATGTATAATGGGTGATTCTCACCAATTATGTTACCTCTATGGCATTTCATATAGGCTTTTAGCTTAAAAGCATGCACATTTGGAGAAATATTGATGGATTCTCATGTTTATGTCAATTTTCTATACAGAGGAGTAATATTCAGGATTTATTGTCATTACAATGAGTGCTGGATACTGTGTTTACAATTCATACTTGAAGCCGGAGGGCGCTCTGCCCCTTTTGTCCACAAATGCCTGAGCACTGAAGAAGAATAGGCAATCCAGGAAATAACTGAACTAACAGAGGCCAGAGATCGCTAACTATGGCTATTCAAAACACTTTTCAAGACAATAAATACACGATTGAGACGATGAATGCATGTATTGACTGAATTTGCGTCTGAATAGCGCTGGCTCCGTGGGCGTGGCCGCATTAGCGGATAATGAGCTGAATCAAGGACTTCTGACATGGCTCTCTTTTCATACAGATTACATAAACACAGAATGTTTGTTTTCGATTTGACTTACACGATTTAAAACCTGACATTTCAATGTTTTTTTAAACACAAGTCTAATTTTTTTGTGATTAGTATTCACTAAGTTACAGTTCATTTTCTGAGAACTATCAGATTGGACTTCGTTCAGAGGGAGACGAGAGATCACGCATCATGTTTGTTTTCTTTATTTTACAAAAAGCACAACATTTTTTTTTTACTCTGAGTGTACACAAATAAAAGAAAATATTCTACAGATTAAAATGATGTATAACTCTTAATTGTATGTGCAACATTGACAGAGTATTTTGAGTCTCTTTCACACTGGTTAGAAAAAAAATGCGGTGATCACGCCGGCGTGACCGCCGACCCCAGAGTGTTAATGACAAAAGTGTCATTACACTGTATTCAGCACAAACTAGGCTACAATAATATGTGAGGAACATGTATGTACATGTTTGTGTTTTTGAAGGAATAACGTTTATGCATGGTTATTGAAAAAACAAAAAACTTAAGTCACTGAAATAAGGCCAAAAAAAATATATTAAAACTGTGTTCACAAGAATTCTGGGTATTGGAGGTTGTAGACTAGAGTTTTTGCTTCAGAATGAAGTAAAAATTATCCTTCCTACTCCTTCATATAAAACAATAGAGAGATTTAAATTTTCTAAGACACTTTTTGTCAAGAAACACAGTATGCGTGGAGGCGTGAATCATCATGTATAATGGGTGATTCTCACCTGAGAAGACAAAAGAATTGCATAATAATGACCTGAAATGACTTGCATATTAATGAGGCCTTTCAGTCAGGTAGGCTGTGAAAAAACCCTCTGCGATCATGCTGATAACAGGATTAAAGTCCACTCAGGACAAAAAAAAACATGATTTTTGTGATCTCATGCATGCACGTATTATTGCATTGATATGAAGAAAATTTTGTATAGGCCTATGTTAAATTACAATACCAGTCAAAAGATTGAACACATTGCCATTATAATGTTTTTAAAAGAAGTCTCAAGTCTCTAACCAAATAATGGTTTTCTATTTTAATATACTTTAAAATATAATGTATTTCTGTGATGCAAAGCGTCTGAACATTCCTACCTCTAGGGCATTTCATATAGGCTACTATATTTGTTATATTATAGAGCCTAAATGTTGATGTGCAGTTGACAAACTATACATCAATAAAAAGATCTAAGACTCAAGCTTCACATTTTGACTCTTAAAATCTTATATTGACCATAATTTCTTAATATGCTTAAAAGCATACACATTTGGAGAAATATTGATGGATTCTCATATGTTTATATCAATTTTCTATACAGAGGAGTAATATTTATTATTCTATATTTATTGTCATCATTATGAGCGCTGGATGCTGTGTTTTTAATTCATACTTGCAGCCGGAGGGCGCTCTGCCCCTTTTGTCCACAAATGCCTCAGTAAAAGAAGAGGCATATCATGTGACAATCAAGGAACTAACAGAAGCAAGAGATCGCTAAATATGGCTATTCAAAACACTTTTGAAGACAATAAATACACGATTGAGATGATGTATGCATGTATTGACTGAATTTGCGTCTGAATAGCGCTGGCTCCGTGGGCGTGGCCGCATTAGCGGATAATGAGCTGAATCATGGACTTCTGACATGGCTCTCTTTTCATACAGATTACATAAACACAGAAGGTTTGTTTTCGATTTGACTTACATGTTTTAAAACCTGACATCTTAACGTTTTTTTAGACATAAGTGTAATTTTTCTGTGATTAGTATTTACTAAGTTACAGTTAATTTTCTGAGAACTATCAGATTGGACTTCATTCAGAGGGAGACGAGAGATCACGCATGTTAGTTTTCTTTATTTTACAAAAAGCACAACATTTTCTTTTTGCTCTGAGTGTACACAAATGAAAGAAAATATTCCACAGATTAAAATGGTGTATAACTCTTAATTGTATGTGCAACATTGACGAAGTATTTTGAGTCTCTTTCACACTGATAAGAAAAAAACCACGGTGGTATCGCCGGCGATACCCTCAGACCTCAGAGTGTTAACTCTGAGATCTTGTCATATTTTATTACTATTTTTTAAACTATAGTGAATAAACTGTATTAATGAATGAAATGTTCAAGGTGTCTGTATAAATTTTGGTTTGACTGTATACACACTGCTCAAAAAAAATAAAGGAACGCTTTTTAATCAGAAAATAGCATCAAGTCAGTTAAACTCCTGGGATATTGACCTGGTCAGTTAAGTAGCAGAGGGGTTGTTTCAGCTGCTTTGTTGTTAATGAAATTAACAACAGTTGCACTAGATGGGCAACAATGAGACGACCCCCAAAACAGGAATGGTTTTACAGGTGGAGGCCACTGACATTTTTTCCCTACTCATCTCTTCTGACTGTTTTTCACTAGTTTTACATTTGGCTAGGGTCAATGTCACTACTGGTAGCATGAGGTGATACCTGGACCCTACAGAGGTTGCACAGGCAGTCCAACTGCTCCAGGATTGCACATCGATATGTGCCATTGCCAGAAGGTTTGTTATGTCTCTCAGCACAGTCTCAAGAGGATATGGAGGAGATTCCAGGAGACAGTCAGTTACTCTAGGAGAGCTGGACAGGGCCATAGAAGGTCCTTAACCCATCAGCAGGACCGGTATCTGCTGATCCGGTATCTTTGTGCAAGGAGGAACAGGATGAACACTGCCAGAGCCCTACAAAATGACCTCCAGCAGGCCACTGGTGTGATTTGTCTCTGAACAAACAATCAGAAACAGACTGCATGAGGGTGGCCTGATGTCCTCTAGTGTGCCCTGTGCTCACTGCCCGGCACTGTGGAGCTCGATTGGCATTTGCCATTGAACACCAGAATTGGCAGATCTGCCACTGGCACACTGTGCTTTTCAGATGAGAGCAGGTTCACCCTGAGCACATGTGACAGACGTAAAAGGGTCTGGAGAAGCCGTGGAGAAAGTTATGCTGCTTGTAACATCCTTCAGCATGACCAGTTTGGTGGTGGGTCAGTGATGGTCTGGGGAGGCACCCTGACAGCCATTAGTTATCAGGATGAAATCCTTGGACCCACTGTCAGACCCTACGCTGGTGCAGTGGGTCCTGGGTTCCTCCTGGTGCATGACAATGCCCAACCTCATGTGGCGAGAGTATGCAGGCAGTTCCTGGAGGATGATGGAATTGATACCATTGAATGGCCCCCACGCTCGCCTGACCTAAATCCTATAGAACACCTCTGGGACATTGTTTCGGTCCATCCGACACTGCCAGGTTCAGACTGTCCAAGAGCTCAGTGATGCCCTGGTCCAGATCTGGGAGGAAATACCCCAGGACACCATCCGTCATCTCATTAGGATCATGCACCAATGTTGTCAGGCATGCATACAAGCACGTGGGGGGCCATACAAACTACTTAGTACCATTTTGAGTTGCTGTAATGAAATTTTAGCAAAATGGACTAGCCTGCTGCATCATTTTTTTCACTTTGATTTTCAGGGTGTCTTTGATTTCAGTCCTCTGTAGGTTGATAATTTTCATTCCCTTTCGTGGGAACTATCGACGCTGCGTGGTAACGCATTGGGAACCTTCTGCGTGATGTCGTCACTGAAGCACTCATGTATCTAGCCAATCGCGTAGCGAGACGTCAGAGACGGGTGACGTCACGGACCAGGAAATTATAAAGCACACTCGGATGCAGAGCACGCCAGCTTCTGTGTCTTCAGCAAGCGCTCTATGTTATCTTGTGTGTCTTATTTGGTGTTGTTTGTCCCGCTTATTGCACAAAACGTTATCTCTTCGTCTGAGGACAAGAGCTCTGCAGTACACCACACATATTTACATATATATATATTGTGAAAAGACACGAGTTAAAATGGTGGAAGGCAGACAATTTAAGAAGTGTGTTCACCCATGTACACGTTACATTCCAGACGGGGACACCCATGAAATGTGTGTTGTCTGCCTGGGGGTTGAGCATGCACAGGCAGCTCTCGAGGGGGCTGTCTGTGTCCATTGCGAGAAGCTCACCCTCAGAGTTTTAAGATCACGCCGGGCACTCTTTAACAATAAAGAGGGTGCTCCGGTTGGTGTTCCCCGTGGATCGGGTCCCGCTGTTGCCGAGGCGCAGCGGCGGCTTCATTCGTGGGGTTCGCAAATGGAGCTGGCAGAGGGGGTTGAAACGGGCCCAGCCTTATCTCGCCCTTTACCTGCCAGCCCCAGTGCCTCTTCTCAGGCGGCGGAAGCACACGCAGCGGTTTCTTCCCCCCAGAGAGAGGCACCCGCGCTTCATCTCTCTTCCTCCGAGGAGGTTGATGTGATGAGCGTGGGGGAAGAGGAACCGCCATCCTCTTCCCCAGCACATGAGGAGCTCCTGGAGGTAGTGACCAGGGCTGTGGCCAAACTAAGAATCGACTGGCCAGCAGAGCGGGCAGATACAAAACCAAAAAGCAAGCTGGATGAGCGCTTTCTGCCCGCTCGGTCACTACCCCAGCGTCGGGGTTTGCCTTTCTTTCCTAACCTCCACACTGAGGTCTCGAGGTCATGGAAAAAGCCGGTATCACATCGTGTGTTCAGCCCCCAGACCTCAATGTACAGTAACATCGTGGGGCTGAAACAACAAGGCTATGCGGCGATGCCTCGGGTGGAAGAGACGCTTGCGGGCTATCTCTCCCCTGAGTCTGCATCGTCGTTGAAAACCCCGACGTTGCCCACCAAGCTTGATGTGGTCTTTAGTGGCTTGGTGGGCAACGTCGGGGTTTTCAACGACGATGCAGACTCAGGGGAGAGATAGCCCGCAAGCGTCTCTTCCACCCGAGGCATCGCCGCATAGCCTTGGCTTACGTGGCAGCAGGTCAGGTGGCGGCATGTTTACACACCATGTCGCTCCTGCAAGCATATCAAGCTGACCTGCTGGGGAAAGTGGAAAATAGCCACGTATGAGTGCATCCAGGAAATCAGGATGGCAACTGACCTGGCTCTCCGTGCCACCAAAGCCGCTCTATGGCAGCATTGGTGGCTACGGAGAGGCACTTGTGGCTGAACCTCTCGGACATAAGGGAGCGTGACAAAGCCTCCCTTATGGATGCGCCGCTGTCTCCTGCGGGCCTCTTCGGCGACGCTGTTACAACAGTCGTCGAGAGGTTCCAGGAGGCTAAGAAACAGTCTGTGGCGTTCCAGAGGTTCATCCCCCGCAAACCTAGAAATCCTCCCCCCGAGGCTGTTGAGCGGGAGCAGCCTCGGCCGTCGACGAGCTCCTCAGCGCACCACAGAGCGCAACAAAAGATCAGCGTGGCCGCCCGTGCTCCCCCGCAGCCGAAGCCTTCTAGGGGCAGAAACGGACCTGCGCGCCGTTATCCTGGCCCGGAAGGCTTCGAAGCGGTCCTGATATCTGTGGGTCAGGAACCGATGAGGGCGGATGCTATGGTACAGACGTGGCCGAGGCTGCGCCTGTACGCATTTCCCCCGATCGCCCTGCTCCCGGGAGTTCTGGGAAAAGTATGCCGAGAAGGGGCCAATCTAATACTGGTAGCCCCATTCTGGCCAACCAGGATATGGTTCTCAGACTTAGTGTCATTACTCAACGGCTCCCCAATGGAGCTTCCTCTCAGACAGGACCTCCTGTCTCAAGCGGGCGGCATGATTATACATCCCCGCCCAGAAAGACTGAAACTATGGGCCTGGCCTCTGAGGGGGCCAGGCTTGTAGATGCTGGTCTCCCAACCGAGGTTGTGGAGACAATTCTTAACTCCAGAGCTCTCGCCACGAGGAAGTTGTATGCTTACAAATGGAATTTGTTCTCTACCTGGTGTAGACATAGGAATACGGACCCTGTCCTTTCTTCCATTAGCTGTGTGCTAAAATTCCTCCAGAAAAAATTCTCGGAGGGTCTATCTCACTAGTGTTAATTTCGTCAGACGAGACGAGACGAAATATGTTCGTCAACGACCTTTTTTTTCATGACTAAGACGAGACGATGACAAGACTGCACCACTGTCCAAAAACGCTGACTAAGACTAAATTAACATGCATTGTTGTTGACGAAAAAAGACGAGACGAAAATGTTTTGTATAAAATAAAAACAAAGATAAAATCTCTCTTCATTTTCGTCTACAATCGTCTCTGCTTTTTCATCAGCTGTTACGCCTTTAAAATATTCAGAACGAGTTCGCGGCTTCGCGCTGTTGCTCAAGTTAAGCCTCGTTGAAGCTTTGTTTACACTACATGCGTGTGCGGCTCGTTACAGCTCCGGCAAGGTGTTGTTCCGTCCTCTGCACTATGTCAACTCAAAGAAATTTCAAGTTTTTCAACTTCGAATCTCTTGTCGTCAGTTTCTAGTGATGTAAAATATGAGCGGGAGTTTACACAGGGTGATTATTTTGACTTTGTTTTGTATTTGAGCTGCGCGTCTTGGAGGTGAGACGCCTATCTTTAGCGAAGCAGCGCGTCGAGCCGCTTCTCAAATGCACCGCGGCGCGGCTGGTGTAAACACAAGCATTGACTAGAGTGGCCGTGTATCAGCTCCGGTAGCCGCGTCGCAGCCGTAACGAGCCGCACACGCGTGCAGTGTAAACGAGGCTTTACAGGTCTCATACGCCTGTGGCTGCAACACGAAACTGCGGAACACACAACATCCAAAGCGAACACGAGTGACGAGCGACGACGACATGCTAGCTTTTGAATTGTGTTGGTTAAAATAAAATACTCTTCAGAACAGGTTAATCATTTGTGAATGTGTCTCCTAAATCAGAAATTGAAAACCAGACACGTTTAACATTTGCATTCAACAAAAATCTTTCAACAAGTGTATTTTGTCAGGTAATTATGACATTTAACCAATGTTTGAGATATGTGAAACACTTTTTTTACTGAAATGTTTATCAGTAGTAATCTCAGTAATAATGTGTTATTTTTAAAAAAAGACTACAATTTTTTGACTAAAACTAGACTAAAATTAAAAGACTTTTAGTCGACTAAAACTTGACTAAGATACCTTGAGTTTTCTTTTGACTAAAACTAGACTAAAATGATGAGACATTTAGTCGACTAAAACTTGACTAACAAAAAAGATATGTGAATGACTAAATATGACTAAAACTAACAAGGACATTTGGCACAAGACTAAGACTAAGACTAAATTAAAAACAGGTGACGAAATTAACACTATATCTCACTCAACCTTAAAGGTTTATGTTGCAGCAATCTCAGCATATCATGCTCCTCTTGAGGGGAATATCTCGGTAGGTCGAGACCCCCTCGTTACACGCTTCCTCCGTGGTACACTGAGGTTGAGGCCTCCAGTGCGCACAAGGGTTCCGACCTGGGACTTGGCTGTGGTCTTACAGGGGTTAGCTGAGGCTCCCTTTGAACCACTAGAGGAGGTTCCTGAGAGGTTCCTCACTCTTAAAACGATTCTTTTATTGGCTATCACTTCTCTGAATCGGATAGGAGACTTACAAGCACTCTCTGTTGCTCCTTCTTTTCTTGAATTTGCTCCAGGAATGGTGAAAGCATTCCTATATCCTAGACCGGGTTATGTCCCAAAGGTCCCTACCAATGTCCCAGGCCCCATTGTGCTTCAGTCTTTCTATCCTCCTCCATTTGAATCTGCAGATCAGGGAAAATTGAATCTGTTGTTCCCAGTAAGGGCTTTGGATGCTTATGTCCACAGAGCTGCCCTGTGGCTTAAGTCAGATCAATTGTTTGTCTGTTATGGGTCCCCTAAAAAAGGGGGCCCAGCATCAAAACAAAGAATGAGCAAGTGGGTGGTCGAGGCCATCTCACTTGCCTATGAAGCGGCCGGACAGCCCTCTCCTTTGAATGTTCATGCCCATTCGACTAGGGGTATTGCGGCATCAAAAGCTTTGATGTCAGGAGTCTCCATGAGTGATATATGTGATGCAGCTGGATGGTCATGCCAGCACACATTTATTAAGTATTATAACCTTGATATCGGCTCCACTCCGGGGTCCTCTGTCCTGTCAAGATAACTTTGACACGGCTCAGTTGGGATTGCGTTCCCAATGCGTTACCACGAAGCGTCGATAGTTCCCACGAAAGGGAACATCTCAGGTTACAGATATAACCCTGGTTCCCTGAGTAGGGAACGAGACGCTGTGTCTCTTGCCGTACCCCTGCACACTTGCGAGTGCTTGCTTCAGACTTACTTAGAAGTCTACTCAGGGAACCAGGGTTACATCTGTAACCTGAGACGTTTCCATCAAACAATGTGGCATCCTTTCATTCCTAACATATTACCCGGTCCATATCAGTATAGATATCCAGCATGATATTTTTCCCCATTGAGATCTGATGTGCTTTCAAAGTGTTATATATATATATATATATGTATATATATGTGTGTGTGTGTGTGTGTGTGTGTATGTGTGTATGTGTGTGTGTGTGTGTATACAAATGCGTGTGTGTGTGTGTGGGGGGGGGGGGGTATACGTACATATATATGTAATTGACTGACTACAATTTATATTATATCTATATGATAACTGACTATATAATTGTCCTATATTCTAAAAATTCTCATTTCTTTTTTTAGCACATTATCATTATTATTGTTATTGGTGGTAGTTGTAGCAGTGGTCGTAGTATTGACATTTATATTTTTGTAGAACAATTGGGCCTCTTTTGTTCCTCCATCTGTTATAAAAACAATTCCACAATCATTATTAAATCTTATAATTTATATAACTTATAAGCTCTTTAGGTCTGGCGGCCCTTCTATTTCTGTCGGTGGGCCTGACTGGCACATCTAGTCAGCACGGACACTGTCGATACAGGTTTTTTTTTTTGTTTTTTTTTGGTTGCCTGCCCCCTCCTTTTGCCACCTCTGCCGGTGTTCCCTTATCTCACTCAATATGTTGGAATAAACTGGGTAGGATGTAGTGTCTCTGGCTGGGGAGCTAACTAGGGCACACCACAACTATACCCACAGATTACAATATAAAATGCCTCAACTGATACGGACATAATATATGAACACCTGGAATACATACACAATAGTCATCCACCGGGTCACACACAGACTAGGTAAGCCTTGTCTGGAGGTGCCTGGCAAGGGAGTTGGGTTTTGCTGGTGGTGGGGAGGAGGGACAAGGCGGATCAGAGACGGGGTTGGTGTCTGTGTTGGTGGGTCTGTTGGTTGTGCTCACCGGCAGGGATGGAATGGCTGCTGAACCTAGTGGGGTATGGGGTCATCTGTAATCATTTCACTGACTAGTCCATTTAATATTATTATCATCATCGATTCATCGATACTACTATTATTGTCATTACTGTTATTGTTATTATTACAAATGCTGCTGCTGTTACTTCCACTCCTATGTCCACGACTACTACTATTATTTTTAATAGTATTATTATTTATCATCATTATTAATATTATTATTTCTTATTTATATTATTTATTATTGTTGTTGTCAGGGTTCTGCCCTGGCAGCCTTGTCTGTGTTGTCTTTGTTCCATGTCTCTATGTTTGTGTTATTTGTCAGCACATGGCTTTGTCTTTGTTTGTGTTTGCCATGTGCTCCTCTTGTCCTGCCTCCTAGTTTGCTTTCACCACGCCCCCTTGTTTAGTCCTGTCTAGTCCTCGTTTCACTAATTGTGCTCACCTGAACCTTGTGTGCTTTGGTCCCTTTATATTGTGCTTCCTTCCCTCATGTCTTTGCTGGTTTGTTGTGTGTTCACCGTGTGTATTGTGCTCATAGATCCTGTCATTCAGTGATAGGTTTAGCTTCCCTTATCTGACTTTCCTTCTTGATAAATTCTATATTTTGCTCTAGTTCTCCAAAGCTTAATTTTTTTGGTTTCTTTTGTTTTTGAACTAATCCTTTATTTATTTTAGTTTCATGCAAGGGTGTTCTCTTACTTTAATTTGTGTTTGCTAGTTTCAGTCATTTACTTTTATTTTGTTTCTCTAGTCTTAGTTTTCTGCTTCAGAATTTGTTGCCTCATGTTTTATTTTATTAACCCTCTCTTGTGCCTTGCCTGTTTGTCTTGTGTCTTGTCTATTGTTTGAGTCTTGTCTGTTCCTGCCCTCCTCTGCCCTGTGTCCCGAGTTTGCTTGGCCACTGTAGACTGCCTGGCAGCCAAGACTGGAACTACTTGAGAGAGCCGCATCAAGCCTTGAGTTCCCTGTATTCCTGTCTGGTTCTTCCCATCTTCATGCCACCTGGTCCTGCTTCCCAAGCTGTCCTCAAGTCTGTTGTCACTTTAGTCTGACTTCAGTGATCATCCTCCCTGCCTGTCATCGTGTTGCCTGCCCTGCTGTTTGACCGTGTCACACCTAAATCTCCTTGTTGTGCCTTGTCTTTAGTGTTGTAATAAAATCCCTTAACTGTTCATTCTGCACCTGGGTCCTCACTCCTGCAAAAACCTGACAGAACAAACCAGCCAAGACCGGGCCCAGCAATGAGCATCCGTGTAGTTCCCCCCGCGACTGCCCAAGAGAGACTGGCACTCCAACAGGGGTTGGCATCACTTCGTCAGCAGGGCCGGGATGCGGTGTCCTTCGCCCAGTTCTTTTGGACTATGGCTAAGGGCCTGGAGTACAATGATGGGGCCCTTAAGGATGCTTTTAACCTTTGTTTGGATGACCCCCTACCCAGGCCCGGATTAAGAACACATTGGGCCCTGGGGCTATAGGAACACCAAGGGCCCCCTTTCATCTGATTGCCATGCCACAGTGTCTTGTACCACAAGAATTTTTTTTTTAATTATTATTTTTATATTTTTACAAATCTCATTTTATCAAATCATTTTATATAAGCACAAGCACAATAAATATTCCATGCTATTTAACACACTAAAAACAAATGCATTAACTCCAGATATGAACTCCAAACAAACAGGTTGTCAAAAGCAGCAAAAACATTTGTCATATTTCAGTCATACTTCCTCAATGATTACTTTACCATGAACAGTTCACCCAAAAATGAAAATTGTCATTACTTACATGTTACATGTTGGTAACCAGTCAGTTGACAGCACCAATTGACTTCCATAGTAGGAAAAAAGTCAGTGGGTGCCGTCAACTGTCTGGTTACCAACCTTCTTTAAAATATCTTCTTTTGTGTTTAACACAAAAAAGAAACTCATACATGTTTGGAACATCATGAGGGTGAGTAAATGTTTTTTGGGTGAGCTATCACTATAAATAGGGTCTTACTGTTAAATAGTCTTTTTTTTCTAACTTTAACAGAGCAGAAATCCTTAATGATATCATTAAAATCCATGGTTCTAACAATGTCACATTCCAGGGACATCCGTGTTAGATGGCTCAGTCTTTCTTGGGCCATTGTTGACCACAATCGAGATTTAATGAAAGATAACTTTGAGAAGGAGCGCTCTCCTGATGCATTTGTGACTGGCAAGGTGAGATATAGTCTCAAGGCTATGTCCACATTTGGAAAAACATTTTGAAGGTCCCTTGCTCTTATTTCTTTCAGCAATTCCCTGGCTGATGCAGTCTTTTCTTTTTTGCAAAATGCTTTAAAATGTACAATCTCATCAGCAAAATCTTCTTGTAAGTCTGTATTGTATTTCTGTTGTAATTTAACACAAGAAGAACAAAGCTCTTGATCAGGGAGAGTATGGATATTATTCAGGAATGTGAAAAGGTTAGTGATCTCTTTGTATGATTCACTTCTTCTATCAAGCTCTGCTGTAAGACGGTCATTTATCACATTAAAAACATTTGCAATAAACTTCTGTCTACCAGACATCTGCAAATCCTGATGAAGTTTGTCTGGTTCATCTGCATGTTTTTTGCGTATTCGCTTTCTCTGGGAGACACTTTTGTAGGCCTGTGAAATAGTAGGTGACATTCCTTTTGCTGCTGTTTCAAAACTGTCAAACTGGCCTCTCAACCCTGCAACAAAGTCCCTTAACGATGCAACCAAATCCACAGCTTTGGAGAGATCAAGGTCAATGTCTTGTAGGACTGTACTAGTTGTATCAAAACGTTGAAGTACGCAGTTCCAGTATTTGCAAAGAAGAGCGGTTTCCAATTTTTCCATTTGCTTTGCGAGCACTCTAGCTTCATTACGAGTGGATAAATTCTGATTGTCGTCCTCAGACAAGTCAATGAGAGACCGCTGAATATTTGAATAGTTGTAGCACAGTACTTTAGTTGCTGAGGCATGTGCAGACCAGCGAGTGTCTGAAAGAGACTTTATTGTCTCAATTCGCTTGTTCTCATTTGCTTCGAGACCACTGGTAATCACCTGCCATCGCGAGGATGATCGGGAGCAGAAATTAAACAGTGTCTGCACAAATGTAAAGAACTCATTTGTTTCAAAGCAGCAATTCACCGTGTTTATTCCCACCAAGTTAAGTGTGTGTGCTGCACAAGGCATCCATTCTGCCAGTGGATTTACCTCCCGAATGCGTGATTGTACACCCTTATAAACCCCCGACATATTGCTTGCATTGTTGTAACATTGTCCTCGACAATTGTTTATGTCAATCCCCAGCTCATGCAGTACAGTCATCACAGAGTTAAAAAGCGATTCCCCTGTGTGGCTTGTAATAGGAAGAAATTCAAGAAAGCGTTCCTCTATATTTCCCTCCGGAGAAAGGAATCGCGCTATGAAAGTGAGTTGATCAACATGGGCAATGTCTGGCGTGGAATCCACACTTATAGAAAAGTACTTGGCTAATTTTATTTTGTTGACAATCTCTGACAAAACTTTTTCTCCCATCAATTTGACAATTTCTTCACATATTGTACTAGATAGGTAGGACGGCTTTCCTCTCCCAGCATTTCCAAAACGAGCTATGTGTTCCCGCAGAAATGGATCGAATTGAGCAATGAGTTCAAGTATTCCCATATAATTACCATTATTAGGGGAATTAAATGTCTCAGCATCGCCCCTGAATGATAGACCACGCTCAGACAAAAATTTGACTGTAGCCACAACCCTTTTTAGCACATCCTCCCAGTACTGACACTCCAACTTGAATTGATCCCTCAGGCCTGCATCAATCTGCCCCTTTTCAGATGTCCTTGACACCCAAGTTACCATGCACTCTCTGTGTTGTTCAGAGTTCTCATGATCAGGAATGCGACTGTGGGCATGTTTCCAGTCACTGTATCCAGATGGTCCAGAAAATGGTGAATTGCCTCCAAACAGTTTACAAACAAAACAAAACACAGATCCTTTGATTGGAGAGTACAGAAGCCAGTCACGTGGAACAGACTCACCATTGGCAAGTTTTCGGCTAAAAAGACTCTTTGAAAACGCCTGTTTTTGGTGTTTATATTGTTTTTCAGAAGCAGAAAAATCACAGCTGCAATTCTGACATGGCACTGGTCCTTTTCCGATCCATTAATTTTGGCCTTGTATGTCAGCTACAGCAGGCCAACATCCCGGGTCAGTACTGTACATTTCATTTTTCCCTGGAGTCTGATCTGATTCGTTGTCTGGTGGTGGCACCAATATTTCATCGTGCACTGGACTATTTCTGTCGTTATCTAAAGGGGCAAAGAAAGCATTCATAAAAACCCTTGCTTTCATATTAAAATGGTAATTGTTTCTCATGTGGACGTCAGTAAAAATAAATTTGCATTGCACCTCAGTGCAACTCATGCATTCAGATGGAGATTTGTCCATCTGGTTTTCTATCTTGCATTTTATCTCAAAATGATAGATGTTATTTTAAAAATATAGAAATTAGCGGAAATAAGTTACTGCAGCCTCTTATTTACATGAAGTAAAGTAGAGCTGATTAATATTTTTAATGTGCATTATACATATTTTACAATTGTATTACATATATTGCTGACACAATAATTCTTTCCTCTGATTAACACAAAACAAACTATTTTGAAGAATGTGGGTAACCAAACAGTTGATGGTCCCCAGTGATTTCCACATTATATTTTTTTTTCCCTACTATGGAAATTAATTTGACCAGCAACTGTTAGGTTACCCACATTCTTCAAAATATTTTCTTTTGTGTTCAACAGAAGAAAGAAACTTATTCAGGTTTAAAACAACTTGAAAGTGAGTATGTGATGACTGGATTTTAATTTTTGGGTGAACTATCCCTTTAAGGACAAGGGTCCGCGTGTTAACTATTAGGATGCTGTCACTTTAAGACCTGCACGCGTCCGATTTTCTCAACTCAGTTCAGACATAACCAACTGTGTTTATGTAAACCTTTTGTGTATTTGACAGTATTATAGCGCAATCAGACGCGAAAGATGAAGTCCAGTAGTCAGGTGCTGTTTGACAGGCTTAAGTGTGTGTGCACGCTTCGGGTGTGTATGGGGTCAGAAAAAGCGCATCTCAGAACAGCACACGAATGACATGTTTAACTGGCAGGGCTTTAAAGCACATGCAAATAAAGAACTTTTGTGATTGCGAATAAGTGCAGTGTCCCATGAGCAACTCTACCGCTGTGTTAACATGTGATGTGAATGTGTCGAGGTCGAGTTGTACGGATGGAGGCACCAGAGCTGCAACTGAGAGAATGTGCTTCAAAGGCAGATAGTGGAGACAAGTCACACGACATTGGTGTTCGTCAAAAAACAGTAGGAAAGTTCATTCGGAATTTTTACACGGGTGATGATGATGAGAGAAAAACACTGACATTCTGAATTCAAACGGCAATAAAATCAATCGACTCGTCCCTGTAAATGCTGAAAACACTTTACGTTTTAATGAGAAACAATTACCATCCGAATAGGGCTTAACTCATTTTAAGAATAATAACTTGCTGCAGCTGCTATCTCACCTTCTTCAATGTGTAAAGCACGCAATTTCCCATTTTCTACTTTACATGTGATAGCATAACGCAAAGAGGCGTTTCCAGATGTCATGGCGCGAATTGTAAAGTGATTTTGATTGGATGGTGATTTATCAGTCAGGCACATTTTCCAATCATTTTTTCTTGTTATTTTATTAGACACAAATCAACCACCTATGACTTGTCAATCTCATTTCCTCCAGCCAATCACGGGCCCCCTCTACCCGCGGGCCCTGGGGCTTCAGCCCCACCTAGCCCTTATGTTAATCCGGCCCTGCCCCTACCACAGTGGGAGATGGATCAATAAAAGATTCTGGATTACTGGAATTTTTCCAAGTATCTGCACCACCGCAAGGACTGGCAGATACTCACACCACCAGAGTCAGCCTGCAGCAGTGACCATACCGCCATCCGTCCCTCATCGAGTCAAGTTCAAGATCCTCCTCTGACTCCCACGTTAAAGCGTAGACTGAGAAGGAAGAGGGCAGCCAAGGCTGTAGTATCAGTCTCTGTCTCCGCTGAGTCAGTTCAAGTCATCCCAGAGTCTGTCCATCCCACTCAAGTCATCCCAGAGTCTGTCCAGCCCACTCAAGTCATCCCAGAGTCTGTCCAGCCCACTGAAGTCATCCCAGAGTCTGTCCAGTCCACTCAAGTCATCCCAGAGTCGGTCCAGTTAATTTCAGGCATTCCAGAGTCGATTAAGAAGGTGGCTGTCACCCCAGAAATGGCCAGTCATGCACTTCTGTGCCCCCAGAAGCGTAAGAAAAGAAGGGAGCATGTTGTGCAGTCAAATGCTCTTTCTGAGGTCCTAAGCCCACGGGTCCAGGAGGGCCAGAGAACAGAGGTCTCTAAACCATTGGCCCAGGAGGGCCCAAGTTGGGTGCCCCAGAGTTAAGTGGTACCAGAGGACCCGATTCTGAAGGTCCCTAGTCCAGTGGTCCTGGAGGACCATAGTCAGGAGAGCTTAAACCCATTGGTCCAGGAGGGCCCAAGTCAAGAGGCCCCTAGTCCAGAGGTCCAGGAGAACCTGAGTCAAGAGTTCCTTAATCCTATGGTCCAGGAGGACCTGACTCAGTCGGTCCTGTATTCAGTGGTTCCAGAAATATTTAGTTTGGAACCAAACCCTAAGCCACTTACGTCAGCAGCTATGACTGTGTTGAAAGAACCTGAGACCACACAGCCTGAATCACTTACCAGTCCTGTCTTGTCCAAGGTGTGCACTCAAATCAGCACGGCTATCTCCACAGAAACTGTTCTTGACCTGGCCATGGAGGCCACTCCAGAGCATCTCACCCTGCCTGTTATGGCCAAGGAGGCCACCTCAGAACAGCTAACCAGTGCTGTATTGCCCACAGAAACCAAGCCTGCTTGTCATGTCATGCTTTCAGAAGCCATACCTGTTGTGGCCACAGAGGCCCTTCCAGAGCATCCATGTCTGCCTGCTAAAGCCACAGAGACCGTTCCAGGGATATTATTCAGTCAAGTCATACCCACAGAAACCGACACCCTGCTAGTCATGTTACTTCCCCAGAAGCTGCTCTGGACCAGGTCACGGAGGCCATTTCAGGGTGTCTTGATCTGCCCGCTATGGCCACGGATGCCACCTCTGACTTTTTCACCAGTCATGACTTGCCCATTGATGTTGTTCTTGTTAGTCATGTTATACCCACGGAGGCCATTCCAGAGCAGCCTGCTCTCATCAGTTTGGCCACGGAGGCCATTTCAGAGGCTCCCATTCAGCCTGTCATGGCCACGGAGGCCATCCCTGAGCACGCCAGTGCAGCCCAGGAGGGCGCTCCCGAGTCAGTCCCTGAGCACGCCAGTGAAGTCCTGGAGGATGTTTCTAAGTCTGTATCTGAGACTGTTCCCCAAAGACTCATCCTTCCTGCCAATGCAGTCATGGCTCCTGAGTTCATCCCCAAGTCCTTCCCCAATAAAGAATTTATACTGAAGGCTGTGTCTGACACCCAGGCCATTTTCAAGCCATGACCATTGGAGCAAGCCCATCTTCCCAGGAACACCACCAAGTCTGTTCCAACCCCTCCCATCCCGCCCTCAGCATTGCCTGGTCATTATGTGTTTCCCAAGTCAGTGTCTCCCTGGTCAGCCCCAAACTATTCCCCTGGATTCTTTCCCTCCCTCCCAGTCCCGCCACCCCCTGGGTTTCCTGGATGCCCCAGAATTTCGAGTTTTGAAAACTCCCCCCCCCCCCCCCCCCCCCCCCCGCCTCCCCAGTTGGTACCTCCCTGGACCCCTTCACCCAGTGGAGGGGGGGTACTGTCAGGGTTCTGCCCTGTCAGCCCTGTCTGTGTTGTCTTTGTTCCATGTCTCTATGTTTGTGTTATTTGTCCGCACATGGCTTTGTCTTTGTTTGTGTTTGCCATGTGCTCCTCTTGTCCTGCCTCCTAGTTTGATTTCACCACGCCCCCTTGTTTAGTCCTGTCTAGTCCTCGTTTCACTAATTGTGCTCACCTGAACCTTGTGTGCTTTGGTCCCTTTATATTGTGCTTCCTTCCCTCATGTCTTTGCTGGTTTGTTGTGTGTATTGTGCTCATAGATCCTGTCATTCAGTGATAGATTTAGCTTCCCTTATCTGACTTTCCTTCTTGATAAATTCTATATTTTGCTCTAGTTCTCCAAAGCTTAATTTTTTTGGTTTCTTTTGTTTTTGAACTAATCCTTTATTTATTTTAGTTTCATGCAAGGGTGTTCTCTTGCTTTAATTTGTGTTTGCTAGTTTCAGTCATTTACTTTTATTTTGTTTCTCTAGTCTTAGTTTTTCTGCTTCAGAATTTGTTGCCTCATGTTTTATTTTATTAACCCTCTCTTGTGTCTTGTCTATTGTTTGAGTCTTGTCTGTTCCTGCCCTCCTCTGCCCTGTGTCCCGAGTTTGCTTGACCACTGTAGACTGCCTGGCAGCCAAGACTGGAACTACTTGAGAGAGCCGCATCAAGCCTTGAGTTCCCTGTATTCCTGTCTGGTTCTTCCCATCTTCATGCCACCTGGTCCTGCTTCCCAAGCTGTCCTCAAGTCTGTTGTCACTTTAGTCTGACTTCAGTGATCATCCTCCCTGCCTGTCATCATGTCGCCTTGCCCTGCTGTTTGACCGTGTCACACCTAAATCTCCTTGTTGTGCCTTGTCTTTAGTGTTGTAATAAAATCCCTTAACTGTTCATTCTGCACCTGGGTCCTCACTCCTGCAAAAACCTGACAGTTGTTGCTTTACATTGTATTGATGTCTGTCTATCACTCAGTGCAGTCACACTAATGTTTTTCCTCAACAACACAAGGAAATTTAAATAACTAATACAATTCATGAAATTTATTTAAATGATCTTTGTGCCTATTGAAAAACTACCACAACCATACACCTATAGCTTATGGGGTTTTTTTTCCTGTCTTTTATGTCTTTGTGTATTAAGGATGTGCATCTCCATAACTGAGGCAGATGCGATACACATCTCGATGCATAGCCAACGATACATTTAAGATACACATGTACATTCACCCCTATTGTGATGCAGTGCGATCCGATTTCGATTCAGTTCTACACAACGTGAACTCATATCATACCCCTATTGCAATGCGATGCAATCCCATTTTGATTCAATTCAATACAATGTGATACAATGCAATGGGAAAAAAAAATATGCTATGCAATTCAGTATGTAGTTGTCAGGCACACAGACAGGTAGGTGAATAACAGGTTGTTTATTAATAGAGGCACGGATCTGGCAGAGGAGATAACTGGTGAGTAGAGATACTGAAGCACGTTGAAAATGTGAACACTGGGCTTGAATAGTGGTGCTGAAGAGTGCTAACAAAGGTGATGACTTTCAGGTGCTGGGAATGGAGAATGAGTGCAGGTGAAGAACCAGAGGGATGCTGGGAAATGGAGTTCGGGGAAGGTGCTACAGACAGTGACTGAGACAGTCAACGTGTGGCATGCGGCAGGAACCGATGGTCAATCCCCACCAGAAATCGTGGAGCTCTGCATGAGGTCTGGTCTCCTGTCAGGCACACAGACACAGACGGAGGCAGACAGGTAGGTGAATAACAGGTTGTTTATTAATAGACAGAGGCACGGATCTAGCAGAGGAGATAACTGGTGAGTAGAGATACTGAAGCATGTTGAAAATGTAACTTAGCTGGAATGGTAACCCAATGTCTCTATTGCAGGAGTGGAGAGTGGAAGGAAGGCTGGCAGACGATGGATAGTGATGGGACATTTGAACCAAGGCTTCGGAGCTTGTGTCGAGCATAAATGGGCGTGCCAGATGAAGCGTCGATTCGAGGCTTGTGTTGGGAATGTAGAAATCACGTGACCGATGACAAACGAGGCCTCGGTTTATGTGGAATACGTCATCGGTTCGGTTTGAGTGTCGCTTCCAGATAAAGGGGGTTCGAAACACACGCCACCTTGTGGGTGTTTCAGGAGTAGTAGAACCAGAAGTAGTAGAGTGTCGGAGAGTCAGAGTTAAAGAGTTGTGTCATTGTTGTTATTGTATTATTAGAGCTATATTATTACATTATATTAGGTTATATATGGTATAATTTATGAATAATTAATTATCTGTGTGTGTGTGTGTGTGTGTGTGTGTCTGAGCCAGTTGTCTCTGCACAAGTAAAGTCAGACAGAGAAGATACATATTTTATTTTATAACCAGGTAATGCACAAATGTCTGTTCAGGTCATAGGCTCAGGATTAATTTTGTCTGCTATTTCTTTGCACAGTAGCTAGGTGTCACTAGTGAGCAATGCTGAATGAAGCTTCGGGTAATGAACCTTTTGGTGAAGCAATGGGTTGCAAAGCCTCAGTGCTTCATGAGTCTTCATTTGCCCATCACTAACGATGGATGGTGGGTGACAGTAGATGGAACACAGAAGACGGCTGACACAGGTAGGTAAACAGGGAAGTAGTCCATAAGGCAAGTGAATACATAGAGGCATCCAGTGACGAGACCAGACAATGTGGTGGAGTGAACACGGGGCTTAAATAGCGGTGCTGAAGAGTGTTAACAAAGGTGA
Organism: Ancherythroculter nigrocauda; assembly: GCA_036281575.1. Lineage (NCBI taxonomy): Eukaryota > Metazoa > Chordata > Actinopteri > Cypriniformes > Xenocyprididae > Ancherythroculter > Ancherythroculter nigrocauda. Next base: position 11,620,539 of record VTFQ01000022.1, on the reverse strand, counting down.
TGACTTTCAGGTGCAGGTGATTGGAGAGTGGGTGCAGGTGATTGGAGAGTGAGTGCAGGTGAGGAACCAGAGGGATGCTGGGAAATGGAGTTCGGGGAAGGTGCTACAGATGGTGACTGTGACTGTAGGGCTCTATGAAATACTTTTTTCTTTTTTTTTCTTTTTTTTTTTTACCAAATTCTGTTTTCTGTTTTATTTTTTCTGGATTCCATTTTAATGGTTTAATTTAAAAAAACATGTCTAATTAATTGAATTAATAAAAAACAACTTTATTAATTTGTTTACAATAATAGGGCCCTATGAATTTTTTTCTAGAAATTCTGTGCTGTGTATTTTAATTTTTCTGGTAATCAAATGAAGGCATAAAACTTTGAATCAAATGAAATTTAAATAAACCTTTTAATTTTTTTGGCAAACAAAATGCTGCATGACATGTTTACTGTTACTGTAAAATTGTATGTGTTACGATTGGGTCCTCTGCACCAGATCTCTCGGGCCGCCAGAGGGAGCCCTCGCCAGAGTACTAGTTACATTCGGACTACATTTCCCATAGATCCACATACCTGGGACTGATCACGCCTGCACCTGCCACCAGTCACCTCATTACCACACACTATTTAACACGCACTCTCACTACAGTTCTTTGCGAAGTCTTGATCAGCCACGGTTATCATTTCTGAGCGTTTATTACTGATTGTCTGCCTGTTACTGATTGGATTGTTATTCTGGACTGTGATTCTTGCTGCCTGCCTATTGACTTGCCTGTTATCATTGACTTGCCTGTTATCGTTTATCCCTGTCTGCCGCCTGCCTCAAACCTCTGCCTGTCCCTGTTTACCCTCTCTGCCACCTGCCACGACCCCTTGCCTGTATTCTGGTTTATGATTCCTGTATTGCCCTTGTTATTGAATAAAGTGCAAATGGATCATCACCCGTCTGAGTCATTACAGAGTGATTATTCCTTCAAAAATAAAGTCTTAATTTATATTATTATTACTAGAAGTAGTATTATCATTATTACATTGTCATTAAGAAATACATTACATTGTCATTAAGAAATACCATACAATAATAGTACAATAGTAGTACATAGTACTACACTACAATAGTGATAGGGCTATATTTCTGTCACAAGTTAAACCAAACTTTTATTTTGACGGGTTGCTGATCTTGAAGTTTCTGTGTGTGTATATATAACAATAGTTTTTCTCAAATTAAATGGTAAATGCTCATATATATATATATATATATATATATATATATATATATATATATATATATATATATATATATATATATATTCTATTCATCCTGCTGTATATACAATACAAATCTGTATGCCTTCTGTTCCAGATGTATATATTAATATTATTTATATTATTTATTTTATTTTACTTATTTATTATTATTTTCTTAGTTTACTTATTTAAATGTTTCTGTTCTCATGTCATATGTATGTGTGTACCAAGAGCTCCTGTAGAAACCACAACAAATTCCTTGTGTGTTTGTGCACACCTGGCAAATAAAGCTCAATCTGATTCTGATTCTGATATTTACGTAGCAGCAGTGGTGATGAGCGAACGCAAAATAAAAATATATATGTATTTCTTTTCCAACAAGAATGTAATTTCTCAAATCTTGCTGTGGTCTCAGTTTTTTTCTTTGGGTTTCAACAAGGTAAGTTATAATAGAAGCTTTATTGTCATTGCAGTACAACGAAATTATAGTGCCCCATCTGATCAGTGCCAATACAGAATCAAACAGCACCATATCAGAGAGCCAAAAACCACTGCGTCTATGCACGCTGCCATCTTACGTTGTACGTCAACTCACTACACCTACTGCAGTGTTCACTTAACTCTGTTGAGGTTAAATATACTCACTTGTTGCACTTATATACACACTTGTGTCTTTGGTAAGCAATTAGTGTCAAATCAAAACCCCAAATAAAGAATATGCAACACAATTAATAACACAATTGAACAACAACAATTTCCATTGAAATACAATCAAAATCCATTAATTTCAAATTGACTTGAGTGTTTAGTCTTTCAAGAAAAAACAGTTCTTTGAATAGTCCGTAGAAAGAATTAATTGTCCTTTATCTGTTGATGAGGAAAATGTCTCCATCCCAGGAAAAAATTTGAGTCAGTGTTAAGGCTTGTCTTTCCTCAATAGAAAAATCCAAGAACAGACTGAAGGGAGGCTCGCCAGTCCAAACCCTCCTCAGAACCATTGGCAGTCCGGGACAAATCCAGAATACAGGAACCAGAACATCGTCATATCAGACAGAGGACATTAATCAAACTTGAAAAGGAACAGAACCACACAAAAAAACCTGACCTTGAACAGACAAGGTCACAAAAATATCATGAATATCTTCATTGTAATGACATACAATAAAGTTTTTAACTCATGACTGTAAGTTAATCATATGCACATGCGTTCTTCAAATAAAGAATATTTTTATTTATATATGCAATGTCTGTGACTATTTTTCCAACATAACACACTCATTAATATATTACTGACCACTTTTCGTCACATACTTGAACAAGTCAAGTCAAGTCAAGTCACCTTTATTTATATAGCGCTTTTTACAATGCAGATTGTATCAAAGCAGCTTTACATTGATAACTGGTACATAATTTTTGCTGCACAGCAGCTCTTAAAGAATAGTGTCAATGCAGGCAGATCAAAGCACTGTTGAATAAATGTCAAGAATACTGTTGAATATCAAATGTCAAGTCAAATGTCAAGTGTCCCCAACTAAGCAAGCCAAAGGGGACAGCGGCAAGGAACCCAAACTCCAACAGGTGACATCAGGTGGCAAACAAGTGGCAAATAGGTGTTAAAATGGAGGAAAAAATAACCTTGGGAGAAACCAGGCTTAGTCGGGGGGCCAGTTCTCCTCTGGCGAACAGTGCTTTGTTACGAATCAGGTTGCTATCATAAATCTGATAGGATCGCAACATTCAAAGTATTTATTTCAGTTCCATCCAGTTGAGGATCGTATTCATCACGCTGGTATGGACGGTTTGTTGAGGAACTGTGGCACTGGCTGTCGTGTTGATGATGTCTTCACAATGGATGATCTAGTCGACTCGATCTCTGCTGATACTTCAGGGCTGCGTTGTGGTCGTGTCAAGGCACAGGTCCTTGGTCTCAGCTGGATACGGCCCGGATCCGGTTGACTACGGTAAACCTCGGGATAAACAGAAAGACTAATATTAGCGTAGATGCCATTCTTTTTCTGATGTAACGAGTACATCTGGTGTTATAGGAAGTGTTCCCGGTTCCGGCTGACCTAATTTATGCAGCCTAATAATCCTTTAACGGATTTGAAAATATAAATTGATAATGTGTTATGTGTATGCCAGGTTAAAGAGATGTGTTTTTAGTCTAGATTTAAACTGACAGAGTGTGTCTGCATCCCGAACAATGCTAGAAAGATTGTTCCAGAGTTTGGGTGAGTTTGGGTTGATTTTGATATTCTAGGTATTATTAGCTGGCCTGAATTCTGAGATCGCAATAAACGTGAAGGACTATAATGCATTAAGAGCTCGCTCAGGTACTGGGGAGCTAAACCATTTAGTGCTTTGTAAGTAATTAGCAAGATTTTAAAATCTATATGATGTTTAACAGGAAGCCAATGCAGTGATGACAGAACTGGGCTAATATGGTCATACTTCCTAGTTCTAGTAAGAACTCTAGCTGCTGCATTTTGTACGAGCTGTAGTTTATTTATCAAGCGGGAGGAACAACCACCCAGTAGAGCGTTACAGTAATCTAGCCTTGAGGTCATGAACGCATGAACTAACTGTTCTGCATTTTTCATTGAGAGCATATGTCGTAGTTTAGATATATTTTTAAGATGGAAGAATGCGGTTTTGCAGATGCTAGTAACATGGCCTTCAAATGAAAGATTGGTATCAAAGAGCACACCCAGGTTCCTAACTGACGACGAAGACTGTTAGTGTTAGACAGTATTCTAGGTTACTGCGTGAAGTAGTTTTTGGTCCAAAAATTAGAATCTCTGTTTTTTCTGAATTTAGTAGTAGGAAATTACTGGTCATCCAATTTTTTATATCAGCTATATATTCTGTTAATTTAGCGAATTGGTAAGTTTCATTAGGGTGTGAAGAAATATAGAGCTGAGTATCATCAGCGTAACAATGAAAACTAACGCCATGCTTCCTAATGATATCTCCCAAGGGTAGCATGTACAGAGTGAAAAGCAACAGTCCTAGTACTGAGCCTTGCGGTACTCCATATTTAACTTGTGATTGATATGACATCTCATCGTTTACTACTACAAACTGATAACGGTCAGATAAATATGATTTGAACCATGCCAATGCAATTCCACTAATGCCAACATAGTTTTCGAGTCTATTTAGAAGAATATTGTGATCAATAGTGTCAAATGCAGCACTAAGATCCAGTAACACTAATAGAGAGATACAACCACGATCTGATGATAAGAGCAAATAATTAGTAACTCTAATGAGAGCAGTCTCAGTACTATGGTACGGTCTAAATCCTCACAGATACTATTTCTTTCTAAAAAAGGAACATAGCTGTGATGAAACTACCTTTTCTAGTATTTTTGATAGAAAAGTGAGATTTGAAATCGGCCTGTAATTGACTAATTCTCTAGGATCAAGTTGTGGTTTTTTCAACTGTCAAGAGGTTTAACAGCCAGCTTAAAAGTTTTTGGTATGTATCCTAGTGATAAAGATGAATTAAGAATATTAAGAAGAGGATTTATGACCTCCGGAAGCATCTCTTTCAATAGCTTAGTCGGTATAGGGTCTAACATACATGTTGTTGATTTTGATGATTTAACAAGTTTAGACAATTCTTCCTCTCCTAAAGCAGAAAATGAATTGAATTTTTCTTCAGGGACACTACAATGCACTGTCTGACACAATACTGTAGTAGACGGTTGCATGGTTATAATTTTCTCTCTAATATTATCAATCTTGCAAGTAAAGAAGTTCATAAAGTCATTACTGCTATGCTCTTTGGAAACATCAGACGTTGAAGCTTTATTTCTTGTTAATTTAGCCACTGTATCAAATAAATACCTAGGGTTGTGTTTATTTTCTTCTAAAAGTTTTGAAAAATAGGCAGATCTAGCAGTTTTTAAGGCCTTTCTGTACTCAATAATTTTCTCTCTCCACGAAATGCGAAATACTTCTAGTTTTGTTTTCTTCCAGCTGCGCTCCATTTTTCTAGCTGCTGTTTTTAGGGCCCGAGTGTGCTCATTGTACCATGGCGTTGGATTAATTTCCTTAATCTTTTTTAAACGCAAAGGAGCAACTGAGTCTAATGTGCTGGAAAAGACAGAGGCAATAGTTTCTGTTGCAACATCGAGGTCTTCTAAGCTGTCTGGTATGCTAAGGTGATGAAACTGATTAGGAAGATTATTTATAAAGCGATCTTTAGTGGTAGAAGTGATGGTTCTATCATATTTATGGCAGGGAGGCAGTTTAGCCTCTTTGACTAAATGTAGTATACATGAGACTAGATAATGATCTGAGATGTCGTCACTCTGCTGCAGAATTTCAACGGCATCAATATCGATTCCATGTGACAATATTAGATCTAAAGTATGATTACGACAATGAGTGGGTCCTGACACGTGTTGTCTAACACCAATAGAGTTTAGAATGTCTGTAAATGCCAATCTCAATGAGTCTTTTTTATTATCTACATGGATATTAAAATCACCAACAACAAGGACTTTATGTGCAGCTAGTACTAATTCTAAAAGAAAATCGGCAAATTCTTTGAAAAAGTCTGTATGGTGTCCTGGTGGCCTGTATACAGTAGCCAGCACAAATGTCAACTTACATAATGTTATGTAAAGCACCATCACTTCGAATGAATTATATTTGAAAGACTTCTGGCTGATACTGTAAATATCAGCCAGAACACACAGTTAGCTGTTATTTACCAAATACAGCATTACACATTTTGTTCATACATAAATCACTCAGATTTAATTTGTCTTGCTTTTCCTCTTACACAATAATGATTTGTAACAATTAACAAAGCAAACTGACTTACCAAGGAGATCGCTAAACTCAGAAAATTCCAGAATGGTGCAGGTACAGCAAGTCCTATTTAAATCCTTCTCTTTACCATTTTTAAATAAATAATACACTCTGTAAACACTTAAGCAACACTATATCGCTAATAGAGCATGTATCACCATACATTTTAATATTTATAAGTTGAACATCCGTTTCACTCAAATGACAATATCAACCTTATTCATAATTAATGCAAGATAAAGTTTGTCTTTTCATTCACATCAATCAAATCACAGAATTAATCTAAGAGATTGTGTGGAACACATATAAACTATTAACTATGACTTTTCCCTCAATAAACTCCTAATTTACTTCTTATTAATAGTTAGTTAGGTAGTTGTTAAAGGTGCTCTAAGTGATGTCATGCGTTTTTAGGCCAAAACATTTTTTGTCATGTAACCCCTTATCCCCGTACTGATTATAGGACTGTAAGTAGCTAAACTACTTTAGTAAATGTAACATGGGATGGGGCCCTGGGTTGGTCTCAGAATAAGTAATAATAAAACAAATAACTCAGATGTTTCCTTTCTTGGCGGTGCCTCCCCTTTAATAGTAATGTTACGTTAAATTCAAATTATTCAAAATTGTGACATTTTAATTAACTGTTGTAAATTTAAATAACACAACAAAATGTGAATGGGAAATTATATACAATTTACTGAAGTATACTTGGAATTACAGTATTCAGTATAGAAAATAAAATATGTATGAATCTGAAAATAAAGGTAAATAGGTAAACAATATACAATATGGAAAAAACTGTTCCAATATAACCCTCTATTCAACTGACACCAAGATAAATTAAATCGAAATCAGTAGAACGTCTATAACAATAAATTAAGTGGGCCCACACACACACACCTGTCTCTCATTCGCTCAGTATTAAACAAAATAAATCGTTGCAGACCTGGGACGTGGCTTGAGAGCGTGGTGGCCAACAAAAACAAAAGAACTGGCCGCTTCACTATAAAAGCAACACAAAAATTGTTTAACTACACAGGCTTTGTAGTACTCACGACCTGAGAGGCTGTATGTAGTCCAGTGGCCACAAACGACAGACAACTGTACAGGGTAGCGTTTCCCAAAAGCATCGTAAGCTTAAGTTGATCGTAGCTCCATTGAAACCAATGGAGCTACGATCAACTTAGGCTTACGATGCTTTTGGGAAACGCTACCCAGGGCGTTCAGGCAGCTAACAGTTCAGCAGATACAGGATCCATTGAAGAATATTCGATGTCACGACTCATCAGAAAGAAATCTTTTCCCATGGACGAGGAGATTATCCCGGTCAATAAAACAACTGACTAAAGAAACAACTGTCCGTTTCCTTCAAACAAAGTAGATAAGCATCCCAGAAGAGCACAACAATTTGTCATCCAGATTACTGGGTATATTATCATATTTTTAAAGAACTAACACAGATTGCATGTTCCTTTCATTTTCCCCTCGCAAGCTGGAAATGCTGCGTACATCTAAGCCCCGCCCACTCATGAACAGTCAACATTGAAAATAACCCAATCAGAGACCAGTAAAATAAAGATGAGCAGGTATTAGAGTGCAAACAAGTTAGGGTGTACGAGCACATGTAAAAGTTAGTACCTTAAAACCAAACTTATTAACCCTTTACAGTCTGTATTTCTATATGCATATAAATAAAATCCCATCTGGGCTATACAGCAAACATCTCCTCACTATCCGCTAGCTGCCTGTCCCCTGAACACACTGTAAAAAAATGCGGTCTCTGTAGTCGCCACAAGCTCCAAAAACGGCAATAAAACATCCTGGACCACGAAACATAATAAACATGCTCCAGCCAATAACCGACAAGAATGATTTTAAATGCGCGTTCATGACTGTTTCAGGAAGCACAGAGGGGAGGGGGAGGAGGAGGAGGAGGGATGGTCTAGCTAGCCTCTGTTTTGTTTGACAACACTTCGAACGTCAACAGGAAGTTACTCCACCCAGGATCGCTTAGAGAACCTTTAAGTTTAGATAATTGGGTAGGATTAAGAATATAGAATAAGGTCATGCAGCATTATTATGTGCTTAATAAGTACTAATAAATAGCCAGTATTCAAGTAATATGCTAATCAGCAACTAGTTAAAAGACCCTAAAATAAAGTGTTACCAGCAAACCTCGTGCAAAACCCGGGAATCAATTTTTCCGCTGCCCCACATTCTGTGCTGGCATTGGCCCATCTTAAGTTAAAGATTAATCACTACTGGTCACATTAATAACGAAATAAAAATATATGCTTTTATAAAATTAATGTTTTCTTTTATAAATTTACTTCTTTTGAATTTTTTACTAGTTCTCACATCATTTTGTTATTATAATAATAACATTATTTTTCTGTTACTCTCTGGTAACCTTGGTTACACTAGTTTGGCAGACACTTTAATCCAAAGCAAATTACATTACTAGGGAATAGAACCCATGACTTTTGTGCTGTACGGAATATTCACTGTCGATTAAGCTACTATCTACACATGGCAGTAGAAACCATGGCACATGATTTGGTCCGCAGGGAGAAAAAAAAATTGTGGCTATTCAATTAAGTTACACGCATTCACCCTGTCCCACATCTACCTGCCCCCTCTCTGGAGTGTCAAATGTGATGGCACTTACAGTACATAAATAATAAATTAATAGGTGGGTAAACTGCCAAAAGCTGCATATGGTTGTCGAAAAGGTCAATAACAACCCCAAACCTTCTTGTGTTCCACAAATCCGATTAGTATCACCTGATCAGTGATAGACAGAAACACATAATGTCACAATCATCCATGATCCTGCTGGATATCTTGTTCTCTTGAGCAAGTTTGTGCTGTCACAGGGCAAAGGGTTCAAATCAATTGGCTTAGCTGCAACGGATCTTGATGTGCAATTGACAGTGTCAGGTCTCTATGGTGGCCTGAGAGAGTCAATATACAACTTCACCAAATGTCCTGAGACTATATGGGTGAAACGCAGAAAGAGATAGCAAAGTGTATTTTTTATTCATGGCTGATGTATAATTGTTTGGATTATTATTTTTACAGCAACTGAATATGTAAGGAATACTTGATGACGGGCCATTGAATTCTTAGAAAACAATGCACACCCGAGGTGGTAATGTGGCCACAACGCGAAGAGGAGTGTTAGAAGTGGCATTTTCAGGTCATTATTTAATTCAGGTCACAGGTCAAATTGCATTTGAATGTGTTTTTGAATAAAGAAAAGAAAAATTAAAAAAAAGTTGAGCATCATGTGATGAGCCTAAATGTTTGACAGTCAAACTACATAAAAGCAAGCTATCAGTTTATCATATAATGATATAATCATATGTCATATAATATATTCACTGTATAACAGAGCCTCACATAATAATAAATAATAATAATAACCAATAATAATGGAACCATTATTCCACTGAAAGATAAAGTGTCCAAAATCTTGTGCCTTCATGAGCGCTGCATAGCAATATAGTAAACAGATGTTTCACATCATAGCTATTGCCCTATTGTGCATTTTAGCATGACTGGAACGCTGTATCGACCAATCACCATCCAAAAATAAAAATTCTACAAAAAGTAAGCAGGCCTATATACAATTGACTTTAATTGTAATAAGCATGGATTCAGTATTTCTTCAGACAAAACTTGGCAAATTTATATGATTTATATTATTTATATTTGCGGTCAGAGAGGTGTTGGATCAAAACTGTAGCTGTTTTTTTCTGAATGTGCTACCAGAACCATTAGTGAAGCTCTGGCCTGTGGTGGGCCTCTGGGGGCCAAAACAATGAGATACAGGAGCTGTCAAAAATACCAAGAGGCCCTCAAAGAGAGCTGCGTATGCACTTATGTGTCCTCACTGAATTAGTATTCCAGACATGGGTGCTGATAAAATTCTCATCCAGATGATGATGGCCAGCTTTTCAATATAGTAAGATCTGTGCCTGTTTGCTTGTTTTTGCCTTCAGGATAAACTCTAATTTGTTTTGATACACATCTGAATATTTCTCTTTTTAAGTCAAACAGTTCCAATATATGTCATTTTTCATCAGTCATTTAGCAGACACTTTTATCCAAAGTGACATATCACTCAAATAGAAACTATGGTAACACTTTACTTGAAGGGGTGTGCATAAGACTGACATGACACCTTCATAATCACGACATGACACATGACATGAATATGAAGGAGGTTTTATGAATGTTTATGACAACTGTCATTAAGTGTCATTTGCTCAATTATGTCATTTTTAATGCAAAGATGACATTGTTTGAGATGTCCGAGTTATGACAACTTGACATAAACCAATACATCATAACCTGTCAGTGTCTTTGTCATGACAACTTGACATCCTTTAGCTTTATGGGTTAACATTACATTAAACTGTCATGTGGTTGGTTTTGACAATGGCTGTCATGAGGCCATTATAATATTGTCATAAATATGTATCTTGAGCTCAAGTACAGTGGTACAAATTGAACTTGTCATTAAAATGTCATTAAGTGACAAAACTCTGACAAATAATTTTATAACAGCGTCATGACTATTTTTCATTTCATGTTTTTTTTTTTTTGTTTGTTTTTTGTTTTTTTAAGTTTCCTCCAACAGAAGGTCAGATAACAGACAATTTCAAATTTCGTAAAAAAAAGATGACACTGTTATAAAATAATGGTAACACTTTATTTTAGGGTCTTTTAACTAGTTGCTTATTACTATTAGCATTCATATGGCTAAAATATTGGCTATTTATTAGTACTTATAAAGCACATATTAATGCCTTATTCTGCATGACCATATTCTAGATTCTTAATCCTACCCAATACCTAAACTTAACAATTAACTATTAATAAGCAGTAAATTAAGAGTTTATTGAGGGAAAAGTCATATTTAATCGTTTATAAATGTGTTCCCTATGAAGTGTTACCAAAATAATGTAATGTAATGTTAACCCATAAAGCTAAGTAGTTTTTTAAGTTTGATAATTAATCTGCTATGTCATGTTTATGACAGGTTATGATGTTTTGCTAATGTCAAGTTGTCACGACAAAGACATCTCAAACAATGTCATCTTTGCATTAAAAATGACATAATTGAGGGAATGACACTTAATGACAGTTGTCATAAACATTCATAAAACCTCCTTCATATTCATGACATGTGTCATGTCAAGATTATGAAGGTGTCATGTCAGTCTTATGCACACCCCTTCAAGTAAAGTGTTATCGAAACTATTACAATATTATGTTATTCATATAGGGAAATGTGTCTAGCACCTGTATAGCAGCTGGCTGTATGACAGACCTATGAACTCTACATGAGCATAATAGCAGAGGAATTTATTCAAACAGTTCCCAGAGAGTTTCTCACGGTTACTAATTTTAGGATGCAGTAATTATGAATCCCTTTTAAGCGCAGCCAAACACCCTGTCTATTTGAAATTTACTCTATTTGTTTAAGGTTTGTGGTTCATTGGCAAACAGATGTTGCAGGACCCACTTGATTAATACTAATTGTTCCAGATGAAGAATAGTCTAAATAAATTAATGCATGAATAAAATAATCTCCCAAACTCAAATGGTTTCTGTAAGTCTAATGGAAATGTATTATTTAGATGTACTGAAAAGTTTCCCAAACCCATTTTCCTTCATTAAAGCTACAAGAGCATCTCTGAACACACGATCCAGGAATCCATTTGAGTGTGAGTGTTTTCATATTCAAGATATGCACTGATGGCACATCCATATTAGTGTCCAAATGAAAATAAAAATGTGTTGTGTGATTTTGATGGTGAAACTATATAAATGCAAATGGGCGCCGGGCCTGATGGGTGTTTCCTGTCCCTGAACATCACCTTTCAGTCTGCCTGACTGTCGCACTGAGATTCATAAACAATTTGCACAACCAAATTGATTCTTTTATTATTTAATTTTTTTTTCTTTTAAATGGTGGTGAACTACTTTTCTAGAACAAGAAAAGTTTGATATTTTAGTTCTCAGAAGAGACAGAATTTTTTGGTATTACCCTTGAAAAATTAGTCCAAGCAGCAAGCCCTTTATGTATTACAGTTTTTTTCAACTGCTTACACACAAAATCCTTTTTTCTGAAATCTGACACTCAAACACCAATACCACATACCAAATCTGCAAAACCATACACTAATTCTCAGCCTTTGACTCAATTTCATAAAACACTCTTTGCAAAACACAACACACAATTCTCTGTAACACACAAAAATCTAACTGGAAGTATCTTGATTTCCTTTTTCAAACACAGCCATTGTTTCTGTCCAACTACACATGGTTGATGCATTTCTTTTCTTTCATAATACTGTATTCACAACCATAAATGCTTACAGTAAAAAAAATAAAATAGTTTCAATCTTGCTCTTGTGTTTACCATGAATTTTTCAACATCTCTCTGCCAATTACTTTCAATCTTGTACAGAAATGTACATAGGAGCTCATGAAAGAAGAGCTTAAGGTTTTGAATAACTGTGTATATGATATATCCAAAAATAGAATATTATGGCAAAGATGTTTGCAACATAAAAGACAAATGTTTGTTTTTGTGATATTTTGAATGCAGTGCTTCATTTTGCAAGAGATGTGAGGCATTTTGCATTTTGTGTGTGCAATCTTTGATTTGTGTGTAAAGTTTAAAAAAAAAAAAAAGAGTTTTGAAAATGTGTATAAGCAGTTGAAAAAAAAAACTAATTTATTTATGAAATACTGGTGTAACACTACTAGACATAACACACATCTCCCTCTGGGGGCAGACTGTAACCTATTTGACCATTAGGCTAGAAAAGCCTCCTGCCATTAAGTGTAAAAACAGAGCTAGGCATACATAATGTAAATATTGCTTTAAATATAAATAGATTGTCACTGAATATTTCAATCAATGTTTTATGTATCTGTTGGTACTTGTTTTTCAATTACTTGACGGTAAAATACATCCCCTCATATGCATCTCTTTTGGTGGTGGAAAAAAGCAGTGCATTTATATTACAACCCAAGCATCTGTTTGCAGTCAGCCTCAGGTGCCAGTGTTTAATTTAGTTTACCACTCTGTATCTATTTATTCTGATCCCATAGCTGGAAAATTGATTTCTTTGCTTTGTACTGTTCATTATTCACCAGCAAATGAGTCTAAATGTGCTGAAATATAACATGAAACACTTGTGGAGTTTAATTAGCTCTCTTTGCACTTACCTTCCTGTACAAAGTGACAGACCATTCAAGAGGAGAGGAGAGGAGAGGTTGACGCGATTAAGTGTAATGTAAGAAATGAGCTCAGAGAGCACAATCAAATAACTATATATATATATATATATATATATATATATATATATATATATATATATATATATATTACAGTAATAATATAATTGCATAAAAATAATGTTGTTAACTTATATAGTCCCTTTATTTAAGCAAAACCCTATTGTGTACTCTCCATTCTGATTAATCATACATTATTCTGCCTCCAGTTCCATCGTGGCAAACAGGGTGACAACAAAACAGTCCCAATTTATAAGCTCAGAAAACAGCCAAGGCACTCCTCAAAGCACACATGAATTGCCTCTAATGGACCTCACACTCATTTACAAAGCTTATAAAACCTCTGGGGGGATTTTCTGCATCAAATTAGCCCGCGCAATTTGAGGCACTTATGGAGGTCTGAAAATGTGGTCATTTACTTCGCCGAATCCCAAACAGATGAATCACCAATGGTGATAGGCCTTCAGAGGCAGTGAAGTTACAGTGGGTATAATGTCTTTAATAACACACTGCAGTCATTTAATAGTCTTAGTACTTTCAGTCTGGCTTCAGGAAACAAAAATCTTGTTAAGCAAAGCATATTTGGAAGTACAGGAGGAGTCTGTGCCATTATATTGCCATAAGGTCATGTTTCACTCTCCGGGAAGTTTATATAGGCTTCCGTCTGTACCAAACATAGCTGTATACATTTCAATTTTCAACTGTGAGATTGTCCGTGGTTTGGTGAGTTGAAAAGATGTTGTAACTTGTGCCCTTTTTAGCTTTGCTTATGATTTATTGTGCCTCATAAACACATAAAACCCCTGCATGTGGGTTTAAGCACACATGAGCATTTCACACCGCACTCCAGAATCTGAACCTGGAGGGTAGTTACAATTATTTTCCATGTCTTAGTGTTTGCTTCCATCCAGTGGATAAAGTATAAATTGCACATGCACATGAGGTTAAAGATCCATTGATGCAATAATCATTGAAGATTGAAGACTTTCTCTATAGCCTGTCAAGTCACCTTCATTTATATAGTGCTTTTTACAATGCAGATTGTGTCAAAGCAGCTTTACATTGATAATTGGTATATAATTTTTCCTTTTAAAGAATAGTGTCAATGCAGGCAGATCAAAAGCACTGTTGAATAAATGTCAAGGATACTGTTGAATATCAAATGTCAAGTCAAATTAAATTAAATTAGGGCTGCACGATTAATCGTATTTTATCACGATAACGATATCTGCTTCTCTCGATTGATTTTAAATAATCGTCACGATATTGGCCCGCTCTATAAAAATGAACATAATTTGGAAATATTGGAAGTAATATTAGGAATTTCGCCGTTTTATCTTTTGAAGTTCCTAAAGGTTTTACCAGTTTTCATAATGTTGATCAGCTAGAAATTATTTTTCTTTGCTTTACGAATTTGCCGGGCAATTTGAATCTGGTTTGTCTTATTGCAAACGAATTGTGTTGCTTTAAAATCTAATGTGAATACATATTACAAAGCGCTCACCAAAACCATGTTTTGTATTGATTTACCATCTAACGAAGTTATCATAGTTGGTTAAATTTAAGTCTTTGTGCCACCTACAGGCCTTTTGGGTGAAGTGTAGGTTGGTAAAGAACTTGCAAAATAGCCATAGTTACATTACTCTTTTGATAGAATAAACATGATTAATAATCGTGATTATAATTTTGAGGAAACTGTGGCACTGGCTGTCGTGTTGATGATGTCTTCACAATGGATGATCTAGTCGACTCGATCTCTGCTGATACAGGGCTGCATTGTGGTCGTATCAAGGCACCGGTCCTCGGTCTCATCTGGAAACGGCCCCGAATCCGGTTGACTACGGTAAACCTCGGGATAAACAGAAAGACTAATATTAGCGTAGATGCCATTCTTTTTCTGATGTAACAAGTACATCTGGTGTTATAGGAAGTGTTCCCAGTTCCGGCTGAACTAATTTATGCAGCCTAATAATCCTTTAACGGATTTGAAAATAAAAATATATAATGTGTTATGTGTATGCCAGGTTAAAGAGATGTGTTTTTAGTCTAGATTTAAACTAGATTAAAACTCTGTCTTAAATTAGACAGAGTGTGTCTGCATCCCGAACAATGCTAGGAAGATTGTTCCACAGTTTAGGTGGCAAATAGGAGAAGGATCTACCACCTGCAGTTGATTTCGATATTCTAGGTATTATCAGCTGGCCTGAATTCTGAGATCGCAATAAACGTGAAGGACTATAATGCATTAAGAGCTCGCTTAGGTACTGGGGGGCTAAACCATTTAGTGCTTTGTAAGTAATTAACAAGATTTTAAAATATATACGATGTTTAACAGGAAGCCAATGCAGTGATGACAGAACTGGGCTAATATGGTCATACTTCCTAGTTCTAGTAAGGACTCTAGCTGCTGCATTTTGTACGAGCTGTAGTTTATTTATCAAGCGGGAGGAACAACCACCCAGTAGAGCGTTACAGTAATCTAACCTTGAGGTCATGAACGCATGAACTAACTGTTCTGCATTCTTCATTGAGAGCATATGTCGTAGTTTAGATATATTTTTAAGATGGAAGAAAGCGGTTTTACAGATGCTAGTAACATGGCCTTCAAATGGTATCAATGGAACCTGGAACCTGGGTGTGCTCTTATGATTGGTATCAAAGAGCACACCCAGGTTCCTAGCTGACGACGAAGACTTAACAGAGAAGCCATCAAGTGTTAGACAATATTCTAGGTTATTACGTGAAGAAGTTTTTGGTCCAAAAATTAGAATCTCTGTTTTTTCTGAATTTAGTAGTAGGAAATTACTGGTCATCCAGTTTTTTATATCAGCTATGCATTCTGTTAATTTTGTGAATTGGTAAGTTTCGTCAGGGCGTGAAGAAATATAGAGCTGAGTATCATCAGCGTAACAATAGCCTGTGAGTGTGTGTGTGTGTGTGTGTGTGTGTATATATATATATATATATATATATATATATATATATATATATATATATATATATATATATATATATATGTATATACACTATATTGCCAAAAGTATTGGGACACTCCTCCAAATCATTGAATTCAGGTGTTCCAATCACTTCCATGGCCAAAGGTGTATAAAATCAAGCACCTAGTAATGCAGGCTGCTTCTACAAACATTTGTGAAAGAATGGGTCGCTCTCAGGAGCTCAGTGAATTCAAGCATCGTACCATGATAGGTTGCCATCTGTGCAATAAGTCCATTCGTGAAATTTCTTCACTACTAAATATTCCACGGTCAACTGTTAGTGGTATCATAACAAAGTGGAAGCAATTGCGAACAACAGCAACTCAGCCACAAAGTGATAGGCCACGTAAAATCACAGAGCGGGCTCAGCACATGCTGAGGCTCACAGTACGCAGAAGTCGCCAACTTTCTGCAGATTCCATAGCTACAGAACTCCAAACTTCGTGTGGCCTTCAGATTAGCTCAAGAACAGTGCATAGAGAGCTTCATGGAATGGGTTTCCATGGCCGAGCAGCTGCATCCAAGCCTTATGTCACCAAGTGCAATGCAAAGCGTCAGATGCAGTGGCACTGGACTCTAGAGCAGTGGAGACGTTTTCTCTGGAGTGACGAATTGCGCTTCTCTGTCTGTCAATCCAATGGACGAGTCTGGGTTTGGTGGTTGCCAGGAGAATGGTACTTGCCTGACTGCATTGTGCCAAGTGTAAAGTTTGGTAGAGGGGGATTATGGTGTGGGGTTGTTTTTCAGGGGTTGGGCTTGGCCCCTTAGTTCCAGTGAAAGGAACTCTTAATGCTTCTGCGTACCAAGACATTTTGGACAATTTCATGCTCCCAACTTTGTGGGAACAGTTTGGCGATGGCCCCTTCCTGTTCCAACATGACTGCGCACCAGTGCACAAAGCAAGGTCCATAAAGACATGGATGAGCGAGTTTGGTGTGGAGGAACTTGACTGGCCTGCACAGAGTCCTGACCTCAACCCGATAGAACACCTTTGGAATGAATTAGAGCTGAGACTGTGAGCCAGGCCTTCTCGCCAACATCACTGCCTGAACTCACAAATGTGCTTCTAGAAGAATGGTCAAAAATTCCCATAAACACACTTGGGTGGGCCAACTCCATATTAAACCCTATGGATTAAGAATGGGATGTCATTAAAGTTCATGTGCACGTAAAGGCAGGCGACCCTTTTGTCAATATAGTGTATATATATATATATATATATGAGCAATATCACACGAGTAGCCGTGCGATATGGCTGTATATCAGCACATATACAGCCATATCGCACGGCTACGAGTGTGATATTGCGTTTATACAACAGTTCGACGGCACGAGTGTGTAAATAAATAAGAACAACAACAGAGTGTCTTTAAAACCCTCTTTTGTGCAGCACTACTTCCTTCCGCCATGGATTCAAATCTCAATTTGACAGTTGGACCAAGCCTCCGTTACTAATTCTAAAACGTCACTTCAGAACTAGTAATGAAGGAACGTTTCAAAACTCAAGTTGTCAGTTGAACCAAGCCTCCGTTACTAACTCTAAAACGTCACTTTAGAACTAGTAACGAAGGAACGTTGAGTCGCTTCATTGAAACACATTGAATTTTCTACAGTATTAGAGAGAGAGAGAGAGAGAGTAGGCTATTACCTGTGTCTGGTATATTGCATTACATTCATTCATCAAGTCGATGTCCATAATATTACATCCTTTATGCAAGTCCGTTTGAATGTCCGCTGAGGAAAGCGATCTTTGTATTTGTCCTTTTTTTCAGCTTTGGGAATTTTCCATCCATAACACCACAGCGCTAAAACAACTTCCTTTTGCAAAAGTTCCTTTCAATTTAAAAGTCTCTTGTGACTCACTGACTAATTCTCCTGTAAAGTGTTGCCGCCATCTAATGGCGTATTAATGTAATGTTCACTCAATCCATATTACTTAATGGACATATTTATATAAAATAATATTTATTGAACAACATATAAGCACAATTGTACAGTTCAGTCAAACATAAAGCACTAGTTATTAAAAAAAAAATAGGTCACCATTTACGCTGGTATGTGGGTTTTACAAATATTTAACGAATGAAAAGGATTTTAAAGAGCTTGTGACAAAACCTCCTAACTCCATTGGATCCTCAAACTGTCAATCAAGCCTCATTAATCCGCCTCACCTCGTGAATGAAGTGCGCACGCAGTTTGGACATCTCCTCTGTGCAATGCAAAGGTAAATAAAGATCTGATGTTTGAAAAAAAAATTTGTAAAGCGTTTTCTTTACTCAAAAAAACATATGTTTATACAGTTTAATGTTTTACGTATTTGAAGCGGAGAAGAGTCTGATATGTCCCGTCTAGTTGTAGCCAATGTGCTATATAAGGATGTAACGTTTATTATTATCAAATTTAATGTAGCACAATTCGACTTGCTCTGTAACAAATAATAGATTAATAAGACCAAAGATTGCCCGTTCTATGTACTCAAATTGAATTATGTCTCATGTTTAACCACTATAAGAGCCAGCGGCAAATCCCCGAGGCACTGGCCGAGATGAAGCTGTTCTCGGCGGTTACAGAAGCACTGAACGGCCGCTGACACACTCGAGCTCGCATCTCCGAAAACGTCAAAACAAATTGTAAAATAGGCTCTGTTATTAAATATGAGTCACATATTTCAGGTCTAAACAACTACATTCTCGCCTAAAAAACTATTAAAACTACAGTTCGTGGTACAAGAAGTAGTATTTGTAAAAATTACGGTTGATTTGCTCGGCCGCCATGACGGTCACTTCAAGCGGAGTGATACAAACGGTGAAAAGGCAGTAGGAGTGCTGTTATCACTGAAATATCGCATGGCTCTCAACCAATCAGATTCGAGAACCAGACAGAACTGTTGTATAAATATATATATATATATATATATATATATATATATATATATATATACATATATATATATATATAGCTCGTTATATTACATCTTATTAAAACTGGTTCTAGGGCACCTTTAATAACAAATACAGTGTGCAAGTGTCAATGTGAAATCAATTAAAATCAATTAAAATTAAAATCTATTAAAATCTATTTAAAAAATTGATTTATGCAGTATTAATGTAATAGACATATTCATACTGTTTATATATATATAATATATAAAACCCCTATATATATATAAAAACAGTATGAATATGTCTATTACATTAATATTGCATAAATCAATTTTTTAAATAGATTTTTATAGATTTTAATTTTAATTGATTTTAATTGATTTCACATTGACACTTGCACACTGTATTTGTTATTAAAGGTGCCCTAGAACCAGTTTTAATAAGATGTAATATAAGTCTAAGGTTTCCCCTGAACGTGTCTGTAAAGTTTCAGCTCAAAATAGCCCATAGATTTTTTTTAATTAATTTTTTTAACTGCCTATTTTGAGCCATAATTATATATGCACCGATTCAGTTCGCGGCCCCTTTAAATCCCGCGCTCCCCCGCCCCCGAGCTCGCGACTGCCTTAACCAGCATAAGCAAAGTTCACACAGCTAATATAACCCTCAAAATGGATCTTTACAAAGTGTTCGTCATTCATGCTGCATGCATGCATCGATTCCTGTGAGTATAGTATTTATTTGGATGTTTACATTTGATTCTGAATTAAGTTTGAGGCTGTGCTCCGTGGCTAACAGGCTAAAGTTAACATTACACACTGTTGGAGAGATTTATAAAGAATGAAGTTGTGTTTATGAATTATACAGTCTGCAAGTGTTTAATAATGAAAATAGCGACGGCTCTCTTGTCTCCGTGAATACAGTAAGAAACGATGGTAACTTTAACCACATTTAACAGTACATTAGCAACATGCTAACGAAACATTTAGAAAGACAATTTAAAAATATCACTAAAAATATGATATCATGGATCACATAGACATATAATAAACACTAGACGCCCTATTGGCCGCTGGACCGTACGTCAACGGCGCCGCCATGTTGTGCGGGGCAACGTTCGCATTACGCTCATAACTGGAACTGAGAAAAATGCCTGCTTCATGTGCTGCTTGGGGCTGTACAAATCGCTGCACAACTGAAAACCGGTCTCAGGGAATAACCTTTCACAGGTAAGACTGAACATTTGTTTCTGGTTGTATTTTCATTATATAATTGATAGTAGCTGGCCACCGGAGTCAGTCAGACTAAAATAGCTAGCGTTGTCACTAGTTAGCTGTGAAAGTTGAGACGTGAGTTTACATGATTTCTAATATAGTTTTAGCTTATGTTATTTTATAAACTAAAGTTTAAATATGCATCTCTATTTTATTAAAACCGACTTTTATGACAAGTACTCGTTACGGCTAGGTGACTGATATTTTGTTCATCTTAATCTAACCCTTAGGTTAGTTAGCTTTTCACACATTTAAGGTTTCACAAAGACAACGAGTTGAGAAGTAGCTAGAAGGGAAGTTTACCGACTCATCTACATTATTTAAAAGTTTGCCATTAAATGGTGATTTGTTTATATTTTTATTTCTTTTTCAGCCCATTGCAACCAGGGCTATAGCCTCAAGGAAAGCTGAGGAGAGCCTGTCAGTGGACTGTTCTCACCATTTCCAAGAGACTGATGGAAAATTATTATTATGTTATTATTATTATTATTATTATACCAATACTATATTATTATTGTAGTCACTATTTAATTTACTATTTTTATTATTGTCTATATTATTCTGCAATTGATATTACATTGTATTTGCGATTATTATTATTATACCACTATTATTATCAATCTATTATAGTTATGATGTTATTATTGTCTATATTCTGTAAATGATACTACATATTCTATTGCTATTATTATAGTATTATTATACTATATGCTATTATCAATATATTATTATATTATATTATTGTACTTATACTATTTTATAAATGTTCTATTCATTACTATTTTATTTGCTGTACACTGTTTGTTTATTGACAATATTATATACTACATAAACTATTTCTTATTGTGTATAACAAACTATTTACTATTCTCAATTTCTTTATTTGCATTGCACTGTAGTTGTACCATCATATGTATTACCATAAAGGATCCATCAGTTATCTTTGTTGTTGTATGTTTTTGGAGTATCTTTCTGTAAATATCTGTATCATTTTAGTGCTATAAAATACAGAAAGCAGCCCGTGTGATTTGTATTTGATGATTTGTTTAATTTTATCAATGGTGGTCAATTCTAAGCTCAAAAAAAGCTAAAATTGCGTTAAAGACAGAAAATCCCTTTTTTACAATAAGAAAACTTTATTTAATTTAATGTGAAAATTAAATTATATCTTAGTATGGGCGTTTTCACAATTCTTATGCAAGAATAAAGCAGTCAAATACATGACAAGCCTGAGCTTTGACTATTTCTTAATTAAAATAAATATTTTATGTCTAACTATAGAGATCTTAAGTAACTAGAACTTTTTGTACACCACGTACATTATAAACCACTGAAATTGGTTGATAAATGTAAACGTTATTTTTGTTTTTATCCAGAAAAACCGCAGCTCGTCCGTTACTTGTGTTTGTTAACAGCGCAGTCTTGCCCCGCACAATATGGCGGACTCGTTGACGTATCGCAGCAACAGTCCAAAGCGGCCAATAGGGCGTCTAGTGTTTATTATATGTCTATGATGGATCATGTCAGTTATTATTGCTCCATCTACCATTTTTCGCTATTGTCCTTGCTTGCTTACCTAGTCTGATGATTCAGCTGTGCACATCCAGATGTTTTGCCCTTGTGTAATGCCTTGAACATGGGCTGGCATATGCAAATATTGGGGGCGTACATATTAATGATCCCGACTGTTACGTAACAGTCGGTGTTATGTTGAGATTCGCCTGTTTTTCGGAGGCCTTTTAAAGATTTACATAAGAAGGAGGAAACAATGGTGTTTGCGACTCACTGTATGTCATTTCCATGAACTGAACTCTTGTTATTCATCTGTGCCGAGGTAAATTCAATTTATATGGACTGTAAAAAACTATCCCACTTCATTTTTCACGACATGTCATGCCTGTCTTGAAGATAATTATTACTTCTTAACAGGTATCAATATCAAAAGTAGCAGTCAGTAAGGAGCAGTCAATATCTGGTGTGGCCACCAGCTGCTTTAAGTTCTACAGCGCATCTCATCTGCACCAGATTTGCCCGTTCATGCTATGAGATGCCCCACTCTTCCACCAAGGCATTTGCAAGTTCTCAAACACATCTGGGGGGACATATGATTACACGTGGTTTGGCACTGCAAGGGCAATCAGCTGTCCTTCCCATTTCCCTCTGTCACTCTCTTACATTACAGACATTGCAGTTTATTGCTCTGTTCACATCTGCAGTCCTCATGCCTCCCTACAGCAGTCTTAAGTTATTGCAACTGTGACTTTATTTGTCTACCGCCTGTAAACTGTTCCACAGGTTCATGTGCAATAATTGTTTATGGTGCACTAAACAAGCATGAAAAATATTGTTTAAACCCTATATCCAATAAAGATATGTAAAGCTTATTTGGATTTGCCATAATTTACATACTTATTTTTAAAATTATATATATATATATATATATATATATATATATATATATATATATATATATAAAATATTTGCAAGCAATAGTTTATAGTTTTCACCTACTATAACATTATAATATTGATTGTATAGTTACAATAGCACCTGTCAGCAAGCAAAAAGATCTGAGTAACTTTGACAATGAAGCAAAGCAAAAAGGTTGCCTGGTCTGAAAAAAAAAATATGTTTACTTTTAGATTGGTGGATAGCAGGTGCATGTGTGTCATTTACCTGGTTTAGAAACTGCAGCAGGACACACTATGGAAAGAAGGCAGGCCGGCCGGCTGAGGCAGTTTTATGCAATATTGGCAATGTCCTGGCATCATGGGCGTAGGTTTAGGGGGGGACGCTAGGTACTAGTCCCTATCAATATTTTGAGATGACAAATTTGTCCCCACCAATATTTAGCAAGCTCCTTTGAACTGCTATTTGGATCTTTGCACTGGTTTTTGGATCGATTCTAACGGCCAGGACGACGACAGTACAAGAAACGCCGTAATTTGATTGGCGGCAGGGTATCTGACAGGCTACACGCGCGGGCCGGGACTACTTTTGTGCTTGCACTAGCAGCGAGCGGTTGGTGTGTGTGCGTGCGCGCGCATGTTGACGACGCCGACGGTAAGTTACCAGGGCTGTCTCTCTGCCACATACAAAGGCCAGAGTAAAAACATTTTAATACTCCGGGGTTTTTTTTGCCCCTTTTTGTACTTTGTAGATGCCACCCAAGAAGAAGAAAGAAGAAGCAACCTATTGACTAAAGATGAAAATAAAGCATCCAACTGAAGCCCAAAAATGAAAGCAGAAGATCATAGAAAATAGGCTAGTGCTAAATTACAAAAAGGGGAAAAATTTTCAGTCTTTGCTGATACATTATTATTATTATTATATTATTAGGCTATTATTATTATTATTATTATTATTATTATTAGTATATATTGCCCAAGCATATTTACCCCATCGCCAGCTCTGCTAATGGTCAGCTACCGGGACTTTTCCATGCCTAGCCAATAAGTCTAGAGTTGTTTCTTTATTTTTTTTACTATACATGAATTATCATGATGCACCGATCGAAATTAGCCTACTGAAAATATATTGTTAGACCAGCTAAAATAGCCTATATTGTTAGACCAAAAATATCTTATCGATTAATTAAGTAATAAAGACATGTAATAAAGTAATAAAGAAATTTATAAAAAATAAATAAATAAATAAATAAATAAAAATTTAAAAAAAAGGAAAGAAAGACGTCTATTGCTTCAGCCTTATTCAAAGACCGCGGAAACATGGGTTCGTTTGTTACGCACCTCAATCCATTCCACACCCGACGTTCTTGGTTTTGTTCCCATTTATTAAATATAGGCAATTGGTTGATGAAACATTGATTGAAATTAAGATACAATTTCTACAAAACGAAATTCACTTTAAAGAAAGACTTACTATAAAACAAAACTTAATGAAGTGGTCAAACTCATGTCTGACCCGCTGCGTGTCTCCCAACATTGCGCATCCGTCATGCTATTCAATTATCATAATCATCGAGATGAAATTAAATAATAATAATAATAATAATAATAATAATAATAATAATAATAGGCTATAGCCCACTATAAATATTAAACTAAATTTGCCACATTTTATCTCTCTGGCCGACGAACGCGCCGGCGCTTTCTGATGGATTTTTTCCTCATGACAGCTGAAACAACTGAAAACAGGCCTTCTCTCATTTTTGGCGATAGCCTATAGACTAGTGCAAGACTACAAATGGTCTACTTTTATTTGTGTACGCTCACAATAACAACAAACCATTGTACTTTTGTAAAAATAAAATAAATAAATGAAAAAACTGCGTGCGCTTTCAGCTGTCTCTCTGCTAGAATTTTTCTGGAACGTCTCAGAAATTTTACTTAAACTCAAAGAATAATTGTACCTAAAAGAAAAAAACATTTTTCGATAAGAAATTCATAGGTCTGGTTTAAATAAGGCGATCAATCCGCTGGAACGTGTTGTTTCTGAAATCATGGCCAGTGCTCGTTGCTGCCGTTATCAGTTCTCTTGGCGCTCGTGCACACGTGCAGTTTTCACACAGACAATCGAGCGTTTCGTTCTGGTAAAAGCACAAAACAAAATGCACACAACGTGTCCTTGCTCTTGATGTACAATCACTGATGAACACCTTTGGTTTTAATGAGTAAATTAGCCTATAGTTATTCCTGCCTGCCGGTATTTAGTCTGCGATATCATATCACTAAACATTATAGCATATATATGCCTAATAGCCTAATATTATTCAATAATAACATCAAATGTTATTAACCTTTATTTTTCTAATCAAACCAGTTTCAGAACGTTTATAATACAAGTGAGTGGAGTGATTTCATTTTTTTTTTTTTTTCGTTTTTAAGCCCTGGTATAAACTTTAGTAAAATGTTGATAAATTGTGCAGTCTTATACTGGTATCCCAGATTTCAATATTTGGTGGTTTAAATGCCTGCTTGAGGTCTCTGTGAAAGTTTTAAAGCAGTCTTATGTGCCGCTTTCAGACCGGTCACATCCGTAACTGAAAACTGTCACATCCGTAACGTTGTTTTTTCCTCATTTATGCGAACACGAAAAATGAAATAAAATTATAATTTTTTGCTCTGTGGAGAGCCAACCCTTCTTCATTAGGTGGGCAGTATTACTTTTGATTTGCGCAATGTAATTCGCAGAATTCTTAAAAAATATGTTGTCACCCAAAACTTAGTGACTTTTTTTTGTCACGTCCGTAACGCTGTATATTTCCCTCATCTAAAATATAAAACAATTGTATAGACTGACATTTTTCTAATGTCTGGGCTCCTTTAGTAAGGGATTATGAATATACAAATAGACGGTTTAATATGTTGCTATTAAATGCATTCTTTGAGCGTTTATATTTCAAGTTTTGACCCCAAATGTCACGTCCATAAAGCTGGAATTGCCCACTAGCTCTTTAGGGACAGTATACAGGATGGTATATCGGGGTCAGGAATCCTGACTCAGGATACAATATAATGAGATGAAGTAGATTCACTTTTGTATTGTGAGGGGGGGGGGGGGGGTCCCCACCAAAGCTGAGACCAAACC
Source organism: Ancherythroculter nigrocauda (assembly GCA_036281575.1). Classification (NCBI taxonomy): domain Eukaryota; kingdom Metazoa; phylum Chordata; class Actinopteri; order Cypriniformes; family Xenocyprididae; genus Ancherythroculter; species Ancherythroculter nigrocauda. The sequence goes on along the minus strand of VTFQ01000022.1, from coordinate 11,594,458 downwards.
TACGCCCATGCCTGGCATTCATGTGGATGTTACTCTGACATGTACCACCTACCTAAAGATTGTTGCAGACCACATAGCATGTACACCCCTTCATGGCAATGGTGTTACCTGATGGCAGTGGCCTCTTTCAGCTGGATAATCACCCTGAACAGTGAAAAAATGGTTCAGGAAAGGTTTGAGGAATGTGACAAAGTGTTTAAGATGTTGCCTTGGCCTCCAAATTCCACAGATCTCAACAACTCTACAACTGAGCTCCTATGAGATGTGCTGGATGAACAAATCAAAACTTGCAGGGCTTAAAGCATCTGCTGCTAATGCCGCATTGCCAGATACCACAGGACACTTTCAGAGGTCTTGTGGAGTCCAATGCATCAGAGCTGTTTTGGCAACACAATGGGGGCCTATGTGATATTATTAGGCAGACGGTTTTAATGTTGTGGCTAATCTATATAGCCTGTACACACACATAAATAAATAAATAATTTTACTAAAAAAATAAGAAATATTTTATTTGTTTATCTGCAAGTCATTTGACCATTGCCTGCATGTCATGTGACCAACATCAGAGAACTGTGTATATGCGAATATACTGGTAAATTACGTTATTACTTAAAACCACTTTTACTTGAAGTACCAGAGGGTACTTCAAGTAAAAACTTTAGGTCAAAGGGGATCGGCTGATAAACGAGCATGGGAATCCCTTTAATAGAGCATTAAATGAACATTAGAGGGCAGCAGTGAGCGCAGTCCCACTCTCTTTTCTTTCTGTCATGATGTGAAGTAATTTTTTATCAAGTGTTTATCTGCTAAAAATATTGAATCTGTGCACATCATTCTCATTTTATTATTTAAGTTTGAATTTGTTGTCATACTTTGTTTTATAAAAAAAAAAAAAAAAAAAAAAATCCCCCATGTGGTCAGATCGAATACTTTTTCAGATTGGGTGTTACAAATGGCCTTTGCTATGAACTGTATGCACTGTATTTATTATTAAAGAATATTTCTGACAAGACAACTCACCGTATTCTCCGTCATGTTTGTTCTGTTGTCAAATGTCTTATTGGCTTAAATGCACGTTTCACTTGTTCAAGTCTTTGCATTGATTAAATACAGTATATTTACATGCCCATATTTTGTCTTTTTGTTGCTAGAGTTTGTAACAACATGTACATAAAGGAAACAATGTTGTCACATAATACATACAAATGGGAAACATTTTACGTGTATCTTTTGGTAATTTGTTATATTTATATTTAATATAGAAATCGGAAAAAAAAAAAAAGGCACCTTTTTCGTTTTTCATTTTTTTTTCAAACCAAAAGAAGAACTAATATTCGGCTTGATTTTTCGTTCAGTGGTAGAAAATGAATAAACAACTTGAATATTTGATCTCTACATGTGGGCGGGAATGAAACACCCCTTTCCGCTGATTGGTCGACCAAACATTAAACCGTGCTGTTTTCAGGGCTGCGTTGACAAAACGTTGCAAAACAGAGTTGTACATATACATTGTGTGTCTCCACTTGCTGAATATAAATAAGAAGTTAAATAATCACACTGGAAGATCATTGGACAGAATAAGGGATAACAGGGCTCCTATTGGCTGGCTGGTTCTTTGTACTGTGTGCGCCCTCTATTGCACTTAGCAGTTTGTGTGTGTAAGGCCAGCGGTAAGTCGTGTCATTGAAAGCTCTATAATTGTTAATGAAATGTGTGATATATTAGCAGCAGCAACAACATATATATATATATATATATATATATATATATATATATATATATATACATATATATATATATATATATATATATATATATATATATATATATATATATATTTAACCCTTTGATGCACAACATGGGTCAAAAATGACCCGGCTGAGTTTTTATTTTCTATATCTTTGCAAGAAATTAATTTCATCATTCAGTATTCCAGGTATTCCTCAATTAACTTGTTTTTGATCATCACAAATCCTCATTTTCATTTTTTCTTTCTTACTTTTTTAATAAAAATAATTTTTGTATCACTACCCTTCTAATGCGCAACATGGGTCAAAAATGACCCGTATTCATTTCCTATGGAATTTCAGTCATGACTGAGTGTTTCTTCGCTGAATCTATGAAAGAAATGTATTTTATCATTCATTTATTCCAGGTATTCCTTAAATATCTTGTTTTTGATTGTAAAAAATCATTATGTTCATTTTTTCTTTCTTACTTTATAAACAAGCACAGTTTTTTGTTTGTCTACATCAACTTTACACACATGGGTCAAAAATGACCCGTATTCATTTCCTATGGAATTTCAGTCATGACTGAGTGTTTCTTCGCTGAATCTATGAAAGAAATGTATTTTATCATTTATTTATTTCAGGTATTACTTAAATATCTTGTTTTTGATTTTCTACAAATAATTATGTTTATTTTTTCTTTCTTACTTTATAAACAAACACAGTTTCTACATCAATTTTACACACATGGGTCAAAAATGACCCATATAGAAATCTTTAATATTTGCACATTTTTGCAAGTAGAAACATATTTACTGCAGACAACTGTTCATCTGCCACACATTTCACATCTTAACAAGGCTACTTTTGTATATTTGATGGATGTAAGTCTTATTATATTTAATATATTAGGCAATATATTTCGTAATTTTTTATTTTTTGTCATAAATCAATGCAGTTGGTCATCCTTTATGTCTGTCAGCGTTCCTGAAAAGTAACAGTTTTGGACATATACAACATGGGTCTAAAGTCACCGGAATGAGTTATTTTCTATATATATTACAATAAATTAATTTCATCATTCATTATTCCATCTATTACTCAATAACCAAATCCTTATTTTAATTTTTCCTTTCTTTTTGAATGTTTTTTTTGTGTGTGTGTGTGTGTGTCATTACCATTCTAAAGGCCAATGTATACCTCACTTTTTATGCGTACGTGAGGGTCAGCATACAGATTTTTGTAACTTTTTATAATTTCCGCCAGATTTCTGTAACTGTGTATGTGCAACCTGCACATACACATTTAAATTGCATTTGACTGTGCACAAAGTATACTTTCAGCTTTTTTTTTTACAGTGATGTCATCATCCACCTCAGTTCTGTTGAGGACCAGCCACTAACACTCTAGATAAAGAAAATCAAAAGCACTGTTGATCGATACACTTATTATATATTTTCACTGTTGAACAGAAACCTTGTTCAAAACTGTTACTTTTCAGGAACAATGATAGATGTAAAAGGTGACCAGTATCATTGGTTTATGACAAAAAATACAAATTATGAAATATAATATATAGCTTATTATATGAAATATAATATGACTTTCATCCATCAAATATACAAAAGCAGCCATGTTGAGAGGTGAAATGTGTGGCGGATGAACAGTTGTCTGCAGTAAATATGTTCCTACTTGCAAAAATTTGCAAATATTTCTATATGAAGAAGATTCTTCATGTGTGTAAAATTGATGTAGAAATACAACCTGTGTTTGTTTATGAAAAAAAGAAAGAAAAAGTAAACACAATGATTTGTTAAAATCAAAAACAAGATATTTAAGGAATACCTGGAATAAATGAATGATAAAATACATTTCTTTCAAAGATTCAGCGAAGAAACACTCAGTCATGACTGAAATTCCATAGGAAATGAATACGGGTCATTTTTGACCCATGTGTGTAAAATTGATGTAGACAAACAAAAACTGTGTTTGTTTATAAAGTAAGAAAGAAAAAATGAACATAATGATTTTTTACAATCAAAAACAAGATATTTAAGGAATACCTGGAATAAATGAATGATAAAATACATTTCTTTTAAAGATTCAGCAAAGAAACACTCAACTGTTATTGAAATTACATAGGAAAAGAATACGGGTCATTTTTGACCCATGTTGCGCATTAGAAGGGGTTTTCATAGCTTGTGCATCAAAGGGTTAATATTGATAAAAGTATTGGATGTTAAAGAGTGAAAATTCTGTTTTATCGTAGCGCCAGCTCGAGTCGTCATATATGCTGGAATGGGCCTATATGAACTCACTGTTCTGTTTTCTCAGGTACATGTTTTGATTTTGTAAAAATACATTATTTTGAACCATGGGTTATATATTTTGAATTTGTTCAACTCTATTGCACTTATCAGTTTGTGTGTGTAAGGCCAGCGCGCCAGCACGAGTCGTCATATACTGGAATGGGCCTATATGAACTCACTGTTCTGTTTTCTCAGTGTTTCCCCAGTAAATTGATTGGGACACGATTTCATGAAGTACGAGCTTTATTGAACAACACAACGCAAGGAGGAAAAAGAGACCAGTTACATTGGTGCCGTGATCGGTCTTCTGAGCATCCGTGTCGGACGTGTGATGCGAGGAGGAACTCTGCGTTGGCGCGAGGCGGACATCCGAGCGGCGGTGCACGACGGACTTCGGTGGATCGACGCGAGGCGGACATCCGAGCGGCTGTGCACGACGGACATCGGTGGATCAACGCGAGGCGGACATCCGAGCAGCGGTGCACGACGGACATCGGTGGATCAACGCGAGGCGGACGTCGGAGGACTAGCGCTAGGCAAAACTTGAGCCATAGACGCAGAGCAGAGTTCAGAGCATCAACGCGGGGCGGAGCTTGGAAGTGAAGGTGGTTGTGTACATTACTGCACACGCATTTATGAACATATAACTGAGTATAATTAATGGACTGGGACCTTGAAATTCGGAATTTGATTTATATGCATATTTTCGGAAATATTTACTGTTTTGGATACATTAGTTTATCGTAGTGGGTTGGTCGTTTAATTTTGGGTTCAGTAGAGTGTGAAGAGATGGAGAAATGTAACATGCCAGGTCTGGGTAGAGGGAGAGGCGTGTGTCAAACTGATGTAACATTTTCTGTGGGTAGGGGGTTTTCTGGCTACCCACTAACTTCCACGCCACGGGTAAACTATCAAAATTGTGGGGAAACGCATCCAACTGATCAGCCTGTGGTTAATGTGACAGAAGTGAATGACTTAAGGACTGCAACGACAGAGGGCAGTATTTCTATGGATATGCTGGCCACTGTTGTGAAACAAATAGGTCAGTCCATCAGTGAGAACATCGTATCTTGTCTGGAATCGAGAGCGGGACATGCTGGAAGCAGTGTGCCCTCTGAAATGCCAAATTTGAAGCTGGTATTACAATCTGATGTTAAAGAGCCAGCATACTACCGTGGGGATGGTTCTGATAAATGCACAATATATGAATGGGTGGAATTGATGTCAGTATACTTGCGTAAACGTGAGTATAACCAAGAATGTCAGGCTGAAGAAGTTCTGAGCTGATTAATGGGGCGGGCACGTGATGTTGTTAAAATAGCCCTACGTAATTATGCAATAACTGACTTGAGTGATGGTCCTGGACCTATTTTTGACATCCTGAAACAACATTTCAGTGACACAGTGTACTCTGCTATGCCACTGACTGATTTTTATGCTACCTTGCCCCTAAAAGGGGAGAGCTCATTTGACTATTGGATAAGGTTAAATAGGGCAATGGATGTAGCAGAGGACTGTTTGAAAAGACAAGGGAAGAAACTTGATAATCCATCTCAGGAGGTGACAGTCATGTTTGTTAGACATTGCCCAGACCCCCATTTGCAGCTGATTTTCAGATGTAGACCTCAGCAGCACTGGACAGCTGCTGAAGTGCAAGAAAGGCTGGATGAATTTCAAAGAGAGACCAAACATGCCCGAAATAAGTTGTCATGCTTAGCTCAAAAACAAGAAACTGTTATGCAAACCTTACCTTCGGTTCATGATGAGGTTAGCGAGTATGAAGCTGTGGCAGCCAAAAGTAACGCTCCTCAAGTTCAGCAATCCTTTGCTTGCAGCTCCGTTGAATCTTTGGAGCGCTTGATTACACATTTGGAACATGTGTTGGAAAGGGTTCCAAGTGGTCCTACAAAACCTATAGAAAAACCTTTTCGACCAAGACCCAAAAACAGAGGGGATGGACGGGGGGCTTGCAAGGTTTGTGGGGACTTTAATCATTCCACCTTATATCACGGGCAAATGGGCTCTGTTTTGTATGCTATGCCCCAAATCACACACGTTTTGAGTGCCCAAATGCTGCTGCTGATGGACGTGCTGGAGCCTCGCCGGCAGCATGCCCCCCTGGTCAGCAGGGAAACTAAAAGGCCCGCATGTGGTGGGGGGGGGATGCTGGGCCTTGTGAAGCTCCCCAAGTATTTGATGTCGATCTAGAATCATTATACTCTACTGTGCGTGAGGAAATTGACCAAAACGTGACTGTGATAGTTCAAAATACACAAAAACTGTCAATGCATGAGGGATTGTTTTATACTGATGTCTTGTTAGAGAACTCATTGACTGTTAAAGGTATGATTGATTGTGGTTCCATGGCTTGCACTTTGAGTCCTGTGGTTGTGTCTAAATTACAGGATGCTGGCGTAACCTTGAATGGTCCTGTGACTCCATCTGATGTAGTACTGGTCAGCTGTGGGGGGTCAAAAACAAAACCAGTCGGTATGTGTGACATTAACATAACTGTTTGTGGGTGTACTGTTCAGGTTCCAACCTTAATCGTAGACGGCCAAGTTGATGAACTCATTGTGGGCAGTAACGTGATAAAACGCATGATCAAAGAGTTGAAAAAGCAAGGAACAGTGATGGAAAAAATGACATCCCATGTGAATATAAATTCTGAAGATGGCAAACTTATTCAGTTGCTGGCTAATGTTGAGAGATGGATGGAACAGTTGTCCCAGAAAAGGTTGGAACAGTTAAACTGAAGCATTCAGTAACACTTGAACCTCTACAGGAGCATTTAGTCTGGGCAAAACTTTCTAATTTAAACAATTTGTCAGCTGGCAGTGCCATCATTGCAGAGCCATGCAGAGCCCGCTCAAGACCCAGAAATGTCCTAATTGGTCCAAGGGGTTTTTTCCCTCCTAGGACTTTTTTCCCAGTGTTAGCACGCTGGGTTTTTCTCCTAGGGGTTTTTTTCCACCCCTGGGAGTCAGCCGACATTGGCTTAATGTAGCACCATCTTGTATATGTTACATATTACCACGCTTGTTTGTACAGCTTATTTTTAACCACTTCCCTTTTTTCTGTGCTTCTAATATGTAAAGCTGCTTTGAAACAATTACAAATTGTAAAAGCGCTATATAAATAAATTTGACTTGACTTGACTTGACATACAGTGGCAAGGTTGTGGGCCGATGGATGGGTGCCTGTTAAAGTAATCAACCCCTCGCCAGTGTCTATTACTCTTAGATGTAATGCTAAGTTGGCTGTCATTTATCCATGTTTGGCACTGGAAGATTTTGACCCTGATGCGTGTGTTACAGATGTAAGGTTGACATTCTCAATCAGACAACATGCCAACAATGTAGAGGGCTATGTACTTTCTTTCCATTCTGAATGGAAAGAAAGACTTGTTGATCTAATTGCCAAGTACGAATGTATCTTTTCTAGACACAGACTTGATTGTGGCAAGGCGGAGGGCTATGTACATCGAATAAGGCTAAGTGATGAGCATCCTTTTAGGCTTCCATACAGACGGCTTCCACCTAATCAGTACGATAAGCTCAGGCAGGCTTTGGATGAAATAGTGGAGAGGGAAATTATCAGGAGATCCAGTAGTGAGTATGCTTCCCCTCTTGTTATTGTTTGGAAGAGAAGTGGAGATTTAAGACTTTGCGCTGATTTTAGGTGGCTTAATGCTCGAACTGTAAAGGATGCTCATCCACTGCCACATCAAGCTGATGCTTTAGCTGCGCTGGGTGGCAATGTTTTTTTTTTCCACTATGGATCTGACATCTGTTACATAACTACCTGTCTAGGGGTGGGGAGCCAGTAACAAAATAAGAAAATAAATAAAAATAACTAAGGAAAAAAAAGTCTTGGAGAGAGAGCACCAGGGCAATCCAACCTCCCGTCCCAGAATCAACACAAACACCAGTTCAAATTAGTTCTTTTTTTTAATTGAAAGAATCTCAGAACGTTAACAAAGGGATTGGGAACAAAACTTCAGGGGAGGGCTAGGCCAACATAACAAACAAAACCCAAACTAACTAACCCAATAATTTTCTAACTTACCTGGACAAAGATAACACACAAATAAAATACATAAATCTTCCCTCTCTCCCTCCCTGGCCATAACCAAGAGAAAAAGATAGAAGTACAAACAAAAATGGCACCCTCCCCCTACATTCCCTTAAAGAAAAAAAACCCATAAAACGTTAGCAAACATAGGCAATGTAAAACAAACAAAATCAAAGAATATTAAACAACGTCAATTCTCTCTCTGATAAAGAGCACACCTAGGTTGTAATACTGAGTTCACTCACTCATACACAATATACAAGAACTACAACAACAAATGAGTCTGGGCCACGGGAGGAAGTGTTTGCCCCGATGAAAGGAAGTCTCTCTCCCTTCTCCAGTATTCCACCACGTCTTATATCCTCACTCCTTCTCGTCAGCATCCAATCACCCACGACCGGACTGAACCCATCTGATTGGAACACCTGTCTCATAACGAGAGGGAAACAGAACAGGAGAGAGAAACAAACAACCAACTCCAACACACACACCCATTACAACACAATGAATACGTCTTTAGACGTAACACATCCTGTTACTACAATATTGAAGTACATGAGGAAAACCGCAAATTCACTGCTTTCACATCCCCTTTTGGGTTATATGAGTATAACCGCCTTCCTCAGGGACTTTGTAACAGTCCGGCGACTTTTATGAGAATGATGCTCGGAATTTTTGGAGATCAAAATTTCCTGAGTCTTCTCTGCTACTTAGATGATGTGCTTGTCTTTGCTCCGAATGAAGAGTTGGGTTTAAAGAGATTAGAGATGGTCTTTGTGCACCTGAAATCCCATAATTTGAAATTAGCTCCACGGAAATATCATTTTATGCAAAGGTCTGTGAAGTTCCTTAGTCATGTGGTCAGCGAGGCGGGCGTGGCCTCAGACCCTGATAAAATCAAGGTAATTATTGAAATGACTGAGTCAGACCTTATGGATGAGAAAACTGGCACCCCATCTCAACAGAAGATTCGTTCTTTTCTTGGGATGGTCGTATATTACCAGCAATTTATAGAACAGTGTTCAGTAATTGCGAGGCCACTTTTCCAGTTGATTGCTGGTCCTAAGGGTCAGAAATGGAAAAAAGGTAAGAAAGCCATAACGAAGAGATCACTCACTGCAGAGGATTGGACTGATGATTGCAGGCAGGCATTTAGTCGTCTTAAGCAAGCCCTAATTGACTGTGTTTTGTTGGCTCATCCAAATTTTAACAGGCCATTTTTAGTTTCAGTGGATGCCTCCAGTAGTGGCCTGGGTGCTGTACTTTCACAAGTGCCAGAGAATGGGGATACTGCAAGGCCAGTTTACTTTGCCAGTAAGTCACTTTCGTTCGCCCAGTCAAAATATCCAGCACATTGGCTTGAATTTTTTGCTTTGAAGTGGGCTGTATGTGACAAATTTAGTCACTGGTTGAGGGGTCGGCACTGACATATATTTTGACAAAGCCGAAACTGGATGCTTGCGAGCATAGGTGGGTTGCCAAGTTGGCTCCATATCAGTTTGATATTCGGTACATAGCTGGTTCAAGGAATGTTGTTGCAGATGCTCTTAGCAGAGAGCCTTTCGCGAAGCAGAGTGCTTTGCATCGCCTTACTAGGGTACCTTATAACTCACTGTTGAAGGAGGCATCAGCAGTCCAGGGGGAACAAGTGCAGGAAGTTTTCAGATGGTCTGCACACCCTTTTGAGCCTGACACTGAGTCTATTATTGAGCCTACTCATGGTATGCTGGCAGTAAATTCCCAAACACCTGTTAGTGGGACATCTGGTTCTTGGTCTGTGGTGGAAGTGTCTGCAGTCATGGAGGCGAAGAAGTCTAATGTGGTTACCCCACATTTTGACCTTTTGTTTCCACAGTTGCTTAACCATATTGTACCCACAGATCAACCAAAACTGAAGGGCCTGTCCCACAAAAAGTTGGCAGAAAAGCAGCAGAGTGACGGCATCTTGGCTAGAGTGATTTCTTATGTGGAGAGGGATAAGAAACCGTCTAGTCGTGAGTGTAAACGGGAGCCAGTCGAAGTTGTAAGGCTGCTCAGATCCTGGAATAAGTTTGTGATGAGAGCAGGGATACTTTACAGAGTTTCGAAGGATGTAGTGTCAAAGAAAAAGACATTCCAGTATGTTGTCCCAAAATTGTTGGTGGGGACCGTGTTGGTTCATGATGATGCTGGTCATCAGGGCCAGCAAAGGACATTGTATCTGGTGAGACAAAGTTTTTTTGGCATAAACTTGAGAAGGATGTGAGAAATTATGTCAAATGTTGCAAGAGGTGTGTCTATGGTAAATCTCCTGAGCCAGAGGCTAGGGCTCCTCTTGAAAACATTGTCACATCTGAACCCCTGGAACTTGTGTGTGTTGACTTTTGGTCAGCAGAGGACAGCAAGAATAAGTCAGTGGATGTTCTTGTTGTCACTGATCATTTTACGAAGTTGGCACATGCTTTTCATTGCCCAAATCAGTCAGCCAAAGCTGTTGCCAAACAGTTATGGAACAACTTTTTTTTGTATATATGGTTTCCCCAAACGAATTCACTCCGATCAAGGGGCAAATTTTGAAAGTGCATTAATTTCCGAGTTGTTGTCTGTTGCAAGTGTGGAAAAGTCACATACCACTCCATATCACCCAATGGGCAATGGAGGGGTGGAAATATTTAATAGGACTCTCGGAAACATGATTCGTGCGCTGCCCCCTGCAGCAAAGCAAAGGTGGCCCCGAATGCTCAAATCACTGACATTTGCATACAATTGTACAATCCACAAAACTACTGGATATGCACCTTTTCAACTAATGTTTGGCAGGACTCCAAGACTCCCTGTTGATGTGCTGTTTGGGTCAGTCTTTCGAGACAATGATGTTGTCGACTATGATGTATATGTCAGGGATTTACTAAAAGACCTCAAACAAGTGGTGACAATTGCAAGGATGACTGCTGGAAAACAACTGAAAAGACACGCTGCTCTTTATAACAGAAAGCTTAAAGGTGCTCCAGTAGATGTTGGAGACAGGGTTCGGTTAGCAAATAAGGGAGAGCGGGGGAAATGAAAATTGTCCGACCGCTGGGAGAACAGTCTGTACATTGTAGTTGACAAAAATGCGGAAACCAATACTTTCAAAATAGAGAATTCTTCCACGGGCCAAGTGAAGATTGTTCATCGTAATTTGATCATGCCTGTAAACTTTCTGCCTTTTCCCGATGATGTTGCAGAGGGACCATTGAGTGTGGAAGAGTGTGTTGGGGTGAAGAAACCCAAACTTTGGAACACTTACCTCAGCCGGTAGCTGATGAGAGAACTGTAGCGTGGGTCTCGGAGCTTGAATGTTCAAGAGGTTCCGAAATGGAGCCAGAGATGTTGGATGTTGACTCAGTTGAATTGCCTGGGTTAGAAGACTCTGTTAGACTTGAATATTCAATTGATGATGAAGCTGATCTGGACACAAATTCAAATTTGACTGCATTGGATAGGCTATCATCAGATGCTGATTGTCAAAGTGATGCAGCTACGGTGATGACGGTTCACTCTGTTAACCAAAATGATGTTGGAGGTTTGATGACTACAGTTAGATCAAGAGCGGGAAGGATTATTAGACCAGTGGTGAGGTTTATTGAAACAATGCAAGTACAAAAAGTAGAAAACTGAGTTAATGCATCTATGTGGATCTAATTGTGGACCTAATTTTTTTTTTTTTTCTCTTCCTTCTCATTTTTTTTTTGTTTGTTTTCTTTGTGTTATGTACATTGGATTCGTGAAGGTATTTGGTCAGTATACCAAGATGTGTTTACAAGGAATGCTGTTATGTTGATTGAGTGTACTAAACATGTAACAGGCATGTTGACCTATGAGTTAAGAGGGGCGTAGCTAACCTCTCCTTTCTCTAATTCTTCGTAAGAATAGTCTATGAACTGGAATATTCATCAGCATTTTTTTTTGTAAGGATGAATATTTACATTGCATTCCACACGCAAAGAATGAGATGGGGCCCCTCCCACAAGCAGTGATGTCATGTGTTAAAATTTGTTGTGCACCTGAGTCCATCTGCCCCACAGTTTACAAAAACTGATTTAACAGTGAATCATGTGGTGAATTATCATTGCATTGATTTATTTGATGTTATTATCGAATAATATTATAGCCTAGCCTATATGATAGGCCTATATAATGTTTAGTGATTTTGATATCGCAGACTAAAATACCGGCAGGAATAATTCGAGCACTGGCCATGATTTCAGAAACAACACATTCCAGCAGATAGATCGCCTCTTATTTAACACAGACCTACAAATTTCTTATCAAATGGAGATGTTTCTTTCTTTTAGGTACAGTTATCGCCGAGTTTAAATAAATTTTTGAGACGTTTCAGAAAGATTCTCGCAGAGAGACAGCTGAAAGCGCACCCTGTTTTGTATTTATTCTATTTTACAAAAGTAGCCTACAAGGTGTTGTTGTTATTGTGAGCGTAAATATAAAATAAAATTTTTAAAAAAGTAGACCATTTGTAGTCTTGCACTAATCTGTAGGCTATCGCCAAAAATGATGGAAAGCCTATTTTAAGTTGTTTCTGTCATGAGGAGAAAATCCATCAGAACGCGCCGGCGCATTCGTCGGCCAGAGGGATAAAAATGTAGCCAATTTAGTTTCATATTTATATTTAAATATTGGGCTATTGCCTATTATTAATTTTTTTTTAAATGTCACCTATGTTGATTATGAAAAGTGAATAGCATGACGGATGCGCAATGTTGGGAGACAAATGCAGCGGGTCAGACATGAGTTTGACCACTTCATTAAGTTTTGTTTTATAGTAAGTCTTTCTTTAAAGTGAATTTCGTTTTGTAGAAATTGTATATTAATTTTAATCAATGTTTCATCAACCAATTGCCTATATTTAATAAATAGGAAGAAAACCAAGAACGTCGGTTGTGGAATGGATTGAAGTGCGTAACAAACGAATCCATGTTTCCGCGCCCTTTGAATATAAGGCTGAAGCGATAGACGTCTTTTTGTTTTTATTAAATTTCTTTATTACTTTATTACATGTCTTTATTACTTAATTAATTGATAAGATATTTTTGGTCTAACAATATATTTTAGCTGGTCTAAATTCTAAGTTAGACACAAATTTGCGTATAGCCTATATAAGGTTCCCTTCTAGACAAGCGCGTAAATTGCTGTTTCGGCCGCAAATTTTCAGTAATTTCGATCAGTGCATCAAATAATGTATAGGCCTAAACTAAATTCATGCATTTACTAAAAGAATAAAGAAATAACTCTAGACTTATTGGCTAGGCTACATTTGGAAAAGAACTTCAGACATTCCGGTAGCTGACCATTAGCAGAGCTGGCGATGGGGTGGGCAATATATAATAATATAAATAACAATAATAATGTCTCAGCAAAGACAGAACATATTTATTTGTCTCGGCACACATCCGCTAACAATAACACAGCTCATCAAAGCTTGCTGTTGCCTTGGCTACCTTACAAACGGCGATGGAAACAACAGTGTAATCTAGCCTAAATAGGTGAATCTGCGACGGGGCCCATCATAGGGTGAGGGCCCCCACGCACCGCGGGGGCTGCGGGCGTGTCCTGTACGCCACTGCCACTAGGTGGCGGTAAGTCATTCTGTTAAGGAAGGAGTCATTTATGTATTTATAGATTCGTTCAAAACACTGATTAATTCAGGAATAAAATCAAGTGGTTTTCTATATTAATTGGTCATTGAATCATCGTCTATATTAATGGGTCGTTCAAAGACTCTTATTCATTCAGGAATTAAACAACTCTGTGCGCACAACTGTTCATTCCTGCCCACATGAAGAGATCAAATATTCAAGTTGTTTATTAATTTTCTACCCCTGAAAAAAAAAAAAAAAAAAAAAAAAACGAAAAATCAAGCCAATTTCTTGTTTTTCATTTTGTTTGAAAAAAAAAAAAAAAAACGGAAAAGGTGCCGTTTTTCCGATTTCTATATTAAATCAAAAAACAAATGACCAAAAGATACACGGACCACTCATTGTACATCATTTGTTATGCATGTTTGAACAGAAAATTGTCTTTATTTAAAATGTTTTATAAAAATATTGTTGTTAAATATTGTAGATATCTATCTGATCAAAATTCATGTGAAAACAGCAGAACATTACGTGTAGGGGTGCAACTCTATTAACTATATAAGCTCCGCCCCTAACTTCCGTCCTCTGGCTACTGGTTTGGCGATGCTGGTCTGAAACTGCAGCTATCTGCCGCTGGATACTATTGGAGATACATTTATAGCACCACCAAGCTGTCATTTTGCTAAGACGGAACAGTCTGAAACAAGATGAGCTGTCCGAGGTTCTGAAATGAACCACGCACAATTGACTATGAGCAATATTGTATTTGATTACGGGAAACGTTTTTAACTGTGATATGTAAGATGACTCAAACGCAGGGGCGATTCTAGGATTTTGATTTTAGGGGGGCTCAGCCCCCAATAAGGGTATGATTAAAAAAATATTATTTGACTGACTGTTGCTCATTTGCAGACCTACTCCCGCACGACAAGAAAAAATGTCGTATATCCATCTACAATGAAATATAAATTATTTTAGTTTTTTAGCTTTTTAGCCTTTATAATCAACAATACGGTTGGATATTCATAAAGTCACCCCATGAAAATTGATGTCATTTTAAGTATTTTAACTAACCAGCTAATATTAATTAAGAATATAGACAAACCATGTATTAATGCAATTGTCTATTGGCAATATGATTAATCTGTTCTATATTTATTTCTATTTATTAAAAATAACAACATGAATTATCAATTTGCCAGTTCTATAAATCAAGTACAAATCTAGTATAAATAGTATAAATCAAGAAAATCAAAAATCCCTTTACTCTATGCTTACTCTAATTTATGTATCATGACACTCCTCCTGATTCATTATTACTTAATACAAAACTATATTTAATAATACAAAACAAAATAACTCCACATTCTCTCTCTGGGCCATCTAGTGCTTTCAGACAATGATGTGTGTCATTTCTGTGCATGGCTGCATAATGTAATGTCAAAATACATTATAATATGTCTGTAATTGTAAAAAGTAAATTAAAATAAATCATGATCGTTTTCTGAATCTAAAGTATGTTTTCATGGGTGTTAATCACTTCATTTTTGTAGGAATAAAAAACAACTATCACACAAGGGCTGAACGTGAACGCAGCGAAACGTATTGGTATTGGATGAGAAACCGAGCCGTCCCGTGTGCTCCCAATGCTCCAGTAACATATACATTATGTAAACTGCAATGCATTTATGACAAAGAACTGCACCGATGCAGATGTAATATCATAGCATTAGCAATCTATCAATAAATGCACGCACACACGACACACACCTTGTGCTCTCTGATGTTCGCTCTGCTCGGCGCCCCTGCAGATTGAAAAATGCGCTAAATCCAAGCAGACTCAGATAAGGGGAGGAGCCGAAACTTGACGCAGCTTGCCACCGTTTCAAATGAGTTTTTTTAAAGGGGACTCATCAAATATTTTTTTTAGGGGGGCTGGGCAGAAGTTTAGGGGGGCTGAAGCCCCCCTAAAAAGGGCCTAGTGACGCCCCACGTGATACCTAGTGATGGGATCCGTAAGAAATTCGTATTTGACTCATCTTAACGATTCCGTAAGAATACATTCCCAACCCTAATGATAGCTGAAACACAGCCGTTATTTTGATTGAATATTCAGCTTCCCATTTGCAGCCCACAGTGAAAGCCAGGGATTGGGAGAGAGACTGAGAGGGCGTGTGTATGTGACTGTGTGACTGTGTGTGTGTGTGTGTGTGTGTGTGTGGTTTACCGTGTGAGAGACCCCCTCCCTTTCTCCACCCCTTACCAGCACAAACAGCAGTGTGATATTTACATTAGAAACGACTTTACTTTATCTTCACCTTTCTAATTCACAATATTCATCAGCTTTTTGAGAAGCATCTAAGAAATAAGACGCTGATCTGTTGTTTTTCATTCTGGCGAGGACCAAAGCAAGGAATCGTTCATCATCCTGTCGCTTGTGACATCGGGAATCGCAGGATTATGATATTTTCCTGAATGTTGTGTGTCGTGGGAGATTTAAGGGTTGGGATCTATGAGGCCATTTGGAAGCTGAAGACCCACTTTGAAAACAGCCTTTGTATTGTTTTGAGTAACCGAGTAAAAAAAAAAACATAATTTATGAGATATGTCTTCTTGTTAACGTAGGATATAGATATAGATACATTTAAAATAGACCGGATTTGGAGATCAACTCCAGCCCGCAGTGATGCTCAGTGTCTGGACTGACTTTTAATACGCGCACTCAGACGGAAATGGAAACCTGGACATTTTAAATCATTGATCACTTGGAAGAGCAGATTCATAAACATAGACTAGCAACCATAGCATAGCTTAAGCTGACACTCAGATGTAAAAGTGATCGAGGTTTCCTGGGCTTCCCTGATCTAAGGGATTAGTTGTATTCATTATAACGGAAGAACAGTCTTCGGAGAGTCCATCATGCCCACCTCTCGGTCCGGCGCGTGCACGGTGGAATACTGGGTCGATGGATCGCGCCGAGATGCGACAGTGAAGGATTTCTATAACATGGGCCCAGAATTAGGCAGGTAAGTACATTACTGCATCCAATTTACATTTGTTTTGATATTACATTGTAAATACATAGGCCTATACGTTCAAATTACTTGTCGACCTATATTGTTTTTATGACCATAGTGATACAAATTAACGATATGCAGAACCAATATTTAATTATTTTATTTTATTTCTGCTTTTACCATAACTAATCATCAGACTGCAACAACAACAACAAAAAAAAACTATAACATATTTGTAAGTATCATTGTTAGATGTTGAAACCGATCTCTTTTTTTTTTTTTTTTTTTTGTAAAGTTATTGTGGCAGAAATAAAACTGCCACTAACATAAAAATATGAATAAAGAATAAATTAGTATAAATGGCAGCTATTTAAGTAAAGATAACCGATTTAAAATATCGGTAAAATAATATTGGTCAAACCAATTAATGGTCTTTCATTATACTTAATATGTATTTACTATGTGGAGCTGTTATAATAGTGTTATTACTGCAGTTTGTTATATTTATATGTGCTATGTAAGTGTTAATATTTGTGTTACCCATGTCTATATACGAGCAGGTGGTTTTGTGTTGTAATAAAGTTTATTTTGTCCTGCTAATGAGTGTGATAGGTTATTTCTAAACTAATTGAGCTAAAATTGTATCTCCCTGTTGTAAACAAACACCCAATCTTTGCAAATGTCACCAAGTATTTTAAAATGTTATCATTACCTCCCAGGATGTGGGATGCAAAATGTTGAGCAGCTGATGCTGTCACCTGATTTCAGTTTGTCATTATAGCCGTGTGGCATGGTATGAAATTCAGCAATGACTTCTATGGGGCTCGTTTTCAAAGAATGAATTGTTTTTAATGTACGCCTGTACCTGCACATTGTATTACCGTCAGTAGTTTGATGTCTATTGCTGATAATACGGAAGATTGTTTGTCAGACACTGATGCATTGAAGTGCTGGATAACAAGGCAGCAGATGGAGAAATTATGGCCTTCTCTTTGAGTGCTCATCTGATTGAGTCATTCAATGACCATGAAAAGCAAAGACAAGATCTGAGAGGCAACATGAGGACCATATATGGTTATATATAACACAAATATTGTATAACATAACACAGCCATGTAAGGGCTTATGTACTAGAGAAGGAAGGTGATTTATTTAATACATTACATATTATGTTCAGGCTAGTACATCAGGCAGAATCCAGTGTGGAGAGTATTTGTATATGTGAGCATTTTAAGAGCCTTGTCTGAAGTATAGGCAAATTTAATTTTTGGTCCAGTTTAGTTTAGTATGATGTCATTAAATGTGTATTCCCTTCTTTAAGATTTCATGTCCTCATGGAGACTGTTTAGACTCAGTTGTCATGGAAATGCACAGACATATAGTGGTGATGGGGGAGGTAGAATGTAGGTAGGAAACTTCATGATCAGGTGAGCAGTGGAGGCCACATTTGGTTTTATTAGCATCTTCCTATCTGTCACTTTGTGATATTTGTTTGTGTATGGTCATTTCTGTGATGCATGTTTATCAAATTTAAGATCCTTATTTAATTATGAGTATATATAAGTATACTGCTTTGTGTTAACCAACAGGGGTGCCACATCTGTTGTGTTTCGCTGTGAAGAGAAGCAGACTGAGAAACCTTATGCTGTGAAGGTCTTGAAGAAAACTGTAAGTTGACTGGTGATTTTATAGGAGCATATTTTCATTTTCATTTTCATTCCTGAAATCCCAGAATGACTGTTTGAGGTTATTTTCATTGTGTCATCAACTCAGATTGACAAGAAAATTGTGAGGACTGAGATTGGAGTCCTGCTGCGTCTGTCTCATCCAAATATTGTAAGATATTTATGTTCCCCGTTCATTGTTTTCCATGAGAATATGGATGGGCTTGTTCTGATGTGACTGTTCTCACTTTGTTTTGATTCAGATTCGTCTGAAGGAAATTTTTGAGACAGAGACAGAGATCTTTCTCATCCTAGAGCTGGTCACAGGTGGAGAGCTCTTTGACAGGTATTATGTCCTCCATTAATTAGATGCAATTCAAACGTGAAACAGGCTTTAGGACATTCATCGTCGGCTTAAAGGGATAATTTACCCAAAAATGAAAATTCATCATCACCCTCATGTCATTCCAAGCCCCTTTCTTTTGCGGAACACAAAAGAAGATATTTAGAAAAAAGGTGTAAACTGTTTTTGCCCACATAATGAAAGTCAACGAAAGTCAAAACTTCATTATAAATCATAAACTTTTATAGTATTTATTAATATTTTGAATTAGCTTTTCATTTTATATTTTTCAGTTTTCATTGTAATTTTAATTTTAGTCATTTTCTATGTGCTTTTGACATTTTTATATTTTTTTATGTCTATTTAGCATTTATTTACTTTCAATTTCAGGAATTTAGTACCTCAGCTTATTTATTTCAGGTAGTTACATTTATTTATTTATTTATTTATTTATTGAGGTTTTCCATCTGATCTAATATTTATATTTTATTTTATTTCAGCTTTATTTCAATTCCCAAAAATGATTTCCAATTGCTTTAATTTCAGTTAACAAGAACAACACTGCACAGAGGAAAGAAACTCATACTGGTTTGGAACAACATGCAGGACAGTAAATGATGATAGGGAGAACTATCCCTTTAAGCAACTGTCTTAACATGGTTTATTGCTCAAAGTATATTACATTTTTTTTTTTTCAATTGCTAACATCCCTTTGTTCAATCTGTAGTCATATTTTCAAAACTCTAAACACAATTAGCACAACATCTGTCTGTTGTGGCCATACCATTAACCCAATTCATGTTGTTTTCACACCAAATGCAGTCAATTAACATGTTTCTAAAATGCTTAAAGGTGCCCTAGAACTTTTTTTAAAAAGATGTAATATAAGTCTAAGGTGTCCCCTGAATGTGTCTGTGAAGTTTCAGCTCAAAATACCCCATAGATTTTTTTTAATTCATTTTTTTAACTGTCTATTTTGGGGCATCATTAAATATGAGCCGATTCAGGGTGTGTGGCCCTTTAAATCTGGTGCTCCATGCCCCAAGAGCTCACGATTGCCTTAAACAACATAAAAAAAAGTTCAAACAGTTAATATAACCCTCAAAATGGATCTTTACAAAGTGTTCGTCATGCAGCATGTCTAATCGCGTAAGTACAGTGTTTATTTTGATGTTTACATTGATTCTGAATGAGTTTGAGGCTATGCTCCGTGGCTAACGGCTAATGCTACACTGTTGGAGAGATTTATAAAGAATGAAGTTGTGTGTATGCATTATACAGACTGCAAGTGTTTAAAAATGAAAATAGCGACGGCTCTTGTCTCCGTGAATACAGTAAGAGACTATGGTAACTTTAACCACATTTAACAGTACATTAGCAACATGCTAACGAAACATTTAGAAAGACAGTTTACAAATATCACTAAAAATATCATGTTATCATGAATCATGTCAGTTTTTATTGCTCCATTTGCCATTTTTTGCTATTGTCCTTGCTTGCTTACCTAGTCTGTTGATTCAGCTCTGCACAGATCCAGACGTTTATACTGGCTGCCCTTGTCTAATGCCTTTCATAATGTTGGGAACATGGGCTGGCATATGCAAATATTGGGGGCGTACACCCCGACTGTTACGTAACAGTCGGTGTTATGTTGAGATTCGCCTGTTCTTCAGAGGTCTTTTAAACAAATGAGATTTATATAAGAAGGCGGAAACAATGGAGTTTGAGACTCACTGTATGTCATTTCCATGTACTGAACTCTTGTTATTTAACTATGCCGAGGTAAATTCAATTTTGGAATCTAGGGCACCTTTAAATGTTCTTTTCACATAAGCTTACCCCATACCAAAATCATGGATCGTTCTGATCTGATTTACAAATTAAACACAGCAAGTCAGAAATGAAGACCTAATGTTCCACACATTAAATTTGTTCAATGTGGATACAGAACAACACAGAGTAGCAGAGAGAAAAAAAAGTAAGGGAGAGGAATAGATGAAGGAGGAGAGGAGTAGTTGGATCAGGACAAGGGAGAAGAGGTATGGGAGAGGAGTAAGATTGTGTGCTGGATTGTGCATCTCTATGTTTTTTTTCCCCTTACACATGTGGAACCTATGAAAGCTTATTTCTGCCATGAATTAAAAAAAAAAAAAAAAAAAAGGTAATTCTTACTTTTTATCTCACAATTATGACTTTTTTTCTCTCAATTCTTATAGTTTACTATATATAACAATTCAACAAGATGTAAACTCACAATTGCAAGAAAAAAAAAAAGAATAGAATTGTGAGATAAAAAGTCACAATTACCTTTTATACTTTTTTATTCTGTGGCGGAAAAAGCTTCCATAATAACCAAATGTTGGATTTGTTGTTGATCAATGGCAGCAATTTCATGTTTTCATTTCAGTAAAAGCTTCATACTACAGTGATTTTACTACAATGATTCAACTACCACTGTTCCATATATGCAAAATATGTGGTCTGTGTAGGGCACTAACTACCAAGGGGACACCATCCCACCCTCTATGTGGGCACCAACAAAACACCACCCCACCCCCCACAAAGCAATTTCAACCAAGGGGGCAACTGAAGTTCTGCATAGGGGACTCATTTGACCAGTGGCTGCCCTGAGCTATTTTGTTACTTTCGTCTTCTTTTTTTTTCTACTGTACATTCTATAATGGGGACTCATTCACTTTTAGATGTTGCTATGTTGCCAAGAATGCACACATTAAGCACTCAACCAAAAATGTAGAAAGGCTTACATGTAAGCATCCTTCTTTTACTGCAGTAAAAGGAAACAATGGATTTCATATTGTCTTCAGGTAGAACTGAAACAGTAATGCAGTTCCCTTTCAGTCGGTCACGTTCGACGTACGTCAGTAGTGACCGACGAATTGGGATATCGCTAGAGAGCCCTATCAGCTTCGAGTGAACTAAAACAAGCCAATGGAATTGGCGTGCGATATTTGCATAATGCACACCGCCTCCGACAGGTGTATATAAATAGGAAGCAGATGCAATCGCACTCTGTCTTTCGCTTCGGAGCCAACAGTTGGTGTCCAGCTTTCAGACTTCACAAGAGTGAAATTAAACAGCCTTCTCGAAGATTCAGCGTCTGTTTGTGTTGGTGTTAAGGCACAACAGCGAGGTCGCGAGCTTCCCGGGGAGCCTGAGCTTAAGATCTCAACTGCTGTTTTAACAGCAACTGAATTCCCATATAAAACGCAGTTGTCTGTTGCGATTTGGGCCGGTTCCTCCCGGTGTGTTCGGGGAGTGGTATCGCGTCACTCCCTGTGTGCTTCAGCACGAGAGAGCTGACTCTTCCCCTTCTTAAAGAGCTTCACAGACAGACACTGCGTCTTTTTCAAGACGTCATTCTGTCTGTGCGTTTTTGGAGGCGGTCGTTTCCTATCCTCACTGACGGCCACAATCACTTTCTCTCATGTCTGCTTAGCGTGCTGAGACTGTGTTTGTGGGTAGTTCATATTCTCTTATGAGAATATGCCCACGTCGGCGCTTTGTTTGTCTCACCTTTCTCGTAAGGGCTTGAGCGTTCAGCGCGCCGTGTGCCGTCGAGCTGCCGGCTGACAGCGCGCGTTGCCATGTCAACCCAGCGCGTTGTCTGGCGCTCTAGATGCACGGTCGAGACTAGAGCACCTTTAATGAGGTGGAGTCCCCTCACTTATTCCCCGATCTAGTTTATTTTTCTGAATCAGAAAAATACTTCTTTGGTTAATAAGCCTGGGTGACCAGAGGATCACAGTGGGGCAACACCCGCCGAGCCATTCTCCGTGGGCCCCCCACTCCTCTAGTGCATCGCAAACATGTTGTGACTATGTCCGTGGGTGGTTCATGTTTAGTACAACATGGCCACGCCGGCGCCCAGTGCGCCGCGTGTCGTCCAGTTGGACGGCCACGTTCACTGTCCAACATGGCTGGTAGCTTCTGCATGGCTTGCTGGTCCTTCTCATGAGGGACCTAGCGTCTTAGTCAGGGCTCCAGCAGAGGATCAGATGTCGACTGCTACAATTGAGAGAGTATTGTTGGGCTCTGAACATGAAGATGATGCTGAGCGTCCCACAGTTGTGATGTGCTCATGCTGAATCAGATTCAGACTTGACAACCATGCTTTCCCGGGCCCCTGGGAGCGTCGTGCGACGCATACTCGTCTTACCCGCCCCCTGTCTTTAGCCCGGACGTGCATGGAAAAACTTGGCAGTTTGTAGCCTCTTTTGGTGTCAAATATGGAACGCCAAAAGGGCCATAATCTGCATTACAAGTTTTTTCTCTCTCACTACCCTCTGCCCTGCATGGGTCTTGGCCCCCGGCAAGTCCGTGGTAGGCCAAAGCACTCATTGCATGTGGGTAATTCTGAGTCAGGGTTGAGCTACGCATGATGCAAGTCATAGCGCAGGCCCCTGGCCAGACAATGTCCACCGTGGTGGTCCGGAAACACCCCTGGCTAGTCTTGCTGGGATGTGTCGTCGTCAAAGTACACTTTCTCGATGCGCTCATCTCACAAGCTGGCCTAAAACCCAGCCCGCTTCGCCCGCAGCCAACCCAGTTGGTTAGCGGGAGGCGGTCCTGGGGATATGGCAACCTGAAGCTGAAGTAAACAGTTCTTTCCCCGGAGGAGGGCCGGGTGGAGAATTCTGGTCTGTTCCGCCGCTGGCTCTCTGGAGTCCAGCGGTACCCACGAAATAGAACTGTTATCTGATCCTCCAGGTCCCAAGAGGGTGTGGCTGGTAGTGTGCAAGGCCCCGCCTTGCCACTCTCAGCCCTCTCTCACTTCTCCAGCAGATTCCAGTGTGATGGTTCAGGCCGCACCCCATGTGCCGTCTCCCATTCACACTGCTACCTCGCAGAGTCTGACCACACTCTGGGTCACAACCATGCTGTCCGAGTCGGATCCCCGTACTCTGCCTCGCTGCCCCACCCCCGGTGCGTCTGTGGTGCCTTTGGTCCCACTGGCTCGGTGTCTGGAAGATTCAGTTCGCCCGGCATCCCCCGGTTTTCAGGGGTGTCCACTACACTCAGGTGTCACTGGACAACGCACCTGTTCTTCGGGCGGAGATTGCTGTCCTCCTGGCGAAGGATACAATCGAGCCGGTCCCTCCAGCCGATATGAAGTCAGGGTTTTACAGCCCCTACTTCATTGTACCAAAAAAGGGCGGTGGGCTACGGCCAATCCTGGATCTGCGCGTCTTGAACTGGTACCTTCACAAGTTGCCGGTCAAGATGCTCATGCAGAAGCGCATTTTCGATGCGTCCGTCCCCAGGATTGGCTTGCAGTGATCGACCTGAAGGACGCATACTTTCATGTCTCGATTCTGCCTTGCCACAGACCCTTCCTACGGTTTGCGTTCGAGGGTCGAACATATCAGTACAAAGTCCTACCCTTCGGGCTGGCCCTGTCACCCCGCGTCTTCACGAAGGTTGCGGAGGTGCCCGTTGTTCCCCTCAAGGAACAAGGTGTTCGTATTCTCAACTATCCTCACGATTGGTTGATCCTGGCCAGCTCGCGAGAGCAGTTGTGCGAACACAGGGACATGGTTCTAGCTCACCTCAGCCGGTTGGGTCTTCGGGTCAACTGGGACAAGAGCAAACTCGCCCCCGGGCAGAGGATCACTTATCTCGGTCTCGAGCTAGACTCGGTCGCCCGGACTGCGCGCCTCACAGAGGAGCGCGTCCAGTCGGTGTTGACCTGCCTGAGTACGCTCAAGCACGGGACAGCAGCCCCACTGAAACTCTTTCAGAGGCTCCTGGGGCATATGGCATCTGCAGCCGCGGTCACGCCACTCGAATTGCTCCATATGAGGCCGCTTCAACACTGGCTCCGCGGCCGGGTCCCGAGATGGGCGTGGCAGCGTGGTACACTCCGTGTTCCCGTGACACCGAGCTGTCGTCGCACCCTCATCCGGTGGTCGGACCCCTTGTTACATTGTGGTCACAGATGCCTCTGCCACCGGATGGGGGGCCACGTACAACAGGCATGCAGTGTCGGGTCTTTGGACGGGGCCTCAACTGCATTGGCATATCTATTGCCTGGAGTTGATAGCAGTACGTCTTGCACTGGGCCGCTTCAAGGAGCTGCTGTCAGACAAGCACTGCAGCCGTTGCGTACATCAACCATCAAGGTGGTCTACGCTCCCGTCGCATGTCGCAACTCGCCCGCCATCTCTTGCTATGGAGTCAGAAGCATCTGAGGTCGCTTCGTGCCATTCATGTCCCAGGTGTGCTCAACCGTGCAGCCGACGAGCTCTCACGGCAGCCTCCACTTGCGGGCGAGTGGCGGCTCCATCCCCAGGTGGTCCAGCTGATCTGGCAGCACTTCGGCGAGGCCCAGGTTTGCCTCCCCAGAAACTGCCCACTGCCAGTGGTTCTATTCCCTGACCGGCGGCATGCTCGGCACGGATGCCCTGGCACACAGCTGGCCCCGGGGTCTGCGCAAATATGCGTTTCCCCAGTGAGCCTTCTCGCACAGCTCCTGTGCAAGGTCAGGGAGGACGAGGAGCAGGTCTTGTTAGTGGCTCCGCATTGGCCCACTTGGACCTGGATTTCGGACCTGATGCTCCTCACGACAGCCCCTCCTTGGCTGATTCCTCTGAGGAAGGACCTCCTGACTCAGAGACGGGGCACCCTATGGTACCCACGTCCCGACCTGTGGAACCTCCATGTGTGGTCCCTGGACGGGATGCGGAGGTTCTGAGTGATCTCCCGCAAGCGGTCGTAGACACCATCACTTCCGCTAGAGCTCCTTCCACGAGGAGCCTCTACGCGCTGAAGTGGAACCTATTCGTTGAATGGTGCTCCTCTCACCGAGAGGACCCCCGATCATGCTCGGTCAGATCTGTGCTTTCCTTCCTGCAAGAGGGCTTGGAGCGAAGGCTGTCTCCCTCCACCCTCAAGGTGTATGTTGCCGCTATCGCTGCACATCACCATGCAGTTGAGGGTAAGTCCCTGGGGAAACACGATCTGATCGTCAGGTTCCTGAGGGGGGCGAGGAGACTGAATCCTTCTCGCCCTTCCTCCATACCCGCTTGACCCTGGTTCTTACATTTCTCTGGGGTCATCCCTTCGAACCTCTGCAATCAGTCGAATTAAAAGTACTC
Source organism: Ancherythroculter nigrocauda (assembly GCA_036281575.1). Taxonomy (NCBI): domain Eukaryota; kingdom Metazoa; phylum Chordata; class Actinopteri; order Cypriniformes; family Xenocyprididae; genus Ancherythroculter; species Ancherythroculter nigrocauda. Next base: position 11,568,591 of record VTFQ01000022.1, on the reverse strand, counting down.
TCTCTCAAGTCCGTCCTCCTGGTTGCATTGGCTTCTCTTAACCCTCTGGAGTCTGAGGCTGATTTGGGGCCTGGAGAAGTTTTGACATGCCCTGACATTTGTGCTTTTTTCAGTTGTTTATAAACATATTAATGGAAAAAGTGTCATTACACTGTATTCAGCACAAACTAGGCTACAATAATATGCGAGGAACATGTATGTACATGTTTGTGTTTTTGAAGGAATAACATTTATGCGTGGTTATTGAAAAAACAAAAAACTTAAGTCACTGAAATAAGGCCAAAAAAAGTATAGTAAATCTGTGTTTACAATACTTTAGGGTATTGGAGGTTGTAGACTAGAGTTTTTGCTTCAAAATTATGTAAAAATTATGCTGCCTACTCCTTCATATAAAACAATATATTGATTTAGTTTTTGTAAGACACTTTTTGCCAAGAAACACAGTATGCGTGGAGGCATGAATCACCACTGAATAATGGGCCATTCTCACCTGAGAAGACAAAAGAATTGCATAGTAATGAGCTGAAATGACTTGCATATTAATGAGGCATTTCAGTCAGGTAGGCTGTGAAAAAAACTTTCTGTGATGTCTCAAGCTCATCATGCTATATGAAACATACAGAAAAATATTATTACAATATAAAGTAATGGTTTTATATTATACTTTAAAATATAATGTATTTCTGTGATGCAAAGAGTCTGAATATAGGCTTTTAGTTTAAAAGCATGGACATTTGGAGAAATATTGGATTCTCATATGCTTATGTCAATTTTCTATACAGAGGAGTTATATTTATTTAATATTCATTGTCATTACTATGAGCGCTGGTGTTTTCAATTCATACTTGAAGTCAGAGGGCGCTCTCTGTGCATTTTTAGTCCACAAATTCATCTAAAAGAAGAAGAGGCTATTCCATGAATGGAGTTTCCAATTCATACTGCAGCCGGAGGGCGCTAAAGAAACAAAAACTCATCTAAAATTCATCTATAGAAGAAAAGAAAACAGGAACTAACTGCATGTCTTCTAGAGCTCCCTAACCATGACTTTTACATCCAGATAAACACTTTTCAAGACAATAAATACACGATTGAGACGATGAATGCATGTATTGACTGAATTTGTGTCTGAATAGCGCTATATATTGCCTCTGAATTTGCCTCTGAATAGCGCTGGCTCCGTGGGCGTGGCCGCATTAGCGGATAATGAGCTGAATCACGGACTTCTGACATGGCTCTCTTTTCATACAGATTACATAAACACAGAAGGTTTGTTTTTGATTTGACTTACATGATTTAAAACCTGACATCTTAACATTTTTTTAGACATAAGTGTAATTTTTCTGTGATTAGTATTCACTAAGTTACAGTTCATTTTCTGAGAACTATCAGATTGGACTTCGTTCAGAGGGAGAGGAGAAATCACGCATCATGTTAGTTTTCTTTATTTTACAAAAAGCACAACATTTTGTTTTTACTCTGAGTGTATACAAATAAAAGAAGATATTCTATAGTTTCAATTGATATATTACTTATGTCTCTATGACAAAAAATTAAAGAGTATTTTAAGTCTGTTTTGCTGCAATGTGAAAAAAAACCCTGCAAAACGCGCCGGCGCGTTTTCAGACCTCAGAGAGTTAAGAGGGTAGGGGATCTGCATGCATTTTCGGTCGACGAATCGTGCCTAGAATTCGGGCCCGGTGACTCTCACGTCATCCTGAGACCCCGGCCTGGATATGTGCCCAAGGTTCCTACCACTCCCTTCAGAGATCAGGTAGTGAACCTGCAAGCACTGCCCTCGGAGGAGGCAGACCCAGCCCTAGCTTGCTTTGTCCCGTCCGCGCTCTGCGTGTGTACGTGGACAGAACGCAAAGCTTCAGGACCTCAGATCTGCTCTTCGTCTGTTACGGAGGCCAGCAGAAGGGAAAGGCTGTCTCCAAGCAGAGGATGGCCCACTGGATAGTGGATGCCATCGCCTTGGTGTACGAATCCCAAGGCGTGCCTTGTCCACTTGGGTTGAGAGCCCACTCCACCAGAGGAGTGGCCTCTTCCTGGGCGTTGGCTCATGGCACCTCGCTGACAGATATCTGTAGAGCTGCGGGCTGGGCGACACCTAACACGTTCGCTAGATTCTATAGCCTACGTGTAGAGCCGGTATCTTCCCATGTACTCGCTTCCACTAGCCGGTAGACGCACTGAACCCGCTCTAAGTGTCGGCTTGCAATGCCATTCCCGCCCCCTGGGCCGGATACGTGCATCTTTCGACTCCAGTCGTGTTCCCCGCTTGGCAAACCCTGTCGAGTTCCTCCGCCTCCCCCTTCAGCTCGGACATTGCGGAGTGTCTGATGCCAGGCCTACATCCATCTCTGACGCTGTCTGTTGGCTGGGTTCCATATGTCGTGACTCTACGTGAGCGGTCCCATATGTGTAATTGTCCACGGTCTAAAACTCCCTACGGCGAGTCCGTGTCTTTCCCTTAGCAGAGCCAGCTTTGCTGTCACCTGTCAGATGAGTCTCCCCCTACTCAGGTGGAGCCATCCCAGGGACTCCATATGCGTACTGCCCCACGGGCCAGTCCATATGTGTATTCTCCACGTAAACTCCTCCCCCATTGGGTAGGTAGTGGCCTCCGCAGTGTCCCCCACGGGTTCGCTTCCCCAGTGTAGTTTAGTTTACTTAGTGGGTATTTGGTAAAACAGCAGTAAACTCTCTCTGCGTAAAGCTCACCCCCTTCACTGTCCCAGTTGGTGCGACGGGTGGCTGAGCTTGCGCTGGGCACTGGAAGGGGTTTCGTAACTGTGGCGCTTTAGTTGGGATCCCAATTCGTCGGTCACTACTGACGTACGTCGAACGTGACCAACTGAAAGGGAACGTCTCGATTATGTATGTTACCCTCGTTCCCTGAAGGAGGGAACGGAGACATACGTCCTGTCGCCACAGTTTCTGTACCCTCACTGTTGTGCGGACACCAGTTGTCTCCTCAGCAAAAAACAGAGTGCGACTGCATCTGCTTATATACACCTGTCGGAGGCGGTGCGCATTATGCAAATATCGCACACCAATTCCATTGGCTTGTTTTAGTTCACTCGAAGCTGATAGGGCTCTCTAGCGATATCCCAATTCGTCGGTCACTACTGACGTACGTCTCCGTTCCCTCCTTCAGGGAATGAGGGTTATATACGTAACCGAGACGTTTTCATAATGCCATCAACTGTTAGTATTTTGACAGTCATTGTGCAATGATTGACTATATGTTCATGTTGGATAGAAAACGTCTTGGGTTACGAGTGTAACCCCTGTTCCCTGAGTAAGGGAACGAGACGCTACGTCGAATGACGTGATGGGAACCCTCTGTGTTTTGTGTTCATGAAGCACCTCTGTATCCAACCAATGAGAAAGACGTGACGTCAGAGGCGGGTGACTTCACGGATCAGGAAGCTATAAAGCATACCCGGAACAAAGCACGCTAGCTTCTGTAATATGTCTGAAGCAAGCGCTCCAGGTATGTAGGAGGTACGGCAACGTGACGTAGCGTCTCGTTTCCTTACTCAGGGAACAGGGGTTACACTCGTAACCCGAGACGTTCCCTTTCGTGGGAACTATTGACGCTACGTCGAATGACGTGATGGGAACGCTATCCCAACTACGCCGTGTCTCCGAGTGCCTGGCTGTTGTCTTGTAGAACTCTGGCACCCGGAGTAACATTTAGGTTGAGATTATAAAATCTAATGAAGGTGTGCTGGGATGACCATCCAGCCGCACCACATATGTCGTACAGAGAGACTCCGGACAAGAGAGCTTTAGATGCAGCCATACCTCTCGTGGAATGAGCACGCACGACTAAGGGACATGGGAGTCCCACTGTTTCATACGCTAGTGAGATGGCCTCAACCACCCACTTACTCATCCTCTGCTTGGATGCTGGGCCCCCTCTCTTAGGGGACCCATAACACACAAATAACTGATCTGTTTTTCTCCACAGGGCAGCTCTGTGGACGTAAGCATCCAGTGCCCTCACAGGGCAAAGCAGATTTTTCTTCTCCTGATCTGGATTTGTGAATGGAGGCGGGCAGAACGCCTCAAGTATGATGGGACCTGGGACCCTCGATGGCACCTTCGGAACATAGCCCGGTCTAGTGTGTAGAAAGGCCTTAATCATGCCCGGTGCAAATTCTAGACATGATGGAGCAACTGACAGCGCTTGTAGATCGCCAATCCTTTTTAGTGAAGAAACGGCCAGTAGGAAGATGGTTTTGAATGTCAGGAATTTATCTGACACTTCTTCTATTGGCTCAAAGGGAGCCTCGGCTAACCCTTGAAGCACAATAGTCAGATCCCAGGTCGGGGTTTTTGTGCGCACCACAGGTCTCAACCTGAGTGTGCCACGGAGGAAGCGTATAACTAGGGGGTCTCGGCCCCCTAGAGGAAGAACCCCCTACAGGATTATGATAAGCCGAAATGGCTGCAATATAAACCTTCAGTGTTGAAGGGGTTAAGCCTTCTGAAAACTTTTCTTGAAGGAACTGTAGCACATAGCTGATAGGAGACTGGACAGGGTCCAAATTACGTTGTTCACACCATGTAGCGAACAATTTCCATTTATATGAATACAACTTCCTCGTGGAGGGAGCTCTGGAGTGAAGTATGGTCTCCACAACCTCGGTTGGGAGACCAGATTCTATGAGCCTTGCCCCCTCAGAGGCCAGGCCCACAGTTTCCACATTTCCGGACGGGGATGGAGAATCGTACCGCCCGCTTGAGACAAGAGGTCCTGTCTGAGAGGAAGCTCTAGGGGAGAGCCGCTTAGTAGTGACATTATGTCTGAAAACCATATCCTGGTCGGCCAGTAAGGGGCCACCAATATTAGGTCGACCCTCTCCTGGCGGACCTTCTCCAGAACTCCCGGGAGCAGTGAGACTGGGGGAAATGCGTACAGACGCAGCCTCGGCCACGTCTGTAGCATAGCGTCCAGACCCAGAGGTGCTGGGTGCTGTAGGGAATACCACAGAGGGCACTGAGCTGACTCCTCTGTGGCAAATAGATCGACTTGAGCTCGACCGAAAGTTTTCCATATCAACTCCACCACCTCGGTGTGGAGTTTCCATTCCCCCGGTCTCGCGCCCTGCCTCGACAGGGCGTCTGCTCCCACATTCAACCGCCCGGGGATGTAAGCTGCTCTCAGCGAGAGGAGCTTTCCCTGGGACCAGAGGAGGATGCGACTGGCCAACTTTGATAACAGGCGAGACCGCAAACCCCCTGATGGTTGATGTACGAGACCACCGCAGTGTTGTCCGTGCGGACCAACACATGGTGATCTCTCAGGTCTGGGAGGAAGTGTTTCAATGCAAGAAACACCGCCATCATCTCCAGCCGATTTATGTGCCAGGAGCACTGATGGTCCTCCCAGAGACCCTGAGCCGAGCGACCACTCATGATCGCCCCCCAGCCCGTGAGGGAAGCATCTGTCGTAAGCATTACACGACGACCAGAAGTCCCCAGCACGGGTCCCTGGGATAGGAACCAAGGCTTCTTCCACATGACCAGAGCACGAAGGCATCGCCACGTGACTTTGATCATGCGAAAAGGATTTCCCCTCGAAGAAAACCCCTTGGTCCTGAGCCACCACTGTAAGGGTCTCATGCGCAGGAGGCCAAAAGTAATAACATTGGACGCGGCTGCCATCAGACCCAACAGTCTCTGAAACTGTTTTACAGTGAGTGACTGGCCTAATTTCACCCCATTCACAGCCCCGAGAATGGAACTCACACGAGCAGGGGACAACTGTGCCTGCATCGTGGTGGAATCCCAGATTACTCCTAGATAGTTTGCAACCTGACTTGGGACCAGCACACTCTTTTTGGCGTTGAGCCTCAGCCCAAGCCTTTTCATGTGTGACAGGACAACATCTCGATGTTGAACTGCTAATTGTTCTGTTTGAGCTAGTATCAACCAATCATCGATATAGTTCAGTACGCGGATGCCCTGGAGTCTCAGCGGAGCCAGTGCTGCATCCACGCACTTCGTGAACGTGCGGGGTGAGAGGGATAGGCCGAAGGGAAGAACCCTGTATTGGTAAGCTTCGCCCCCGAAAGCAAACCTGAGGAACTTCCTGTGAGAAGGATGGATGGATACATGGAAGTATGCGTCTTTCAGATCTATTGCTACAAACCAGTCCTCGGACCTGATCTGAGGGATGATCTGTCTGAGTGTAAGCATTTTGAACTTCAGCTTCTTTACGGATCGATTTAGCACACGTAAATCTATAATCGGACGCAACCCTCCATCCTTCTTCGGAACAATGAAGTAGCGGCTGTAAAAGCCCGACATTTTGCTGGGAGGGGAAACCCTTTCTATAGCCCCTTTTTGCAAAAGCGTCGTAACCTCCTGTTCCATCACCAGAGACTGCTCTGGGGTTACCACTGTGGGAAGCACCCCTTGAACTTGGGTGGTCGAGAACCAAACTGAATTCTGTATCCCTGTTCTATCATGAGCAGCACCCACTTCGAAATGTTCGGGAGACTTTTCCATTCTTCCAAATATTCTACTAAGGGAACCAGTCTCTCGAGACTGGTCTCTGGTGTTTTTTGAGCACTTGGCTCGTCTATCTGACGCGGCGCACCGGCAGACAAACGAATTACATGCTGACCGACCCTCCTCGGAGGATCGGCGGAGACCGCTGTGCCCTGACGCACACTGGGTGGCAGGGTTGACAGGACGGTCCCCTGAGGGCACCTGGGAGGACCCGATATCCGAATCCCCCCAGAGGGGGCTGCCCTCGAGAGATCCTGCATCATAGATGTCAGGACCTCTTCTTTGAAGCCTTCCAAGAGATAATGACGGTCCTCAGATCCGTCCTACCTCCGGAAGGCTTCGCCTGTGCCGCCCGACCCGGTCCCCAAGATTTTTGTGGGGGAGCATGGGAGGCGACACTGGCCTTCTGTTGCACCCTGTGCGCTGAGGAGCTGGCTGTCGGCCGAGGCTGCTCCCGCCCAGCAGCCTCGGGGGGATGAGAGCGGCGGGGAATAATTTTTGAGAAAGCCGCTGTTTGTTTCCGTGTCTCCTGAAACCTGTCGACGACGGTTGACATCGCGTCGCCGAACAGGCCAGCAGGAGACAGCGGCGCGTCCATGAGCGTGTTCTTATCTCTTTCTTTAATATCAGAGAGGTTGAGCCAAAGATGCCTCTCCGTGGCCACCAGGGCTGCCATAGAGCGGCCGATGGACTTGGCCGTCTCCTTGGTGGCCCGGAGAGCTAGATCTGTCGCCTTTCTTAGCTCATGAATTGCCTCAAAGGACGCTTCCCCACTCTCATCAATTTCCCCCAGCAGATCGGCTTGATATGCCTGTAAGATTGACATAGTATGAAGGCATGTAGCCGCCTGACCTGCTGCCGAATAAGCCTTGCCCACCAAGCTGGAAGTTGTCTTTAGGGGCTTGGTGGGCAACGTCGGGGTCTTGAGGGACGATGCCGACTCGGGCGAGAGATGGCTCGCAAGCGTCTCTTCGATCCGAGGCATCGCCCCATAGCCATGATGTTTTAGGCCAACAATATTACTATACAGAGATGTCTGTGGACTGTATAGTCGATAGTGGACCGGTCTCTTCCACAACCTCGACACCTCGGTGTGGAGGTCGGGAAAAAACGGCAGACCCCGACACTGGGGTAGTGACCGTGCAGGGAGAAACCTTTCGTCTAGCTTGCTTTTTGGTTTACTATCAGGTCTCTCCGCGGGCCAGTCAATATTTAATTTTTCTACTGCCCTGGTCACCACCTCCAAAAGCTCCTCATATGCAGGGGATGAGGCTGGCGGTTCCTCATCGACGCTCTCCACATCAACCTCCTCGGAGGAAGATATATTGAGCATCGGTGTCTCCCTTCGGGGGGAAGAAACCGCTACGCGTGCTTCCGCCACCAAAGTAGAGACACTGGGTCTAGCAGGTAAGGGAAGCGATAGGGCAGCGCCCGTCTCTTCCCCCTCTGCTAGATCCATCTGTGAACCCCACGAGTGCAGCCTTCGCTGTGCCTCAGCAGCAGCGGGACCAGACCCGCGGGGAACACTCGCCCCGGCGCCCTCCTCAAAGAGCGCCCGGCGTGATCGCAGCACTTTGAGGGTGAGCCGTTCGCAGTGTACACAGACAGCTCCCTCGAGAGCCGCCTGTGCATGCTCAACCCCCAGGCATCTAACGCACATCTCGTGTGTGTCTCCTTTCACAATGAAACGCGGGCAAGGAGGAGCACACTTCTTAAACTGCTGCTTTTCCGCCATTCTTATATGTGTCTTATTTGTGCTTGGGAACTCTTGTCCTCGGACGAAGAGACCACAGTGTGTATGATAGACAATACAACAATAAATAAGACAGACAGATACAGATAGCGCTTGCTGAAGACAACAGAAGCTAGCGTGCTTTGTTCCGGGTATGCTTTATAGCTTCCTGATCCGTGACGTCACCCGCCTCTGACGTCACGTCTTTCTCATTGGTTGGATACAGAGGTGCTTCACGAACACAAAACACAGAGGGTTCCCATCACGTCATTCGACGTAGTGTCGATAGTTCCCACGAAAGGGAACTAGTGCTTGTGCTTTGACAGAACGACTTGATTTTAAATCAGGTTTGCTGTGTTTTGATAGAGTTAGTATATGTAGAAAAAGGTTTTTAGCATTTTGAAATGTAGAGTTTGTATTTATTTAACAAAATATGGTTTTGGGCAGAAAATTAACTATTTGGCTAAGTATGTGATGTAGGAGTGTTGCTGTATTAAGAGTTTAAGTATTCAAAGTACTTTAAGTATTGGTAAACGCTTGTTAGCAATTGTAAAAAAAAACTGAGATATAATCTACCACCGTGTGATGATATGATGAGGGCCAAGTTTCTCTCCTTAGATCTTATGGTGGTCTCCAGCATAGGAATCTCATTCTTTCTTTATCATCAACACCTTCTGCTCAAGTTCTTACAGCTCAGTGGCCATTCTATCTGCTCTTCTACCAAACAGTGAGACTTAATTGAATATAAGTGGATTTGGTGCAGAGTAGGAACAGGATGTGTTTGCCTACACACTTCTAACTTCTAAACAGAGCACTATATATATAATATATGTGTGTGTTAGGGCTGCACAATTAATCAAATTTCTAATTGCGATTACGATTACGGATGCCACGATTTCGTAATCGTTCAAAGGCGCGATTACAAGGAAAAATATCCACTTACATTATTCTGCGTGTTTTGAGCATGTTACGTTGTGAGAGGCGAATCACGACTAACGTTACTTCAGAATGTAAAAGGTCTAACCCATAGACTGTAACCCAGCATAAAAGAAGCTACCAGTGACGTAGGTGTACGCTGATGGGAAACACCAGGACCCGCCATTTTTAACAAGCCATGTACACAGCCTAGTGTTGTCAAAAATATTGATATTTCGATATGTATCGATACTGAAATATCTGAAACGATACCAATACTCCTTTCTGCAGTATTGATACACCGATACCAGCTGCGCGTGCTTGCTCTCCTCTCTGACAGCGAGTTGAGATGCACGCGTCTCCTCTCATTCACAGCGCAGACACATAATAAAGCCGTCTTTGACATTCAAGTGCAAAAATAACTTCCTTTTCGAGGTTTATTAATGTTCATATACACTCAGAAACAATATCACAATGCCCATCTTGGTGAGTATTAATGTAAAACAGTTCAGGAAGGATATGTCCGTGCGTTTGTCAGGTCTTAAAGGGACAGTAGCCGAATAAACGTGCCACTCTCTATGTTGTTTTGTTAATCAACAGACAAAGAGAAAATCACTTACTGCTCTTGGCTGATTAATTTCAGTAACTTTAACTGATTAATCTGTATTTAATTTTTATAATGAAGATTATCCAATGTTATTTTACATTTGATTAGCCTACTTTGTTTTTTATTCAGTTTCTTACCTGATTACTACAGTTAGACCTACCTGAAAATAGAAAGCAGTCTATTTAATTTCTGTCTTTATTCTATTGTATTTGTGCTATAGTTAGTAATTTGTTCATTTGTTCTTATTTTATTACTGTTTACTTGTCTTTTTAAAATTCAATTTACCATTTGAAATCAAGCTTCCTTGTGCTGTGTGTAATATATTGCAACAAAATTACCCCATTGTAAAAACAAATACATTGAGTTAGCAAATATTTGTGAGATAATTGTAATGGTAACTGATCAACGTTTATTTATGAGAAAAGCTTAAAAGCTTTATCATATAAAGTGATCTCTTCAGAAGAAATTTTTGACTAATAATAAAAAATAATATTAAAAATATCTATATGACAGTATATACATTGTTTTTATCATATCGAAGTTAGAAATTCCAGTATTGTGACAACACCAGCCTATATATTTATTCCACAAACTAACTCTACAAACATGGAAAACATGGAGTGATAGATGGACCTCTCAACCTTACGCTGAGGAGAAAATTCAGCGTGACTTTGAACAGACCAAGCAAAACATGATTATTCGTTCAAACAATGATATAAAGCTATTTAAAACATCATTCAATGTAAATTGTGATAATCGTCATTAATAATCGCAATTACAATTTCAAGTGAATAATCAACAATTATGATTTTTGTCATAATCGTGCAGCCCTAGTGTGTGTGTATATGTGTGTGTGTGTATATATATGTGTGTGTGTGTGTATATATATGTGTGTATATATATATATATATATATATATATATATATATATAAAATATGTGTGTGTGTGTATATATGTGTGTGTGTACACACACACACACATACACACCTAAACATCAGCTGTTCATTTTTAAAAACAAATGACAGTCTCTATTATATATATATACTATATATATATTTTTTTTTTAATTTGTCTCTAAGATGGTCCTACATGAGATGTGTGTCATTTCAGGATTGTGGAGAGGGGCTACTACAGCGAGAGAGATGCAGCTCACGTTATCAAACAGATTCTGGAGGCTGTGGCGGTAAGACCATATGAATCATGAATCGTGAAAGGCAATAATGGTAATGTGAATGTTTAGGATTTAAATTTTCCTGGGTCTTTTGAAGTAAAAGAATCTGGGTACTGGGTAGACATACTCTAATGTTCACAACAAAACTGCAAAAAAGGCACATTCAGAAATCTCCATGGTTTTGATGTTATAACATATTACCACCCACTCTTACAGGTTAATGCCTGTTTACAGTTTTTTTTTCTTTCAAATTGCTTACACACTAAGTGGTACTTAACCCTCTGGAGTCTGAGGCTGATTTGGGGCTTGGAGAAGTTTTGACATGCCCTGACATTTGTGCTTTTTTCAGTTGTTCATAAACATATAAATGACAAAAGTGTCATTACACTGTATTCAGCACAAACTAGGCTACAATAATATGTGAGGAACATGTATGTACATGTTTGTATTTTTGAAGGAATAATGTTTATGCGTGGTTATTTAAAAAACAAAAAAACTTAAGTCACTGAAATAAGGCCAAAAAAAGTATATTAAATCTGTGTTCACAAGACTTCTGGTTATTGGAGGTTGTAGACTAGAGTTTTTGCTTCAGAATTATGTAAAAATTATGCTGACTACTCTTTCATATAAAACAATAGAGAGATTTAAATTTTGTAAGACACTTTTTGTAAAGAAACACAGTATGCGTGGAGGCGTGAATCTGCATGAATAATGGGCCATTTACACCTGAGAAGACAAAATAATTGCATAATAATGACCTGAAATGACTTGCATATTAATGAGGCCTTTCAGTCAGGTAGGCTGTGAAAAAAACCCTCTGTAATCATGTCTCAGCTCATCATAAACAGCAATACTGTGAAATATTATTACAATTTAAAATAATTGTATTCTATTATATTCTTTAAAATATAATTTATTTCTGTGATGCAAAGTGTCTGAACAATTATGTTACCTCTGTGGCATTTCATATAGGCTTTTAGCTTAAAAGCATGCACATTTGGAGAAATATTGATGGATTCTTATATATTTATGTCAATTTTCTATACTGAGAAGTAATATTTATTGTCATCACTATGAGTGCTGGATACTGTGTTTTTAATTCATACTTGCAGCCAGAGGGCGCTCTCTGTGCACATTTAGTCCACAAATTATTCTAAAGAAGAAGAGGACATTTCAGGAATGGTGTTTTTAATTCATACTTGCAGCCGGAGGGCGCTCTCTGTACACCTTTAGGCCACAAATTCATACAAAGAAGAAAAGGAACTAGGAACTAACAGCATGTCTTCTAGAGATCGCTAACCATGGCTTTACCATCCAAATAAACACTTTTCAAGACAATAAATACACGATTGAGATGATGTATGCATGTATTGCCTCTGAATTTGCGTCTGAATAGCGCTGGCTCCGTGGGCGTGGCCGCATTAGCGGGTAATGAGCTGAATCACGGACTTCTGACATGGCTCTCTTTTCATACAGATTACATAAACACAGAATGTTTGTTTTTGATTTGACTTACATGATTTAAAACCTGACATTTCAACGTTTCTTTAGACGTAAGTGTCATTTTTTTTGTCATTAGTATTCATAAGTTACAATTCATTTTCTGAGAACTATCAGATTGGAGTTCGTTCAGAGGGAGAGGAGAGATCACGCATCATGTTAGTTTTCTTTATTTTACAAAAAGCACAACATTGTGTGCACAAATAAAAGAAGACATTCTGTAGTTTCAATTGATATATTACTTATGTCTCTATGACAAGAAATGACGGAGTATTTTAAGTCTGTTTTGCTGCAATGTGAAAAAAATCCTGCAAAACGCGCCGGCGCGTTTTCAGACCTCAGGGAGTTAAGGCCCACTCAGTGAAACCATTCACTCGTGTATAGAATCTTCAGACCAAGTCTGCAAAACTATTTTGCAGACTATTGCTATTTTGCACATTATGTGCTTTACACTCAGTTTGCTATTGTAAAACTTTAAATACAGTTCTCTACATCACACACTCAAACCCAACAGCTCTTGTGTTTAATTTGGGAAACACTGCCATTTACAGTTTTTGTAAATGAAAACTTTGTAAATGAAAACTTTGCCTCTTATTTTACACACAATTTTACACACAAATCCAAGAATTGCACACACAAAATGCAAAATGCCTCACATCTCTTGCAAAATGAAGCACTTCATTCAAAATATCACAAACACATCTCAAAAGCAAACATTTGTCTTATGTTGCAAACACCTTTGCCATTATATTCTGTTTGTATGCACATGCACACATATGCACACAGTTACTCAAAACCTAAAGCTCTTCTTTCATGAGCTCCTATGTACATTTCTGTACAAGATAGAAAGTAATTGGCAGAGAGATTCAAGCTAAACATGAAAGCAAGATTGAAACCAAACTATTTATTTTTTTACTATAAGCATTTGTGATTGTGAATACAGTATGAAAGAAAAGAAATACATCAACCATGTGTAGTTGGACAGAAACAATGGTTGTGTTTGAAAAAGTAAATCAAGATACTTCCTGTTAGATTTTTGTGTTACATAGAAAATTGTGTGTTGTGTTTTGCAAAATGAAATTAATGAAATTGCCAACTCAGTCAAAGGCTGAGAATTAGTGTATGGTTTTATGGTTTTGCAGATTTGGTGTGTGGTTCTGGTGTTTGAGTGTCAGGTTTCAGAAATTGTGTGACAAGTAATGATTTTGTGTGTAATCAGTTGAAAAAAAAAACTTTAAATGCCACACTTAATTTCCTGATCACCTACACCCAATGATCATGTGTGAAAACTCTTACACATAATTTTTTCAAAAACAAAATAAAATTTTTAGAATAGTTAAAATAGTTTTGACTGAAGTGTTTGCTTTTGAAAGATACGCATGTATGACATTAGCATGTTGTGTGTGTGTTTTCTGGTTTTGTGTGTAGAGTTTTGAGAAATGGAGCCATAGTTTCAAAAACTGTGTAGGCAATTTGAAAAAACTGTAACAGAAAAGATCATGTAAGTGCTTTTATAAAATTATAAGTTTCACCATTCTACGTTTACGTCCCTTTCTAAGTGTCTCATTGTATCCTTGATTTTTGCTTTTCTTTAAAGATAACAAGTGATGCATTAAAATAATTTTTGTGTTAATCAACTTTATGCCACATATGCTGTCGATTGAGCTTACTAAACCAGAATATTCCTTTAAAGATGCAGTAGAAGTCTTAAAGTGCAGCATACAGCTATGGAAAAAATTAAGAGACCACTCCAAGTTCAGAAATCAATGTTAAGTGGTCTCTTAATTTTTTCCATAGCTGTATATTAAAAAAAGTTTATTTTTCAAGGATCAGAGAGAAGTTAGAAAATGTAGTGTAAAACATAATCATGACTTGTTGAAGCAACATTACAAGACTTATGAACTATGAAATGCTACAAAAGGTGTATAATATGGCCCCTTTAATGTGAGGCAAATAATATGACCAAATAGCATGATATAATGATATGTGTCATGGGGGACTGCAGTTGCTTTAATGCATTTTCAGATGGAGGATTATTGTGAATGTGTTGGTGTGGCTGAACACATGTCCAGTGATGGGCTGACAGTGGAGAGATGTGGGTCAGTCTTGTCGTCACTCAAAAGTGGATGGTAGAGTAAGCGGATGTGTGCGCAGAGCTGCTAGTGAAAAATAATCTTCTCAGAAAAAAAACATTGCAATTTTTTCCCTCAGCTTTTAATCTCCCTGAGCAAGAGGAATGTGGGGTGGTGTTACATAACAGCTCAGCAATCTGACAATGAAGCAACAATGCCACATGTGCTGATATATGTGTAGAATGTTTGTGTGTGCAGGTCGTATCTGTTTAATACACATCTGTGACATAATTTCTAGTGCTTGATTGTGACATAAGTTTTATGTATGTGCATATATGACAATTTTGGGAAGACTTTGTATCTGTCTCTGACCTGGGTTGACAAGGATTTTTTTTGTTTATTCAGTTGCTCAGCTAACCCAGTAAATCCCATTTTGATTAGGCAAACCCAGAAACCACAGAACACCCTAACAATTGCATAGCAATCTGCTAAATCCACTAAAAACAGAAATCTGGCAAACACCTTAGCATTAGATTGGTGATTTTGCTCACATTTTTAGAAAATGTGAAAATCTAGCTAAATTATTTGGCCTAATATTTAAACCTAATATTTAAACTCCAACTGAAGTGCCTTGAAACGTGTTGCGTTATTCAATGTTTTTATGTAATTTCCACTGAAACAGGAAGACAGGGAGGAATATAGTGAGTGGCTCATCCCCTTTTTTAAATTGCCAATAGGTTTTCATTTATATCACAGCTTGTCCAGAGCTGTTGAACTTGGCAAAGCCGCATTTGACAACTTATGACAACCACATATTGTATATAAATTTAATCTAATAGATTCACTCTTTAGATTTAATATGAAAGTGTTACTACAAAACAGTAGTCATCATCGTCATAATGCAGAGGATGCATAGTTTTGTGTGTGTGTGTGTGGCCCTGGTAAACCCTACGTTGTGGGGGCAATATGGACAAAAAATTCTTTGGTCCCCATGAGGAAAACAGCTTATAAATCATACTATATGATGTTTTTGAAAATGTATAAATGCAGAAAGTGAGGGTTGTGTTTAGCGGTAGGGTAAGAGGTTAAGAATATACAGTTACAGTATAAAAACAATTATGTGTATGGAAAGACCCATTCAAATATGAAAACACAACAGGCTGTGGAGGTTTGCATAACACTGCCATGAAACCAGACTACATTCACCTTAATGGAAAGAATATTTTCACTGTCTAAATTGTTTCTGATGAGAAGCTGAAGAGCAGAATGATGTCATCAAAATCATTGACTATTACATTTTGAATGGATATATCTTCTAAATGCCAATTTTGTTTTTGGTTTGGAGCACATTAGCTTATAAATAACCTTAAAGGTGACCCATTATGCCCCTTTTTAAGATATGTAAAATAAGTCTCTGATGTCCCCAGAGTGTGTGAAGTTTTAGCTCAAAATACCGGACGGATAATTTTTTATAACATGTTAAAATTTACACTTTTTGGGGTTGAGCAAAAACACACCGTTTTAGTGTGTCCCTTTAAATGCAAATGAGCTGCTTCTCCCGGCCTAAGAGAGCAGAGCTTCAAGAGCTGATGCTCCGAGCTCCGGTGACAGAACAATCTCACGCACTAATAATATAAGAAACTCTCTGTAGCGGTGTTCAGTTCGAACCGGAGTCTGAAAATGATGCCTACAGAGCCAGCAAATATATGCTGCATGGAGATAGAACAGGTATAATTCAGTTTAATTGCGGTTATAACTCATGTTGTCATCTTGCTTTTATCCACTATTAGTTTTTTTTAATTGCTTTGGTGCAATTTTCACAAGCAACTGGTAAATTTTCAAAACTCTTAGTACTAATATCACAACAGATCATCAAACGTGCACTTTTTTCAAACATTTCAGCATATTTTCAGTTGTGTTAGTACAATACACAAAATCAGTAGTACAATATCACAAAATCCTTTTCACTACACAAAATAAGTGTTTCATCTATATAAATGTTTCATTCACAGTAACTGCCTTTCATAAAGCTATTATAAAACTTTTGATTTGCATCTCTTCTCGTTTAGTTGAATACATTTGTCTATTATTTAATCCAACTGAACTCAATGGTTAATCAATGAATCGTTTGGTACACTTAAGCACAATTTATTTGTATGCACTTTAGTATAACTAAATGTACTTGTGGCATGCTATAAATTGGTATACTTAAAGTCTGCTAAATTGGAACTAATTTTGTACTAAATGCATTTTAGTTGTCCAAAAGCAGTGCTGAAGTTCAACTAAAGTTGTATTAAATATACTTGTTTGTGCTAAAGGGGAACTATTCCAAGTATACTTAAGTACACTTTAAATATACTCTTGTATTTAAGTTTTGAAATGCAGAATTCACTCAGCATAAACTTTAAATGTATTTTGGTGACATTAGAATTGCAATTCAATTACATTGTAAGAGTGTTGAACATACATTAATATTATACTGATAACAAACTTTTAGTGATTTTAAAACACATTGCAATGGCATTCCATGTTAACTTGTAGTGTGCTAATGGCATCATTATAGTGTGCTTCAAATAGGCTGCAATAAAGTAATCTTTATAAACAAAGCTACAGCTTTAGAATATGCCTTTTACAGACAGTCCCAGTATACCAGTAACTTACTTATCCAGTGAGACAATGGGAACAGATTTACATTTGTATTGAATTCAGTAACCAATACGGGCTGGAATCGAACCCGGGTCACGCGGGCCGCTGTCGCACAAGAGCACTCGGCTTGCCTGTTGCGCCACCACACATATATAGATTATGCTAAACTGTTACTTTTGCTACTTTTACATTATTAATGACAACTATTAATGACAGCACAAATTATATGGATTAAAAGACTGTGAATCACCAACAAAATTATTAATATAGACACAGTAAGTGGTCCGTGAAAATAAACGTGAAACAGCCTGTTGCTATACAACACGAACGTGCATTAAACTTTAAGCTGTTGAAGAAATAAAACCATTAGATTCAACATTAAATATCAAGAATGTTTTGCTTCCCTTTTACCTGACATTATCTGTCATTAACGCAACATGAAGCAATTGCATAAACCGGCACATTAGTTTTATTCTTGTGCACGCACTAAAACACAGACAGTTCCGTTCATTGGTGGAAAAATGTGAGCGTGCAGAACTGCTTGTTTACGTGTGTGCGGATGAAATATAATCATCCGTAACATTCCTCTGCCGATTGTCTCTGCGCGCTTCAACTCTCAGTGCACTACAACTGCTCCTGACAAAAACGCAATTAAATGATTTGGCGGTCTTGCATTAAGCTGCGGATTTATATGTGACGCATAAATTAAAATGATTTACTTTTCATGCAGTATAAACGTTTCTGGATTTATTTGACATTTTAACTTTCTGCTTTTTTTTTTTTTTTGCTCAGGATCAGTTTAATAATTTATTTAATAATTCATAATATTTTGACAGCCCAAAGGGCTGCAGTCCATATTTCAAAGTGCAAATAAGGGCCATTAAAGTAGCATTACAGTTTTTTTACAGACGCTAGGACACATTTCTCAATACTTAGGTCACTTGTGCAAAACTCTTCACACAGTTCTCCTAACCAAGTTTCAGCTTGGCAAAGCAGTTCATTTCACATTCAAAATGCACTACAACTACCAAAACACTTTATTCAAGTCTCAAATCAATTCATTCTTCCAGAACACTAGCAAAGGTTGACAGCCGACAAACACACTTTGTCACCCACAAAACAATGACCTAAAAAACACTAACAACATGTAGCTGTCAGGAAATGAACACAGAGAGAGGATCCAAGTGCAAGTAAAACAGGATTTATTGACAGAATACGCTGTACAATAACTTCACTCCAAAAAGGGCAGTTGTTGCAGTCACAAAGACGAGCTGACGCAGTGGTGTGTTGAAGCAGATGAACCGGGTGGCGCAGTGCTGCAACGGGTATCAGAAGCCAAGGAATAATCAAACCCAGACGCGGGCACAAGACGAAGGTCCAGGACCCCAGGATAACAGGAAGTGAAACACAGAAACACGACAGCGGGACAGCCTGCAACGAACTGACAAAGACGCCATGTAGACACGCACAAGAGAAAGCACACACAGAACAAGACATGGCTGGCAGCACATCACAATCATTCAGGTGGGTGACACCCACACAATCAGTAACCAGGCAACACACACCACAACCACACGAGGGCGAGTAAGTGAACCCATGAACCGTGACAGTACCCCCTCTCCTACGAGCGCCTCCTGGCGCTCCCAGGAGAAGCCTACCTGTTGACGATAGTCATCAATAAGAGAGTGATCCAGGATGTCCCTGGCAGGAACCCAACTCCTTTCCTCCGGACCGTAACCTTCCCAGTCCACCAAGTACTGGCGTCCAAAATATGACGGACCGAATAAGTAGGTTCCCCATCTACGAGTCGCGGCGGGGGAGGAACCGGGACTGGCGGATTAATGTTAGAATAAAAAACGGGTTTAATTTTGGAAACGTGAAAGACGGAATGAATGCTGTACGCTGGTGGTAATTTAAGGCGGACAGTCACCGGGCTAAGAATCTTGGTGACCGTGAACGGGCCAATGAATTTGGGTGCTAATTTGTTACTCACGGAGCGGAGCGGAATGTTCTTAGAAGAAAGCCACACTTTTTGACCAACGACGTATACGGGAGGCTTCAGCCGGTGGCGATCGGCCTGGGCCTTGGTGCGCGCCCCCACCTGAAGAAGAGTCTCTCAGGCTCTTCTCCACGTGTGACGACACCTCTGGACGAAGGTGTGAGCGGAGGGGACCGCGACTTCGGATTCCAGGCTGGGAAAGGCAGGTGTCTGGTAACCTAGACTACACTGAAAAGGTGACAGGTCCGTAGCCGACACTGGCAACGAATTGTGCGTGTACTCCACTCAAGGAAGCTGCTGACTCCAGGAGGAAGGATTTTGAGCAACCCGACATCGCAACATTCTCTCCAAATCCTGGTTGGCTCTCTCAGCTTGCCCGTTCATCTGGAGATGGAACCCAGATGACAAACTAACAGTCGCCCCCAGTAAACGACAAAACTCCTTCCAGAATTTGGAGGTAAATTGGGATCCCCTGTCAGAAACCACATCTACCGGGAGGCCATGGATATGGAAGACGTGATTAATGACAGTAACCGCCGTCTCCTTGGCAGTGGGTAATTGCCAAATTGCAAATAAAACGCCGGTAAAAATTGGCAAAGCCCAGAAACCTCTGCAGGGCCTTGCGGGAATCTGGAATTGGCCAATCCACCACAGCCTTAACCTTGTCAGGATCCATGCGCACCCCCTCGGACGACACGATGTACCCCAAAAATGGAACAGACTGTGCATGAAAAACGCACTTCTCCGCCTTGACAAAAAGCCCATTCTCTAACAGCCTTTGGAGCACTCACCTGACGTGTTGCACGTGTTCCTGGAGAGAAGAAGAAAAAAATCAATATGTCGTCCAGGTAGACATATATGAACTGATCGACCATATCTCTCAAAACGTCATTGACGAGTGCTTGGAAGACGGCGGGCGAGTTGGAAAGCCGTCTTCCATTCATCCCCCTCCCTGATGCGGACCAAATGATAAGCGCTGCGCAGGTCCAATTTCGTGAACAGAGACGCGCCCTGCAGCCGCTCAAAGGCAGAAGACATCAACGGCAAAGGATAAGTATTCTTTACCGTGATGTTGTTCAGTCCTCTGTAATCAATGCACGGCCGCAGAGAGCCATCCTTCTTACCCACGAAAAAAAACCCTGCCCCCGCGGGAGATGAAGAAGGGCGGATGATCCCAGCTGCCAGAGAATCAGAAATATATTTCTCCATGACCTCCCTTTCAGGATTAGAAAGTGAATATAACTTGCCTTTGGGCGGAGAAGACCCTGGAACTAAATCTATAGCACAGTCATAGGGACGATGCAGAGGAAGAGAAGCAGCCCGGGACTTACTGAACACTTCCTTCAGGTCATGGTACTCCTGGGGCACGTTTGACAGGTTCACCGACTCCTCCTGCAACACAGAACGAGACACAGACGAACAAGCAGACAACAAACAAGACGCATGACAGTGTTGGCTCCACTCCACCACGGATCCCTGGCCCCACTCAATCCTGGGCTTGTGCTTCACCAGCCACGGATGTCCCAGGACGATAGGATGATGAACGGATCTGGAGAGGTAAAATGACAATAGTTCAGTGTGATTCCCGGAAATGATGGCAGTGACCGGGTCCGTGGCGTGTGTGATGGTGGGTAGTTTCTGTCCGTTGAGGGCGAAAACAGATATGGTGTGATCCAACGGGCGAATGGGAATGTGCAACCGAGTGGCCAGCTCAAAGTCCATTACGCTTCCTTCCGCGCCCGAGTCGACCAGGGCCTGGCAGATGTGATGTCCAGATACCCATTGCAGTCTTACCGGGAGGAGCGTCGCAGACGAGGATTTATTCAAGGCTAGACCGCCCGACAGTAACCTCGGTCCTACTGCCGGACTTTGCCTTTTACTGGGCAGTCCTTTCTCCTTCCGATGTGTCCTCTCCTCCCGGGAGAGCCGAGCTCTCCCCACCTGCATGGGCTCATGATCGAATGGGGAACCGACCGTGTGCTCACCGCTGACCCCCGCAGCATCCAGTTCTTCGAGACGCGCCACAGGCTTCCTGCGTTCAGCGCGTTTGTGCAAACGGCCATCCACTCGCAGCGCGAGCTCAATCAGTTCGTTAAGAGTGGTGGGTAAATCCAGTGAATAGATCTCCTGCTGCACACGGTCGGCCAGCCCATGCAGGAACACATCCCACTGCGCCTCCTCGTTCCACTTACACTCCGCTGCCAGGGTGTGGAACTCAATGGCGTAGTCGGAAACAGGTCGAACTCCCTGCCGCAGGTCCGCGAGCTTGCGAGCAGCCTCCCGTCCCGCCACCGAATGGTCGAACACTCGCCTCATCTCCTGCGACAGGGACTGAAACGAGGAGCAGCATGGATGATCGTTCTCCCACACCGCCGTTCCCCATAACGCCGCTCGTCCCGTCAATAACGCCATCACTAACGCGACTTTATACTCCTCAGAAGAGAACGTGTTAGGTTGCAGAGAGAAATAAATAGAGCATTTAGACAGAAAAGCTCTACAAGCATCAGGTTCTCCACCATACCTCTCTGGTGCAGGAATACGAGTCTCTTGTGGCGTGCTGGTTGATGAGTGGGGAACAGGCGGTGGGGCTGGCGCAGTGGGAGATGAAAGATGTAATACCTGGGTCGAGAGCTCGGCCACCTGCGCCACCAACGTTTGCACGGCGCGAGCAGTGGCCATCACCTGCTCGTCCTGCTGATCCATCCGTTGAGCGCTCTTGCTCAAATACTCCTGAAGACCCGACGACCTTGCTGGATCCATCCTGGTCAGTTCGTTCTGTCAGGAAATTAACACAGAGAGAGGATCCAAGTGCAAGTAAAACAGGATTTATTGACAGAATACGCTGTACAATAACTTCACTCCAAAAAGGGCAGTCGTTGCAGTCACAAAGACGAGCTGACGCGGTGGTGTGTTGAAGCAGATGAACCGGGTGGCGCAGGGCTGCAACGGGTATCAGAAGCCAAGGAATAATCCAACCCAGACGCGGGCACAAGACGAAGGTCCAGAACCCCAGGATAACAGGAAGTGAAACACAGAAACACGACAGCGGGACAGCCTGCAACGAACTGACAAAGACGCCATGTAGACACGCACAAGATAAAGCACACACAGAACAAGACACGGCTGGCAGCACATTACAATCAATCAGGTGGGTGACACCCACACAATCAGTAACCAGGCAACACACACCACAACCACACGAGGGCGAGTAAGTGAACCCATGAACCGTGACAGTAGCATTATACAATGTTTTCTTGTGTAAAACAAGGACACATCTCTGTTTATAATTCACTGCAATATATGTTACTGGAATGAATCAGACATGATGCAGAATTCGTCAATATTTTATGTTGTTTATTTATTTTTATTTTTTTGCACTGAGTAATTCCAAAATACAAGAATTTGTATACACACCATCCACTGATACAGATATAATTCAGTTGTTTTTATAGCATTTAATATTACGATTTAAAATATATTTCATTAAAATATTACTGTAGGAATGTAGCAAATTGCTGTCTTATTCACTTCCCTTTCGTGGGAACTATCGACGCTACGTCGAATGACGTGATGGGAACCTTCTGCATTTTGTGTTTGTGAAGCACCTCTGTATCCAACCAATGAGGAAATGTGACGTCAGAGGCGGGTGATGTCACGGACCAGGAAACTATAAAGCACACCCAGAACAAAGAACGCTAGCTTCTGTTGTCTTCAGCAAGCGCTCTCTGTATCTTGTGTGTCTTATTTGGTGTTGTTTGTCTTATCACATATAAATAATCACGATCTCTTCATCTGAGGACAAGAGTATCTCACACCAATCCATATATTTATATATAAAAAAGACACGTATTATGGCGAGAAACAGCAGTGAAGTGGGAGTGAGTATGCCCAGGCAGCTCTCGAGGGAGCCGTCTGTGTGCACTGTAAAAACTCACTCTCAGGACACTGTGCTCCAGTGTTCCCCGCGGATCGGGTCCCGCTTCTGCTGAGGCAGGGCGGAGGCTCCGTTCATGGGGTTCACAAATGGATCTGACAGAGGGGTTAGAGATGGGCGCCGCCCTTTCTCTGCCTTCACCTGCCAGGTTCAGTGCCGTCTCCCAGGTGGAAGCACGCTCTGCGGTTTCTTCAGCGGCGTACGGGACACCCCCGCAGCCCCCGCGGTGCGTGGGGGCCCCCACCCTATGATGGGCCCCGTCGCAGATTCACCTATTTAGGCTAGACTACTTTATAGCCTTTGCTTTTTTTTTCTTTTTTTTTTAGAACTGAACTCAATTGACTAAAGATGAAAATAAAGCTGTCAAGTGAAGCCCAAAAATGCAAGCAGAAGATCATAGAAAATAGTGCTAAATTACCACAAAAGGGGGAAAAATTCATCACTGTTGTTTCCATTGCCGTTTGTAAGGTAGCCAAGACAACAGCAAGCTATGATGCGCTGTGTTACTGTTAGTGGATGTGTGCCGAGACAAATAAATATGTTTGGTCTTTGCTGAGACATTATTATTGTTGTTTATATTATTATATATTGCCCCATCGCCAGCTCTGATAATGGTCAGCTACCGGAATGTCTGAAGTTCTTTTCCAAATGTAGCCTAGCCAATAAGTCTAGTTATTTCTTTATTCTTTTACTGTAACTACATGAATTTAGTTTAGGCCTACATCATTTGATGCACCGATCGAAATTACTGAAAATTTGTGGCCGAAACAGCAATTTACGCGCTTGTCTAGAAGGGAACCTTATATAGCCTATACGCAAATTTATGTCTAACTTAGAATTTAGACCAGCTAAAATATATTGTTAGACCAAAACATCTTATCAATTAATTAAGTAATAAAGACATGTAATAAAGTAATTAAGAAATTTAATAAAAACAGAATATTGCTTCAGCCTTATTCAAAGGCCGCGGAAACATGGATTCTTTTGTTACGCACTTCAATCAATTCCACAACTGACGTTCTTGGTTTTCTTCCTATTTATTAAATATAGGTAATTGGTTGATGAAACATTGATTGAAATTAAGATACAATTTCTACAAAACGAAATTCACTTTAAAGAAAGACTTACTATAAAACAAAACTTAATGAAGTGGTCAAACTCATGTCTGACCCGCTGCATTTGTCTCCCGACATTGCGCATCCGTCATGCACTTTTCATAATCAACATAGGTGACATTTAAAAAAATAATAATATTAGGCTATAGCCCAATATTTAAATATAAATATGAAACTAATCTACATTTTTATCCCTCTGGCCGACGAATGCGCCGGCGCGTTCTGATGGATTTTTCCTCATGACATCTGAAACAACTTAAAACAGGTCTTCCGTCATTTTTGGCGATAGCCTACGGATTAGTGCAAGACTACAAATGGTCTACTTTTTTTAAATTTTATTTTATATTTACGCTCACAATAACAACACCTTGTAGGCTACTTTTGTAAAATAGAATAAATAAAAAACAGGGTGCGCTTTCAGCTGTCTCTCTGCGAGAATCTTTCTGAAACGTCTCAAAAATTCATTTAAACTCGGTGAATAACTGTACCTAAAAGAAAGAAACATCTCCATTTGATAAGAAATTTGTAGGTCTGTGTTAAATAAGAGGCGATCTATCCGCTGGAATGTGTTGTTTCTGAAATCATGGCCAGTGCTCATTGCGGCTCGTTGCGGCTGTTATCCGTTCTCTTGGCGCTCCTTTGGTTTTAATGAGTAAATTAGCCTAAATATTTATTCCTGCCGGTATTTTAGTCTGCGATATCAAAATCACTAAACATTATATAGGCCTATCATATATGCTAGGCTATAATATTATTCGATAATAACATCAAATAAATCAATGCAATGATAATTTACCACATGATTCACTGTTAAATCAGTTTTTGTAAACTGTGGGGCAGATGGACTCAGGTGCACAACAAATTTTAACACATGACATCACTGCTTGTGGGAGGGGCCCCATCTCATTCTTTGCGGGGGGGCCTCACAGACTTGCGGTACGCCACTGGGTTTCTTCCCCCAGGTTGAGGCACCGATATTCACATGTCTAGCTCTGAGGAGGTGGATATTGTGATATCGATCTGAGGATCGCCACCTCACAGTCACACACATATCGTGTTTCAAAATCACACGTTTATAACAAATCAATCGTGAACAGCAGTTTGATTTTTCCCCTGTGCTACACAACAAAGCGAGTGGGGATACACACGATTTATGTGTCGTTTGCTGGGAGTGGAGCATGCACGTCAGCTCACAACTGACAGTGACAGTGTTCATTCATAAAAATGTCCCGAAGAAAAGTATGCACTAGCGGGAGTTTTGTAGCTCCACTCCTGTTGGCTTTATTCTCGAGGGAATAAAAGTCTAAGCTCGGATCTCGCGCTTGCCGAGGCAGCGCGTGGATTGAGTTTTCATTAAAGAATATAGCTCAGATCTCGCGCTTGCCGAGGCAGCGCGTGGATTGGGTTTTCATTAAAGAATATATGGCTCGGATCTAGATTAAGTCTGCAAGAATGAATATACAGCTCGGGTCTTGCGTTTGCCGAGGCTGCGCATGTATCACGTGTCCGTAATTATGCATGTGTGTGTGTATGTATATATATGTATATATATTTATATATTAAGGGATCTGAGCAGACGGGAGTTTCCCTTTCTCTCTTTCCCTAAAATACCTTGCGAATTATTACGAGCTATAATTCTTTTTTGTATTCTAAATATATTCAGTCTGTTCAAAAATATATATTTATATAAGAACTGATTGCATTTAATTTGAGGATTAAATGAAATATTGAATACATTAAATTCTGAGGAATTTAAAAGAAAGTGTCGCCACCCTTGGTCCCCCGCAGAAAGCTTGGGGACAGGGACAGGCGACACAGCCGAAGTCTTTGTGTGGTAACACAGATCTGCGGACTGTAATTATCACCAAGAAGGCTTCGAAGAGGTCCTGATGCCAGTGGCGCGGGACATTGGAGGGCAGCCCCCTCCAGAGAGGGTTGGGTATTAAAATACTTGGTACCCATCCCTCTTTGGCGCCCTCAGGGGGCCATTCTGCTAACCCTGCCACCCAGTGTGCTTCAGGGTGCAGCGGTCTCCACCGATCCTCCGAGGAGGGCCGGTCATCACTTGATTCGGCTGTTCCTTGCCGGTTCGCCACTTGACTCGCCGTCAGGGCGCCGAGTCAAGTGCTCAAAAAACACCAGAGGCCAGTCTCAAGAGACTGGTTCCCTTTGTAAATAAGGCAGAATGGAAACTTCTCCCAAATATTTCAAAATGGGTGCTGCTCACAATAGAAAAGGGTTACAAATTCGGGTCTCGCCCGCCCCAGTTTAATGGGGTCCTTCCCACAGTGGTGGCCCCCGAGCAGTCTCTGGTAATGGAACAGGAGGTTATGACGCTCTTGCAAAAAGGAGCTATAGAAGGGGTTCTCCTCCCAGCAAGCTGTCAGGGTTTTACAACCTATACTTCATTGTTCCAAAGAAGGATAGAGGGTTATCCCACAGATCAGGTCCGAGGACTGGTTTGTTGTGATAGACCTGAAAGATGCTTACTTTCATGTATCCATCCATCCTTCTCACAGGAAGTTCCTCAGGTTTGCTTTCGGGGACAAAGCTTACCAATACAGGGTTCTTCCTTTCAGCCTATCATTATCACCCCGCATGTTCATGAAGTGCGTGGATGCAGCGCTGGCTCCATTGAGACTCCAGGGCATCCGCGTGCTGAACTATATCGACGATTGGTTGATATTAGCTCAAACAGAACAGTTGGCAGTTCAACATCGAGATGTTGTTCTGTCGCACATGAAAAAGCTTGGGCTGAGGCTCAATGCCAAAAAGAGTGTGCTGGTTCTGAGTCAGATTGCAAACTATCTAGGAGTAATCTGGGATTCTACCACGATGCAGGCGCGGCTGTCTCCTGCTCGTGTGAATTCCATTATCGGAGCCGTGAATGGGATGAAGTTAGGCCAGTCACTCACTGTAAAACAGTTTCAGAGACTGTTGGGTCTGATGGCAGCTGCGTCCAACATGATTACTATTGGCCTTCTGCACATGAGACCCTTACAGTGGTGGCTCAGGACCAAGGGGTTTTCCCTGAGGGGAAATCCTTTTCGCATGTTCAAAGTCACGCGGCGATGCCTTCATGCTCTGGTCATGTGGAAAAAGCCTTGGTTCCTGTCCCAGGGACCCGTGCTGGGAACTCCTCGTCGTCGCGTAATGCTTACGACAGATGCTTCCCTCACGGCGTGGGGGGGCGATCATGAGTGGTCGCTCGGCTCAGGGTCTATGGGAGGACCATCAGCTCTCCTGGCACATAAATCGGCTGGAGATGATGGCGGTGTCTCTAGCAATGAAACACTTCCTCCCAGACCTGAGGGGCCACCACGTGTTGGTCCATACGGACAACACGACAGTGGTCACTTATGACCAGTCACTCACTGTAAAACAGTTTCAGAGACTGTTGGGTCTTATGGCAGCTGCGTCCAACGTGATAACTTTTGGCCTTCTGCACATGAGACTCTTACAGTGGTGGCTCAGGACCAAGGGGTTTTCTCCGAGGAGAAATCCTTTTTGCAAGATCAAAAGTCATGCGGCGATGCCTTCGTGCTCTGGTCATGTGGAAAAAGCCTTGGTTCCTGTCCCAGAACCCATGTTGGGGACTTCTCGTCGTCGCGTAATGCTTACGACGGATGCTTCCCTCACGGGCTGGGGGGCGATCATGAGTGGTCGCTCAGCTCAGGGTCTCTGGGAGGACCATCAGTTCCTGGCACTTAAATCGGCTGGAAATGATGGCTGTATTTCTTGCAGTAAAATACTTCCTCCCAGACCTGAGGGCATTAAAATGTGGGAGCAGACGCCCTGTCGAGGCAGGGGCCGAGGCCCGGGGAATGGAGTCTCCACACTGAGGTGTGGAGCTCACTTTGGAAAACTTTGGTCGAGCTGAAATCGACCTATTTGCTTCAGGGGAATCAACCCAGTGTCCACTGTGGTTCTCCCTATCTCATTCAGCACCACTGGGTCTGGATGCCATGGTACAGACGTGGCCGAGGCGGCGTCTGTATGCATTTCCCCGTTCGCTCTGCTCCTGGGAGTTCTGGAGAAAGTATGCCAGGAAGGGGTCAGTCTAATATTGATAGCCCTGTACTGGCCAACCAAAATATGGTTCTCAGACCTAGTGTCACTTCTAGATGGCTCCCTGATGGAGCTTCCTCTCAGGCAGGACCTCCTGTCTCAAGCGGGTGGCATGATAATTCATCCACGCCCAGAACTATGGAGACTGTGGGCCTGGCCTCTGAGGGGGCCAGGCTCATAGATGCTGCTCTCCCAACTGAGGTTGTGGAGACCATACTCCACTCCTAGGCCGTAAGGTGAAGCCGTTTTTCGTTTCATCTCGTTCCCATATATGGGGCACTAAATTATTTTCATTCCAATAAAAAGATCTATTGGTTTTGAGCGATAAAATAAAAGTTCTCCATGTATAATCCTGCAGTTTATGTTTTATTAGTGTTTAAAGTCGGCAATAGTTCCTTCCTCGCGAAATCGTATTTTCATCATGAGTGATTAGGCTTCGCATCACGTGCGGGAAGCACGACCAATAAGGTGGCCACTTTTTGGAACGGCATTGAAACATGATTCCAAGATGTCTGCGCCCTTGTTGTCAATTTTGAGTAGCGAAGAAGAGGAAATTACGCTGAGACCTCCTTCTAAACTCCGTAAAAAGGATTATAAACAATGCTATATGCATCTCGCGTCCATAAAGAAAGAAGAAACAAAGGATTTTACACGCACACGATGGGATACATACAGAAATAGCGTCAAACGGTGGCTTGGTTTGCACGGTGAGAATCAGAGAATAGCAGAAACATACAAACATTGTCTAGAATTGGAGTTTGAAAATGTTCCCGAAGACGCTGGGTTTCACTCCACTTGCTACAGGCGTTTCATTGACAAAAAGCGCCTGGATGCGGCAGAGAAACGTGTCATACAGCATCCTGAAGTTCAAGATGCTCACAAAGACCAGTCTGTGTCATCGAGTAGTAGTACCTCAACAACTGAATGTCCTAAAAAGAAACTTAGGTCCAGGACGGGCCTGCCAGTAGCTTGTGCAGGTCCTGTGCTTCCTGCCTTGTGCATAATTTGTAAGAAAACAGACAAGTACATTACTGTGGCAGGCAAACGCCAGAAGGACCATCTTTCACAGGCAGAAACGTTGTCTGCAGGTGAGTAAACACACACACACACACACACGTACGTTTTAACTTTGAAGTTTTATGCTATGTGCTGGATACCATGGCTAAATTTAAATTACAATTACATGATTTATTTAATGTTTACAGATTTTCATTGTTTTGCATACAGCTACAGCCAGAACACTCAATATTATTTAATGGTTAACAGTTTTTATATTATGGTTTTTATTTACAATATTGTTTCATAATATATAATATTATATACTATTTATTTACAGGCCAGTTGCTGAAAGCTGCTGAGATGAAGGAAGACACTAGCATTCTTGTGCATATTCAAGACAAAGACTGTGTATCTCTGGAGGTGCAATACCACAAGACCTGTTACAGACAGTACACCAGGTTCTTGACAAAGTCTACTGCAACAGTTACTGGGACCTCAGAAGAACAGTGAGTTATTATATTACATTATCAAATGATAATTAAAAATTGTAGTACATTTCAAAGGTAAAACATTGTCTACATAGTCTGTATATTTGTCTCTAAACACAGTTTTGACTGCACAACTCTTGGCACAGTAATTCAATATGATGAAATGTGTAGTGGTTTGTGAGGGGTGAATGAACAAGTAATGTTTTATTACCAATTATTATATTTTATATTTAAAATAGAAGCCATTGTGAAATAGTTATGGCACAAAATAATATGTCTTTTCTGTTTTTTCTGTTGTCTTTTCAGAAATGAGCCAACCTTCGATGCTAGCTACAGGATCTTCTGTGAGAGGATCATTCGCCATAGAATAATTGTAAACCAAGAGGGATCTTTTTAAATCTTGTGAAAAAAACATGAAGATCTTGATGCTTCAAACTACAGGTAATTTAAATACCACAAGTTTCTTTTAAATACGTAGCTTTGGAAATAATGTTTATGCAACATTTTTATATATCTTTATACCATTGTGATCATCTTTCACTGTATCTTTGTTTCAGGCAGGATAAATTGAAGAGGAGGTTGATCCGTGATTTCCCCCAGCTGGTATTTCACTCGCCCAACAAGCGCAACATCAGTGAGCTGGTTTTTGTTGAGACACTGTCTGCAGATAAGCTGATCGACAGGCTCCCTCATCCATCAGGTACAGAAACAACAGAGTCAACTGAGGCAACTAGCCAAAGTGACTGTGAAAACACGCCAAGTACAACAGCTGATCCGCAAAGACAAACTTCAGTGGCCTCTTTCAATACTACAGAGAACACAAGGACACTTTATAGTGCAGCATTGATATTAAAGATGCTTCTATGTGACTCTCCTGGTATGACATGTCCATGGCCACCCACGTCAGATGATTTAAATGTGAGTGAAGCAAAATCTGTTGTGCCACTCGAACTGTACAATTTGATTTCCTGGGTTATTGGTGCAACTGAGGAACCAACACTGGCCCATTATGTTGATATTACAGATGATTTGAACCTAAAAGTGATATCTATTTGTCAAGACATTGTGTATCTCGCATCTAAGGGCCGGAGGCAGACACCCAAATCATTGTGTCTTGGTCTAACCATTCGCCATTTAACAGGTTCATCACAAATTGTGTCACTTCTAAATAGACTAGGACATTGTGCATCATGGGACACAGTTGTCAGTCTAGACAGTAGCCTTGCCCAACTTCAACTAGTAGAGGGCAGAGACAGAATACCAAAGGGGTTCTCAAAGAAGGTTCCTACAATACTTGTGTGGGACAATATTGACTTTGGGGAGGAGACATTATCAGGTCGTGGAACTACTCGCCACACAAATGGGATTATGCTGCAAAGTTCTGTAGTTCAACATGTGTCAACAACAAACAGACAACCACTACAGAAGGGAGTTACCTCATTCAAAGCACCCCCTTGCATCCATATCGAACAGTACCATCAGTCTAAAAGACAAGGACCACAGAACTTGTTTCATCATGAAAGTGTTCCATTACAGGTAGACACATACAAATTAAACACCATGTCTGCTGCACAAACTGAACTGGCATATGTTTTTTTAAAGTTCATAGATGCTGAAAGATGTACAATCCCAAGCTGGACAGGTTTCCATACATTGCTTCAAGGTGATGGCACTCTGCAAAAGTCAGCACTGTATTATCTTCCAGTCATTGAGGCTTCACCAACAGAGATGTCAACAGTAAACACAATTCTGAAGCGAAGTGTCCAAATTGCTGATCAGCTATAATTGGACCATATAGTGTTATTTTTAGACCAAGCTATATATGCCAAAGCTCAGCAAATCCGCTGGAAAGACAACGACTTTACTAAGCGTATAGTGATTAGACTAGGTGAATTTCACACATGCATGTCCTACCTGAGCATTCTAGGAAAAAGGTTTGGAGATGCAGGACTGCAAGACATACTCATTGAGTCTGAAGTTGTTGCCCCAGGATCCATCAGTGGAGTGATCAGTGGTCATCACTACAACCGCAGCATGAGGGCACACAAACTTCTGTATGAGAGTCTGCAATGCATCAGATTTCTCACCTTCTTAGACTCTTTGCCACCAGAGGAGAGAAATGAGTGTATGGATGTCATGAATGAGATCAAATGTGCATTCCTGGACAAAACCATGGATGTTTTGTGTGCAAATGAAAAATTTGACGAAATTTGTTCAAAATATGTAGACTTTGTAAAAAGAATAAGTGCAGAAAACCCAACGTTTGCCTTCTGGAGTTCATACATCGACATGGTACAGATACTCCTTCTGTTTGTGAGAGCAACACGAGAATCGGCCTGGCAGCTTCACCTGTCAACAGTGCGCTTGATGATGCCATGGTTTTTTGCTTATGATCGTGTAAATTATGCTAGGTATATACCTTCATATTGGCTGGAAATGGTCAATTTGCCCCTCACCCATCCTTCTTGCCACAATGAGCTCAGTGTTAAAGGCCAGTGGACTGTCCAACGTCAAAGTGTCCATGGATTTTCCTCGATTGCTTGTGACCAGGCCATTGAGCAAACATGCAACAGAGATTCCAAGACAAAGGGTGGTTGGACAGGGATAACACAGAATCGAGCTGCAGTATATCGGTGGATATTGTCTCAACATGAAAGGGCTGCCATAGCAAGACAATGTGAGGCAATGGCTGGTAAAACTCCCGATATAAGGAAACGTAAAGACCTTGACAGCACACAAATTCATGCTGATGAAAAGGCTGTGTCCAGAATAATTTCCACCCTAGGTTGTATGCTGAATCCTTTTGACACACACCAAGATGGCATTGTGTGTCTTAGCTCTGGGACAGTCGCAGCTGAAGAAATCATGAGGGATTTGCTCACAGCTCCGGAAAAGGGGGAAAATGCTGTCAGAGAGTTTATGGACCAAAGACTGTTATCACCATCAGTTGATATATTTGCTCCCATCAAAACACAAAAACTAAAGACCTTCAGTGACCAAGCAAAGACAAAGAAGAAATCGGCAGCAGGCAAGGAAGTGATTCTGCGTGCCGACAAGAAGCTATTCTCCAGACTACTCATCATAGGTCAAAGTAGAAAGATAGAGCTGCGGGAAATTCTGTCCTACTCCTTGGGAACAGTGTCATATCCTTTAGCCAGTGCTGATGGTTCACTTGCTAAAACAAACAAATCAGCTTTAATGGATTTATTGGAAACCAAAGGTGAAGAATGTTTAGTTGACAAAGTTCCGGCAGATGGAGCTATTCTCTTCGATGGAATGGCGGTCATTCAAGCCATTCGGTCCATACCAAGTACCTTTGGAGAGCTCGCCGAGACCATACTGCAGTACATAGTCAAGCTTGCTCTGAAGTACAACTGTACACGGATAGACTTTGCGATTGACCAGTATCCGGAAATGAGTATTAAAAATCTAGAACGTTCACGTAGAGCTGGTGGTGGTACACAACTGGTGAAAATTTATGGACGGGATCAGAAGACACCAACACAATGGAAAAAGTTTCTATCAGATGGAACAAACAAAGAGGCACTGGCAGAATTCCTCTATGTTGTGTGGCGAGATGCTGATCTTACCACTGTGGGCAAGGACTTAAGCTTGTACATAGCACATGGAGACCTGTGTCACTGCGTGACCGTAATGCAGGATATAAAGACTCTCAGTGCTGTTGAAGAACTGACATGCGATCATGAGGAATGTGACACCAGGTTGTTTTTACATGCACAACATGCTGCAAATGAACATCAAACTGTAGTCATCAAGAGCCCTGATACTGATGTGGCAGTGATTGCTTTAAGTCTGCAGCCAGATTTACCATGTAAGTTGTATTTTTTTCACAGGGGTTGGCAACAAAACAAGGATCATTGATTTAGCTAAGTTGTCATCAGCTCTTGGCACCAGTGTGTGTTTGGCACTTATTGGGATCCATACCTTCTCAGGTTGTGACTCTACAAGTGCCTTTTATGGCAAAGGCAAAAGAAAGGCATTTTCTGTTGCTTGTGAGAAAGAGGAATACCTGAATGCATTTACAAATCTGGGTAAAAGTTTTAACCTGGACCAGTCTACCTTTGACATACTTTGCAAATATGTGTGCCACCTCTATGGCCAGTCATCTGCCGAAAATGTGAACGATGCAAGATACAAAGCATTCTACATGGCATCATCAGCTTTGCCAGAACTATCCATGCCCCCGACAAGTGATGCACTACACCAACACTGCAAAAGGGCAAACTACCAAGCAGCCATAATGAGACATTCTCTGAAAGCTATGATGTCTGCCCCTTCACCCGTCGGCAATGGATGGCACCTTGAGAATGGGGAGTTAACAGTGACCTGGATGACTAGAAATCCTGCACCTGAAAGTGTTTTGCAGGTAGTCCACTGCAGTTGCAAGCAAGGCAAATGTGAGACTGGAAGATGTTCCTGTATGTCTGCAAGACTGTCTTGTACTGATTTTTGTCGGTGCCAGAATTGTGTAAATGTTTCAAAGGAAACAGAGGAAAGAGCTACATGGGATGGCTCTGATAGTGATAGGGATGATACTGATGAGTAAAGATGTGCTGTGCATTATCTTAAGCTGATTTTCAGTTGTAATGAATCTATTGTGGAATTGTTCATTTTTGGCATTATTCATAATTAAGGGGGGTGTGGTCACATTTTAAGTCATTTCAGCCAACTTGGGCCAAAGTGTGCTGCTTCTTTATGTTTCTGTGATTACACAGTGCCTACTGAAAATTGATGTATAATACATCAGTTTTGCTAAAATTACAATGTGTACGTTTAATTTTACTTGGTGCCAATCCATGAAGTTGAAGCATATTTTCTACAAATTTGCCAAATTTTATGGTCTACATTCACACTTGAGTATTTAATGCACCAAAACCTTTCTCAAATGTTTTTGTTACGATTGCACAGGCATGAAACAGAGTGAGAATCCAAATGCAAGCACCAACGTTTAATAACAAAAGGTAATCCATAAACAGGAGTAATTCACAGACAGCTGACGAGAGCAACGGCAAGAACATACTCACAAACACATCGACCAACCAACAACAAATGAAGCATAAAGGTTTAAATAGACACGTTAACAATGGGCTAATAAGGGACAGGTGTTGGTGATATGATGTCATGATAACTAATGAGGGTAACTATAGCGACACACAAGGTACAGGCAAAACAGAAACCAAAACACAGAAAATAAAGATTAAAACAAAGAAAACCAAGATTACACTTCAACAGAAAAATCCTACAAAACACAAAACACCGGGATCCTGACATAGCCCCCCCTCAAAGGTGCGGCTTCCAGACGCACCTACAAACAAAAGATCCAGGAGAGCGGTGGAGCGAAGGCAAACTCCGAGGCGAGACGGAGGGCCCGGACCATGGAGTTGAGGAAGGACCAGAAACACAAGTGTCAAAGGAAGCCGAAGCAAAACAGGCAGTAAAGGTGGCCGGAGCGGCGCCAGCTGAGTAGGCGGCCAAGATGGCACAGCCCGGACCAAGTGCGTAGCGACCGGCAGGCCTGGACTTGAGTGCGTAGCGACCGGCGGGCCTGGACTTGAGTGCGTAGCGACCGGCGGGCCTGGACTTGAGTGCAATGCGGCCGGTGTGGGTTTCGGGATGCCAGCTACTCGTGCCGAAGTCAACGGTGGGTCGTTCACACTAGACAGCAACCCTCTCCACTCCCGGACAGCTTCATAAACATGCCATGTCTCTGGGCGATCAGCGGAGACAGGACGTGGCTCTGGGCGATCAGCGGAGACAGGACGTGGCTCTGGGCGATCAGCGGAGACAGGACGTGGCTCTGGGCGATCAGCGGAGACAGGACGTGGCTCTGGGCGATCAGCGGAGACAGGACGTGGCTCTGGGCGATCAGCGGAGACGTGACGATGCTCTTCCACGACCCCGACAGTAAATGCCGAGCCGCTCAACTGTAATGCCAAATCAATATAATATTCAAGAGTCCAGCTAGGGTGATGCAATGGCACAAGAGATTTGAGTGACTCAGATAACCCTCCTCGAAAGAATATCATTAAGCATAAATTGTCCATACGAGTCAAGTGAGCCACCTCTACAAAGTCCCTCACGTAATCCTCAATAGACAAATCTCCTTGACGGAGACGCAAAATTTGTGCTGCTGGATTCATGGTTCGTTTGGTCGATCTGTTACGATTGCACAGGCATGAAACAGAGTGAGAATCCAAATGCAAGCACCAACATTTAATAACAAAAGGTAATCCATAAACAGGAGTAATTCACAGACAGCTGACGAGAGCAACGGCAAGAACATACTCACAAACACATCGATCAACCAACAACAAATGAAGCATAAAGGTTTAAATAGACACGTTAACAATGGGCTAATAAGGGACAGGTGTTGGTGATATGATGTCATGATAACTAATGAGGGTAACTATAGCGACACACAAGGTACAGGCAAAACAGAAACCAAAACACAGAAAATAAAGATTGAAACAAAGAAAACCAAGATTACACTTCAACAGAAAAATCCTACAAAACACAAAACACCGGGATCCTGACAGTTTTGGTACATGTGTAAAGGTCAGTTTGAGAGAGATTTTGTGTTGCTAAAATGAAAATAAATAAAGTTATAAGCAAAACCAGCAGCATAAGATTTTATTTTTTTAAAATTCACAATTATACACATTTATGGATCGTGACAAAAAACTGCAGGATATTTTGCGGAGAACTTTTAACATAAAGTCCAAAAGGGTGTTGTCTATGCAAAAATGCATTTAAAATGTAGTGCCCAGGCGTGGGAACGAAAATCACTTTCTAGCCACTTTTTCCTTGTTCACCTTATGGCCTATCCAGAGCTCCCTCCATGAGGAAGTGTATGCGGCCATTTTGGCCATACTCCTCTGGGGGATTCCTCGGTAGGTCGAGACCCCCTTTTTTATACGCTTCCTCCGTGGTACTCTGAGGCTGAGGCCTTCAGTACATACAAGGACTCCGGCCTGGGACTTGGCCGTGGTATTAGAAGGGTTAGCCGAGGCTCCCTTCGAACCACTAGAGGAAGTTTCAGAGAAATTCCTCACCCTTAAAGACCATATTTCTACTGGCTATTTCATCTCTTAAAAGAATAGGAGATCTTCAAGCACTTTCAGCTGCTTCTTTGTGTTTGGAATTCGCACCTGGAATGGTCAAAGCGTTCCTGCACACTAGACCAGGCTATATGCCTAAGGTCCCCACCAACGTCCCAGGTTCCATCGTACTTCAGGCCTTCCATCTTCCTCCATTTACAACTTCGGATCAGGAGAAACTCAATCTGCTCTGCCCAGTGAGGGCTTTAGATGCATATGTCCACAGAGCTGCCCTGTGGAGCAAAACAGATCAATTGTTTGTGTGTTTTATGGGTCTCATTAGTCAAGTCAAGTCAAATTTATTTATATAGCGCTTTTACAATTGGTAATTGTTTCAAAGCAGCTTTACATATTAGAAGCACAGAAAAAAGGGAAGTGTTTAAAAATAAGCTGTACAAACAAGCGTGGTAATATGTAACATATACAAGATGGTGCTACATTAAGCCAATGTCGGCTGACTCCCAGGGGTGGAAAAAAACCCCTAGGAGAAAAACCCAGCGTGCTAACACTGGGAAAAAAGTCCTAGGAGGGAAAAAACCCCTTGGAAGATATATATAATATATGTAAATGGATATGGAGATCAAAATCTAAATTATACATTTTATTATAGAGATTAAAAATAGATTATATATAAATATATGTAAGCGGATACGGGGATTAAAAATCAGAATTATAGATGCAGCCAGAACTGGATCTGTAGGCCCATTGTCTCCTGGGCTACATTGTAGGCAGGTCCAGACACAGGTTCTCCATCTGATCTGGATACGGCCTGGATCCAGCACCCGGCAAACCTCAGGATAAGCAGAGAGACAGATATTAGCGTAGATGCCATTCTTATTCTGATGTACAGGTATATCTAGTGTTATAGGAAATGTTCTCAGTTCCGGCCGACCTAATTATTGCAGCGTAACAATCCTTTAACGGATTTGAAAAATGTTAATGTATTGATAATGTGTTATGTGTATGCAAGAGCAAAGAGATGTGTTTTTAGTCTAGATTTAAACTGACAGAGTGTGTCTGCTTCCCGAACAATGCTAGGAAGATTGTTCCAGAGTTTAGGTGCTAAATAGGAAAAGGATCTGCCGCCTTCAGTTGATTTTGATATTCTGGGTATTATCAACTGGCCTGAATTCTGAGATCGCAATAGACGTGAAGGACTATAATGCATTAAGAGCTCACTTAGGTACTGGGGAGCTAAACCATTTAGAGCTTTATAAGTAAGTAGCAAGATTTTAAAATCTATACGATGTTTAATAGGGAGCCAATGTAATGTTGACAGAACTGGGCTAATATGGTCATACTTTCTGGTTCTAGTAAGAACTCTAGCTGCCGCATTTTGGACCAACTGTAGTCTGTTTAAAAGCCGAGCAGAACAACCACCCAGTAGAGCGTTACAATAATCTAGTCTTGAGGTCATGAATGCATGAACCAACTGTTCTGCATTTGTCATTGAGAGCATATGTCGTAATTTAGATATATTTTTTAGACGGAAGAAGGCAGTTTTACAGATACTAGAAACATGACTTTCAAATGAAAGATTGGTATCAAAGAGCACACCCAGGTTCCTAACTGAGGACGAAGGTTTAATGGAGCACCCGTCAAGTGTTAGAGAGTATTCAAGGTTTTTTCGTGAGGAAGTTTTTGGTCCAAAGATTAGGATATCAGTTTTTTCTGAATTTAATAATAAGAAATTTCTTGTCATCCAGTTTTTAATGTCAGCTATGCATTCTGTTAGTTTTGTGAATTTGTAGGTTTCGTCAGGGCGCGAGGAAATATAGAGCTGAGTATCGTCAGCGTAGCAGTGAAAACTAACACCATGCTTCCTAATTATCTGTCCTAAGGGTAGCATGTACAGAGTGAAAAGCAACGGTCCTAGTACTGAGCCTTGTGGTACTCCATATTGAACCTGTGATCGATACGACATCTCTTCATTTACTACTACAGACTGATAACGGTCAGATAAGTACGATTTGAACCATGCCAAAGCAGTTCCACTAATGCCAATATAGTTTTCAAGTCTTTTTAAAAGAATGTTGTGATCGATAGTGTCAAAAGCAGCACTGAGATCTAATAACACTAATAGAGAAATACAGCCACGATCGGATGATAGGAGTAGATCGTTTGTAACTCTAACGAGAGCAGTCTCAGTACTATGGTATGGTCTAAATCCTGACTGGAAATCCTCACAGATTCCATTTCTTTCTAAAAAGGAGCACAGTTGTGTTGAAACTGCCTTTTCTAGTATCTTTGACAGAAAAGGTAGATTCGAGATTGGCCTGTAATTTACTAATTACTAATCTCTCAGATCTAGTTGAGGTTTTTTAATAAGAGGTTTAATAATAGCCTGCTTAAAGGTTTTTGGCACGTATCCTAGTGTTCTTCCTCTCCTATAGCGGCGAATGATTCTAGTTTTACCTCAGGGACACTACAATGCACTGTCTGAAGCGAAACTGTAGACGGTTGCATGTTTATAATTTTCTCTCTAATATTATCAATCTTGCAAGTAAAGAAGTTCATAAAGTCATTACTGCTGTGCTCTATGGAAACGTCAGCAGTTGAATCTCTGTTTCTAGTTAATTTAGCCACTGTGTCAAATAAATACCTAGGATTATGTTTGTTTTCTATTAAGAGATTTGAAAAATAAGTAGATCTAGCATTTCTTATAGCCGTTCTGTACTCAATCATTTTTTCTTTCCACGAAAGGCGAAAAACTTCTAGTTTTGTTTTCTTCCAACTACGTTCAGCTTTTCTCACAGCTCGTTTTAGAGCCCGAGTGTGCTCATCATACCACGGCGTTGGATTAGTTTCCTTAATCTTCTTTAGACGTAAAGGAGCGACTGCATCTAATGTGCTGGAAAAGAGAGAGCCAATAGTTTCTGTTGCAGCATCGAGTTCTTCTAAGTTGTCAGGTATACTAAGGCGATGAAACTGCTCGGGGAGATTATTTATAAAGTAATCTTTAGTGGTAGACGTGATGGTTCTACAATATTTATGGCTGGGTGGTGGTTTTGTAGCCTTGGCTAATTGTATTATACACGAGACTAAATAATGATCTGATATATCATCGCTCTGCTGTAGAATTTCAACAGCATCAATATCAATTCCATGCAACAGTATTAGATCTAGGGTATGATTACGATAATGAGTGGGTCCTGACACGTGTTGTCTAACTCCAATAGAGTTTAAAATGTCTGCAAATGCCAATCCAAATGCGTCTTTGTTATTATCTACATGGATATTAAAATCACCAACAACAAGGACTTTATCCGCAGCTAGTACTAACTCTGATAGAAAATCAGCAAATTCTTTGATAAAGTCAGTATGGTGCCCTGGTGGCCTGTATACAGTAGCCAGCACAAATGTCAACTTACATAATGTTACATAAAGCACCATCACTTCAAAGGAATTATATTTGAAATTCTTTTGAATGATTCTGAATATATTACTATAAATTACAGCAACACCTCCCCCTTTGCCTTTCTGTCGAGGATTGTGTCGATAATCATAACCTTGAGGACTAGATTCATTTAAAGTAATGTAATCGTCTGGTTTTAGCCAGGTTTCTGTCAAACACAGCAAGTCTAGTTTATTGTCTGTGATAATTTCATTTACAATAAGTGCTTTTGAAGAAATAGATCTAATATTCAGTAACCCAAGCTTTATCATTTGTTTATCTGATTTATCTGTGATTTTCATTTTTTGAACATCAATTAAATTTTTACCCTTAAAAGGTTTCGGAAATTTTTTGTATTTACTAGTTCGAGGTACAGACACAGAACTCAGATAATTCACAGCACATAGAAACACTTACACCTAGATATTATCACATAGAGACTGTGACGTGAGGCGGCTAGCAGACGGTCGGTTTAGCCAGTTTGTCTGCGTCCTGATCTGGGCCCTGGTTTGTCATGTTTCAGCTCTAAGACTATTTGCCAAATTTCTAGATAGAAGAGCAGCACCATCCCGGGAGGGATGAATACCATCTCTTTTCAACAGATCAGGTCTGCCCCAAAAGCTTTTCCAATTGTCTATGAAACCTATATTATTCTGCGGACACCACTTAGACAGCCAGCCATTGAGTGATGATAACCTGCTAACTATCTCATCACTCCGACGAACAGGAAGAGGGCCAGAACAAATTACTTCTGCTGACATTGAATTTGCGAGTTCACACACCTCTTTAATGTTAATTTTAGTGATCTCCGACTGGCGAAGTCGAACATCATTTGTGCCGACGTGGATAATGATTTTAGAATATTTACGTTTAGCATTAGCCAGCACTTTTAAATTTGCTTTGATGTCAGGTGCTCTGGCCCCCGGCAAACATGTGACTATGGTGGCTGGTGTCTCTATTTTCACGTTCCGTGTAATAGAATCGCCAATAACTAGGGCACTTTCAACAGGATTCTCAGTGGGTGCATCACTGAGTGGGGAGAACCTGTTTGATGTTCTAATCGGAACGGAAGAGTGGTGTTTGTTCTTGCCATTCTCACATCTCACAGTCTCACATCTCACAGTCACCCAGTTAGCCTGCTGCGTGGCTTCTACAACCGGAACCGAATGTGCAGTGTTTACTAGGCTAGTCGCATCCAAAGCAGTATCTAAGGCCCTTTCATTCTCACTATCCTCAATTAAAGTTTGGATGCGTGTCTCTAATTCTGAGATTCTCTCTGTCAGCCTGACAATATCCCTG
The DNA here is from genome assembly GCA_036281575.1 of Ancherythroculter nigrocauda. NCBI lineage: Eukaryota > Metazoa > Chordata > Actinopteri > Cypriniformes > Xenocyprididae > Ancherythroculter > Ancherythroculter nigrocauda. The sequence goes on along the minus strand of VTFQ01000022.1, from coordinate 11,527,005 downwards.
CATTTATCACATGTGTAAGTCTCACTGCTGACAGAAAGAGCTAAGCTGTACATGTTGCATTTAATACACATGATAATCGTCGGACATGACTGACCGTGTGTTTGATGAACGCCGTCCGAAAAACTGCAACGCACACGGGACTCGCTGGCTGGATGTCTCGGTCGCTTGCCGGTGCCTGGGGCGAGGGTGATGTGCGGGACGCTGTACCTCGCGGTGGATCGATGAATGCCGGGCAGCAACGTCTCCACAGCTTCCCGATCTGGCGAGGACAGATCAGAATAACATACATCGGATAAATCCGCCATTAAATCGACAAGGAAGGTTGGTTTAGAGGAAAAAAAGAAAGTAGACAGTAGCTAGCAGGCTAGCGGGCTATGGCTAACACTAGGTGATTACGCTGGTGGATTGCTAGTAATAAATCGTTCCGTTTAGTAATACTATGCAATAGGTTAAGTAATCTAGTGAAAAATAAGAAAGTTATATTATGTGAATAGGAATAAAGAGAAGGATTTAGGATAAACTCCACGAAGCTCCGAGCGTAGGTCAGACAGCAGGCAGCAGCGTCGAGCGTCGAGCAGATCAGCCTGAAAAGTCTGATGAGAAAGGAGGTCCAGCATCTAAGCAGAGAATGAGCAAGTGGGTGGTCGAGGCTATCTCACTTGCTTATGAGGGGGCCGGACAGCCATCTCCATTAGCTGTCCGTGTTCACTCGACTAGGGGTATGGCGGCCTCAAAGGCCTTAATGTCAGGAGTATCCATTAATGACATATGTGGTTCTGCTGGATGGTCATCCCAGCACACATTTATTGGTTTTACAACCTGGACGTAGGTGAGAGATGAAGTCATTGAATTCATTTTGTGCCAAAGCAATGATAATTGATCCTCAGTTTAGCCCACATAGACTTCTGTTGTGCTCACTGTGTGAAGAATTTTGCAAAAGTGACCTAAGTATTGAGAAATGTGTCCTAGCATCTGTAAAAAACTGTAATGGGAAAAGTGTATTACAGTAGGTGCATTGAAGTGCATTAGGAATACACAAATGTAATAAAACTTCTGATCAGGTATGTGAATTTTTTTCACCATTTCAAACTGACTATATGTTGTTTTCTTTATTTGTCATATTTACAAATATTTACTATTATAACTACTTTCTATATGTATATTTGCTTTGCAACCATGCAAAATTGTGAAAAGTGCTATTAAATTAAACAATAGCCTACCTGATATTCAAAGTGTGAGCAAATTATTAAAAAAAGGTAAAGATCATAATTATTTTTTGCAACTCAAAACACATTTCCTGTAAAATTTTATCTAGGCCAATACTATTTTTTATACTAAACAAGTAGAACTCAAATACTGTTCATTGAAATAAACTACTGAAGTACTTAAAAATGTAACAAATGAAATCATTTTATTTGCAAATTTCTCATGGTTACATCTGAGCTGTAAGGCAAAAGTTGAAAATTCTGCCCTTGTTTGCACAAAAAGAAAGTCTCATCTAAAAAATTATATAGCATCATCTAAAAATAATTTGATCATTCTCAGATTTGAAATACATGGTGAGACTTGTGTCTTTAGCTACAATGACTTTCTAGACCCTAAAGTGTCCTTCTGACAAATGTGCCAAAATCTGCAACACAGATTCCCAATTGCGTGCACTCCAGTGAGTTCAATTGTTTAGCAAAAGTACAGCAAAACCGATTGTTGGTGAGTGTAATGGCATTGGCTTTATGGCGTGTTCAAAACATATCAATCATTGTGGTTCAACTAGTACGTTGGGGCAGGCCAATGGGGGTCAAGGTTTAGCTTCAGCAGTTACAGTGTTTTCAAGTCATGTCAGAAAGAATGTATTTAAAATGCACATGAACATCAGCACAACTCATAATTATTTATGAGTTGAGGTAACTCTGGATTTCCTTAAGAGTTTCCGAGTTAAGTACGTGACGGTGAGAAAACATGTCAGAGGCAATGGATGCAGAGTCTGCCCTAGTGAAAAAACCCTACCAAAATGTATTTAAAATAGGCCTACATTCATTTCACACTAACTAAAAAGCCATTAATATACAGTAGAAAAAGTTCATCAAAGTTGTCCTTGGAAGAAGGTTTTTTTAACTTTGATGAAGGGTTTTGATCCGCTTCAAATGTTGACTGTTCACAGACATACTGACATAAATATTTTAATTATACTTTATTTGCAGTTCTTCTTTATTGCACAATGCATATTTCTTAATATTAAGCCTAAAATGTGTTTAATATCACTATTAGTAAGGATAGTATGATCACTGTATAATTTGAATGCAAGATATATATAGATGTACTAAAGTATACTTGCAATAGTTCCACTTTAGCATAATCAAATGTACTTAAGTATATCTTTAGTTGGACCTCAACACAAAAATACTTGTTCCAGTTTAGCAGACTTTAAGTATACCAATTTAGTTTACTAAAAGTACAATTGCAGGGTATTTATATTAAGTACATGCAAATGTAAATGCACTGCAATTGTAGTACACTTAGCATAAAATAAATGTATTTCAAATAGATTTTAGTATACTTATTTTTCACTAGGGTAGATTTCTATAGATATTGATTCTACAGGCATAGTTTCTATAGAAATTATTTGCAATGTTCTACATAAAACCTCATGACTGTGTCATAATTCATCACACCTTTTGATAACACTGAATAGATAAACAGACAAACATTGTGGATTTTATGTCAATTATGTAATTTAGGTAATGTAAATGTATTTTCTAATGTGGCATCTGTAGCCTGTGTAACTATTTCAGCAACAAGGTTGATTTGAAACATGTATCTTGCATTGTTTGCTTTTGAATGAACTGATTGTTAAAAGTACTAAACTAAAAGAAGAACATTCTGTTGTGTTTTGGTGATTAAACCAAATGTTCTCATTACATATTACAGTGATCTTGTGTTTTGAAACAGTGATTATGTAGAATGAAAATATGTAAAACTAGAACGAAAGCATGAGATCAGGTTTTGAAACAATGACTAGCTGTGTTAGATGTGTGATCAGTTTGGAGTTTTGTACTAAGAGTTTTGAAAATGTACACCTGACTTGTGAAAATAGGACCAAAGCAAATTAAAAACAAACAAACTGTAGTACAAGCCTGTTGTATCGGACCCTGTTTGAATAATGGCCAAAACTTTACTGAATAAACTTTATGAAGTTTATTGTACATCACACAAAACATGAAGCATACGTTTTCACTCCAGAAAATCACCATTAGAGCTGAATAAATCAGTACAAGAAGTGCACATTAAAGTCTTTTATCTATAAACACTCTCTCCCTTGTATTATCATCAACATACACAGCGAATTACACAAAAACACTCGTTACAACTAACAGTAAACAAATATATACAGACCTTGTGTCTTTTCGGGGGTACTTAATAAACTGGTAAACTTTATAGCTGTAAAACAACTCCGATGTACTATAATAAAGTGCGCATTTTCCCTTTCTGCCATGACCAGAATTGCTCCGGAGAGGATCACAAACAGTTTTTACCATAGGTTTGTACTAACCTATGATCCATCCTGGAGTAATAACTTCAACCACGGTGTCCACAGTGACTCAGATGGCTGGAGTCTATGAAACCTTGTATGTTCGTTGGTACATCCAACAACAGAACATTTGTAATGTTTTTTTGTTTGTTTTGGAACAGACGTATATCTCTAGCTGATACAGCAAATAAACAGAAATGGCGGACTCTGTGATTCTCACTCAGGGAGGTATCTATGCTAACAGGGCAGATCGCCACCAATTATGGGCGGGGTTTCCCTACCGATAGGAGGAGTAGGGGGAAATATAAAACAGCATGTTCTGAGAGATTGAAAATGATAAATGGGGATTATAAAAAAAAGTATTGGGTGGATTTTTACCATTATAGGCTGGTTGTTTACACACACTGTGTACATCCATCTGTGTTAAAACACCTTATAAAAGTGAATTTTGCATAATAGGTCCCCTTTAATGCTAACATATTCATACTAAAAGGCAAAAAAAAAAAAAAAAAAAAAAAAAAAGCACCATCAAACCATCCTACAGAGTATTTGTAATTAAATGTTTACAATGTCATAAAACTCCAGAACTGTATTTCAACAAAACATGGAGTGTGTAGTAGGACTGACTCACCTCTGCTTTTCACACTAGTCATGTGCTAAAACAGAAGAGTGATTTCTGTCACCTTCATTTAACACTTTGTTATCTGACAAACACTTTCTGTATTTCATCACGTTCTGCTGGGCTCACATTTACAAGGAAATCATTGTCTTCTCACCCATCGTGATGCACTTTTATATTTTTGGAATTATGTTAAAGGAACAACATCGGTCTTGTGCCTATGAACACAAAATTAATTAACACGACCTGACACTGAATGAGTCATCCTCGCACTTAGCAGACTCCAGATCACAAACGCCCATACACAGATAATGGGGAACGACCCCATGATCTTAACAGAGTGTTAGAAAAATCTCTTCAGGGATGACAGAAGGTTTGAGAGGTTCAGGAAGAGACAGTGTGCAATTTGCAGTGCTGAAAACTGGAACCCAGAGATGATTTGTTAAAGGAATAGTTTGTCCAAAAAAGAAAATTCTGTCATAATTTTGTCATGTCACTTCAAACTTGAATGATATTCTTCAAGCTGAATTTTTCAACTCTCAATTATTCTGCCATTAAAATCAGCATGAAATGAAAAATCACATTTTCTAAATGCATGTTATTGATCTTATTTTGAACGATTCATCCATGCATTCCATTTTTAAAATATTTTTGACCTTATAAATTTTCATTAAAATATCTACTCAATCTAAAATCTTTTCTCTACACATTTCTTACAATCGATTACAAACTCGCATTTAGATCTGCCTCCATCCAATTAACACTCGATAAATACACTGAACAAAATTATAAACGCAACACTTTTTTTGCCCCCATTTTTCATGAGCTGAACTCAAAGATCCAAAGGCCTGTACACACCGGGACGAATATTGTGCGCAATTATCGCCGACGTTTAACGTTTCGGGACTAAACAAAGGGCGCTAATGTGAGTGTGCACACTGTTTTTTACAGTTTTTTTATGATTGTTTACACACTAAAATAAAAATTTCCACACATTTTGCAAAATTCTACTCCAATCAGCAAAACACCTCCACAGATTTGCACAACATTACACACAATGTCTGCTTAACCCTTTTCGCAAAACATTACACACAGTGATTTGTAAAACTCTACACACATTTTCACACCTTAGACACAGATAAGGATTGTGAGGTTACTTCCTTGTCATTACAAAGCCCCGGATTGCCAATGACCACACTAATGAACGAATTGGATAATCACATCCACCAGGTGTGGAAGCACACATGTGCTATTTTGAAAACGCAGCACTCAGGTGTGCTATGAAAGGCAGCAGGTGAGTTCACCTGTCTTCAACAAAAATGGAAGGAGCTAGAAGAAGAAGAAGAAGAAGAAGAAGAAGAAGAAGAAGAGTGATAATGAGAGGGGGAGCTCAAAGAGGAGATGAAAGAGGTAGAGGAAGAGGAGAAGGAGGTAGAGGAGGAGGCCCAGGTAGAGGAAGAGGAGAAGGAGATAGAGGAAGAGGCCTAGGTAGAGGAAGAGGAGAAGAAGGAGATAGAGGAAGAGGCCTAGGTAGAGGAAGAGGAGAAGAAGGAGATAGAGGAAGAGGCCTTGGTAGAGGAAGAGGAGAAGAAGGAGGTAGAGGAAGAGGCCTAGATAGAGGAAATGGTAGAGAAGGACTTGAAGAGTTGATAGAACCTGAACAAAGAAGACGAGGACCAAATTTGACTCAAGAAATCCGTGCAACACTTATTGAACATGTTATCAACCATGGACTGACACTGATGGAAGCTGGACAAAGTTCAACCAAATCTCAGCAGAAATACTGTTGCGTCGGTAATTCGGACATTTCATCGAGAAAACAGGTAAGCTAACCACACAGTACATTGAAACTGAAGCTTGCTGTACTTATCATCAATATTGTTTACTGTGACATTTGACAGTAGGCTGCATGTGTATTTATATATATATATATATATATATATATATATATATATATATATATATATATATATATATTATTTTTTTTTTTACATAGAATTGAGGGTCGAGGACACCAAGGTGGAAGGGGCCTTATGTTCACTCGTGCACAAGAGGCCGCCATTGTGAACATGGTTTTGACCAATAATTGTATCAGGCTGCGAGAAATCCAAGCCAATATCATCAATGATGACCATATTTTCAATAACATCCAACGAGTCTCTCTGTCGAATTCTCAAGAAAAATCAAATATACATGAAGCAACTGTATCGGGTACCATTTGACAGAAATTCAGAGAGAGTGAAACATCTGCGCAATGAGTATGTGGAGGTATGTATTGTTCATCCTACTATGGTGTGGTATTGTGCACTGCTCATAATGTTCTGCCACAAAAAATACTGTGCAATAGATATTGAATAGCATCCTATTGTCTTTTACTGTGTTTCAGAGAGTCTTGCAAATGGATGCTGCAGAAATTCAACATGAATTTATATATGTAGATGAGGCTGGATTTAACACTCTGAGGTCTGAGGGTATCGCCGGCGATACCACCGCGGTTTTTTTCTTACCAGTGTGAAAGAGACTCAAAATACTCCGTTAATGTTGCACATACAATTAAGAGTTATACACCATTTTAATCTGTGGAATATCTTCTTTTATTTGTGTACACTCAGAGTAAAAACAAAATGTTGTGCTTTTTGTAAAATAAAGAAAACTAACATGATGCATGATCTCTCGTCTCCCTCTGAAGGAAGTCCAATCTGATAGTTCTCAGAAAATGATCTGTAACTTAGTGAATACTAATCACAAAAAAATTAGACTTATGTCTAAAAAAACGTTGAAATGTCAGGTTTTAAATCGTGTAAGTCAAATCGAAAACAAACATTCTGTGTTTATGTAATCTGTATGAAAAGAGAGCCATGTCAGAAATCAGTGATTCAGCTCATTATCTGCTAATGCGGCCACGCCCACGGAGCCAGCGCTATTCAGACGCAAATTCTGAGTCAATACATGCATTCATCATCTCAATCGTGTATTTATTGTCTTGAAGTGTTTTGAATAGCCATAGTTAGCGATCTCTGGCCTCTGTTAGTTCAGTTATTTCCTGGATTGCCTATTCTTCTTTAGCATTGGCATTTGTGGACTAAAAGTGCACAGAGCGCCCTCTGGCTGCAAGTATGAATTGTAAACGCAGTATCCAGCGTTCACAGTGACGACAATAAATAATGAATAAATACTCCTCTGTATAGAAAATTGACATAAAAAATTGCATGCTTTTAAGCTAAAAGCCTATATGAAATGCCATAGAGGTAACATAATTGTTCAGACACTTTGCATCACAGAAATACATTATATTTTAAAGAATATAATAGAATACCATTATTTTAAATTGTAATAATATTTCACAGTATTGCTGTTTTTTCTCTATGTTTGATTTACACCATGATGAGATTTGAATCATGATCACAGAGTGTTTTTTCACAGCCTACCTGACTGAAAGGCCTCATTAATATGCAAGTCATTTCAGGTCATTATTATGTGATTCTTTTGTCTTCTCAGGTGAGAATCACCCATTATACATGAGGATTCACGCCTCCATGCATACTGTGTTTCTTGACCAAAGATGTTTTAGAAAATTTAAATCTCTCTATTGTTTTATATGAACAAGCAGGCAGCATAATTTTTACCTCATTTTGAAGCAAAAACTCTAGTCTACAACCTCAAATACCCAGAAGTCTTGTGAACAAAGATTTAATATATATATTTTGGCTTTATTTCAGTGACTTAAGTTTTTTGTTTTTTCAATAACCACGCATAAACGTTATTCCTTCAAAAACACAAACATGTACATACATGTTCCTCACATATTATTGTAGCCTAAAAAAAGCACAAATGTCAGGGCATGTCAAAACTTTTCCAAGGCCCCAAAAATCCTCAGACCCCTGAGGGTTAACCTTGGTAAAACAAGAAGAGGGAGAAATGTAATTGGACACAGGGCAATCACCAATGTGCCAGAGCAGCGAGGGGGTAACATCACCCTTAGCGCTGCTATTACACAAAATGGGGTCCTCCACCACCATGCAATTCTGGGATCCTATAATGCAAATCTAATACTTGCATTTCTTGACAGATTGCACAAGATTGTCACAGCATTAAACCAGCATTAAACCAAATGACCATTGTCATTTGGGACAATGTCTCATTCCATCAGGCTGCTCTGGTCCAGAATTGGTTCCATGAGCACCCTGAATTTAAAGTCTTATACCTTCCCCCATACTCCCCCTTCCTGAATCCAATATAAGAGTTTTTTTCAGCATGGCGGTGGAAGGTATACGACCTGTGGCCCTATGACCGTTTGCCCCTCATTCAGGCCATGGAGCAGGCCTGTGATCATATCGAAGCAGCTTCTGTGCAGGGGTGGATTCGTCACACGAGGCGATTCTTCCAACGGTGCCTTGCCAATGAAGACATAGCCTGTGATGTGGATGAAATCTTATGGCCTGATCCAGCCAGACAGAGAGATGATGAATAGTTACAGTATTCTTGTTGCTTTTACAGTAGTTTTTCTTCAGAGTCAAAGTGTATGTACTTCATGCAGTAATTTTTATTTGTCTACAGATTTTATTTGTTTCATTGATTTCATTGTTGGTTGATTACTGTAACTGATTATGGTAAGAAATACTGTAAGTATTGAAATAAATACTTGAAATATTCAGTCTGCAGCATCAGTGTTGTGCAGTGCCTGGTAAGTTTATAGTAGGCCTATTTGTGTACATTCTCCCTATATCTCAAACTAATCATGAAGAATGTTGTGGCTTTGTCACTATTTTTTTTTTTTTTTTTTTTTTTTTCATCTAAATTATCTCTTACATAATGTCTGGCCAAAAATCTAGCACATGCTATTTCCTAAAATTAGTTTTTTTACAAATGTGTTTTTTATTTATCACAGCAGTGTGAAACTGGCTGCAATAGTGTCTGATCATTGAGGACTGTGTTGGTTAAATGAAAACTAATAGCATTTTCAAAAATATGTGTATATGTTTTGACTGAAGTGTGTCATTTTGCAAACAATCTAGGAGTTATGCAAATTGAGTGTGGTGTTTGGATAATTGTGATTATATTTTGAAAAAATAACCTGGTTTTCAAAATTGCGTGTAAACAATTGAAAAAAAACTGTAAAAAAACGCCTCGGGTTCGTTTTTTTTGGTTTGACGCGCCGCGTTAAAAACTGACCGACCAATGAGAGTGGCGCTTTTGTTCACGTGCCTGGAGCTGCTGAAGTTACAGTAAAACACGACTTGGTGGCGCTCAAGCACAAAACGGTCTTGCCGAGCACACATTGATACCAAGACGATGAAGAGAAAGTAAGTAGACGAGGAAGACCCCTACAAACTATCCCTGCGTCTCAAACAACTCCCTAGCTTACTAGGTCGTATCATACCATGTAAATGAATGTGGCAGACTCCCTGATCAGTGCCCTGAATACTGAACTAGGGAGCTGATTGAGACGCACGCAAATGGGTGCTCTGCCAATTTTTGGCCACACCAATAGATGTGTATTATTTCTGTATTTTTACTGTTTGTTTTCTTTTACATTCAAGAAATATAGTTGAGAATGTCTATTTCATAAATATGTTTATTTGCGCTAGCGTTTCTGACTACTATCTCTCATATGTCATATATATGCCATTTAATATCTGCATTTTTATCTTATTTAACTTTATTAATATCATAAATATGTTTATTTGCACTACCATTAAGCACAAGCACCACATACTGTCAGGGAGTGAATTTGCACGTTTACTCTGCGCATCGCCAGTGAAAATCGCTTGGGTATGAACACAAAAAACGTCTCGAAAAGCGCTGGTGATAAACGCGTGCAATATTCGTCCTTAAGGCCTTAAGACTTTTTCTATGTACAGAAAAGGCCTATTTCTCTCAAATATTGTTCACAAATCTGTTTAAATCTGTGTTAGTGAGCACTTCTCCTTTGCTGAGATAATCCATCCACCTCACAGGTGTGGCATATCAAGATGCTGATTAGACAGCATGATTATTGCACATGTGTGCCTTAAGCTGGCCACAATAAAAGGCCACTCTAAAATGTGCAGTTTTACTGTATAGAGGGTATGCACGTGACGTTGCCGTCGACCGTTATGACTGCTGTTACGCCCACTGAGTGGCAAAAGACTGAGTGGCAGCATTGGTTTTTAGTGTGAATGCAGCGAAAAACACTCAAAACACATCCAAAATGGGAATGAGCTTTGTGATTGACTGTACAAATAGCTTTGACACAAAATCTGAGGTAGCCTATATATTTAAAGACTGCCGAAAGCTACAGAAGAAAGAAGCAAATGGATTGCTGCAACAGAAACAATTGGACTCCAGGCAGAGAAACATGGATTTGCAGTTATTATTTTGTGTTAAAATGTTGGATTTTGAGGTAAAATCATATCGTATATATTGTATTGTTATATATTATGTTGACAAATTATCAATAAAATATTTACCATCTTATATTCTACATAATTGAGTGTTTTTAAACAAACACTAACAAAAACTATACAAGTTTTAGGGCTGGACAATATGACATATATATATATATATATATACACACACACACATAACATTGATAAAAGTGATTACTAGGATTTAAACCTACTTATATTGTAGTTACATAAAATATTCACAGGCAGATTGCTTTATATATTTCCCCGGCATCGAAATCAGGCACATATAAATGTCAGGAAACACATCGCGTTTTCGTAGTTTCCCCTATTAAATCCAGTCATGCCGCAGGTTCTTTTGCCACTCAGTCCAACTGAGGGAGTGCGTTCCGGCGTGAAAGTGACATCGATGCATACCCTCTATTGGGGGGGTCCGGGGGGGGTCCGAAAACCAGTCAGTATCTGGTGTGACCACCATTTCCTCACGCAGTGCAACACATCTCCTTCGCAAAGAGTTGATCAGGTTGTTGATTGTGGCCTGTGGAATGTTGGTCCACTCCTCTTCAATGGCTGTGCGAAGTTGCTGGATTTTGGCAGGAACTGGAACACGCTGTCATGTACGCCGATCCAGAGCATCTCAAACATGCTCAATGGGTGACATGTCCGGTGAGTATGCTGGCCATGCAAGAACTGGGATGTTTTCAGCTTCCAGGAATTGTGTACAGATCCTTGCAACATGGGACCATGCATTATCATGCTGCAACATGAGGTGATGGTCATGGATGAATGGCACAACAATGGGCCTCAGGATCTCGTCACGGTGGGATTCAAAACGCCATCAATAAAATGCACCTGTGTTCGTTGTCCATAACATACGCCTGCCCATGGGCGACATTTGACTCTCGAGTTAGGGGGGGCAAGAAATTTTTTTTTATTTATTTATTTTTTTTTTTGCAGGTAAATGTCTTTTTGTACCTTCATCAGCAAATTATTCGCAGAAGTTTTAAGCAAACAAGTTTGTTTGCTTTTTCTTTTTTTACTCATTTATTTAATAATTCACTTCATTTTATTATCACGGGAAATGACGCGGACGATATCTGAATCAGTGTCCATCATTTTAAAGAAAAATGTCACGTCGCAATACTGAATATATTTCCATTTTAAACCATGAAGCCGAGCCAGTTGATATCACACAAACAATATGCAAATTTTGCGTTAGAGTTATGCGGGTGAAGTCTCACTAGAGAACAGTAGTGGCTTCTGGCCATAAATATAGGTTGGGCAGATTCTGGGTCTAAGCGCTAGTTTATGATAGCCATTTTGTAAGCTTTATATTCTAATCGCTGAACACATCAGACACACTTTTGGCAGAATTCTAATGTCCTTGCGTTATTCAGCCTGAGGGTGGCACTCTAATGATGATTGACAGACTTTAGTACACACAACACACAGAATCTTAGAACTGTATTTATTGCTTCCAAATTTTGTTTTAGAATATTGTTTTAGAATAGTTATGTAGGAATTTGAGTAAGGAAAAAAGTCATGTCTATTTTCAGAACAAACATAAACAACAGAACTACTATAAAAGCTATTAAATGAGCACGTTTAAATTAAAGCGTTTATACTCTCATTAATTTGATACGCTACTCCACATAGGAAGAACAGATATGCCAAACAGTTACTGACCTGAAGCAGACACATCTGAAGCAGAATGATATCGTCTTGATCTGGAGCGAGGTGTACGTGAGGTGTAATTTAACGTGGAAATAAGCGGGGCAGCCAGAAATCTGCCACAATGGCTCTATGAGAGGGTGCTGCAGTTCCATTTTACACCACAGATTTACATAGGAAAGTTGTGTGGCGCTGTAGAGTTGGGAAGGGCTCTGAGACCGGCTGCCCCGCTTAGTATTATGAATACATGCCTGTCGAATCCATGCTCTTCATTTTAATATATCCTGCTCACTTTACGAAAGAAAACCGGGATTCATCAATGAAGAGAACACCTCTCCAAAGTGCCAGGCGCCATCGAATGTGAGCATTTGCCCACTCAAGTTAGTTACGACGACGAACTGCAGTCAGGTCGAGACCCCGATGAGGATGACGCGCATGCAGATGAGCTTCCCTGAGACGGTTTCTGACAGTTTGTGCAGAAATTCTTTGGTTATGCAAACCGATTGTTGCAGCAGCTGTCCGGGTGGCTGGTCTCAGATGATCTTTGAGGTGAAGATACTGGATGTGGAGGTCCTGGGCTGGTGTGGCTACACTTGGTCTGCGGTTGTAAGGCCAGTTGGATGTACTGCCAAATTCTCTGAAACGCCTTTGGAGACAGCTTATGGTAGAGAAATGAACATTCAATTCACGGGCAACAGCTCTGGTTGACATTCCTGCAGTCAGCATGCCAATTGCACACTCCCTCAAAACTTGCAACATCTGTGGCATTGTGCTGTGAGATAAAACTGCAAATTTTAGAGTGGCCTTTTATTGTGGCCAGCCTAAGGCACACCTATGTAATAATCATGCTGTCTAAACAGCATCTTGATATGCCACACCTGTGAGGTGGATGAATTATCTCGGCAAAGGATAAGTGCTCACTAACAAAGATTTAGAAAGATTTGTGAACAATATTTGAAAGAAATAGGTATTTTGTGTACATAAAAGAAGTCTTAGATCTTTGAGTTCAGCTCATAAAAAAAGGGGGCAAAAACAAAAGTGTTGCATTTATAATTTTGTTCAGTGTAGAACCAACTATATATTTGTTTTCAATTATATGTTTCACTCAAATGTACATCACAATAAAAAAAAAAAAAAAAAAGATCTGTTGCTATTTTCAATACATTGTGACTTCAACAGCTCACTGGAGGGAAACTTATCAGTGAATGATAACTTAAATTATGGTCTGTTACTCATGACCAACATATGCTTACTTCAGAAGACAGAACCCTCATGCTATTTCCTCCTTTTTAAAGCTTGAAAGCCTCAGTCACCATTTATTGTGACTGCATAGAAAAGAAAAACCAGGAAATTATTTTTAAAAAATCCTTTTATATTACACAGAAGAAAGAAAGTCATACAGGTTTGGAACGACATGAATAAATGACGACAGAATTTTCTTTTCTTTTTTTCTGTGAACTACCACTGTGAAGTGAGGAGAGACTGAATACAGAGTCTGTCTCTGCCTTCATAACAGCTGTTTTAACAGAGAACTGCACCAGACTGCATCAGTGAACTCATCTTTCCCACCTACACTCCATCAGGACTTCAGAGAACCGAGGATGTTAGCTACAGTCACACACAATAAGACACACAAACATGCTCCTAGAGCTGCATAATAAGTTCTAATGAAATAAACATAACAAATCACCTATTAGAGTAGCTAAATGAGGGGTGGTGGGGGCTTAGTAGACATTCTGATTACTCTCTGAAATTTTCCATGTTGCCTCAATCATATCGCCAGTCATTTTACTGTTTATCCAGTTAACCCATGATGCTCCTTCTATGATTTAGCAAATTGCTGCAGATTTCATTGAAATTCACCAATGAATCTGTCTTAAAGGCATAGCACACACAAAAAAATGAAAATTCTGTTATCATTTACTCACCCACTGTTAGATTTTCTTTATCTGTCAGTGCCCTCAAATATTCTCAGCCACAGAAAGAAATGAACACAAACACATAGTTCATTGTTCAAGCTTCTTCAAAGTTTATTGTTCAAGTGTCGGCTTATATACATTTGTGAACAATGGTAAAGGTGATTTCCCTCTTCTCTCATTATCTCATAATGACATTTGTCTCCCCCATACATTACATTTGTCACCTTTGTACAAAAAACACAGAGAATGAATCACTTAAATGATCATTGTATGTACACAAAAGTGATCTGCTACCTTTGTTCTATCTCTGTTGCAGTACTTACATGAGAATGGAGTTGTTCACAGAGACCTCAAACCAGAAAATCTCCTCTATGCTGACTTGTCAATAGATGCACCTCTTAAGATTGGTAACGAACTGTATACTCATACATTTAATCCATTATGTCTTTGATGTGGGAAAAATGAGACTGAATAGTGAGTTCTTCACTCTTCAGGTTTTTATTGATTCAATTTTTCTGTAATGTCCACAGCGGACTTTGGCCTTTCTAAAATAATTGATGAGCAAGTGACGATGAAGACAGTATGTGGGACCCCCGGCTACTGCGGTGAGTCAGAATTTAAGATAACACATTATTTGTATTTTGATTTACCCACCCTATTACTTATTTCCTTATTTTTAGATAAACACGTACCTCTAAAATAAATAATTTAGGTGTCCACAAGCAAGCAAATTCCAGTGAATGATTTATAAAGTTTTATAAGCCAATTAATTTGCAATCATTTGCCTCTATTCTCACATCCACTCAGCTCCTGAGATCCTCAGAGGAAACGCTTATGGTCCTGAGGTTGACATGTGGTCCGTGGGAGTCATCCTTTATATTTTGTGAGTATTACATTTACATTAAAGAGGTCATGAACTGCGTTGGTTTATTGTTTTATAATGTTTCCTGGGGTGCACTTATAATGTTAGTATGCTTTTTACATCCAAAATTGTCAAAATTTATAAACCTACCTTGATTTTAGCCTCTGGTTTGAACGCTCCGTTTTGAGGGGCATGTCTGCTGTAAGACTTCAGTGTAAACGCCCACTGCTGTGATTGGCTGACATCTTTGCATATGAAATGGCCAAGTATTACTCTCTCTTTTAGTGCGTTTTTACTATTACAGCTCTCAAGGTTAACTAATCGTGAAAAGTGTTGCATTACATTTAGATCTATGGCATTATATTTAGATCGTGGCATGAAAGGCTGCAGAGATGAACACTGTGTAGCCGATCACAGACATGTTGAGTGAATGAAAGCAGTGATCTCGTCATTGAAACTCAATTTCTGCACACTAACAAATGACACACAGACAAAGATCATCTGACTGTACATGAATCATTAATATCAGATCAGGCATTAGAATTAACCTAGTTACTGACATTGTTGCGTTACTGTCGAGTCCAGGTCCTGCACAATATTTTGTAATCCTCAACGGCATGTTTGCTTGGTAGCTCGATCTGGTTTAGCACCACATAGGCCTATGTTACTTAGGCCAAAGAATATACATTAACAAGAAGCGACACTTAATAGAAAGTTCCATTGAAACACCGCGCCCAGCAGCAGCCCTGCGTTTCCGCCATTTTGTGGTGAAAGCGAGTCGGCAGTCCAATAGTTTCTATCAGCTGCTTTGTTTTAAAAAAAAACAACAACAAAAAAAACGTACATTAAAGCTGAAATCCAACCTGAATGATGACAACACAGAATAAAATACTATCACTAGTGATCATCAAATCCTTTTTACAGTTTATTTTACACACCTGGGGCCCTATAATACACCCGGCGCAATGCGACGCAAGGCGCAGCGCAAGTGTGTTTGCTAGTTTGCGTCCGGCGCCGTTCGCGTTTTCCCGTTCAGCGCCATGTCCTTAAATAAGTAAATGCATTTGCGCCAGTTAGTGCGCCCATGGGCGTGCTGGTCTAAAAAAGAGGTGTGTTCAGGCGCATTGCTATTTTAAGGAGCTGAAAATAGACTGCGCCATAGACCAACTCAAACCTGGTCTAAAGTCTAAAGTCAATGGCGCAATATTTTTTTGTTAGAGCGCGTTGGTAGAAACTGCGCCTCTGGGCGCGTCCACAGTGCGCGTTGACTTTGCTTATTACACACAGGGATGCGCATCACACAAACATGCCAAATATTAAAAACAAAAGGATTACAGTGTAAAAGAATATTATTGTGTAGGCTACATAAATATAAAAATGTAATGATGAATAGTCATTGCGTGTATTAGAATTAGGCTACCTATTTTCAATTCAGCCTATTACTACTTATAACGGACACAATCACTGCTAATTCATCCCACGCCTTCTTCACCTCGGGAAGCTTTGGTGGATTCCTGCTTGTCCCGTAGATGATCTGCTCGTGCGCGAAGTTAAAGAGCGCGAGCAGATCATCTACGGGACAAGCGGTTTCTTTGCTTGAAAAGCATTCAGCTTTTCCGCCAACAAATTCCGCCATGTAAATAGCAATCCACCATGGCGCGAGCGCATCTCGCTCTTAAAGGGAATGGGAGATGACACTCTGATTGGTTTATTGAACGTTACGCCCATTACTCATTAAGAGAATAGGGACAACCCATTTCAAAAATGCGCCCCGGCGCACGGACCGTTTTTCCGTCGTTAAAATAGCAAAAGTGGATTTGGACCATAGACTGTAAAAAAATATGGACGTAGTGTCCGTGACGTCACCCATAGATTTCTGAACAGCAGTTTTGACGTGTAAATGAGGCCGCGGCCATCTTAGCTGCGCGTCACCGCACGTCACTCCCGGATAACTGAAAATGGGCAAAGAGGCGGGGAGGTGGTTTGAGCTGATGTGACTGGTTGCTGAAACCACGCCCGCCTAGCTCGACGTGACCATGTTAGCAAGCAAAGGAGCTATCTATCTAGATACTATCTAAATTATTAATGAAGATAAGTTTTATCATCAGAAAGTTATAAAGGTTTACTGTCAATCTATGGTGTTTTTTTAAGATATAGATGCTCCAACACCAGTAATTTGTGTTGGGTGTGCCAATAACAACATGGAAAATCAAAATGGGACTTCATACCTTTATAATAGAGATCGCGAGATGAATCCAATCTGTGGCACTTGGGTAAAATATAAATGTCCATTGCAAAACAAAAAACAGTACTTTTTGTCCATGAAATATTGATATATTATCCATTGTTTGCATAACATTTCTTCTGAATGATCTGCTCTCTGTCATCGTTCTTCAAGAAATAATGCAATCTGAGCAGCGTTTATGTTGTAAAACTGTATACGATCATATCTAACAAACAAATGAGCCCGTGTCCAAAGTATATTTTTTCAAAATAGTGCAGCAGTTTTAGTTATAATATCCAAGCAGTGCTGTCAGAGTTGTATATCCTCCTGGTATTGTCATTGTAGTAAATCTCACAAACAAAACTTTTAGCCAATGCCACAATCCAACAAAGTGTGTTCTGTTTCTTCCGCATGCATGCACATCTACACAGACACACATCAGTCTTGAATATTATGCAGCAAGCCATATTTTATAATTGTATAAAATAATTAAGCACAAATACGGCTGAGATGCCAAATTCAGCGGCTGGAATTAGCTGAGGTAAAGTGAGTAACGGCTCACAGACAGCAGCGGCATCTACCTGTCACTCAAAAGTGACCACGCCCTTAATTATGCAGAACTTTAAGGCTTAATATAATTTAAAATAATGAGTTAGAAAAAAATTCACCCCCCTCACAGTTGTCATGAAGGGCAAAATTAGCAGTATAGACCAAAACCACAATTTGAACCAACTTGTAAACATGTTTTTTTCTGCTGTATACTTGGCCAATTTAACATGGGACTCAATGAGATTCTGCTCTCTTTTGGAGCCTGTCCCTAGCGGCCAGTCGATGAATTGCAGTTTAAGTCACTTCCGTATTGGCTTCACGAGAGACTGGGGGAGGTTGCCGCTTGATTTGGACACGCCCTGAGTGCACCTGCGCCGTGCGCTTTACACTTTGCGTTTAGATCGTTAAAATAGGGCCCTTTGTGTTTAAGTCTTCCACTTTTTTCACAAAACCTTTGCTCTCTAGTCAGTTTGGGTTAAAAATCTTCAAGTTTAAGTGTTAGTATTATAAACACTGAATTAATAACAACATATGAAATTAAATTAAGAACATGCATCAGAAAAATTGGGAATGTTGGACAATAAACAACTTGATTTTGCAGTGTTGTCTAATGTCCGTTAAATCTCTTGTATTTGACCAGAAAGAACACACATGAATGACTGTAACTATATGTTACTGCCTCTGAAATAAAGCAACATGCAGCATAACATTGATGTTTTCTGGCTCATCCTGGACTGAAGCACAGGCTCTACTCTCCAGCACGATGGTGACCCATAAAACACCCGATAGAAACACTGGTTCTGGTCTCTAAATTGTTTAATATCAGTTGTAATTTAAAATACCAAAACTTCTGCAGTGCTGTAATAGAATAGTGCACCAAGAATCAGCGTATGAATCTCAACAAAAAAACAAACAAAAACAACAAGAAACTCAGATCAACTCACAATGTTACAAAACAAGCTACTAAAGTCACAAAAAAGCTTTGTTGATTGACCTTTTTTTTTTTACTCTTTTCAAAGTGAAGGTATTTGATTGTAATAATTCAGGAAATACCTGTAAAATAACAGGGATTTTCGGTTTATTTAAATTAGGATATTTTACTTTAATTCTACAGGGTTTTTTGGCTGCCATTCATTTGACCGTTTTACCATTTAACTGTTTTGTTACTGTTTAATTTTTGTAATTTTACATTTGTACATTTCCCTGATTACCGCTAAATCGCCATCACCTGCTTTCAAATGGAGCGGCATTTAATAGACAAAGCCGTAGATCACTGACAAGCTACGCAATATCGCGTTCATTATCGAAGGCGATTCATCTGCGATATGAACGCGATATTGCGTGGCTTGTCAGTGATCTACGGTTCTGTTTATTAAATGCCGCTCCATTTGAAAGCAGGTGATGGCGATTTAGCGGCAATCAGGGAACCGGCTTTACTGACGAAATGCGCGTGACAATCTCACGCGATATATCGCCCAGCCCTACTTACTAGTATGGTAGGGTACAAAATTGTGTTAAAAATCAGTTAAGCCTTTGGGAACTATATAACAGCACTTTAGTTGAGACACATAAATTTAGCTCATGCATGTGCTGAATTTGAGTAGCAGATATGGGCAAGACAAAAGCTCTCTCACAAACCTAAGAGAAGAAGGCTATGGCTACAAGATATTTCCAAGACACTAAAAGTTCCTAGAAACACAGTTGGCAGCATTGTTTGTAAGTTTAAAATGCATGGTACCATAGCAAACTCTCTAGCATGGAAGAAAACGTCTCGGTTACGTATGTAACCCTCGTTCCCTGAAGGAGGGAACGGAGACGTACGTCAGTAGTGACCGACGAATTGGGATATCGCTTAGAGAGCCCTATCATCTTCGTGTAAACTAAAACAAGCCAATGGAATTGGCGTGCGATATTTGCATAATGCGCACCGCCCCCGACAGGTGTATATAAATAGGAAGCAGATGCAATCGCACTCTGTTTTTCGCTGAGGAGACAACTGGTGTCCGCACTACAGCGAGGGTACAGAAACTGTGGCGACGGGACGTACGTCTCCGTTCCCTCCTTCAGGGAACGAGGGTTACATACGTAACCGAGACGTTCCCTTTCAGTCGGTCACGTTCGACGTACGTCAGTAGTGACCGACGAATTGGGATCCCAACTAAAGCGCCACAGTTACGAAACCCCTTCCAGTGCCCAGCACAAGCTCAGCCGCCCATAGCACCGGCTGGCGGTGAAGGGGGCGAGCTTACACCGAGAGAGTCTACTGCTGTCTAACCACTACCCACTAAGTAAACTAGACACACTGGGGAAGCGAACCCGTAAGGGACGCTGCGGAAACCACTACCTACCCAATGGGGGAGGAGTTTACGTGGGAATACACACATGGACTGGCCCGGGGGGGCAGTACGCATATGGAGTCCCTGGGATGGCTCCACCTGGTTAGGGGGAGACTCATCTGACAGGTGACAGCAGAGCTGGCTCTGCTAAGGAAAGACACGGACTCGATCCGTAGGGAGTTTTAAACCGTGGAGAATACACATATGGGACCGCTCACGTAGAGGGGTCACGACATATGGGCCCCAGCCAACAGACAGCGTCAGCGACGGATGTAGGCCTGGCATCAGACACTCCGCAATGTCCGAGCCGAAGGGGGAGGCGGAGGAACTCGACAGGGTTCGCCAAGCGGGGAACGCGACTGGAGTGAAAGTATGCACGTATCCGGCCAGTGGCGGGAATGGCATTGCAAGCCGACACTTAGAGTGGGTACAACACGTCTACCGACTAGTGGATGTGAGTACACGTGAGGATACCGGCTCTACACGTAGGCTATAAAACCTAGCGAACGTGTTTGGTGTCGCCCAGCCCGCAGCTCTACAGATATCTGTCAGCGAGGCGCCATGAGCCAACGCCCAGGAAGAGGCTACCCCTCTGGTGGAGTGGGCTCTCAACCCGAGCGGGCAAGGCACGCCCTGGGATTCGTACGCCAAGGCGATGGCATCCACTATCCAGTGGGCCATCCTCTGCTTGGAGACAGCCTTTCCCTTCTGCTGGCCTCCGTAACAGATGAAGAGCTGATCTGAGGTCCTGAAGCTTCGCGTTCTGTCCACGTAAACGCGCAGAGCGCGGACGGGACAGAGCAAAGCTAGGGCTGGGTCTGCCTCCTCCGAGGGCAGCGCTTGCAGGTTCACTACCTGATCTCTGAAGGGAGTGGTAGGAACCTTGGGCACGTATCCAGGCCGGGGTCTCAGGATGACGTGAGAAGCACCGGGCCCGAATTCTAGGCACGTTTCGTCGACCGAAAATGCATGCAGATCCCCTACCCTCTTCAGGGAAGCCAATGCAACCAGAAGAACCGTCTTAAGAGACATTAGTTTCAGGTCGACTGATTGCAAAGGTTCGAAGGGATGACCCCGGAGAGCTGTGAGAACCAGGGTCAAATCCCAAGAGGGTACGGAGGAAGGGCGAGGAGGATTCAGTCTCCTGGCCCCCCTCAGGAATCTGACGATCAGATCGTGTTTCCCCAGGGACTTACCCTCAACTGCATGGTGATGTGCGGCAATGGCGGCAACATACACCTTGAGGGTGGAGGGAGACAGCCTTCGCTCCAACCCATCTTGCAGAAAGGAAAGCACGGATCCGACCGAACATGATCGGGGGTCCTCTCGGCGAGAGGCGCACCATTCGACGAACAGGTTCCACTTCAGCGCGTAGAGATTCCTAGTGGAAGGAGCTCTAGCGGAAGTGATGGTGTCTACGACCGCTTGCGGGAGATCACTCAGAACCTCCACATCCCGTCCAGGGACCACACGTGGAGGTTCCACAGATCGGGACGCGGGTGCCACAGGGTGCCCCGTCTCTGAGTCAGGGGGTCCTTCCTCAGAGGAATCGGCCAGGGAGGTGCTGTCACGAGGAGAATGAGGTCTGAGAATCAGGTCCGAGTGGGCCAGTACGGAGCCACTAACAGAACCTGCTCCCCGTCCTCCCTGACCTTGCACATGAGTTGTGCGAGAAGGCTCACTGGGGGAAACGCATGTTTGCGCAGACCCGGGGGCCAGCTGTGTGCCAGGGTATCCGTGCCGAGCGTGCCGCCGGTCAGGGAATAAAACCACTGGCGGAGGGCAGTTTCCGGGGAGGCAAGCAGGACTACCTGGGCCTCGCCGAAACGCTGCCAAATCAGCTGGACCGCCTGGGGGTGGAGCCGCCACTCGCCCGCAAGTAGATGCTGCCGTGACAGCTCGTCGGCTGCACGGTTGAGCACACCTGAGACACGAGTGGCCCGAAGGGACCTCAGATCCTTCTGACTCCACAACAAGAGATGGCGGGCGAGTTGCAACATGCTCCTTGAAGCGGGCCAGCGCAAGACGAACCGCTAGCAACTCGAGGCAATTGGTATGCCAATGCAGCTGAGGCCCCGTCCAAAGACCTGTCACTGCATGCCCGTTGTACGTGGCCCCCCATCCCGTGGCAGAGACATCTGTGGAGACCACAGCGTGCCTGGACACTCGTTCGAGGGGTACTCCGGCCCACAGGAACGAAGGGTCCAACCACCGGACAAGGGTGCGACGGCAGCTCGGTGTCACGGGGACACGGAGCGTGCCGCACTGCCACGCCCATCTCGGGACCCGGCCGCGGAGCCAGTGTTGAAGCGGTCTCATATGAAGCAATCCGAGCGGCGTTACCGCGGCTGCAGATGCCATATGCCCCAGGAGCCTCTGAAAATCTTTCAGTGGAGCCGCTGTCCTGCACTTGAGCGAGCTCAGGCAGTTCAACACCGACTGGACGCGCACCTCGGTGAGACGCGCAGTCCGTGCGACCGAGTCTAGCTCGAGACCGAAACAAGAGATCCTCTACCCGGGGGCGAGTTTGCTCTTGTCCCAGTTGACCTGAAGACCCAACCGGTTGGGAGCTACAACCATGTCGGGTAGGACTTTGTACTGACATGCCCGACCCTCGAACGCAGACCGACCTAGGAAGGGTCTGTGTCGAGGCAGAATCGAGACATGAAAGTATGCGTCCTTCAGGTCTATTGCTGCAAACCAATCCTGGGGACGGTCCAGGATTGGCCGTAGCCCACCGCCCTTTTACGGTACAATGAAGTAGGGGCTGTAAAACCCCGACTTCATATCGGCTGGAGGGACCGGCTTGATTGTACCCTTCGCCAGGAGGACAGCAATCTCCACCCGGAGAACAGGAGCACTGTCCAACGACACCTGAGTGAAGTGAACAGCCCTGAAGACCGGGGGACGCCGGGCGAACTGAATCGCATAGCCGAGTCTGATAGTACGAATGAGCCAACTGGACAGGCTGGGGAGCGCTATCCACGCTTCCAGACACTGAGCCAGCGGGACCAAAGGCACCACAGACGCACCGGGGGTGGGGCAGCAAGGCAGAGAGGGACCCGACTCGGACGGCTTGAGGGCGGCCCGGAGTGGGGTCGGACTCTGCGAGGCAGCAGTGTGCATGGGAGACGGCGCACGGGACGCGGTCTGCACCATCACACTGCCACCTGCTGGCGAATGGGGAGGGAGCTGACAGCAGCGAGGCGGAGCCTGGCACACTGGCAGACACCCCCTGTTGTGACCTGGAGTTTGAGGAAACTGCTCTTTTTGTGGCAAAGTGGGTACCGCTGGACTCCGGAGAGCCAGCGGCGGTAGATAGACAGCCGCCACAAAATCCCCCCCGGCCCTCCTCCGGGGGTGGGAGAGCAGATGGAATACTCTCCCAAAGGGCAGGAACCTTCCGCTCCAGGTCGCCCGTCTCAGGGCCGAGTTTTCCCCGACCACTTGCCACCTGGCTGGCAGAGACAGGCTGGGCACCACGTCCGCGCCCGGCACCCTGCTGTTTGGCTGGTGTAGGCTGCTGCTTTGCCAACTTAGCAGGGGCGGAGGAAGACGCAGGCGGGCGCCCTCGGCGACGAGCGGGCTGAGGCTGAGCCACGGGCGGCTGGGTGGAGGCAGCAGCGGACCGCCGTGGCATGACATGTCTGATAGCCTCAGCCTGCTTCTGTGCAGCGGAGGACTGTTGGGCACAGCTCTCCACCGCGTCGCCGAAAAGGCCGACCGGAGACACGGGGGAATCCAGGAACCGATGTTTGTCGGTCTCCCTCATGTCTGCCAAGGTCAGCCAGAGGTGGCGTTGCTGGGCTACCAGAGTAGACATCGCCTGGCCAACAGAACGCGCTGTCACCTTCGTTGCCCGGAGGGCAAGGTCAGTGGCAGCGCGCAGCTCCCCAAGCAGCTGTTGGTCAGGACCTTCCTGGGGCATCTGCGACAGCGCTTTTGCCTGATAGACCTGCAAAAGGGCCATCGCGTGCAGGGCAGAGGCAGCCTGCCCACAGGCACTGTAAGCTTTCTCAGTCAGACCGGCTGAGAATTCACAGGCCTGGGACGGGAGACGCGGCTCACCGCGCCAGCCAGCGGCCGTTGGACACAACTGCGTCGCAACAGACCGCTCGACTGGCGGGATCTTCGCGTACCCCCTGGCTAGCCCGCCGTCCAGGGAGGTGAAGGCGGACGAGGGACCAGGCCCTGTACGAGCCCCATGCGGAGCTTGCCAAGACCTGGTCACCTCATCGTGTACTTCCGGGAAGAAAGGTATTGGGGCGGGACGCTGGATTTGACCAGCGCGACCCCCCGCCAAGTACCAATCGTCCAACCGAGATGGGCCGGGACAGGGTGGAGGGTTCCACTCAAGCCCGACGCACAAGGCGGCCCGGGAGAGCACAGCCGTGAGCTCGGGATCCGACTCGGGCAACGCTACCGTCCCGGGCGGCAGCGCGTCCGAATCCTCCCCCGAGGACTCAGGCTCACCTTCCGATGCAGCGATCGACATCCGATCCGCCGCCAGCACACCAAAGGTAACGGCTGGACAGTCCGTAGAGGGCCCAGCGGAAACCAACGGTGGCACGATAAGTTGCGGTGCTGATGAGGCGGCAGGGGCCCGAGGAGCGTTTCCGCTCGGCGGGGAAGCCCTGACCGTAATCCTCCGGTCACCCTTCCTATACAGCCCCGTACCGTCATTCCGGTTCCCAGGGCCGGAAAAAACGGTCGTACGCGGCATAGGAGAGGGGACCCCCGCTTCCTGAGACTTCAGGAAGGAGAGTCTCGACCTCAGCATCGCGATAGTCATGTTCCCGCAATGGGAACATGAACCATCCACAAAAGCTGCTTCAGCGTGCAGAATGCCCAAACACGAGATGCAACGATTGTGCCCATCAGCAGGGACCAGGGAACGACCGCACCCATTAACGCACAGACGAAATGACATACTGTCAGGGTTCGTCTGTAAAGCTCTTTTAGAAGGGGAAGTCAACTCACTCGTGCTGAAGCACCCAGGGAGCGACGCGATGTGTCAGGTACACCACTCCCTGACACACCGAGGAACCGGCCCAAATCGCTACACACGCACACACTCTTTGTGTTGCTGTGAAAACAGCAGTTTTCGAGCTTATAGCTCAGCTCCTCGGAGACTCGCGACCTCGCTGAACGTGCCCTTTCACCAGCACTGAAAGCTCGCTGTAAATCCTCTTCTGAGGCAATGTTTTAGAATAAAACAAACGAAGAAAGGAGTCTTCTAAAACAGGACACCAGTGAATGGCTCCGAAGCGAAAGACAGAGTGCGATTGCATCTGCTTCCTATTTATATACACCTGTCGGGGGCGGTGCGCATTATGCAAATATCGCACGCCAATTCCATTGGCTTGTTTTAGTTTACACGAAGATGATAGGGCTCTCTAAGCGATATCCCAATTCGTCGGTCACTACTGACGTACGTCGAACGTGACCGACTGAAAGGGAAATCACAATTTTATCAAGGGGAATAAGATTTTTGTTTAGCGTAGCTGACCCTCAAAACCCTCAAGACTTGCAAGATGACCTGATGAGAGGAGGATAAAACATTTCAATGCAGATTATAAGAAGTACACTAAAGACTATAAGAATATTGACTTCATGCCCAAACACCTCGACGAACGCCACTCTTGACCAAGAGAACAGGGTGACTTGAATATGCTAAAAAAGCATTTGTTTAGTTCTGGAAGAATGTTTTATGGAACGATGAGACCAAAGTATCAGGACATTTTGGCAAAAAATTATAAAGCCTTCAGTGTGTAAACTAAAGCTTCACTGGATCATTGGACTTTCCAACTGGACAATGATCTGAAGTATCTCAAAGTATCCCAAATCCAAGTTTGGTGGAGGGATTGGTCCTGGAATGTTCTTGAGTGACCTGCTCAGTCTACAGAATAACATCCCCTTGAAAACAGTTTCACTTTGCCCCCAGTTCCTCAGAAGGAGAGCTAGCTTTAGCCACACTCCCCTTTTTGCTCTTATCCCCAGTAACTTGTTCCTGGAAAGGGCACAGACGATTTATAAAGAGGAGCTGAAAGCAATGGAAAAAGGGGGCAAGAGCTTGGGTCTCCGTCCTGCTCAAACATTCTCCTCTTTCTTCACCACACCCATAGCTCCCCGATCTGTGTATGGCTTTCTCCTATTGTGCTGACTTTGCCCTCCACTTCTCGTAAAGAAAAGCCGGGCGGGCAGCCACACTCGTCTTCTGTTCTTAGGAAGGGCCTGATTGAACCCGGCAAAGGATATACTTCCCGAAAGGCAGACAGCTGCATTCTCGCCTCTCTAAACCTGTCCACCACCATCTCAACAGCAGTGCTAAACAGCCCAGAGGGGCATCAAGGAGGACAGCTTTATCTGACTCCTTGATCCCTGACAAATTAAGCCAAAGATGCCTCTCTGTTGCCACCATAACATGGAGAGCCAGATCTATGGCCATATGCAGTTCAGAGACCTCCTCAGGAGATAACGGGAGTCTTCACCGATTAGGATGAGGATGAGGATGAATTTAGCAAAGGTAATTTGCTAAATTCCTTTCCTCACGAGGAATCCACCCATAACCCTGCTCGCTCAGCCCCTCTACATTCGAGTAACTCAAAGCCAAATGGACCACACGGGCAGAGTATAGATCTCCACACACCTGACACCTCAGTGTGCAGGTCTGGGATAAAGGTAAGAATCACCATTCATCTAAGATACCATTCATCTAAATGACCTTCCACAGTCTCACGCTTTGAGCCAGACCAGTTTAAATTCAGTCTGGCTGTGGCACGAGACCATCTCATCATAATCAGCGGTTTGCTGCGTTGAGTAGGAAACACATCTATTATATCAGAATCATTGATGAGCAATGAGTCCTTGCTTTCCGTGAGCTTGCTTTCCTGAGCTGGCTTCTGCTTCTGGCACAATGATGATGGAGCCAGCAGGAGAGGTGAGGGAAACTCCCACAAGCTACTCCACCAGCTCCTTCTGAGATTCCCATGATCATAGCCTGCGCGCTTCCTCAGCAAATGCAGAGTTAGAGCTGTGGGGATCAGCAGCTTGACTCTCTTAACTCGTAAAGAGAATCAGCCGGGAGCAGAGTTTTCTGAGAAATCATCACAATGAATGCATCCAACTTCATCGCACTGTGTCGGCCATTGTATGGCGTGTTTGTACACATGCCTCAGACACCATGTTCTGCGAGGGCACATCCCTGTAGAAGTTCCCTCGAAAGGGAACAGAGGTATTGATACCGTGGGGTCAGTATGTTTTTTTGTTTTGTTTTTTTAAAGAATTTACAGTTTTTTTCAATTGCTAACACGCGCTTACCAATACTTAAAGTACTTTTTCTAAACTCTTAACACAGTAACACACCTACATCACACAGTTAGCCAAATAGTGAATTTTCTGCCCAAAACCATATTTTGTTAAATAAACACAAACTCTACATTTCAAAATGCTAAAAACCTTTTTCAACACATACCAACTCTATCAAAACACAGCAAACCTGATTCAAAATAGAGTTGTTCTGTCAAAACATAGCATTAGTTTTCTATCCAACATGAACATATAGTCGTTCATGTTGGATACAAGTCAGTTGATGGCATTATGAAAACTGCATTACTTGTCATGTTTCAGTTCTACCTGCAGAAAATATGAAATCCATAGTTTTTAAAATTCAGTTTCCTTTTACTGCAGTAAAAGTGTAACGCATGTAAGCCATTCTACATTTTTGGTTGAGTGTTGAATGTGTGCATTCTTGGCAACAGAAGTGAGTCATTATTTTATAGAATGTACAGTAGAAATAAAGAAGAAAAAAGTAACAGAACTGCTCAGGACAGCCACTGGTCAAATGTGTCCCCTATGCAGAACTTCAGTGTTCCCCTTGGTTGAAATCTCTTTCTGGGGGTATGGTGTTGATGTTGGTCCCATAGAGGGTGGTAGCTAGTGCCCTATGCAGACCACATATTTTGTAAATATTTTGAACAGTGGTAGTGGAATCATTGTAGTAAAATCGTTGTAGTATAAAGTAGGGCTGCACAATTAATCGTAATCGAATCGAAATCGCGATTTGGCTTAGTGCGATTATGACATCGCAAAGACTGCGATTTTTAATTATATAAATATGTACACAGCATGTTAGTGAAGAGCTGCTCAGTAAATGACGCTCCATCTGAGAGCACTGCATTAGAAATGCAACACATGTCAAATATGCAAACTTTCCAAACATGAGAAGCCTAAACTTCTTTTCCAACAAAAGACAACATTTAATGTGTTTTTACTCCAAACTCACTTCATAACGTCAGTGATTAGCATTGGATTATAAATATACTTTATTACTACGGAAATACCTGAGAAGGCTTGAAGAAAACATAAACCATGTATTGTTGTAGTCATCTGTTTATTTTATTCATGTTTAATCAATCAAAGCGTTTCTACCTTCTTTTTATTCAGTCACAGCGATAGCATGATGCCCATTAGGGATTTCCTGGAATAGCGTTTGTTTGCGTATATTTGGCGTATTTGGAGTATCTGCTCAAGGGCGCCATCAGGCGTCCAGTATGAAACAGACATGTTTAGCGCCAAGTAATTTCACTCAATCCTATTCAGGGTAAAAATAGGAAAAATAATTCCTCTCTCTAAAGAACTTTGAGGGAAATATATAATCAATATGTTTTTCTCCAGATTGGACAAAAGCATGTTAGCCATTGAAAAAAACTGTAATACTTTTATTCAAGAAATATGCATTACAGGTTTTTATAATTGCTAACAAGCGTTTACCAATACTTTTTCTAATTTCTTAACACAGAGCACAATTGATGGCATTATGAAAACTGCATTACTTGTCATGTTTCAGTTCTACCTGCAGACAATAAAGACCATTATTTTCATAATTCAGTTTCCTTTCCGTTTTTACTGCAGTAAAAGTAGAATTCTTACATGTAAGCCATTCTACATTTTTAGTTGAGTGATGAAGGTGTGCATTCTTGGCAACAGCAACATAATATCTAAAAGTGAATGAGTCATTACTTTATAGTATGTACAGTAGAAAGAAGAAAGAAAGAAGAAGAAAGTAATAGAATTGAAGAAAGTAATAGAATTGCTCAGAGCAGCCACTGGTCAAATGGGTCCCCTATGCAGAAAGACTCTCTATAGTGAGAGGGAGATATTATTTCCCTCTAGCGTGGGGCGAATTTCTGCCACCTGAATGCTTAGCTTCAATAACCTCTCTCAAATCCCTTTTATTTTTCTTTGAGTCCCGCCTCTTTTGAGCCTTACTCCTGGTATCAGGTGGAGAAGCTCAAGGTGTGACAATCTGTTTCTGGGCCTGTCTGTGGCCCGCAGATTCAGGTGGCCCAAGGTCTAAACTTATCGACCACCACCTCAACGGATGTGCCGAACAGCTGAGAGGGAGAGACTGGCGCATCGAGAAGAAAGCTTTTCTCTTTCTCCCCGATGTTGGCCAGATTGATCCACAGATGTCTCTACGTGGCCACCATAGCCGCCATAGCACGACCAATCGCAGCAGCAGTCCACTTTGTGGCCCGGAGAGCGACCAATCGCAGCAGCAGTCCACTTTGTGGCCCGGAGAACCAGATCTGTGGTGTGGCGCAGCTCTGTTACCGCTTCAGGGGAAAGACACTGTCCGTTATCCAGGTCCTTAAACAGGTCGGCCTGGTAAGCTTGTAACATGGCCATAGTGTGTAAAGCTCCACTGGCCTGACCTGCAGCCACATACGCCCTGCCATTCAGCTTAGATGTCATTTTTAATGGCTTGGATGGCAGGGTTGGAATATCGATGCATCACCCATTGAGAGAGCCCGCAAACATCTCTTCAAATGAGAGGCATCCATGCATATCCATGCTTACGCAATCAATCCACATTCGCATAATTTGAATTCTGAAATGGACAAACGCGAGCTGAATATGGTTTCTTCCAAGACCTCTCAACCTCTGCATGGAGGTCCAGAAGAAACGAAAAACTCACAAAGAGCTCGGTGGTTATGGCCAGCCAAGAAATGCTTGTCTAATCTTCCGCGAACGATCTGTGGCATTTCGCACTTCCACAGAAGATCTAATCACTGTGTCGTGCGAGCCATACCCTCCTGCAGCTCACTGTATGCAGGGCAGGCAGGCGGGCTGCGATGGCTCCATAAGATTGTCTTCGCCTTGCGCAGCCACATCCTGCTCTTCCTTCCAAAAGAGCGCTATCCACCAGATCGGATGATTCAGATTAATGAGAAAGAGACATACCCCGTTCAAAGTCCTCCGCCAACTCGACTTTAGAGTCCCAGGATCTCAATCTCCACTGTGCCTCAGCTGCAGCAGGTCCTGATCTCCCAGGCACTGATGCTTGTTCCAATTCCCTCGAGAAAAGGGCCAGGCACGAATTGAGCTTTTCCATAGAAAAACCCTCACAATCTGTGCATTCCGCTCCCTCAAGAACGGAACACGAATGATCCTCACCAAGACAAATAACACACAGATCGTGCATCGTCCAGTGTCAGATAGCGCTGACACGGGGGGACACGCTTCCTAAAGTGCTTGTCAGAGGAGGATGCCATGGTAACAGTCACCTAAACACACTTAAAACAAAGGGTCACCTGAAGACAAAAAAGCAGATGGCTTATACTCCAGGTGCTCCTTTTATACTCCTGGTCGCACTAGATTGACGTCACTGGCTGTCACAGGCCAATGTCATTGTCGCGTTTCTATTCTTACTTTAGACATCATCGTGCCAAGGCCCAAAGTGTCTTTGACACAGTGCGAGTTCCCATTCCAAAGGGAATTAACACTAAACTGACTTCAGCTGAACAATGACACTATTTTCTTTTAGAGCTGCTGTACAGCCAAAATTAACTCTTTTTGCATTACTGATCATCAATATGCAAGTGCTGAATATACAGACATTCAATACTATACAATATTCAGTGCAATACTGTACTTGCAGTACACAGTATATAATATATCCACCATACTTAGTTGTGATAACTATACTTTTTTACATAATTGCAAAATTAGTTCACTGCATGCAATATAACTTTTTTCTGTAACCTCATGTTCTGGATGTTGTGTTCTCCTTTTTTTATGTTGTGTCTAATAAATGATCTGTAGTATTTATATATTGACTAATGTGTGTATGATCAGACAGCTTTGTCTGATTTTGAGAATAGGTGAAATAATTTTGAGGCAATTGTATACAGTTTTTTTTTATTCGCTTTGGTACTGTTTTCACAAGTAAGGTGTACATTTTCAAAACTCTTAGTACTAATCTCACAATAGATAATCAAAAGTGCACTTTTTTCAAACATTTCAGCATATTTTCAATTGTGTTAGTACAATACACAAAATTAGAAAGTATCCTTTTCACTACCCAAAAAAATGTTTCATCTATATAAATGTTTAATTCGCAGTAACTGTCTTTCATAATGCTATTACTATCAAACTTTTCATTTGCATCTCTTTTCGTTCAGTTGAATAAATTTGTCTATTATTTAATCCAACTGAATTTACAGTTTTTTTCAATTGCTAACATACTTTTGTCCAATCTGTAGTCACATTTTCAAAACTCTAAACACATTTAGCACAACAGCCGTCTGTTGTGGCCATACCGTTAACACAATTCATGTCGTTTTCACACAAAATGCAGTCAATTAACACGTTTCTAAAATGCTTAAATTTTCTTTTCATTTAAGCTTACTCCATACCAAAATCATGGATCTTTCTCATCTTATTTGCAAATGCTTAAACACAGCAAGTCAAAAATAAAGACCCAATGTTCCAATCATAACAGTTTTTTTCAATTGCTAACATACATTTGTCCAATCTTTAGTCACATTTTCAAAACTCTAAACACATTTAGCAGAATATCCGTCTGTTGTGGCCATACCATTAACACAATTCATGTTGTTTTCACACAAAATGCAGTAAATTAACATGTTTCTGTCATGAGCCAGGTTTGATTACTCGTGTTTTTTGGATGTTGTTTTCCCCTCTATCGTTCATCTTTCATTGATTTCAGCTGTTCCCTGTTACCTCTGGCGTTCGCGCTCTCGTGCACGCACCTGTTCTGTCTTCGTGCTGATTGCGCTGCCTACTTCTCCCTGTTCTTTGTTCTTGTCTGTGTCCGGGAATTGTTGTACGCGAGTGTGACATGCTTGACGAAGTTTATGTGTGTGTTAGCAGCTATTAGTCTGAGTCTGAGTCTGAGTCCCAGCCCCAGTCCCAGTCCCAGAGCCCGACCTTGTTTCCTGCTGTCTACTGGCGTGGTTGCTTCTATCTGCCAGCCTGAACCATCTTCATCGGTATACGCTTCACTACAGTGGGACAACTGTCGAGGATCCGCGACTCGGGAAGCTACTGTTTATTCCTTTGTTCTCCAGCTGCAGCGTGTTTGCTACTTAGCGCCTGGCAGTCTGTTTTTGTTTGTATATTGGGACTACAATAAACTAGGGTCACCTGACAGATTCTAAAATGCTTACATTTTCTTTCCATATAAGCTTACCCCATACCAAAATCATGGATCTTTCTCATCTTATTTGCAAATGCTTAAACACAGCAAGTCAGAAATGAAGACCTAATGTTTAAATCTTTAAATATATTATAAAACCTTTACTTTTACTTGCAACAACAGCAGTACTGGAAAAGTACTGGAAACAATTGATAAGCATTTTTAATTAGCAGATTACTAAAAATATTGAGAAATAGCAGATTACAATCTCAGTTGGAGGCATAGTCAGGTGTTGAATTTTCATTACAAGGACACAAAGTAAAATAGGACTCTTTGAATCAGATTTGTTCAGTGTGGATGAAGAACAACACAGAGGAGCAGAGAGAAAATAATATCTGGGTAATGGAGAAGAATAGATGGAGGAGGAGAAAAGTTGGATCTGGACAAGGGAGAAGAAGAGGAAGAATGTGTGCTGGATTGTGCATCTCTGTTTTTTTCACTTACACATGTGGAACTTATGAAAGCTTATTTCCTCCATGAATAGAAAACAAAACAAAAAAAAAAGTAATTGTGATTTTTTTTTTTATCTCAAAATTCTGACTTTTTCTCTTTTTCTCTCAATTCCTAGTTTATATCAAGAATTGTGAGATGTAAACTCAAAATTGCAAAATAAAAAATATTTTTGATAAAAAGTCACAATTACCTTTTACGCTTTTTTATTCTGTGGTGGAAAAAAAGCTTCCATAATAACCAAAGACCATGTGTGTTGGATTTGTTGTTGATCATTTTTCATTTTAGTAAAAGCTTTATACTACAACGATTTTACTACAACGATTTTACTACAACAATTCCACTACCACTGTTCCATATTTACAAAATATGTGGTCTGCATAGGGCACTAGCTACCAAGGGCACATCATCCCACCCTCTATGGGGGCAACATCAACACCACACACCCAACCCCAGAAAGAGATTTCAACCAAGGGGGCAACTGAAGTTCTGCATAGGGGACTCATCTGACCAGTAGCTGCCCTGAACAATTCTCTTACTTTCTTCTTCTTCTCTTTTTCTACTGTACATTCTATAAAATAATGACTCACTTCTGTTGCCAAGAATGCACACATTCAACACTTAACCAAAAATGTAGAATGGCTTACATGCATTATACTTTTACTGCAGTAAAAGGAAACTGAATTTTAAAAATGATGGATTTCATATTTTCTGCAGGTAGAATTGAAACATGACAAGTAATGCAGTTTTCATAATGCCATCAACTGTTAGTATTTTGACCGTCATTGCACTACGATTGACTATAAGTTCATGTTGGATAGAAAACTAGTGCTAGTGTTTGACAGAACGACTCGATTCTGAATCAGGTTTGCTGTGTTTTGATAGAGTTAGTATGTGTTGAAATAGGTTTTTAGCATTTTGAAATGTATAGTTTAAGTTTATTTAACAAAATATGGTTTTGGGCAGAAAATTAACTATTTGGCTAATTGTGTGATGTATGTGTGTTGCTGTGTTAAAAGTTTAGAAAAAGTACTTTACGTATTGGTAAACGCTTGTTAGCAATTGAAAAAAAGTGTAAATATAGTATAAAACCCCTACTTTTGCAACAACAGCAGCTCAACAGTATTGAAAAAATACTGAAGCAATTAATAAGCATTTTTAATTGGCAGATCACTGAAATATTGAGAAATAGCAGATTCCAGTCTCAGTTGGAGGCATAGTCAGGTGTTAAATTTCTTTCCATTACATGGACACACAGTAAAATAGGACTCTTTGAATCGGAATTGTTCAGTGTGGATGAAGAACAACACAGAGGAGGAAAACAGAAAAAGAAAAAAAGTCTGGGTAAGGGAGAGGAATAGATGAAGGCGAAGAGGAGAAGTTGGATCAGGACAAGGGAGAAGAAGGTAGAGGAGAGGAGGAAGAATGTGCTAGAGTGTGCATCTCTGTTTTTTCACCTATGAAAGCTTATTTCTGCCATGAATAGAAAATAAAAAAGGTAATTATGTCTTTTTATCTCACAATTCTGAGGGGAAAAAGTCAGAATTGTGAGATGTAAACTCACAATTGCAAAAAAAAAAAAAAAAAAAAAAAAATGAATTGTGAGATAAAAAGTCACAATTACCTTTTATACTTTTTTTATTCTGTGGTGGAACAAAAGCTTCAACAGTAACCAAAGGCCATGTATGTTGGAATTGTTGTTGATCAATGGCAGCAATTTCATGTTTTCATTTTAGTAAAAGCTTACAGTTTTTTTCAGTTGCTAACATACTTTTGTCCAATCTGTAGTCACATTTTCAAAACTCTAAACACATTTAGCAGAACATCCGTCTGTTGTGGCCATACTATTAATACAAGTCATGTCGTTTTCATACAAAATGCAGTCAATTAACATGTTTCTAAAATGCTTACATTTTCTTTTCATATAAGCATACCTCATACCAAAATCATGGATCTTTCTCATCTTATTTGCAAATGCTTAAACACAGCAAGTCAGAAATGAAGACCTAATGTTCCAATCATTAAATATAGGATAAAACCTATACTTCTGCAACAACAGCAGCTCAAAAGTATTGAAAATATACATATAACACATACTGAAACAATTGATAAGTATTTTTAGCAGATCACTTAAATATTTGGCAGATTCCAGTCTCAGTAAAATAGGACTCTTTGAATCAGATTTGTTCAGTGTGTATGAAGAACAACACAGAGGAGCAGAGAGAAAATAATATCTGGGTGAGGGAGAGGAATTGATGAAGGAGGAGAGGAGAAGTTGGATCAGGACAAGTGAGAAGAAGAGGTAGAGGAGAGGAGGAAGAATGTGTGCTGGATTGTGCATCTCTATGGTTTTCCCCCTTACACATGATGAACCTATGAAAGCTTATTTCTGCCATAAATAGAAAATAAAAAAAGGTAATTGTGACTTTTTATCACAATTCTGAGAATAATAAAAGTCAGAATTGTGAGATATAAACTCACAGTTGCAAAATAAAAAATATTTTTGATATTGATATTGAAAGTCACAATTATCTTTTATGCTTTTTTATTCTGTGGTGGGAAAAAAAAGCTTCCATAATAACCTAAGACCATGTATGTTGGATTTGTTGTTGATCAATGGCAGCAATTTCATGTTTTCATTTCAGTAAAAGCTTTATACTACAATGATTCCACAACCATTGTTCCATATTTACAAAATACGTGGTCTGCACAGGGCACTAGCTACCAAGTGGACACCATCCCACCCTCATGAGTGCACCATCAACACCACACACCCACCCCCAGAAAGAGATTTCAACCAAGAGGGACACTATAGTTCTGCATAAGGGACTCATTTGACCAGTAGCTGCCCTGAGCAATTCTGTTACTTTCTTCTTCTTCTCTTTTTCTACTGCACATTCTATAAAATAATGACTCACTTCTGTTGCCAAGAATGCACACATTCAACACTCAACCAAACATGTAGAATGGCTTACATGCATTATACTTTTACTGCAGTAAAAGGAAACTGAATTTTAAAAACTATGAATTTCATATTTTCTGCAGGTAGAACTGAAACATGACAGTAATGCAGTTTTCATAATGCCATCAGCTGTTAGTATTTTGACAGTCATTGCACTTTGATTGACAATATGTTCATGCTGGATAGAAAACTAGTGCTAGTGTTTGACAGAACGACTCGATTTTGAATCAGGTTTGCTGTGTTTTGATAGAGTTAGTATGTGTAGAAAAAGGTTTTTAGCATTTTGAAATGTAGAGTTTGTGTTTATATTCTGAGCAGAAAATTAACTATTTGGCTAATTGTGTAATGTAGGTGCGTTGCTGTGTTTTAGAAAAAGTACTTTAAGTATTGGTAAACGCTTGTTAGCAATTGAAAAAAACTGTAATGTAAAGGTTTTACTACAACGATTCCACTACCACTGTTCCATATATGCAGAATATGTGGCCTGCGTAGGACACTAACAACCAAGGGGACACCATCCCACCCTCTATGAGGGCACCATCATTTTCTACTGCACATTCTATAAAGTAATGACTCACTTCTGTTGCCAAGAATGCATACATTCAACACTCAACCAAAAATGTAGAATGGCTTACATGTAAACTTTCTAATATTACTGCAGTAAGAGGAAAATGAATTATAAAAAACAATAGATTTCATATTTTCTCCAGGTAGAATCGAAACATGACAGTAATGCAGTTTTCATAATGCCATCAAATGTTAGTATTTTGACAGTCATTGTGCTTTGATTGACTATATGTTCATGTTGGATAGAAAACTTGTGTTAGTGTTTGACAGAACGACTCGATTTTGAATCAGGTTTTCTGTGTTTTGATAGAGCTAGTGTATGTTGAAAAAGGTTTTTAGAGTTTTGAAATGTAGAGTTTGTGTTTATTTAACAAAATATGGTTTTGGGCAGAAAATTAACTATTTGGCTAATTGTGTGATGTATGCGAGTTGCTATGTTAAGAGTTTAGAAAAAGTACTTTAAGTATAGGTAAACTCTTGTTAGCAATTAAAAAAAACTGTAATGGTTAATCAATGGAAAATTTGGTACACCTATAGATTTCTATAGATATTGATTCTATAGGCATAGTTTCTATAGAATTTTTTTTTTTTTTTTTTTTTTTTAAGTGTGAACCAAATGTCCCAACAAGGATGGTAACACCAGTAATTTTAGACCTTGTTTGGACTTGTTTTTGTCCCATGAGGAAAATAGCTTATAAATCATATGAAATTATATTTTTTTATAAAATGTAAAAATGCAGAAAGTTTTCTGTGATGGGTATGTTTAGGGGTAGGGTAAGTGTAGGGGATAGAATATACAGTTTGTACAGTATAAAAATAATTACGCCTATATGGAGAGTCCCCGTAAACCTCATTTACCAACGAAACGTCTATAAGATCAGTTGTAGATTCAGTCATATGGTACAGTGAAAACATTTACTGTATTGGCAGCAAACTCTGCTCTACACAAAACCTCATGACTGTCATACTTCACACCTTTTGATAACACATTGAATAGATACTATTACAATCATTATGGATTTTATGTCAGTTATGTAATTTAGGTAATGTAAGTGTATTTTCTAATTGTGGCATCAACCTGTGTAAATGTTTCAGCAACAAGGGTGATTTGAAACATGTATCTTGCGTTGTTTGCTATTGAATGAACTGATTGTTAAAAGTACTAAATTGAAAGAAGATCATACTGTTGT
Source organism: Ancherythroculter nigrocauda (assembly GCA_036281575.1). Classification (NCBI taxonomy): domain Eukaryota; kingdom Metazoa; phylum Chordata; class Actinopteri; order Cypriniformes; family Xenocyprididae; genus Ancherythroculter; species Ancherythroculter nigrocauda. Next base: position 11,489,242 of record VTFQ01000022.1, on the reverse strand, counting down.
GTTTCGGTGATTAAACCAAAGGTTCTCGTTACATATCACAATGATCTTGGGATTTGAAACAGTGATTAAGTAGAATGAAAATATGTACAACTAGACTGAAAGCATGAAAACAAGTTTTGAAAGAATGACTAGCTGTGTTACAAGTGCGATCAGTTTGGAGTACTTAGAGTTTTGAAAATGTACACCTTACTTGTGAAAATAGTATCAAAGCGAATTAAAAAAAAAAAAAAAAAAAAATGTCATTTTGCCAGAAGAATCGGGTTTTGTGAATGTAGTTTGAAAATTTGGATTTCTGTTTAAGGTTTTGAGAAAATGAGTGATGGTTTCAAGAAATGTGTTTTAGTAATTCAGAAAAACTGTAAGATCAGAAAGATCCATGAATTTGGTATTGGGTAAGGTTGTATGAAAAGAAAATGTAAGCATTTTAGAAATGTGTTAATTCAGTTGACTGAATGTTGTGTGAAAATGACATGAATTGTGTTTATGGTATGGTCACAACAGACAGATGTTGTGCTAATTGTGTTTAGAGTTTTGAAAATGTGACTACAGATTGGACAAATGTATGTTAGCAATTCTGTTTTCAAGTTTGATAATAATAATATTACAGTTTTTTAAAATTTCTAACAAGCGTTTACCAATACTTAAAATACTTTTTCTAAACTCTTAACACAGCAACACACCTACATCACACAATTAGCCAAATAGTTAATTTTCTGCCCAAAACCATATTTTGTTAAATAAATACAAACTCTACATTTCAAAATGCTAAAAACCTTTTTCAACATATACTAACTCTATAAAAACACAGCAAACCTGATTTAAAATCGAGTTGTTCTGTCAAAACATAGCACTAGTTTTCTATCCAACATGAACAATCAAAGTGCAATGACTGTCAAAATACTAACAGTTGATAGCATTACGAAAACTGCATTGCTTGTCATGTTTCAGTTTTACCTGCAGAAAATATGAAATCAATTGTTTTTAAAATTCAGTTTCCTTACATGCAAGTCATTTTACATTTTTGCAACATACAATCTAAAAGTGAATGAGTCATTACTTTATAGAATGTGCAGTAGAAAAAAAAGAAAGTAACAGAATTGCTCAGGGCAGCTACTGGTCAAATGGGTCCCCTATGCAGAACTTCATTTGAAATCTCTTTCTTTCTTTCTTTCTTTCTTTCTTTCTTTCTTTCTTTCTTTCTTTCTTTCTTTCTTTCTTTCTTTCTTTCTTTTTATCATCGCAATTGTGAGTTTCACATCTCACAATTTGACTTTTTTTTCTCAGAATTGTGAAATATAAACTATAGGAATTGAGAGAAAAAAGTCAGAATTGTGAAATAAAAAGACACAATTACCTTTTTTTATTCACGGCAGAAATACGCTTTCATAGGTTCCACATGTGTAAGGGGGGAAAACCACAGAGATGCACAATCCAGCACACATTCTTACTCCTCTCCAATATACCTCTTCTTCTCCCTTGTCCTGATCCAACTACTCATCTGTTCCTCTCCCTTACCCAGACATTTCTCTCTGCTCCTCTGCTTTCTCTCTGTGTTGTTCTTCATCCACACTGAACAAATCAGATTCAAAGAGTCCTATTTTGCTGTATGTCCATGTAATGAAAAGAACTTCAACACCTGACTATGCCTCCAACTAAGATTGGAATCTGCTATTTCTCAATATTTCAGTGATCTGCTAATTAAAAATGCTTATCAGTTATTTTTGTTTGATATATTTTTTCAATACTTTTGAGCTGCTGTTGACTTCAAAAGCATTTTGAAAGTGACACACTTCCTGCTGCCAATTGGTGGCACTATGGCTTTGACTCACAATACTCACATCCATGTGATCTACCTCCTACAATGAACACACAGCTGAAGTTTCATCAAAATCAGTTAATGTACACAGAAGTTATAACACACTTCCTGTTTCCCTTTTCTCACCATAAATTAGTTTCAACGCCACGGCCAAACCATTCAAGATATCTAAAATCTGCTCGCAATTTAGCATCCTCAATGTCTTGAATTTATGCTGACCGAGTTTCATGGTGATCGGATGATTCCCCTAGGAGGAGTTGTGAAAGTTGTTCAGCCCTATGAGATCTATAACTGTTTGAAGTCTTACTGTAGGTGAAAAGGTGTGCACTACAGAGCCCCTCAAATACAACCATATAAAAGGGTGTGCCACAGAGCCCCCCCCATGACAACTTGTGCCCGGCCCCGATGGCCAAATTTTCCAATGTGTGTGTAAAGTTTCAAGAGTTTTTGAGCATGTTAAGGGACCCAAAAGTGCCTGAAAGGTCAGGGGGGGAAAAAAATTACCTAAGGAAAACAATAGGGCCTTCGCCCTTTCAGCCCTAATAATTACATTATTAAAATGGAAAACAGTTATTTTTACAGTTTTTTTTAAATTGCTAACAAGCGTTTACCAATACTTAAAGTACTTTTTCTAAACTCTTAACACAGCAACACACATACATCACACAATTAGCCAAATAGTTAATTTTCTTAATTTTCCAAAACCATATTTTGTTAAATAAACACAAACTCTACATTTCAAAATGCTAAAAACCATTTTCAACATACACTAACTCTATCAAAACACAGCAAACCTGATTCAAAATCGAATCGTTCTGTCAAAACATAGCGCTAGTTTACTATCCAACATAGACTATATATGACATATAGTCAATCAAAGTGCAATGACTGTCAAAATACTAACAGTTGATAGCATTATGAAAACTGCTTTGCTTGTCATGTTTCAGTTCAACCTGCAGAATGTGTGTATTCTAGGCAACAGAAGTGAATAAGTAATTACTTTATAGAATGTGCAGTAGAAAAAAGATAGTGACAGAATTGCTCAGGGCAGCCGCTGGTCAAATGGGTCCCCTGCAGAACTTCAGTTGGCCCCTTGGTTGAAATCTCTTTCTGGGGTTGGGTGTGTGGTGTTGATGGTGCCCTCACAGAGGGTTGGATGGTGTCCCCTTGGTTGTTAGTGCCCTACGCAGACCACATATTCTGCATATATGGAACAGTCGAAGTGGAATCGTTGTAGTAAAAGCTTTACATGAAGCTTTTACTGAAATGAAAACATGAACAACAAATCAACAACAAATCCAACATACATGGCCTTTGGTTACTGTTGAAGCTTTTTGTCCACCACAGAATAAAAAAGTATAAAAGGTAATTGTGACTTTTTATCTCACAATTCTATTTTTTATTTATTTATTTATTTATTTATTTTGCAATTGTGACTTTTCCCCCTCAGAATTGTGACATATAAACTATATGAACTGAGAGAAAAAAGTCAGAATTGTGAGACAAAAAGACATAATTACCTTTTTTTATTTTCTATTAATGGCAGAAATAAGCTTTCATAGGTTCTACATGTGTAAGTGAAAAAAAAAACAGAGATGCACAGTCCAGCACACATTCTTCCTCCTCTCCTCTACCTCTTCTTCTCCCTTGTCCTGATCCAACTTCTCCTCTTCTGCTTCATCTATTCTTCTCCCTTACCCAGACTTTTTTTTTTTTGTGTTGTTCTTCATCCACACTAAACAAATCTGATTCAAAGAGTCCTATTTTACTGTGTGTCCATGTAATGGAAAGAAATTGAACTCCTGACTATGCTTCCAACTGAGATTGGAATCTGCTATTTCTCAATATCAGTGATATGTTAATTAAAACTGCTTATCAATTGTTTCAGTATTTGTTTTATATATTTTTTTCAATACAGTTGAGCTGCTGTTGTTGCAAAAGTAGAGGTTTTATATTATATTTAATGAATGGAACATTGGGACTTTATTTCTGATTTGCTGTGTTTAAGCATTTGCAAATAAGATGAGAAAGATCCATGATTTTGGTATGGGGTAAGCTTAAATGAAAAGAAAATTTAAGCATTTTAGAAACATGTTAATTGACTGCATTTTGTTTGAAAACAACATGAATTGTGTTAATGGTGTGGCCACAACAGACGGATGTTGTGCTAAATGTGTTTAGAGTTTTGAAAATGTGACTACAGATTGGACAAAAGTATGTTAGCAATTGAAAAAAACTGTAATAATATTTCACCATATTACTGTTTTTACTTTATTTTTGATCAAATAAATGCAGCCTTGGTGAGCATAAGAGACTTCTTTCTAAAACATTTAAAACTGAACCAAACTTTTGAATGTAAGTATACATGAAGGCTGTCACTGAAGATAGGGTCAATGACGTGACGCTCATTTTTTTGTGTCCTTATAGTTTTAGTTAAATTTAAAAGGGTAAAAATTGCAAAATAAATTAGCAAATTACTTACATACATTCTCTTTTTTGAGGACCAAGTCTAAAATTTCTGGTTTTAATCAATTTTGAGAGAATATTTGGGCATTGATTGCAAAAATGTCAATGTGGTGAAACCGTAAAAACTTAGTATCAAATAATTGATCTTGTTTAAAAAAGGTGAAATTCTCAATAAAACACCATATTATCTAGTTTGGCATAATCTTACATTAGAACAATTTAATAGTAAATAAAAATAAATTTAACACCATTGTTCTGAATATTATAAATAATTTGGGGAATCATAGGAGTCAAGTCAAATTCCTGAAGTGTCAAGGTGGTGTAACCACCATTCAAGGAGCCATTTTGTTAATATTGTGCAAGAAAACCATGTGACAGGAATTTATATCACAAAGAGGGACCCCTGGTGACACTAAATGCTGCATGCAAAGGTTAGTAACTGTCTTTAAAATATGAGATATTTTGACATTTTTAGGGTATGGTTAGGTATTCTTAGGTATACATGTCAAATGGTATAACCCCATGAATACATTGATAATTCATCATTATTATAAAAATGTGTATTGACTTTAAAAATTACATTTGAAATATTTCCACCAAGGCCATGTGCTTACATAGGTGTCCATGATAATACCTGTCAAATTTGATTTTAAATTGAAATGACTTCTATTACAAGCCTTTCTGTTAGGGGCAAATTTAGTCAAAATCACTAGTTCATATTGCTGATTAAAGATGTAAACTAAACTACTATTTGGAACTATTTTCAAATGTTCAATGTTTTATTTTATTTTTAAAAAAGTGGTGCTTTATCCACAACTTTATTATTAAAGCTCTGTAATTCAGTAAAATAATATATAATTATGTTGCACAACATTAATGTTTAGAACATTAATGTTTAACATTGAAATATTTAGCTTCAATATTTCTATTCCATTCACTTAAAAATGTAAGCAATATAAAATCATGGAGTGATTGCTAATGAAAGACAAGTGCGTCAAACATATCGACAACAGCTTTTATTTAGCCGCACTCACTGCTTCTGCTTCTTCAGGTCAAGCGTATGTGATAAAGCAGCTCTGTTTTAAAATATTAGACACATTTGTGTGTTCAAATTTGTTATAATGCTACTCTGTGCGTTCGCTTGGCAGCTGCTATGAGACACTTGTTGCACACTGCAGTCAACTAGATCCATATTAGGCATGTTAAAACATGGTACTCACAGTAAATCAAGAAAACAAGATTTAAACAATAAGACTAAACGTGTTTAGCTATATAATATGATTAGATTTCTGTCGACAAATGTATCCAAACAGTTGCTCATCTGTCTAATAAAACACATAATATATTAAAGCGTCTTTGGTGTTTCTGTGGTTTCGACAAAATAAAACCGGAAACCGAGATTAACGCGGGTATCATGTCATTGATAGGCGACGCACGGACACGGCTCGTGTCCTGGTTATTATTTCTCTAGGTTTAAACACTCTTGGAAACATCTGGCATAATATAAGTACACAAGTCAACAAAATATATAAAATTGTCCAAGTGGTTTTTTGATATTTGAATCCAAAAGTCTTACATATTGTGCATTTAACCAAAGACTACAGTTTACATCTATAAAATACAATTCATTAAATTTCTAAGATTTTATAATTAAAACGACATAACAGAGCCCCTCTTCCCCCAATAGATAAATTAATATAGTTTCAAGCAAGGAAACAGTGGCTCATCACAGAGCACCAGTGAATTCTGATCCTGCTATCAGATATTTTTTTCTTAAGAAATCATCACTTTGATGATTTCTTGTTATCAGATATTGTTCCTTAAAGGGTTAGTTCACCCAAAAATGAAATTTCTGTCATTTATTACTCAATCTCATGTCATTCCACACATGTAAGACCTTTGTTCATCTTCAGAACACAAATTAAGGTATTTTTTGATGAAATCCGAGAGGTTTTTTTTTAATCTCCCATAGAAAGCAACAAAATTACCACATTCAAGGTCCAGAAAGGTTGTAGAGCCATTGTTAAAACAGTCAACGTGACTGCAGTGTTTCAACCTTAATGTTATGAAGAGATGAGAATACTTTTTGTGCGTAAAAACAAAATGAAAATTATGACTTTATTCAACAATCTCTTCTCTTCCTGTCATTATCCTCACGCAGGTGACACAGTAACACAGTGAAGCCTTCCTTCTTTATGTCTGAATGCCAGCTCTGTATTGGCCAAAGCTGATCAGCACAGCGCATGCGCGTGAGACTGACGCAGGACCCGGCCAATAATGAGCTGGTGTTCTGACGTAAAACCTGGAGTTTCTGCACTGTGTTTACCATGTCAACAGCATAGGAGAATGACAGGGAAGAGACAAATTTGTTTTGTTTTTGCACAAAAAATTTATTCTTGTCTCTTCATAATAAGGTTGAACCATTAAGATTAAGGTTGATCCTTTGCAGTCACGTCGACTGTTTTAACGATGTCTTTAGTACCTTTCTGGACCTTGAAAGGGGTAATTTCGTTGCTTTCTATGGGAGATAAAATGATCTTAATTTGTGTTCTGAAGATGAACGAAGGTCTTGTGGGTGTGAAATGACAAGAGGGTGAGTAATTAATAACAGAAATTTCATTTTTGGGTGAACTAACCCTTTTCTGTCATTTTTTGATTGTGATTGTATTGTAAATAAATTCTTCTTTAAAATCACTTGTTCAACTGGACATGTGCAATTGATTACATGCAAAGTATATGTATATCCCCAGTTGTGCATATAATCAGTGTGTTTCCCCTCCAGTTCACCGTCCAAATTAAATAGCAATTTCTCTGCTATCTGCTTCTGTTCTGTCTGTCTCCACCCTCAGGCTGTGTGGGTTTGAACCATTTTTCGATCCAAGGGGGGATCAGTACATGTACAGTCGCATTTTGAATTGTGATTATGAGTTTGTCTCCCCCTGGTGGGATGAAGTCTCTCTCAATGCAAAGGATCTGGTGAGTAATGTGTGCTCACACATCATTATTGTCCTGTTTGTAATCCTAATGATGTTCATGCATTGCAAATTGATTTCAAATGAGACGTCAAAATATCACAGGCCGACTCAGATGCTAATTTGATTATTCAATCATTCAAGCTTTCTCGCTTTTTGTTTATTTACTATTAGTTGTTGGTTATCTTTTTATGTTTTCTTTAGGTTAGTAAGCTCATAGTGCTGGACCCTCATAAACGTCTCACCGTGAAACAGGCTCTGGAACACCCATGGGTGCTTGGAAAAGCAGCACGATTCTCCCACATGGACACAACACAAAGGAAACTACAGGAATTTAATGCTCGCCGCAAATTAAAGGTCAGTCATCAGTGCCCTGCTATGTTTTAGCAATGGCAAATAAGTGTTCATAATAACTCGAGTCTACAACACATAACACAATAAATCTAATCTAGTCTACAACACATGCCGAGTTCTTAGAAATGTCCTCTTTGTAATTATGTTGGTCTCAAATCATTTTGAAAAATCCATTTATACCATTAAGAAAATGTAAATGACTCGCACCTTGCATACAGAGTATACATCTTAATCATTAAATATATTTTTCAATGTCAAAAATGATCAGGAATTATTAATTCATTAATAAGTTAACTTATTTTTGGGAAGTCGCACCACATGACATTTAAACAATCTGAACTAACCATGCCTTGTCATTAAAAGGTCAGATTATCTGATATTTTAGGATACATATTGAGGTTTTATGTTTTTTTTTTGTTTGTTTGTTTGTTTGTTTTGTTTTTTGCATATTAGTTGCACTACATGACTTTGTTAGTAGAACTAGATGACCGATTTGGCTGATGAAAGTTTTATTAATTTTTAATTAATTAATTAAATATTTAAGCAGTGAATCAGTTTTGTTAAAATATTGAAAATATAAATAAAAATAATAAATAATGAAATAATATGTTTATAACTACTACTACATTTCTTTCATTTTATTTTTTCTTTCTTCTCATTCTTTGAGGCTTTTTTCTTCTTTATTATAAAGACAGTTGTTTCACCGTGATGTTTTTGGCTTCATGGCTCCTCAAAAATATCAAAATCAATTTTGATATAAAGATTAAAAACATGCTGTGTGTTCAAGTTGTTGTTTGCATGAATTGCATTTCAATGCAGTGGTTCTCAACTGGTTTGGCCATGGGACCCACATTTTTTGTCATTAAGCTGTGACCAAATATTTTAGGAAAGAATTTGTACCAAGCAAATGTATTTCTCAAAAAGTACCATCCCACTTTACTTAAAATTAGTGGCTAAACGGATTGTAGTTGATCCGTGAATCCATATGGACCAGGCCCCATATTTCGGCACATATGTTTAACCATCGTAGAGTGAAAGTTTATCATTTGCGAGTGTTTTGTCATGCCAGTTTACACATTCAAGTGATTTTAAACCATTCCAGTGAAAGAAAAGGCAAAAGAGAACTCAATTTGGAACTCACATGCTGTTATCTGTGTGCACAACTGCACACACACATTCAGACCGCAGGTAAATGTGACCCAAATCCGATTTTTTTGCTCATATGTGACTCAGATCTGTTTTTCTCATGACAGCTTGAACAGCACAAACCACATGCAATACGACCTCAGTATGAACAGTCAAATCGGAATTCATGTGACGTGTACTTCACTCTAGATTAAAATTCATCACAATTCTGTGCTCATGGGAGTCAGATTTTACATACCCAAAGTTATCAAGACAGTTGCAAAAGGTTGTCAGTGGAAGGACAGTGATGTGTCAGAGCTCATAAGTATTAAAGTGACAGCTTCATATACAAGCAAATCATGAGGGCTCGTATCATAAATGTTTAAAAACTCTGCTCTCTTTTTTCGCATCTTCGTCTTTGTTTTTTATATTGCCTGCGCATAATTTTGCTGGCTTCCATGGCAGATCACACTATAAATAGATGCGTAATCACTTACTTTAACGTCCTTCATGTTTACTTCCATTTTACAGCATGCTGCGTAATGTCTTTTTATCGTTCTTTTGCGCATGTGGGTCAGTCCAGGACCATGATCCGTTTACACTGGAATCTGATATTGGATACATTTAAAACAACAATGTGAACAGCTATACAAAAACTCAGATCTGAGTAATAAATCGGAATTGAGCACGAAATGTTCACAGTGTGAACATAGTCAGAGGAGTGTACACAAATTGATTCCTCTTTCGCATCTCCTTGTGCTTGAACAAACACACATACACACAATTATGGCAAAACACCCGTCTCAGCAAGTATTCTCGTAAACATAGTTGGTCTTAAGTAAATGTGGATCCATGCATTAAGTCTTAAAGTGACAGCTAATAAATACCTGATGTTGTCTCTGTCATTAATGTTAAACAAATGACAAAACACAGCTTTAACAAAGTCTATATTTAATTTATACATTTAATATATAACACAATAGTTTTATTTTTACATTTAGGCCTAATTATTACTTATTACTTATTATTACATGCTCCTATTTTCATTTGCTCTTTATAGTGAAGTGACCATTTGAAGTTTGTGCGTAATGAGCACAGTATAACTTCTGACAGGGCAAAGTTTGTTTTTCTTTTTATTTCGTAACAGTTACAAAAAATAATGTTTAAAGATAATGACGCTGACATGTGTATGACATGTTGTGGCAAAAATCAACATGACTCTTACTGCATAAGAGACAAACATGTCCAATTGTCTTTCAAAAGTTTTATTTCTTGCAAGAAAGGTCAAACAGTCAACAGAAACACAAGTAGCTGTAGAGTGTAAGACAAAGAACGAAAGCTTCCCCTCACTTTTATATCTCTAACCTCCAAGGCTGAAACCTCTGTCCTTTTACCATATTAGGAACATGTTTACCCCTTCAGTGTTTTTTCACTTTTCCCCCTAAGTCACCCACAAAATGCATACTTAAGCACTTATGAGAAAAACAAAATCATTTAACCATAAGCATATAAGCAAAATCATATGGAAATTATACAGAAACTCAAAACTGTCACAGACACGTCAGGTTCCACCTCACTTCCTTACCCACGCACTCAATCACCAGCATACTAATCACCGCCACCTGAGGATCATCAGCACTGCCATCACCACCAGCACTTAAGCTCCACACTCACACACACTCACTGTCCGGTCTCGTTTGCACTACAGCCATTTGTATGCTTACCTCAAGGACTCTAATCGCTATACTTACCTGCCTCCATCGTCTCCAGTGCTCCTCGTGTTCCTACCTGTCTGTGTGTGAGTGTTCCAGTCATCCGTCTCCAGCGTCTCCTTCCACCATCACCTGCAACACAACAAAAGGACAGTATTACCTCTATTCATCTCCAAGATCATCATACTCACCATTCACCTACCTGTTGCTCTGCTGATTGTTTAAATAAACCACCATTACTGCTTTTATCTCTGCCTCCGGTGTCTCTGTTGTAACAGAAGACCGGACCATACCAGCAATACATCAGCATGAGCCAAACCGATCCATTCCAGGAGCTTTGCGTCGAGCACTCACCCCACAACCACCGTCACCGTCATCCTCCGCCGCTGCTGCTTCCGCATCCACCATCTCCACTCCTTCTCCGGTGTTTACCGCCAGTCCCATGGCCAAACCGGCGCCCTACTCAGGATCGGCGGAGGATTGCAGCGGATTCCTCCTTCAATGTGAGTTGGTCCTGGAGATGCAACCGCACCTCTACCCCACCGACACAGCTAAAATCGCATTCATTATCTCCCAACTGCAAGGTAAGGCCCTTCAATGGGCGGATTCACTCTGGACTCAAAAAGGCTCAGTTGTAAAGTCTTACTCTGCATTCGTCTCTCACTTCCGTGAAGTCTTCGGAAAACCTCTGGCTGATTCTTCAACTGGTGAGAAACTTTACAATCTGAAACAAGGAAATAAAACCGTTAACGATTATGCCTTGCAGTTTAGAACGCTAGCCGCCACCAGCGGATGGAATGAACAAGCCCTCATCACCACCTTTCGTCAAGGATTGGAGCCTAATGTGCGGTTGCATCTCGCTGCATACGAGGACTCCATAGGACTCGAACGCTTCATCCAACTCGCCATCCGCGTGGGTTCTTGTATGCAGTTATGTCTCCTTGAGCACCAGGGCCAGCCACTTACCAACACCCTCCTCCGTCGGTCCAAACCCGTCAGCTCTCCAGAACCAGCAAGTGAACCCATGCAAGGGACGCATCTACCCCCTGTCAGTACCGGAGGAGAAGGCCATGGAGGAATACATCAAAGAGGCCCTTAACCAAGGATACATCCGCCCGTCTACTTCCCCTGCTGCTTCAAGCTTTTTCTTCGTGGCAAAGAAGGATGGAGGCTTGCGGCCCTGCATTGACTATCGCTCACTGAACAAAATAACTGTCAAGTTCCGGTATCCACTTCCCCTCGTCCCAGCGGCCCTGGAACATCTCCGCGGTGCCACTGTGTTCACCAAGCTGGACCTCCGCAGCGCGTACAACCTCATCCGGATACGCAAGGGGGACGAGTGGAAGACCGCCATCGTCACGCCCACCGGCCATTACGAATATCTGGTAATGCCGTATGGCCTGGTCAACGCCCCCTCCGTATTCCAGGATTTCATCCACGAGGTGCTCCGGGAGTTTCTCCATAAGTTTGTGCTGGTGTAAATAGACGACATCCTCATATACTCCCGGAGCTTGGCCTAACATCGGCACCACGTTGCGGAGGTCCTCCAACGCTTACGGCAGTTCCATCTGTTTCTCAAAGCAGAGAAGTGCTCCTTCCATCAGCCTTCTGTCCACTTCCTGGGATACGTAATTGATCACAGTGGCATCCGGATGGACGAGGGGAAAGTCTCTGCCATCCAGACCTGGCCAACTCCAACCACCATAAAAGAACTCCAACGTTTCCTCGGATTCTCCAATTTCTATCGCCGCTTCATTAAAAACTACAGTACCATTGTCAGCCCACTTACCAACCTGTTACGTAAGCAGCCCAAGTCTCTGTCCTGGTCCCAGCCTGCCACCAATGCCTTTGAGACCCTCAAGAAAGCCTTCACCACCGCTCCCCTCCTCGTCCACCCAAACCCGGATCTGCCATTCGTCGTGGAGGTGGACGCCTCCACCACCGGAGTGGGAGCGGTCCTGTCGCAGCAGCAGGGGACACCAAGTAGACTCCACCCATGTGCCTTCTTCTCCCGCAAGCTCAACCCGGCGGAGGTCAACTATGACATCGGTGACCGTGAGCTCCTGGCAGTCAAGCTTGCCCTGGAAGAGTGGAGGCATTGGTTGGAGGGGGCTAACCATCCCTTCCAAGTTCTCACTGATCATAAAAACCTTGAGTACCTGAAAGCTGCTAAGAGACTCAACCCTCGCCAAGCTCGATGGGCCATGTTCTTTTCACGATTCAATTTCTCCATATCCTATCGTCCAGGTTCCAAGAATATTAAGGCTGATGCCTTATCCCGTCTCCATGCTCCAGAGGAAGGGAATGAAACTCCTGAAACTATCCTGCCTGAGTCTATCTTCATGAGCCCCATCCAGTGGTCAGAAGAGACCTTACCCTCCTCCAATGCCTCCTCACGCACTCCGCCGGGTTGCCCCCAGGGCTTGCAGTACATCACATGGACACGACGCACTCCACTCCTGCACTCTGTTCACTCTTCACTTGGCACTGGCCACCCGGGGGTCAATGAGACCCTCTCGCTGCTTAAACAGCGCTTCTGGTGGCCCAACATGGCCAACGACGTCAGGAGGTACGTGCAGGGCTGCAGGGAGTGTGCCATCTCCAAGAGCCCACACCATCTTCCCACCGGCAAGCTCAATCCTCTGCCCTTTCCTGAGAGACCCTGGTCACACCTGGGGGTGGATTTCATCACTGATCTCCCAGAGTCTGATGGTCACACTTGCATCCTGGTAGTCGTAGACCGCTTCTCCAAAGCCTTCCGTTTGATTCCCCTGGGAGGTCTACCTACCGCCATGACTACTGCAGAACTAATGTTCAACCATGTCTTTCGTCATTATGGGATCCCCGAAGACATAGTCTCTGACAGAGGGCCCCAATTTATTTCCCGTGTCTGGAAGGCGTTCTTCTCCCTCCTGGGTGTGACCGTCAGCCTGTCGTCCGGTTACCATCCTCAGTCGAACGGGCAGACGGAACGGAAGATCCAGGAGATCGGCCGCTTCCTGCGTACCTTCTGTCACGGCCACCAGGACTCCTGGAACCAGTACCTGGGTTGGGCCGAGTACGCACAAAACTCCCTCCGACAAGCCACAACTGGACTGACACCTTTCCAGTGCGTACTCGGCTACCAACCCCCACTGTTCCCCTGGGACAGGGAACCCTCCAACGTTCTGGCAGTCGACTACTGGTTCCGGGAGAGTGAGAGGGTATGGGACTCAGCTCACCACCAACTGCAGAAAGCCCTGCACAGACGCAGAATGACAGCCGACCTTCGGCGCTCCAATGCTCCTACCTACCAACCGGGGCAGAAGGTCTGGCTGTCCACCAGAGACATCAGGATGCGTCTGCCCTGCAAGAAGCTGAGTCCCCGCTTCATTGGCCCGTTCACCATCCTTCGACAGATCAATCCCGTCACGTATCGCCTCCAACTTCCTGCACAGTATAAAAGAATTCACCCAACCTTTCATGTTTCACTGTTGAAAACTCACCACCCTTCTGTTCTTCCCTCCGCAGAACCTGACGTGGCAGCCGTCGAACCCCCCCTTCCACTCATCCTGGATGATGGTACTGCCTATGTTGTTCGAGAAATCCTGGACTCCCGGCACCGTGGTGGTCTACTGGAATATCTGGTAGACTGGGAAGGTTACGGCCCCGAGGAACGCTCATGGGTCCCCAAGAATGATATCCTTGATCCTAATCTGTTACAAACTTTCCACACCAACCACCCGGACAGACCTGCCCCACGCCCTAGAGGACGACCACCACGACGTCGGGGTCCTTGGCCCTCAGGAGCGGGCCGTGGGAGGGGGGGTACTGTCACAGACACGTCAGGTTCCACCTCACTTCCTTACCCACGCACTCAATCACCAGCATACTAATCACCGCCACCTGAGGATCATCAGCACCGCCATCACCACCAGCACTTAAGCTCCACACTCACACACACTCACTGTCCGGTCTCGTTTGCACTACAGCCATTTGTATGCTTACCTCAAGGACTCTAATCGCTATACTTACCTGCCTCCATCGTCTCCATCGTCTCCAGTGCTCCTCGTGTTCCTACCTGTCTGTGTGTGAGTGTTCCAGTCATCCGTCTCCAGCGTCTCCTTCCACCATCACCTGCAACACAACAAAAGGACAGTATTACCTCTATTCATCTCCAAGATCATCATACTCACCATTCACCTACCTGTTGCTCTGCTGATTGTTTAAATAAACCACCATTACTGCTTTTATCTCTGCCTCCGGTGTCTCTGTTGTAACAAAAACTTCCCCCACAATTCCCTCCTTTTTATCATTCATTGATAACTAATCACTACATCTATTATAACGCTTCATTAAGTAAAAATGCATATATTCTCAAAAAATATGAAAACAAGCAAATTTACGTTATTACATCACATTTATACTTCATCTCTGATTTTCATACAAACAACAAATTGAGATACATCGCCCAATCATAAAACTAAAGATAGCATCCTTCGTTTTAAAGACATATAGCATGTACCATCTTAGTTGTATAACATCTTTTCACAACAGATCTATTTTGTAGCCCACGATGTGTCATTGTCCAACCTCAGTGATGATTTAGAATTCCTTGAGCTGATTTCACCTGTACACAAACCTTAGAGAGGATAGAAGACATTTCTTTGCAATAGTTCAACATGTCTTGTTCACACAATTCAGCTGATGCCACTCGTTGTTTAGCCCCTTCCATTCCCGAAAATGGGGTCTTCCAACCTAATTTTAAAAAAAATTCAGCCATACATTACTTTAGTTATCATCCTTCCTTTTGATGTATTACCCATCAATTTATCATAGTGGTTGGAGAAATGTTTCTCTAAACAACATTTGCCATCAACATTGAACTAAACCGTCTTTAATTCTGCAAACAGATTTTCCTCCAGCTCATTTTCCTGAACATGCTCTGTAAAGAGTTAGAAGAATCAAGGTTATTTTCAGATAACAGATTACACACAATCTCCTGTGTCTGCTCCAGCACTTCCTACAGAAACAGAAACTTTTTGCATTAGTTTGTCAGCACAAACAAAAATTCAAACAGCACCCCAAAAATCGTCTACCACCCTGTTCTCACAGTTATCAAGTGGTTTGTCTTAGCAGGTCAAGTCATGGTGTAGAGACTTGATCAAGGATAGTCGAACAACATACAAACACATACAAAACATAACATACAGTCGCCGTCACACACACTCACACTAGACACATGCATATGAACCTGCTCATTTTCAAAGTTTACTTTTGGTGTTAAATCTAAAAAAAAATGTAACACATTTTTTTCTGTAGTTCTTTACTTAGTTTTTACATGATCTCTTCTCCAGTCTCAAAGCATGTCTGTTCATTATAATTATATATATATATATATATATATATATATATATATATATAAATGTCAGCTGGGTTGTTTTAGTTCTAATCTCATTGCTTTATTTTGTTTAGACAGACAGAGTATCCTTGCCTCTACCCCAGCAGTCTCTCTCTCTTACTGCACAAATAATCTTTTCAACAGCCTCACAAGGCTGTAACTTAGACTAGGAGCATTTTAAAAGTTATCTTTGGGTTACATGCTGAATTCACTTAACTTTCTCTTCAATCTGCAAAATTGGTCTTCATCTTTAGCCACCACCATGCCTTATCCATGCCTCCTCTGCCATGTCTAATGACCTGCAGGAGTGAAAACTATGATAGAGACATATTAGTTCAAAATCAACACAGCCTCATGAATTCAGGGATTCATCATAATGCTGAATCCTAAACTTCTATACCGGTTTTTGCCAATAGGGCAACCAACATCATGTTAATAAATTTTGCTATGGTCTCCCCAGAAATTATGGACAATCACCTCATGGTCTCAGTCGGCTCTTGAAAGCTCATTCCCATCAACTCTTTATCAATAATCTTTTTTCCTCAGGGTGTCCCCTGGCATATTTGCATCAAGTTTTGGACACTTGTCACAATGAAAAACAAGCCATCCTAGGAATGCGGTTTCTGGTGAGTGGTATAGAGGAACATTTTTGGGGCAGACTGCTGTAACTTCTCACAGGTCATCCCCCCTTTATGATGCTGCTGGCCTCACAGACATCCGCTCCACTCTCATACCCATCTCACATAAAACACCTCCCTTCAGGGTAGATGCCTAGTGGCGGCGGTAACCCCCTGCCTTAGGTTGTCCCCTGTCTGGCCAAAACGGAACTTACCTGTCATTGAGAAATCACCTTGTGCACACTGGTAACCGCTCTTTCCCATCATTAAATCTTTGACAGTTTTCTTCAACAGAATCAGGTGTTATCTGGAGCTTAGGAAAGGTGCATTCAAGAGCCACCAGAGCCATTGGACTGCCTAATAGTGTTAAAACATGGAGACAGGTTAATGACAGCAGTATTTAATCACTAAAATAATTAGACATTCTCTAAAGCAGCAACATATCAGTGCTGAGACTATACTGAGTGAATTTAGTTATCACAACTGTCCATTCAGTGTAGTGTTCTGCTACATCTGTAACTGGAGCCATTGGCCCTGCACATGGTGGTGACAAAGATCAGACAAAAAGTTACTGGTCATAGAAGAAATTCATCAAAATAGTCACTTCTATCATTCAAGGTCTGTATTACTAATTTAAAGACCTCTTTAAACTCATTGAGTTTTCCTTTAGCAAATTTAACAACTAATTGCCCTCTTCATGGCAATCATTTCTTTTAACATCTCTGTGTCCATGATTTTCAACTGAGACACTGTGCTTCACTATAAATAGCTTGTTATCACTTATGACACAGGCTCAGATAGCAGCTTTTAGCTGACATTGAATGAGAGAGACTCTGAGGAATTCAGGACTAGTACACTGCCTTTTTATAACTTTTAACATCAAAATATCTTTTGACCCTGGCCCAGCTTAAGATTTTTCCAGAAAAGACATACGTTTTTAAATAAACAACTGTGTTTATATTTGTCTTGTACTAACACATCAGAGAATTTGGAAATTACAAATTAACAATCAGATGGAGTCTCTGTTTCAACTGGCAGTCTCATTTTTGCCATTTAAACCCCCTTCATTTTGACTATCAAAAACCCAAACATTTAGAAATTAAAGGTCCTAAATCATTTTAGTTACAGTGGGTACAGAAAGTATTCAGACCCCCTTAAATTTTTCACTCTTTGTTATATTGCAGCCATGTGCTAAAATCATTTAAGTTCCTTTTTTTTTCCTCATTAATGTACACACAGCACCCCATATTGACAGAAAAACACAGAATTGTTGACATTTTTGCAGATTTATTAAAAAAGAAAAACTGAGATTCAGAGCCTTTGCTGTGACACTCATATATTTAACTCAGGTGCTGTCCATTTCTTCTGATCATCCTTGAGATGGTTCTACACCTTCATTTGAGTCCAGCTGTGTTTGATTATACTGATTGGACTTGATTAGGAAAGCCAGCTTACAGCTCACAGTGCATATCAGAGCAAATGAGAATCATGATGTCAAAGGAACTGCCTGAAGAGCTCAGAGACAGAATTGTGGCAAGGCACAGATCTGGCCAAGGTTACAAAAAAATTTCTGCTGCACTTAAGGTTCCTAAGAGCACAGTGGCCTCCATAATTCTTAAATGGAAGACGTTTGGGATGACCAGAACCCTTCCTAGAGCTGGCCGTCCAGCCAAACTGAGCTATCGGGGGAGAAGAGCCTTGGTGAGAGAAGTAAAGAAGAACGCAAAGATCACTGTGGCTGAGCTCCAGAGATGCAGTCGGGAGATGGGAGAAAGTTGTAGAAAGTCAACCGTCACTGCAACCCTCGGGGCTTTATGGCATAGTGGCCCGACGGAAGCCTCTCCTCAGTGCAAGACACATGAAAGCCTGCATGGAGTTTGCTAAAAAACACCTGAAGGACTCCAAGATGGTGAGAAATAAGATTAGGTGTGTTCGACATTGACTGCGGATGTAACCAATTGGCGAGAGTAGCCGCGTGCAGGTGGGGAGGAGCTGAAAACAGAGACGTGAAGTCGGACACTTTCTGCTTCCCGTAGTGACGCTCGTGCTGCGTTTGCATACTTTTTATCACAGTTAAATAAATATTTGACTAATACACCGATGTTTCAGAGACATTTTCATTCAATACTTTATGTACTGCTTACAGCATCTGTTTGTACAAGAATAAAGTTCAATATAAGCATATACTATATAAAATCTAATGTAGTGGGGTCTAAGTTTTTTATCAGTTTTATTTTGATAAACATGACACAATATAACATTGCAACTACATGAAAAGAGCTTTAACTCTTATAAAAATACAGATTTGTGGGCATTAGTAAAACTAAAGGCGTGACAATAAACATGAAACACACGTGATCATTGTCATGCGGTGAATCCGGCCAATCATGGAACAGCTGTGTAGTCATCAGCGCTCATGCAGCTCCTCTTGAGAAACTGTGCTGGCTGACTTAGGTGGCTGATCGAATCGCTCTCGCAGTACTTTGAAGCCATACATCACAGTCACATGGCGTCTGCGCTGTCTCAAGTCGGACAAAATTTCTTACCGGCATGCACTGCTTCAAGTCAGCCGCCGATCAGTCTGTGCAGCGCTGCATCAAGTCGAACAAGCCTATTCTCTGGTCTGATGAGACCAAGATAGAACTTTTTGGCCTTAATTCTAAGCGGTATGTGTGGAGAAAACCAGGCACTGCTCATCACCTGTCCAATACAGTCCCAACAGTGAAGCAGGGTGGTGGCAGCATCATGCTGTGGGGGTGTTTTTCAGCTGCAGGGACAGGACGCAATCGAGGGAAAGATGAATGCGGCCAAGTACAGTGATATCCTGGATGAAAACCTTCTCCAGAGTGCTCAGGACCTCAGACTGGGCTGAAGGTTTACCTTCCAACAAGACAATGACCCTAAGCACACAGCTAAAATAATGAAGGAGTGGCTTCACAACAACTCCGTGACTGTTCTTGAATGGCCCAGCCAGAGCCCTGACTTAAACCCAATTGAGCATCTCTGGAGAGACCTAAAAATGGCTGTCCACCAACGTTTACCATCCAACCTGACAGAACTGGAGAGGATCTGCAAGGAGGAATGGCAGAGGATCCCCAAATCCAGGTGTGAAAAACCTGTTGCATCTTTCCCAAAAAGACTCATGGCTGTATTAGATCAAAAGGGTGCACTTAGGACCATGTGATATTTCAGTTTTTCTTTTTTAATAAATCTGCAAAAATGTCAACAATTCTGTGTTTTTCTGTCAATATGGGGTGCTGTATGTACATTAATGACGGAAAAAATGAACTTAAATGATTTTAGCAAATGGCTGCAATATAACAAAAAGTTAAAAATTTAAGGGGTGCTGAATACTTTCCGTACCCACTGTATTTTACACTATGATAACGATGCGCTCATCACATAAAAAACATACTTGAGACTGTTCAAATATTTTTCCATAAAGTGAAACTTTCTTTCAGAATTTTCATTTTTATAACATTAATCCTTGCTGCTATATTTCTTTCCATTATAGCCACTTATCCCGTATTTCTATATCAAATAGTCTGCAGATGCAAAACATATTATCAATATGGTTTGTACCGTTTTGCCGAACCACAATGTTATTTTACCCATATCTCAACTACAGCCTTATAGCTGCTTTCTCCTTCAACCATTATTATGTAAATTGTAGTTCTCTAGACATCTAATGTAATGCATCCATTTAATGGATGAAAAGCAAAACTTTTTGTAAGTTACATTCAGTCCTCCTTCCCTACATGCCATTTCTTTCTGCATCGAACTTCTTCCCTTCTGTCTGCTTCCTCTAGCCTACAATCTATTGTCTGCTTACATTTCACACACACACCGCTTTCAAACAACATCCCCACATCACAATTCTCTTCAACTCATTCCCTTACGACCTTAAATTTTATGACACTCAATGTTCCTTCTCTTGGAAAATCATAATATTTGACTAATTTTCCTGCATCTATTTTTGGCCATACAATTTTCTCATTTGATAAAACAGGGTGCATCATATTCTGCAAGCTTAATCTGGGATTTCCCCATATTGGCTCTCCCGAAACTCTCGTGGATTAACCTTGTCGGTGCGCACCTAAATAATCTGTTGGACTCCTACAGACCCAACTTTTCACCTAAAATCAGACAGGTTGAGCCTTCCGCTCCAGCTTAAGACGTCTAAGCCGTGTCACACAGCCTCAGTTTCAGGCTTCTCCTGAACCCACAAATTTTCTGTAGTCCCCTGACTACAACTGGATTCCCCAGAAATTTGCTTGAGTGTGTGATGCAGCTTAGTTCCCTTTCATGGGAACATCGACGCTGCGTAGTCGCTTTGGGAACGCCTCTGCGCGTTTTGTCTTGAAGCACTCGTGAAATCGAACCAATAGTGTGACGGGACGTCAGTGCGGGTGACGTCACGGACCAGGAAACTATAAAGCACTCCTGAGAACAAAGAACGCCAGCTTCTGTGTCTTCAGCAGCGCTCTGTGTTATCGTGTGTCTTATTTGGTGTTGTCTGTCAATTACATATACAGAGACGATCTCTTTTGTTTGAGAACAAGAGTATCAGTATTACACCACATATATATGTATATAAAAGACACTATAATGGCGAGCAAACGGCATCAGACCGTGTGCTTCTCCCTACCTTCATTACTTCACGGGTGGGGATACACACGAGCTCTGTGTTGTTTGTCCGGGAGCGGAGCATGCCCAGGCGGCCCTCGAGGGGGTTGTTTGCGAGCATTGTAATATAAAACCTCTCCACTCCCGCCGGGCGCTCTTTGAGGAGGGCGCCGCAGCTCGCGTTCTTCGTGGTCGGATCCCGCATCTGCCGAGGCAGACAGGCGGTTCAGATCATGGGGTTCGCAGATGAATTTGGCAGAGGGGTTAGAGACGGGCGCTGCCCTTTCTCTGCCCTTACCTGCCAGGTTCAGTGCCTCTCCCAGGTGGAAGCACGCTCTGCGGTTTCTTCCTCCGGGCTGAGGCACCGGTACACATGTCCAGCTCTGAGGAGGTGGATATTGTGATATTGATTTGAGGACTCGCCACCTCACACACATATCGTGTTTCAAAATCACACGTTTATTATTCTAACATCAGAAACAAATCAGTTGTGTTTGAAAGCCATGATTATTTTGTTAATCTGAAATATTCAGACCGTGATAGACTTGTCTGATTATTTTCTCGATTTAACTGAGAAGTTAAATATCTTTCTGAATTTGTCAACTTACAAATATTGAAGATATATTTATATATATAAAGAAAGTGAACAGCAGTTTGAGTGCTATACTACAAAGCGAGTAGGGATGCACACGCTGAGAGTGGAGCATGCACGTCAGTTCACAGCTGACAGTGTTCATTCATAAAAATGTCCCGAAGTGTAAAGAGAAGTATGCACTAGCGGGAGTTTTTAGCTCCACCCCTGTTGGCTTTTAAAAGTCCAAAAGGGAATAAAAGTCCAACGCAAGGCTCGAATCTCGCGTTTGCCGCGGCAGCGCGCAGATTAAGTCTGCAATAAAGAATATATAGCTCGGATCTCGCGTTTGCCGAGGCAGCGCGCAGATTAAGTCTGCAATAAAGAATATACGGCTCGGATCTCGCGTTTGCCGAGGCTGCGCATAGATATCGTGCCCGTAATATATAGCCGATTATATATAAAATGTTTATATATATTTGGAGGGAACTGAGTAGACGGGAGTTCCCTTTCTCTTTTTCCCTATAATATCTTGCAAACTATTACGAGCTATAATTCTTTTTGTATTCCAATATATTCAGCCTGTCTTTTTGACTGTTTGTTTTTGGCTGCATTTAATTTAAGGATTAAATGAAATATTGAATACATTAAATTCTGAGGAATTTAAAAGAAGAGAGGCCGGTCTGCCAACCCTGCCACCTCGTGTGCTTCAGGGTGCAGTGGTTTCCAGTGATCCTCTAAGAAGAGGAGGGTCATAGAGTGGTCAGTTCAGTTGTTCCTTGCCGGTTCGCCGTTTCAGGGCACTGAAAAAAAAAAAAAAAAAAGTGTCGTCACCCGTGCTCCCCCGCAGAAAGCTTGGGGACCGGGACAGGCAACACAGCTGAAGTCTTTGTGGGGTAAGACAGATCTGCGGACTGTTATCACCAAGAAGACTTCGAAAAGGTCCTGACGCCAGTGGCATAGGACATTCGAGGGTAGCCCCTTTCCGAAGAGGGTTCTTTACCACACTATATGGTATCCGCCCCTCCTCGGTGCCCTCAGGGGGCCGTTCTGCCAACCCTGCCACCTCGTGTGCTTCAGGGTGCAGCGGTCTCCACTGACCCTCTGAGGAGGGCCGGTCGACATTTGATTCGGTTGTTCCCTGCCGGTTCGCCGCTTCAGGGCGCCGAGTCAAATGTTCAAAAAAAACAAAAAAAACAAACAAAACAAAACAAAAAAACAAACACCAGAGGCCAGTCTTGAGAGACTGGTTCCCTTAGTAGATTTCTGGTAGAATGGAAACTTCTTCCAAGTATTTCTCAATGGGTACTGCTCACAAAGAAAGGGTTACAGAATTCGGGTCTCGCCCGCCCCAATTTAACAGGGTCTTCCCTATAGTGGTGGACCCCTTGCAGTCTCTGGTATTGGAACACATAGTTCTGACGCTCTTGCAAAAAGGAGCTATAGAAGGGTTTCTCCTCCCAGCAAGCTGTCAGGGTTTTACAGTCTGTACTTTGTTCCAAAGAGGGTTGGAGGGTACTTTCATGTATCCATCCATCCTCAGCACAGGAGGTTCCTCAGATTTGCTTTCGGGGGCGAAGCTTACCAATACAGGGTTCTTCCTTTCTGCCTAGCTTTCACCCCACACCTTCACAAAATGCGTGGATGCAGCTCTGGCTCCTCTGAGACTCCAGGGCATTCGCGTGTTGAATTATATCAACAATTGGTTGAATTTAGCTCAGTGTGAGCATATGGCAGTCCAACATTGAGATGTTGTTCTGTCTCACATCAGAAGGCTAGGGCTGAGAATTAATGCCAAGAAGAGTGTGCTTCTTCCAGCTTAAACTACCAACTATCTAGGGGTAGTCTGGGATTCCATCACGATGCAGGCACATCTGTCTCCTGCTCTGGTGCGTTCCATTCTCTCGGCCGTGAATGGGGTGAAATTAGGCCAGTCACACACTGCAAAACAGTTTCAGAGACTGTTGGGTCTTACGGCAGCTGCGTCCAACGTGATACCTTTTGGCCTGCTGCACATGAGACCCTTACAGTGGTGGCTCAGGACCAAGGGGTTTTCTCTGAGAAGAAATCCTTTTCGCATGATTAAGGTCACGCGGCAATGCCTTCGTGCCTTAGTCATGTGGAAGAAGCCTTGGTTCCTGTCCCAGGGACCTGTGTTGGGGGCTCATTGTCGTCGTGTAATGCTAACGACGGATGCTTCCCTCACAGGCTGGGGGGGCGATCATGAGTGGTCGCTCGGCTCAGGGTCTTTGGGAGGACCATCTACTTTCCTGACACATAAATCATCTGGAAATGATGGCGGTATTTCGAGTACTCAAATACTTCCTCCCACACCCGAGGGGCCATCAAAATGTGGGGGCAGACATCCTGTTGAGGCAGGGGCCGAGGCCCGGGGAATGGAGTCTCCACCCTGAGGTGGTGGAGCTCATTTGAGAACTTCGGTCGTGCAGAAGTTGACCTATTTGCTTCGAAAGAACATCTCTTTGCCCACTGTGGTGCTCTCTGACTAATCCACCCCTCTGGGGTTGGATGCCATGGTGCAGACGTGGCCGAGGTTACGTCTGTACACACTTTTCCCCGATCGCTCTGTTCCCAGGAGTTCTGGAGAGGGTTTGCCTAGAGAGGGTCTATCTCATACTGATAGCCCCATTAAGGCCAACCCGAGTTTGATTTGCAGACCTAGTGTCTCTTCTAGACGGCTCCCCCGTGGAGATCCCCATCAGACAGGACTTTCTGTCTCAAGCGGGTGGCATGATAATTTACCCCCGCCTGGAGTTGTGGAAACTCTGAGCTTGGCCTCTGAGGGGGCTAGGCTCATAGAATCCGGTCTCCCAACTGAGGTTGTCGAGACCATACTCCACTCCAGAGCTCCTTCCACGAGAAAGCTATACAGACAAATAAATGGAAGTTGGTTTCTACTTGCTGTAGACAACGTCAGCTGGACCTGTTCCACTCTTCTATCAGTCTTGTGCTGCAATTTCTCCAAGTATAAAACTTGGATGGTTTATCTCCTTCTACCTTGAAGGTTTATATAGTGGCTATTTCCACTTATCATGCTCTGTTTGGGGACTCTTCTGTGGAAGAGACCCCCTATTTATACGCTTTCTCTGTGGTACCCAGAGGCTGAGGCCTTCTGTGCGTACAAAACTCCGGCCTGGGACTGGGCTATTGTGTTGGAAGGGTTAGCTGAGGCTCCCTTTGAACCATTAGAGGAGGTGTCTGGAAGATTCCTCTCAAAGCTGTCCACCTGTTGGCAATTTCATCTCTCAAAAGAATTGGAGATCTTCAAGCACTTTCGGTTGCTCCCTCATGTTTGGAATTTGCGCCTGGTATGTTCAGGGCTTTCCTTCATCCTAGACCTGGTTATAAATCCAAGGTCCCCACCAACGTCCCAGGACCGATTGTACTGCAGGCCTTTTGTCCTCCTCCTTTGATTAATCCGGATCAGGAAGAATGAGCAAGTGGGTGGTTGAGGCCATCTCTCTTGCCTATGAGTCATACGGGCAGCCTTCACCTTTGGCTGTCCGGGCACACTCTACTAGGGGTATGGCTGCCTCAAAGGCTTTGATCTCGGGGGTTCCCATTAACGAGATATGTGATGCGGCTGGGTGGTCATCTCAGCATACCTTCATTAGGTTGTATAACCTTGATTTGGGCTCCACTCCAGGGTCCTCGGTGCTCTCGTCGTAAGATAACAGACAGGCACTTGGTCTTATGGCCTAGTTGGGATAGCGTTCCCAAAGCGACTACGCAGCGTCGATGTTCCCATGAAAGGGAACGTCTCGGGTTACGTCTGTAACCCTGGTTCCCTGAATAAGGGAACGAGACGCTGCGTAGCTTAGCCATACTCCCTGCACGCCTGTGAGCGTCTGCTTCATCCATATCAGAAGCTGGCGTTCTTTGTTCTCAGGAGTGCTTTATAGTTTCCTGGTCCGTGACGTCACCCGCACTGACGTCCCGTCACACTATTGGTTCGATTTCACGAGTGCTTCAAGACAAAACGCGCAGAGGCGTTCCCAAAGCGACTACGCAGCGTCTCGTTCCCTTATTCAGGGAACCAGGGTTACAGACGTAACCCGAGACGATTTCCCTTCCAGAAACCTCCCCTTGGAAATGTCTTAACTGTCCTAACGTGATTCAGTTTCCAGGAACGTCTTGATCACGCTGCCTTCACCCACAAAGTTTTGTCTAAACTGTGTCACACAGCCTTGGTTTCAGGCTTCCCCTGAACCCACAAATTTTCTGTAGGCCCTGACTACAGCTGAATTCCCCAGAAATTTGTTTTAGCTGTGTGATGCAGCCTGAATTTCCCTTCCAGAAATTAACTATGTTGCTTTTTCCCACGTGATCTCAATTCCCCTAAGAAACCCCTTAACCATGACTATAGAGTCAGCCAGACCAACCAATATGGTTTGTCCCATATTTTCCTAATCTTTTACCCAATTCACCAAATCACAAATTTTTCAATTTTTCCCGTTTCCTAATCTTCCAAATTTTACCAAATTTTACTTTTAATCGCTCTAAATCACAAAATTTCAATTCCCCATGAAATGTAGATTTATCTCTTACCAGAGAGTCGTGATGCCACCTGGGTTTGTTTTCTGAATCCAGTGGTGTCCCCTTCTGGACCCCGGCGGTCGGCCCTTCATCCCTCAATCTATTCGGGGTAGGGCTGAGACTACTAAGTCCAGGATGATCAGTCACCGTCCGTTCTCGGGTTCAAAAGGCACATCTAAGGAATCCCACCTTCTGACACCAAATTGTTGTGGAAAAAAATCAACTGACTCTCACTGCATAAGAGACAAACATGTCCAATTGTCTTTCGAAAGTTGTATTTCTTTCAAGAAAGGTCAAACAGTCAAACAGAAACACAAGTAGCTGCAGAGTGTAAGACAAAGAACGAAAGCTTCCCCTCACTTTTATATCTCTAACCTCCAAGGCTGAAGCCTCTGTCCTTTTACCATATTAGGAACATGTTTACCACTTCAGTGTTTTTCCACTTGTCACCCCAAGTCACCCAAAGAATGCATACTTAAGCAATTCTGAGAAAAACAAAATCATTTAACCATAAGCATATAGGTAAAATCATATAGAAATTATACAGAAACTCAAAATTTCCCCCACAGACAGAAGAGTCAACAGCGTTCACGCACATCTTCCGGAATAAAATTCTTGCATCAGAAAAAAATTTAGAATTAGGTTTTTTGTTAGTGCCTCTTTCTTTGAATACACACTCTACGATGCACTCAGAACGGTCTTGCGACCCACTTTTGGGTCACGACCCATCAATTGAGAAACAGTTTTTTGTTTGTTTGTTTTTTTCCCCCAAAAAATATATTTATTGGCATTTGTTTGACCATTAAAACAATAAAATAAATAAATAAATGAATTATAAAGAAAATTTAAAAAACGCATAAGTAAAATATGCATTTATATACATCACAGTTCACAGCCTTTCATTATGTAATTTATCTTTGCTACTTTACCAGAGTTATTGGTTGTTTTGCTAGAATACAAGAACTGCTTTGTATAATTGACATGTCCAATACAAAAGAGGTGGGTATAGTTCAATCATCCCAGGTTGCCTGATCCATTTGGTTGTAGTAGTGCAAAAAGGGAGTCCAAATTTTGTAAAAGTCTTTTAGTTTCCCTATAACTACATATGTTAGTTTTTCCAAGGCAAGGTTGCTGGTCGAAAAAAACACAGTTTTAAAGGTGCCCTATAATCAAAAATTTTATTTACCTTGGCATAGTTGAATAACAAGAGTTCAGTACATGTAAAAGACATACATTAAGTTTCAAACTCCATTGTTTCCTCCTTCTTATGTAAATCTCATTTGTTTAAAAGACCTGTTTAAAAACAGGCGAATCTCAACATAACACCGACTGTTGCGTAACAGTTGGGATCATTAATATGTATGCCTCCAATATTTGCATATGCCAGCCCATGTTCAAGGCATTACACAAGGGCAGCCAGTATTAACGTCTGGAGCAGCACAGCTGAATCATCAGACTAGGTAAGCAAGCAAGAACAATAGCGAAAAATGGCAGATGAAGCGATAATAACTGACATGATCCATGATTACATGATATTTTTAGTGATATTTGTGAATTGTCTTTCTAAATGTTTTGTTAGCATGTTGCAAATTTACTGTTAAATGTGGTTAAAGTTACCATCGTTTCGTACTGTATTTACGGAGACAAGAGAGCCGTCGCTATTTTCATTTTTAAACACTTGCAGTCTGTATAATGCATAAACACATCTTCATTCTTTATAAATCTCTCCAACAGTGTGTAATGTTAACTTTAGCCATGAAGCACAGCCCCAAACTCATTCAGAATCAAATGTAAACATCGAAATAAATACTATACTCACATGATCGGAGGCATGCATGCAGTATGCATGACGAACATCTTGTAAAGATCCATATGAGGGTTATATTAGCTGTGTGAACTTTGTAAATGCACTGTCGAGAGCTCGTGGGGGCAGGGAGCGCGCGATTTAAAGGGGCCGCGCGTTGAATCGGTGCATAGTTAATGATGCCCCAAAATAGGCAGTTAAACGAATACAATGAATAAAAAAAAATCTATGGGGTATTTTGAGCTGAAACTTCACAGACACATTCAGGGGACACCTTAGACTTATATTACATCTTGTAAAAACTGGTTCTAGGGCACCTTTAATGTATTTTTTAATCAATTATTATATAGGGCAAAAAAAAAAAGTTCCATGTCATTGACCTTTAACTCTTTCCCTGCCAGGGTTTTTTTTTTTTTTTTTAAATTGATCATTTTCACAAAACTTTAATGACCTTCAGAACATTTTATTGTATGAATATCTGAACAGGCAATAAAAGAAGAACAGAGCCTCTGCTTGTAAACAACAACAAAAAAACAAACAAATAAAAACATTTTATTCTAGCCTGCAACGTGCATAAGCAATGCTTTTATTGCTTGTTTCTGCTCCTTTTTTGCCTGTGTTTTGATCTGGAGGTTCTTTAGGCCTACTCTTTCATAATAGCACCCTCTACTGTATAACAGTGAAAACATGGAAAGCCGGAAAATTCAGTCAATGGCAGGGAAGCATTGCCTCATAAATGACGGAAAATTCCGTCAATGATGTGGAAAGAGTTCAAAGTCAAATGTTGTTCAGTGTACAGAACTAGAATATATTTTCTGTGTTTCTTATGAGCAGAATCACAAGCATTTTACTGAAACAGTGCATAGTAAAAGTTACTCTGTCTATAGGCTGCTATGAAAGCTGTAGTTGCCACAAGCCGCATGCATGAGGGCTCACGACGGCGGACGGACAGCTGCGAGATGCCCAACGCAGAAAAGACCTCGCGCCAGAGCAGCATACAGAAGGAAAACACCTTGGATTCTCAAAGGGAGCCCATTCCCATTAAAGAGGGATTTAAGCAGGTTGAGGATGGGGCTCAGAGTCCCTCAAGTACCCCGCTCCACCCTACACATAAATCTAAATCTTCTGCCCTATCTGGGCCCATGCCCACTCGCCCACCTCTAATAGCAGACGGACACAGGCAGATCTCTGTCATACCGAAGGCTCCGGTGGTGCGGCCCAGGGTGCCCAAGAAGAGCTGCTCAGTGGATCCTGAGGGCAAACATGAGCCTTTGCCAGTGAGCACCACCCCACCCAGTCCCAAGAACCTCAGTAATGGTTTCTCAATGGGTGTTGAGACAGGCGGCAGTACAGCAGAATGTCAGTAGACTGTATGATCTAAATATTTTGATTCTTACGGAATACGGAGGGCCTCGTGCGAGGAGAAGAGCAGGAGAGACAATGCTTTAAAAATACACTGGGAATTTCTTCTTCTCCTCTTCCATTTTTGCCATGAGATATTTTGATACAGGACTGACACATGATGAGCTATTTGTTTCTTAAAGCTCTTCATATGGAGGCATGTGGCTTTCGTGACAACTTGAGGTTAGTGGCACAGCGAACATTGTTTTTCTCTTTGCACAAGCATTGTTAATAAGATTGTCTCTCATCTGAACTGAAATTAATTTTTCTCTTCTTTTGCTATCATATGCAAATGTTCATACAATCTTATTCTATCTCTAAAGGTAGTGAGGATCATGTATCTCTGATGTTGTGATGCTATATATTTGTTTAGGAATGACTGCTAAATGACCCTATATATATATATATATATATATATATATATATATATATATATATATACAGTGGCAAGAAAAAGTATGTGAACCACTTGCGGAGTCTGTGAAAATGTGAATAATTTTAATAAAATAAGAGAGATCATACAAAATGCATGTTATTTTTTGTTTAGTACTGTCCTGAGTAAGATATTTTACATAAAAGATGTTTGCATTTAGTTCACAAGACAAAACAATAGCTGAATTTATTAAAATAACCCCATTCATAAGTATGTGAACCATTGATTCTTAATACTGTGTGTCGTTACCTGGATGATCCACGACTGTTTGTTTGTTGTGTGATGGTTGTTCATGAGTCTCTTGTTTGTCCTGAGCAGTTAAACTGAGCTCTGTTCTTCAGAAAAATCCTCTGGGTCCTACAGATTCTTCAGTTTTCAATCATTTTTTGTATATTTGAACCCTTTCCAGCAGTGACTGAATGATTTTGAGATCTGTCTTTTCACACTGAGGACAATTGAGGGACTCAAACTCAACTATTAAAAAAGGTTCAAACATTCACTGATGCTCCAGAAGGAAACACGATGCATTAAGAGTCGGGGGTGAAAACTTTTGAACAGGATGAGGATGTCACAATTTTTCTTATTTTGTTTAAATATCATTGTTTTTCATTTAGTACTGCCCTTCAGAAGCAACAGAAGATACTTGCATGTTTCCCAGAAGAAAAATTAAGTACAATTTACCTTGATATTTGAATTCAAAAGTTTTCACCCCCCGGCTCTTAATGCATCGTGTTTCCTTCTGGAGCATCAGTGAATGTTTGAACCTTTTTTAATAGTTGAGTCCCTCAATTGTCCTCAGTGTGAAAAGACAGATCTCAAAATCATTCAGTCACTGCTGTAAAGGGTTCAAATATGCAAAAAATGCTTGAAAACTGAAGAATCTGTAGGACCCAGAGGATTTTTCTGAAGAACAGAGCTCAGTTTAACTGCTCAGAACAAACAAGAGACTCGTGAACAACCATCACAAAACAAACAAACAGTCGTGGATCATCCAGGTAACCACACACAGTATTGAGAATCAATGGTTCACATACTTTTGAATGGGGCCATTTTAATAAATTCAGCTATTGTTTTGTCTTGTGAACTAAATGCAAACATCTTTTATGTAAAATATCTTACTCAGGACAGTACTAAACAAAAAATAACATGCATTTTGTATGATCTCTCTTATTTTATTAAAATTATTCACATTTTCACAGACTCAGCAAGTGGTTCACATACTTTTTCTTGCCACTATATATATATATATATATATATATATATATATATATATATATATATATATATATATATATATAATCTTTATATCTCTTTTGCTCCCATTTTAATTCACCCTTTTGTATTAGCAAAAAAAAAAAAAAAAAAAAAAGACTAAAGGAAGGACATGACATCATGCCACAATCAAGGAGTATCTTTTACTCAGCTCTTCTTTGGCAGTTTATTGACCATCAAATCAAATTGATGTCCTTCAGGGTTACCACATTCCCTTATTTTCAGTAGTCAAGATGAAATACAACATCCAGCTTCAACATCTGGGAAAGTTTTACTGAAAATCACACCTAAACTGCCACTGTACTATATGAAATCTTCTCTATGAGGTGGAACAACTAGTACGCTTCAGCCAGACTGTCTACCTCTTCTATTGTACAGGGGCTTCCAACTTCTCAAATAGGAAATTCTGTAGTAATCTACTCTTAGGATAGAAAGCATGGAAGAGTATTTTTCAATGTTGAATGTCGAAGGGCTGTTTTTGTGAACTTTATGTAAGCTAATTTTATCTGCCTCTATGAACATGTAACAGCATCACAAAATGTTTCAGTATATAATATAGCTGCTTGTCATTCTATTCTATCTTTATTTCGATCTTTGCCAAAAAAAGAAGAAATAATGCTTTGTACATGCTGCTGACATAAACAGTAGCCTGATTAAACATCACTGAAACATTATGGCTATGTATAAATAATAATATTTTGAAGTTAAGATTAAACACCTAATAATTGTGTGTTCAAGTGCAAGCCAGTGTAGATGCTCTTTATGTTTGAGCAGGAGTTTCCATGTTTCCAAGATTAATAAATTGTGCTATCAGATGTTCTCTAGTGAGTTTATGCTTTTTGGTATAGCTCATATATGCTGACTGTGACAATTGTTTGCTATATCAGCACACATCAACACAGTTGTTGAAGCAGCAGCAGAATATTCTGTCAGTTTAAGGAGTCTAAGAAAGGGTCTTTATTGACCTCAGTATTTTTAACATTAGCCCTGCAAGTGAAATGTAAAGACCATAAAACTGTAGGCCACTATTAAAAAAAAAAAATTAAAAAAAAAAGAAAAATAATTATATTATTTACTTATTTTCTGGCATGCTATAAAAATGGGACAACTGATGTTACTTCTGATTGTCACAGTTTTTTGATCATTAAAATTAATAATACATAATAAAAAACTTACAGTTACATCGGTATATTATCTGAAATTGCTTACATTTTGCATTGCTGCATGAGTTTAATTGTTTATAGTTGAGAGGGTCATCGCCATTTAAAGGGGGTGGGATACAGATTGATACAGACATTATATGTGTTAAAAAATAGCTACATTTCATGCTAAATTATTTCTATAACCCGTGTTATATAATACTTTGACGAACATAATAGATTGCTGCAAACAAGAAAAAGAAAGAAAAAAAACATGGCAATGCTTTAAAAAGGTCATGTGAGGTTTTGTTGAAGGTGTTGTGAGTTTAGATAGGGGGTGACTCCACCTTTGGTCAAAATAACTTATTGTAACTACTTTTTCACTACTAAAAGGTAATCACCTTTTGGCTTGCACAAGTTCATTTTAACAGCCCTGTTGTGCAGTGATTCTCAACCAGGGGACCTTAGCAAACTTTTGTAGTCATTCATTTTACTGGCTCAAAAAAATGTAGTAACATTTCTACATTCATGAACTGAGGTCTGACAGAAGAAAAATGTTATGGAAAAATAATGTTAGGGTGCATTATGCAGATATATTCTTTCTTGACATTTCCTAAGAAGGAATGTTAATGTTTTGTAAAGTATTTATCTCACTTTTAATGAATTCTGTTAAACATTCCCACATAATAATCCTGGAGTGCCACATCCACATGTTTTCAAAACACCAACAGATGTTTTTATAGGCGTGTTTAAATCACATTCTGATCATGGCAGAGGTGTTGAACCCTGGTTGGCAGTGACACCTAGAGGAGGATCAGTGCTGTTAGGGAATGTTTTCCGGGTTCTGTTGCCCCAGATTCCCTGATCCCAGCGGTGACCTCTGGAACCTGCCCCCATGTCTATGACCCATCATCCTCTGCTCTCAGCTGTGGCTCAGTGACCCCTCGGCAGTCTTGTCCTGTAAGAGAATAATTTCTGATGTCACATGGTGAAGTTTCTGTTTCGGTGTAAGATAAATATATAAAGCGGCATCCAAAAAAATAGATACAACAATAGATTCATTAATTAAAATAGCCTTTCGAATAGCTTAATACTTACAATACTCATTTTATTATTATAACTTTATTTGCAGGTCTAAATATTTTTTTTTAAAAATGTGTAAATATGCTCTTAGATTTATTTAAATCTATCGTATCTCCATTGCTGTTACATTAAAAGGTGTTTGGCTGTTCTTCAATGGTGTAAACATTACAAAGTGACCTTCATTTGACTCTAAAATCTGTCTAATAAAGTATTTCCCTTTGAATTAGGCACTTTGAAGTGACGCAGTTAATCAAGCTGAAGTAACAAGCATCCTGAAGGAGGTCAGTTAGCTCTTTAGCTGCTTTAGGTTGTGTCTGTATTTGTCTTGTTCCTCTCAAAGGACATTCCCTTCAGTGCAGGAAGACAGAGTGCCCTGAGAGCGTTTGGATCTCAGCTGGTGTCTGAGGTAGATCTGGTGTCTGTCTTTTTTCTGTCATCTGCTGTTGCGATTGCAATCCGCTCCAAGTGGTTCTCACTGCATAGTCTATGATGGCTAGCTCCTCTCTGGACGTCCAGTGGGGTGGAGGGATAGAACTCTCCACCTCTCTGGATGTCGAATGGGGTGGGGAGATAGAGTTGTGGGTAGGGTTAGGGTAGGATTAGTGTTCTAGTTTCTTCTAGTTTCTTATTATTACTTAACTTTGAATAACACAATAAATGATGTATTTAATGAACTAATATACTTATCATATTGGTGCTTATATTATATCACTTCTAAGTTATTGTAATTAAAAATAATAATTTCAATTTGAGACTCGCTTTGACGCGTATTTACGCGTATTAATTGGCGAACGTGAGACATGGTTGAGTGTCTATCCAGCTAACAGGAAACGTTCTGTTTCTTTCAATGTTCTTCCAGTAACATTAATAGAACCTTCGTTTAAAGTTGTCAGGTCTTTATTTATGTTCTATAATCCCAATTTATACATTATTATGTTCGTTCATGGGATTGCTTATCAATGTTTATTTTCAGAATTTTTATTTAAAATGTTACTTACTACTTGTTTCAGAACGTTTAGAGAACATTCAAAACTAAGCTTTTTACAAAAAATTTATGTTTTGAGCATATATTTAGGCAAGAAGAAAACAAAATACAGTGATCCATCAAGATACCACTATTGCATTTGTTTTATAGCATTCTCATGTAAAAGTGGGGAAAATGTAATACATTAAGTGTTGGTGAGCTCAGAAAGATGTGTGATTGTGTTTATTAGGAAGCTGAAGGCTGGTCCAACTCAATTTATCACTATTTACTGACATGCAAAAAGTGATTCTGTATAAGTTCTTATAAATCAGGCATCATATTATATTTTTTGTCTCTAATTGTCATGGGCTGTCTAGTGGAAGTAATTTGGACACTCGTGGGCCACTAAATCCCAGGCATGTTTGAAAGCATCCACGACTTGCTGTTTCAGTTGACCTTCTGCTGCCATCAGGTTCTCACACAGCTGCTCCAAGGTGGACATCCCGATAATGACCCCATCACCCTGATCTCCATGTAACCACATGAAATATCTCTATTTTACAGGGTTTTTTAATTGCTTTGGCGTAATTTTCACAAGCAATTGGTAAATTTTCAAAATTCTTAGTACTAATATCAGTGCATTTTTTTCAAACATTTCAGCATATTTTCAGTTGTGTTAGTACAATACACAAAATCACAAAGTATCCTTTTCACTACACAAAATAAGTGTTTCATCTATATGTTTCATTCACAGTAACTGCCTTTCATGGCTGTTACTATCAAACTTTTGATTTGCATCTCTTTTTGTTCAGTTTAATACATTTGTCTATTATTTAATCCAGCTGAGCTTAATGGTTAATCAATGAATCATTTGGTACACCTATAGATTTCTATAGATACAGATTCTATAGGCATAGTTTCTATAGAACACATTTGCAATTTCCGATATGGATAATTTTCTTTTTTTGGTCCCCATGAGCAAAACAGCTTATAAATCATACAGAATTATCTTTTTTGAAAATCTAAAACAACCAACGTGTTTTTTTTGTGTGTGTGTGTGTGTGTGTGTGTGTGTGTGTGTGTGTGTGTGTGTGTGTGTGTGTGTGTGTGTGTGTGTGCGTGTGTGTGCGTGTGTGTGTGTGTGAGAGAGAGAGAGAGAGAGAAAGAGAGATACAGATACAGAGGGATTTGAAATTTGTGAACACAGAGCAGGACAGAGGGAAAAGAAACTGTCATTGACGATAACTTCAGATTGATCAGAGATGCATCAGAAGAAGGGAGACGAATGGCATCGTTTTACATTATAGTATGCCATGTGATACTGTAAACAGATTCCTATGGTAGAGACTGCCACATTACTGTAACTCACCCTTCACCCTTAAAGATCAACTACAGCATAGATTCAGTTATATACAGTGAGATAATTTACTGTATTGGCAGCAAACACTGTTCTACACAAAACATTGTGACTGTGTCATACTTTACACCATTTGATAACGCACTGAATAGATAACATTACAAACATTATGGATTTTATGTCAGTTATGTAATTTAGGTAATATAAGTGTATTTTCTAATGTGGTATCTGTAGCCTGTGTAATTATTTCAGCAACAAGGGTGATTTGAAACATGTGTCTTGCATTATTTGCTATTGAATTAACTGATTGTTAAAAGTACTAAACTGAAAGAAGAACATACTGTTGTTTTTCAGTGATTAAACCAAATGTTCTCATCAAATATCACAATGATCTTGTGTTTTGAAACAGTGAGTATGTAGAATGAAAATATGTACAACTAGAATGAAAGCATGAGATCAGGTTTTGAAAGAACGACTAGCTGTGTTACAAGTGTGATCAGTTTGGATTTTTGAACTAAGAGTTTTGAAAATGTACACCTTAGATGTGAAAATAGTACCAAAGTGATTAAAAAACTGTAATTCCATTGTGAGTTAAATAAACTTAGGAAATCAAATTTAAGTTTGCTATGGTCATTATGATTTATGATGTTACTGCAATGAATGTTGCAAATCTTATATTTTAGGCAAAGGGCACAATATAAAACAAACAAATTAATGCATTATGATGACATTACAGAACCTTTTTTTTCTTTTTCTTTTTTCTTTTTTTGGAAAGTCAGTTGATTTGGTTGCACTTACAGTTTTTTACTACTGCTAACAAGCGTTTACCAATAAAGTACTTTATCTAAACTCTTAACACAACAACACCCACAACACACAATAGGTTGTTTGCAATCACGTGGTTCTGGTGACGCGCGAAATTCCGGTGGAGGGCAAGCAGTGAAAATTAGAATGGAAGAGATGGGGAAAAGTCCTTTCTTTGCTGGTTTAGAAAGGTATAAACAGAAAATCACAACATATGTTGGACGCGATCCTTATGAAGAGGAGCGACTTTTCCGCTGAATTAAAAGACTTTCCTGCCATCGAGGAGGCAGATATAGAGGATGAGAAGCTGCCGTCACGCCGCATTCAGTTCTAGTCTGGGTTATATCGCGCTGCCTTCTACTGGTGAAGTTAGAGCAGTATTTTGATTTTCTGTCGTGATTGTGAAAAATGTCGCCATTGTAGGTCATTTATGCTGAATTGAGAATTGTAATAGGAACTCAGGATATCGTTCGTGGAAGAAAAAAAAAGGACAGTAATACAATTTTCGCCTTGGTTATGAAGGTGAGGGAAGACGACTAGCAAATGTAATAATGTCACTAAATAAACCCACTGCCTTTCACTCAGAATAATCACATACTTTGCTGAGTTTTGTATTTGGTTTTTGTGTAATAATTAACATTATGTTTTAGAGTATGATCACTCGGCTTGTGAATGATTATAACTTGCACAGTCACTTCAAAACTGTTCACGAGCTTCTATGGGTTTGATTTTGGTTTTCATGTGTTGAAATAAATACAAAAATACAGCGTGTCTGTGTCCTGAACGTGACCTTCCGATTCTCCTCCGTGGTCATATGGGAAAGTGAATATTTACAAAAACAACATTAAAACTAGTTACATTTACACGCTTCCAACAAATAAATGGATCGACTTCAGTCAGCTTGTTGAACACATTTATTTTATTTGGACATTTTCTAACATACGATGGCTGAAGCAGCAGCGCGTGACACTGTTCTCATGGTAACCAGATCAACATTGTGAACAGAGTACTACAAAACTGCTGTGACGTCATGTGTAAACAACCTATTAGCCAAATAATTAATTTTCTGCCCAAAACCATATTTTGTTAAATAAATACAAACTCTATATTTAAAAATGCTAAAAATACTTTTTCTACATTAACTCTATCAAAACGTATGCTTATGTAAGCCATTCTATATTTTTGGTTGAGTGTTGAATGTGTGCATTCTTGGCAACATACTATCTAAAAGATAGTAAGAAGTTGCCACCTCCATTGAAATTGCTTTCTGGGGGTAGGGTGGGGTGGGGTGTTTATTGTGCCCCATTGTGCCAGCTGTTTCGAAAACTAGTGTAAACAAACACCGAAGAAGAGTATCCTGAGGGCTGTTTCATAAAACAAGATTAGAATACAAGCCAGGCTTATTTTAGTTAGTCAGACTTATTGTCAGTGAATTCTGCTTCAAAAAGCAAACTTAAATTAGTTCAAACTCAGTTACTCTGGCAACTTATGATGGGAAACTAACCTGGTCCGGAGCAGGCTAACTGTCAGGCTAAGCTGAGCTCCTCTAACACTGACCAACAGGAACGCAATGATATTACAGCTGACTCTCTCACATACAATTATTTGACTTTATTAACCACTATCAGTCCAAAAATAAATATAAATAAGACTTTTTTATCAAAGTGATAAAATGTTGTGTTACAAAATTGAGCTAAATAGCACTAAGTAAAAAATATTGGTGTAAGTTTAAGGCAATTTTTTAAAATGCATGATGAACCAAAACATTTAAAGATAAGTAATGTCTTAAAAATTAAGTGTTATATAGCCCACTGAATCATTCTCAGACTTAATACAGACAAAAATGGAACCACTTGGGAGAGAACAATGTAAAACTTATTTCTTAGTACAAAAGAGGACAGTGGTAAAAGA
This sequence comes from Ancherythroculter nigrocauda, assembly GCA_036281575.1. NCBI lineage: Eukaryota > Metazoa > Chordata > Actinopteri > Cypriniformes > Xenocyprididae > Ancherythroculter > Ancherythroculter nigrocauda. The sequence goes on along the minus strand of VTFQ01000022.1, from coordinate 11,450,878 downwards.
GGATTACCAAATCATTGTTTTAAGTGTGAAAATATAGCAAAAGTAACACAGAAATTCAAAATCAATGGACCTGTGACAAGGCCCCTAAAACAATCAGGCCTTCATTTATTTATTTAGTGATGAGTGATTTTTTTGCTCGACAAAGAGCAGGAGAAATACCAAGCAAGTGTTTCAGAGACAGCAAAAGCTATGAAAAGAGTGACAGAGTAATATACAGCCTGCAGAAGTGACATGCATGGTTGTTGTTCACACTATAAATAGGCCTACTGTAGTCAAAGCACAATCAGCAAGTCAGCTAGCCTTTTCCAAGGCCCATATTTACTCAAATATAGACCTCTGGGAATCTATATATCTGTAACCTACACGTTTTTTTTTTTTTTTTTCTTTTCTTACGGGTAAATGTTTTGTGCTCAATATTTAATTAGATTGTTTTAAAATATATTAATACATTTCTCTCTAGTTTTGTTTGGCAGCTGTAGTATCTTTTATGGTTATTAGAAGAGCAGAAATTAAAATCACAAAATTAAAAGTTAAAATAAATATGCACAGACTAAATTTTAATTGGTAAGATGAATCTAAACTCAGTAACTTTGATATTTACCCCATTTCAATAGTCCATTTACAGTTACTATTATAAAAAATACTATTACTTATAGGTTTAAAATTGTACCTGAGGCACATTTAATGTCCAACATCAAACATTTTAGCGAAATGTATATTTTAGAATTATTGCGCTTCTATAATTGCCTTCCGTGTGTTTAGCGCGCATGCGCGCAGCAGCACTCATTCACTGTGAAGTTTAGCAGCAAAATGGAAATATTTGCATGACTTTATAACATTTACAAAAAATTTACATTTACAAAAAATACAAAAATTTACAGATGGAGAATAAACTTGTGTAAAGTAAGTTATGCACTAAGGAAAACACCATGTCTCAAACGCATAAAATAGCACAAAATGTATGCTGTTTCCTATGGTGGATCGATTTGATCCATGATCGAACTCTAGGGCTGCTTAAAAAAAAAAGCGTGCACGCGAAATTATTTTGACTAGGTAAACCTGGATCAAATTAGCGGGACTGCGTGAACTTCAATTACCTTTTATGAAACCATTTTAGCCCCAACTCATTTGTTAGGTTAATTCAAGTCAGGTTTTAGGGTTTAATCCTCACTTTTCTTAGCATCTTTTATGAAACAGCCATCTGCTCTTAAATGGTATTTATCTGTTTTGTGTTGTTCTCGTTCCCTTCAAACTCACCCTATAGCCTACTGCAACTTATGCACAGCTAAATAAAAAATAAAAATTCAAAACCCACAAAGAACATTTGTGGAACAGTTCCCAAAGAAACGTCCAAACTGGGATTATGGTCAGAACGTTCGCTGGGATTAGTTCAATCTCCATCCACACGCAGGCCATGATGATACTGTACCTCCATTCTCTGGCTTCTTGAAAAGCCACACAACACTTTACTTGGCTGAATACTAGTTGTTAGCAGGCACGTGCACAGGTAGGGCTCAACCTGTGCAGAGCACATGCCCTTTTTGTCCTTACACTCGTGCCCTTTTTTTGGAGGTGTTTTATTTTATTTATTTATTTTCTTCAATAAATCAATGCGATCGGTCACCCTTTACGTCTGTCTGTCTGATTTGTAAATATATTTAGCCTAATAAAGGTATTAAAAAACGCGGCGTTCCCATTGAAAACAATTGAAAAAGTACGCTAGCAGCTGGAAAAAACGCTTTGGTGGACACATGGCCCTAGCGTACTTTTTCAATTGTTTTCAATGGGAACGCCGCGTTTTTTAAACGCCAGGAGCGTAACGAGGCACTGAGCGTCTTTTTCACGCTCAAGCGCTGAGAGCTCGCCGTTTTTTACTGGTCGCCTCGAGTTGAAAAATGTTCAACTTTGAGTAAAACGCTGCGCTCATCACTGTCACTTTTTAGACAGCCGTCCAATCAGAGTAGAGGAGGGGCGGGACAAATACAACACCAACCTACTGTCACAACATTCTTGCTGTACAACGACATTAAGCAGAGAACGGAACAAATGGATGAGAAATTAATATTGCTGCTTTCCGAAAATACATAGCAAAGTAATTTCACATTGTGTCAACATTTTAAGTCTGAAACAAATTATCTGCAAAATCAGTTATAAGTAACAGTGACGCGTATAATCCGTATCATAGCAACAAAGCATCTCAACGGAAAAAAACGCTGCGCTTTCGTATTCCTTAACACCAGGTTTAGTCCTTTATACCAAGTTAATGCTAATCGAAGCATATACAATTAAACGACAAAACAATGCAGTTAATTATGGTACATAACTTCCTGAAAAATCCCATACAAACATTACTTTAATTATCAATTCGGTTTACCAAAGCAGACAGCATTCATTATATTAAAACGCCAGCTATAGACCTTATTTTCCAGAGAAACATGCGCGCCGCCATCTTTAGAATATTGTCTTTGAACTTCCGTTTTCGCGGTAGTCCTGTATATTTCTATGGCATCGCTGTTGACGAAGAATTAGCTGGTGAAGTGGATTTACATGTTTTAGAGTTAACAAAAGTTATCATGAGCATTGTAATGTTTAAAGCGGGTGTCTTAACAAATGTCAGTAGAACGGGAAGATTTTAAAATGAGCAGTTCATTCATAAATACATAAGATCGCTGTGGAAATACAAGCCGGAAGTCAAAAGACAACGAGCGCAGCGCTGAAAAGGGGCGGGGCTACATAAGGTCTATAGAGTGCCTCAGGGATGACGCATTTTTGTAGGCAAAACCCGGAAGCGAGTTAGCATTTAAGGACTTCCGGTTCCAACGCTGTAAAGTCTATGGGTTTTTTGAATGGGTTTTTGCTAAATCGCCTGAAATAAGGTCTGTGGTTAACAAAGCCTCTACTTTCACGTTTTGATCTATGACAAAACACACCAGTTATAACCCACTTGTGATTTTTTTAAACTTTTACTGTGTCTTAAAATCGGCGGTTGCTAACAAATTGCTAAAAGGCACTTCCTTTGGTGGGGACTTTAGACGTCATCATTAAAAACGGGACATTTGGACAGCATTTCTCATGAAAAAGTGGATAAGTATTCATAACAGAGGGCTGTTTCATAAAACAAGATTAGAAAACAAGCCAGGCTTATTTTACTTATGCCGATTTCAGACTGCACGATTTTCAAAGTAGTCGGGTCACTGTTCTTTTCACACTGCATGACTATCTTGGCCAGCATTCAGTCGCTGCTGCGTTCATACTGCACGATGGATCGGCGACAGAAGGTTTCACACTGCATGACTTTACAATAGGAAGAATCGCCGACAACTCTGTCTGGCACGCAAACTACGTTTCACAACCAAACACACGTGAGACCTGACAAGGAAACAACGCGCGCAAGACCAGAGTTCTCACGTGAGACTGGCCCTGCGTCTCAATCAGCTCCCTAGCTCCCTAGGTAGTGAATCAGTACATAATGAAAGTGAATGTGGCTGATACCCTGATCAGTGCCCTGACTACTGAACTAGGGAGCTGATTGAGACACACGGTGGGATTATTATTAAAAATAGTAGCCCGCATGAAGCTTGAAATACGAATTGCCTGTGCGCTGATTTGCAGCGAAAACAATACAAAGAAAAGAAGAATATGGAGGAAATGTTTGGGGAGACGCAAAGTACAAGGATTGTGTGTTCTGCAATGACAGTTGGAGCTAAATACATAACTTTTCAATGTGCTGCTGTTGCGGATGGTCAAGCAAATGTTTGTGCTTTGTTTCTGTTTGATAGAATTGTAATGTTTATGTGAATGAAGCCATGCTTGCTGATGTTGTGGTCTATAACTCCTCCCCGAACTCCACGCTGCTCTGTATCTTGCTCTCTCATTGGCTGTCGGTCATCACCGATGTAGTTTTCAGTCAGAACACTTTTCACACAGCAGGATTTTGAATCGCCGACAGGTCCAGATATTTAGCATGCCAAATATCTCACGGGTGTCGGCGACTCGTCGGCGATTCTCTCAGATCGCGTCTTTGCTCATTCACACTGCGTGATTGTCACTCGCGTGAACGAGCACCGATTTGCCTGTGATTTCGGGCATTTGTCGGCGATTTCTCAAAACCTGTCGGCGAGCCAAAATCGGGGCTAAAATCGTGCAGTCTGAACTCGGCTTTAATCGCCGACAAATCGGCGATGACCGACAGCCAATGAGAGAGCAAGATACAGAACAGCGGGGAGTTCGGGGAGGAGTTATAGACCACAATATCAGCAAGCATGTCTTCGTTTCAGATAAACATTACAATTATATCAAACAAAAACAAAGCACAAACATTTGCTTGACCATCTGCAACAGCAGCACATTGAAAAGTTATTTATTTAGTTCCAACTGTCTTTGCAGAACACACAATCCAGTCTCCCCAAACATTTCCTTCTCCATATTCTTCTTTTATTTATGTTGTTTTCGCTGCAAATCAGCGCACAGGCAATTCATATTTCAAGCTTCTTGCGGACTACTTCTAATAATAATCCCACCGTGTGTCTCAATCAGCTCCCTAGTTCAATAGTCAGGGCACTGATGAGGGTATCAGCCACATTCACTTTCATTATATACTGATTCACTACCTAGGGAGCTAGGGAGCTGATTGAAACGCAGGGCCAGTCTCACATGAGAACTCCGGTCTTGAAC